>OX352316.1:8242612-9483683 GCA_947086415.1 Pammene aurita | reverse complement strand
GCATAGCTCGTACCTGTCACTAGTTTCGTTCTATGGGATTTGGCTTAAAAGGCTAGCATCCAGTAAAAAACAAACCGGCCAAGTGCGAGTCGGACTCGCGCACCGAGGGTTCCGTACAAACCTATAACAAGCAAAAGCTGTAGTATGTTTATTACTAATTTCAATTTAATACCTCTACGCGTTTACGAGGAAAAAGGTAATAAAACTAATAAGTTTAAAATTTAAAAAAATATTCTTTTGTATGATTTTACTAAAAATGTCTACTTTTTGTAATTTTTCCATTGTCTATGCTATATGACGTTGCTTCGTGCCAAATTTCAAGTTTCTAAGTTCACGGGAAGTACCCCGTAGGTTTTGCGAGTGCCGAAAAACTCTAAAATTCGCAGCATAAACGACTGTATCTTTTGATTGCGTTGGCTTTCAAGTTTGATTTTTTCACAGCTCCAAGGGACAATAGACTTGAGTATTTGATATAAATTTCAGCTTGATACCTCCACGGGTTCCTGAGAAAAATGGTCTTGACAGACAGACAGACAGACGGACAACAAAGTGATCCTATAAGGGTTCCGTTTTTTCCTTTCGAGGTACGGAACCCTAAAAATTAAAAAAAAAACAAGAATTTGACACTGTTGGTAGGTTTGACAGGTACTAGCTATGCTGGCGCCATCTATAAACACTTTCGCCCGGCCAACCCCATTATAACACGCGATCCAAACACAAATTCCTTCTACCAAACATGCCGCTTAGAAAATGCAAAAAACAAAGCGTCTACCTAAAAATTAAAATGTTCAATGAGTTGCCATATGATCTCACTATCTTACCTTTGAATAGTTTTAAGAATAAAATATCAAAATATTTCAGGAAACATACCTTCTACTCTGTTACAGAATATTTTAATAGCAATATTGACATTAATAATTTCGATTAGGTAATGCTGATCCTATTTCAATTTGAAATTATTTTTATATTTATATTACTGTTTGTACTTAATGACATACCATGTAATGATCATATTACTTTATGGTGAAAATAAATAAACTAATGTACAATTTTTCTAACAACCAATATTTGACGGCTGTCATCCACATACATATTTTGCGTTTTAGGTTATAAATATGCGTTTTAGGTGTAAGCGCAGCAGCCACAGCATAGCAAAGTTCTTGTCAGCCGACTACTGTGACGTCAAACAGAAAAGCAGAATGGAATGGAACGATGGGAATGGCTACCATGCTCACGGTGGGGCACGGATGAGATGGTTGAATGCTGCAAAAAGGTCGACTGGCGGCAGCCTGAACCCTGCAGTCCACATGGAAATGAGCTACATGTGGTTGCGATCCTCAGCTGTGAGGGAACGATAAAGCAGAAGACTGAGACATCTGTGTATTTATATGGCTTTATGATTTTGAATAGTTGTTCCGCATTAATTTTAGTAACATATTTCTGATCTTTATTAAATTTGTTGGGGTAGTAGCAGAGATAAATATTATGTAACGATGCGAGTAACGGAACGTTACACTAACAACCTTTTTCTTCTGGCATATTACCGATCCATATTTTAAATTCAAAATCGGCATTTTCGAACCCTTTGGCAGCCCCTTCATTTTCTCAGCTCGATCAGATCCTCAATTGATAAATCTAATATTTGTTTTCTCTTATGAATTCTTGATCCTACAGCTTATTTTTGTAATCAATTAATTGTGATTGGTGACCTGATGATAACATTTAATGCAAGTTAGTGCAGTTTAAGTTCAGTGCACGTCGATAACTACAACTCCTATGCACATCTTATTTCCTTCTGACTACAAAAAGGCACATAAAGTGTGCCTTTTACCCTTAATAAACAATACCACATCGACCCGGGAACCAGGGCCTATGATTTCAACAACATCCCGAAGTGAGGCTCCCTGTCTGCAACCTCACAAAATAAAATTAGAAAGTTCTTAAATGAGGAGGATCGATAAGGAGTTATGGAGCTAGAAGGCATAAAACCGATCTTCATGAGGATCTTGTTATGTTGGTCAACTAGTTTGGAAGTAAATCGCGACGCGGACTACTAGTATTACTAACCTTGTAAAATCAAACGGTTTCTTCCTTTTTCGCTCTGTCTCTTCATCGCCAGTAATATTTTTACTGATTACATTCTTCAGCTGTGCATTGTGAGCTTCTAATTGTAATATTTTATCCACCAAATCCTGAAAATAAACATTTTAAATTCGAAACAGGAAGATGTATAGGTTAGGATTGTTAAAGAGGCGTAAGTTTTGAACCATACATCTTTATTTAAATTTAGTAGCTCTTCTCTAGTTGCACTTTTAAGCTTCTTTGGTTTGGGTGGTACTATATCCATTTTAGTTCGTATATTTTATATTATATAAATTAACACAAAACTTATGTTTACAAACTCGATTTATTCCACTTGACTGACATACTGAGTTTGACATTTTTGACAATGTCATTTTTACTTTTTTTCCTTCTTTCAATTGGCCGGCCTAAATAAAGCATTAAGTTATACTGCCTTGTCATAAGTGTTTTTTCTCTCTTTTTAATAGTGCTGGAGCCCGCCTAACTGGAAATTTATCAAAATCCTAACCAATTTTCTTCCATATAGCGTTGTAGAGCCCATCTAGGAGATCATGAAACATAAGTCTTAAATGGCCACAAGTATGTATGGCGTCAAGTTGAAAATACAATTTTTTGGCCTAAATTTATCAACGAGCCTACCGCTCTCAATTTTGACACATGATTTAGCCCACATCAAATAACCTACATACCAATTTTAAGACCATTCCGGTGGGCGCATAAGATTTTAAGACCAGTTGAAATAGCAATTTTTTTGGGCTAAATTTATCAACGAGCCTACCGCTAAATCCCAAACTAAATCCCAATTTTAAGACCATTCTGGTGGGCGCATAAGATTTTAAGAGCGTTTTAATAAATAGTCGATTTCATATAAAAAATATCACCGGTCCGGTCTGGCCGGACCGGAAAGAGAACTTACTATTACTTCAAAGTAGTGAGTATTATATTCTTTGCTTCAGAGCCATACATCGGCTCTACACAGCCATAGATCAATCATGAAAAAGCCGGGTAATTTATGTCGTATTATATAATACTAATAACACCGATCACATAATACTAGGGATACACAATCAGCCCAAAAAAATGGCCCCACAATAGTACCACAAGAACGACTCGCGGTACTTTCTCTGACAGTCTTACGAACCATATTTTCAGTAAATCATTAATTGAGTCTTTACCTCCTTAGCTAAATGGCAAATAAAACATTGAAAAAAATAAAGTGCTTCTTAAGTTAGACTCATTCAACGATCGATACGTAACTCTCGAACCTTATACATAACGTTTTGCCAGCCCTTGTTAGCAAATAATACGCAAAAACATCCTGTAAATAATATATGCCTTGTTACATAATAGAGGTTCCTACCACATCAAAACACCCTCATTGCATGTCTACCGACAGTAACGTACCTAAAAGGGAATTGTGGTGACATTCGCCTTTGTTACATGCAATTGAGGGGACGTATCAACGGTTCAAAGGGCTTTAATAATTCATTATACAACATTTATGACGCCTTGGGTGGATAAATAACGGTTTTAATCTGTAATAAATGGTTTTAGAACTTAATTTAAATGTTTATTATAGATCCACCTGCCGGCAGAAGGTGAAACTAAATCAGTGCAATGCTGAATAATCCGACATCGGAAGCCGACGGCCGAATAGCTGCGATGGGGCTGCGAAGCGCAGGTTTAAAAACAATTGAAAATTATCAACAGATGGCACTCTAGTTGTGACTGCCGCCCTATCTCAAATGCAACTCAGGCTACGGCTAATATCTGACATATTATATGACTTCTAATTCGAGGTATTCCTTCAAGGACCTAATACTACTCGTAGTGTCCGACCGAAACATGTTTTTTTGCCGAAACCGGTACCGAAACAGAAGGTTGGGCTCGGGGTCCAGTTTCGGCCGAAACCGAAACCGAAATCGAAACTTTGATAGACGTGTTAAAATAGTACATATTTATTTCACTTACATGTCAGTAAGCCGTTGTACAGTCACAATCAGATATATCGGAGCGGCTAAGTTGATCTGAAACTGAACCTTGGGCCGAAAGACATTTTTTTGGTCGAAACTGGCCGAAACCGAAACTTCGGTCGGACACTAGCTAATACTAGAGTTAATTTACAACAAAAAAGTCCCCATTAACTGGGGGTCAAAACTGACTGGTTATCGAGATATTAAACTTTTTTTTTATTGATGCCTAGGTACGTAATGACATGGGTCCGTTATTTTGTTTTTCTTTAATTTGAAACTGGCCGAAACCGAAACTTCGGTCGGACACTAGCTAATACTAGAGTTAATTTACAACAAAAAAGTCCCCATTAACTGGGGGTCAAAACTGACTGGTTATCGAGATATTAAACTTTTTTTTTATTGATGCCTAGGTACGTAATGACATGGGTCCGTTATTTTGTTTTTCTTTAATTCATCAAGTTATCAATTATTTAAACACTTTTTTTAAAGGCTGTTAATATGTTGCAGTTTTGACAGTTATTTGTACAAAAAATGTTTTAAATTCGAGCCTACTTCCTGATGTTACTTAAGTTTAGCTACTTAACTTAAGACCTTTATTTATCAAATAATGATGATTATGCGTCAGCATTATTGTACAAGATAACAGAATATTTATTATATTTAATAATCTTCGAGACTTTCATAATACATTTATAAAAAATGCGCGTTGTTTGTAATTAGAACAAATTTTCAGAAAAGTTTAATATCCCGGTAGCCAATTATTTTTGACCCCTAGTTAATAGGAACTTAGGGTAAACTTAGGGGCTAGTGACTGGTCCTATTTGTTTAGTTACTGGCCACAATTTTCGTCGTTACTTACCTTACTATTTGAATGTATATTTCATATGTCTCTATGATTATATATTATGTAGTATAACGTAGTTTTTGCAATGTATATGAAGTCTGAATCTTTAGATTGTATCTAAATCCTTGCTAAATATATAACGGAATTTTAAGATTTGGCCAGTAGTGGAGGGTGGCCATTTGTGGCAAATTAACTCCATTATTAGCTCCTTCAAGTAATACCTCAAATTAGAAGTCACCCAGTATAATAAATTTCCATAAAATTGTTTTGAAAATCCCTCTTTCATATTATACTTAGCTCCTCTTGAACATCAAGACCTCTCTCATTTCTCTTTCATTAATAATATATCTGTGATAAGAGTTCAGTTTTTATAGAAAAAAAAAAACATTTTTCTTCCAAACGTAAAGTCTGTTGGAAACATCACAGAAATTAACCCAGTGAGCGAATAAAAGCAATCGCGCCACAAAGCGAGCCTCGGGGGCCGAGTCTTGTAAAAATTAACTTTAAACTGAAACGGGACTTAAGAGGGCTTTATGGCATATTACGATGTGATCTTAGTCTATTGCTCTAGTAAAAAAAAGAATGTATGGCACAGTACTATTAAATACTATTATATTATTCTGTGACAGCACTAGTGTAGTTAAACCGGTTTAGACATTGCAATTTGTAGGGCCCAATCTGTCAGGTTGGGAGTTATAATAAGAGTTAGGGCCCTTAGGGAGCTGAAAGAGCGATAGGGAGAGGCAGGCTACACAACAGATTGGGCCCTACAAATTGCAATGTCTAATACCGGTTTTAACGAGACCTTAAAAGAGCATTGAAGCGTAGATTCGGTAACCCAATTTGTTATAAAATTAAAACCTGAATATGTCTTCAGCATGACTCTTTGAAGTTAAGCGATTTCAACCGAAAACTGATTAACTCAAATAAAAGTTGCATACATTATATATTTTTTTATATGGCGTGTGTTAACTATGTTGACTTGCGGAAGCCAAAAACGCCTGGTCTGCTGCCTGCCCGGGAAAGGATTTTCCTGAAAATATGACTTCCCAAAGGGCCTGGGATAACATAGCGAACCAAATTTCTTATGACAGTCTTCTAAGCCGCAGTACAGGATCCGAACGTGCCAGACTCCTCGCTGTGGGGACCAAAGAAGCCGGCGCCTGGCTACACGCGTACCCGTCCGTACATACGGGTACTTTTTTAGAACCCCACACGCTACGCGTTGCTACCTGTCTGCGGCTTGGCGTCCGGGTCTGCGCTCCCCATAGGTGCCCCTGCGGCACTGACGTCGATGCTTACGGACATCACGGGCTGTCCTGCCAAAAAAGTGCCGGCCGTTTCTCCAGGCACGCCGCGCTTAATGACATCCTCCGCCGGTCTCTTGCTAGCGTCAACGTGCCGGCGCTCCTTGAGCCCCCCGGTATCCTCAGGGACGACAACAGGAGACCGGATGGGGTGTCACTGGTTCCGTGGACGATGGGACGGGTGTTAGTTTGGGATGCCACGTGTGTTGACACGCTGGCCCCCTCTCATCTCCACGGAACTAGTTCCAAAGCCGGAGCGGCTGCAGAAGCGGCCGAAAAGGGCAAAATAAATAAATACAGGGATCTCGGCTCTGAATACAATTTCGTTGCTTTCGGAGTCGAGACCCTTGGCCCGTGGGGTCCGAGCGCCCACGCCCTATTTAAAGAGCTATCAAAGAGACTCATCGACGTTACCGGTGACCGTAGGGCCGGCAGCTTCCTCGCTCAACGTATTTCTATCGCAATACAGCGGGGTAATGCTGCCAGCATCTACGGTACCATGCCGCGGGGGGACGCATTATTTTAGGATTTCTTTATTTTAGATTTAATTTTAGTGTTATCTTGTTTTAATTTATATGTAATTTTAATTTTTTAGTTAGATTTAATCGTAGTTATTATATGTTTATACTTGAAATAAAAAGATGAAATACTATGTTAAGTTAAGGTGAATGTATATAATTGCTTTATGTAACAAATAGGATACAGTCTAACTAAACTATCTGCACATTCTAATTGTCTTAAAAATAAACTTGAATCGTGGTACTACACCAATACGGCTTTATTTTATCTGCCTGTAAATTTGTATGTAATATTGTGTACGTCATTAATCTTGAATCTTGAAATTACTTCCCACGTTTCGATCGCGTCATTTCGACTGTAATCCAGGAGAACAGTAAACGGTAATGAAATAACCTAAGCATGGAAATCATATTAGTTCTGAAAAATGGAACACTTTTTGAGGGTGTCAATGGCATCGGAGGATGTATGGATGGTACAAGAAGGATATAAATCTCTATGTTACAAAAGTGCCCGTCAAAAGGCGATAAACTGAAGGCGCCACAATGATATTAAATTTGATTAAATTAATTTTGAAATTTAAAAAAATTAAATCCAAAATAATTATTTGCGGAGATGAAAAACACTCTGAATATTAATTTTATTTAGAAAGTCATATAAGTATTAAATATCGGTAATTCATTTCAAATGCTGAACTATACCTAGCGCCACCTGGAGATATTTGGAACTATTGTTTAGTGCTTACCACTGGACACTTTTGCGACCGTTTTCCTATAAGAGAGTTCCATCCTTCCTATACTATCCAAAGGAGGATGGATAAACGGCATGACAGCAAGCCGTTTATTTTCGCCATTGAAAATTTTGATTGACTAATCTCAACTTTTTTTTTTAATAGCGGGAAATTGCGTACTGGGTCAGGCTTAATGGGAATGAAGTGTCAGGGGAATATCAGACCATTTTTGGGAGCCATGTTTGTATTGTGGAACTTTGTTCATATCTTTATTTCGTCGTAATGGAGAAGATCTTGTTATCCCTAGCTCGTACCACTGAGTTTTTTCGAACTTATTATACGATATATTATTTTGATATTTATGGTCAGTCGCTTTTCGGTAAAGTAAAAACATCACGGAGAAACCGGATCATGATCCTAAAACTTTGTTACCCCACCCGGTTGGGAGATCTGATGGCAGTCGCTTTCGTAAAAACGAGCGCCTACGCCATATCATGGGATTAGGTTGCTAAGTGGACCCCAGGATCAATTGAGCTGTGGCAAAAAAGCTGGGATGTACCGATAGGAGAATGAGGACATATCTGGACTAACTGGATGTGGGCCCCACAGAAATTAAGGCCTATATGGAATTTAATGCAAGAGCGATAGAGAGACAGATGTGATAGCCTAGATCCTAGATCAAAAGGTACCATTTGGCGGCCAGTGCTAACGCTTTTACTGCCTGAATATAATATTGTATCTGTACAACTTAAGCGCCTTCCGCTATAAATGGTACTTACCCTTTCCAAAAAGTGTAACTAAGGGTGTACTGCTATCTCGCCGAAATATTTTTCGCCTAATTTCATTTCCCAACCAACTTATTGCAGTACTTTTACTTGGCAAACTAATGCTTAGCATATTATTATTTCGCAAACTTTTTATTTCACCACAATAATACTTAGCAGATTTTCATTTTACCACGAGTAATGTTACAAAGTAGTCAAGAAGCAAATGTTTTAGTAAAGCTAATTATTTATTGTCAAATAACGTTTGCCCAAATTTAAACTTCGCATTATTTTTATTTGATTACAAGAATATTTAGCAGAGATTCATTAAGGCAAATAATCACTAAGCAAATGTTTCATTAAATCTTACTATTTATTGTAAATAACGTTTGCCCAAATTAAGAAATCGCATACTTACCTTGGACGTTTTGAAGCCTACTGTGGCTATTTTTATTAAACGTATCTATATACAGTCACCAAAACTATCAGCTTGGCACCTCTGCATACATATTTCTAAGTAGGGTTTAAAGGGCGATCCCCAAAAACTAGACATGTCACCAGAAAAATATGTTAGTTTTGGTTAGACCTGCGACTGCCAAAGACACGATATGTCACCAGAAACGTAGGTTAGGTTAGGTTAGAACTGCGACCCTCACAGACACGACTTGTTACCAGAAACGTAGGTTAGGTTAGGTTAGAACTGTGACCCCCACAGACACGACTTGTCACCAGAAACGTAGGTTAGGTTAGAAATGCGACCCCCACAGACACGACTTGTCACCAGAAACGTAGGTTAGGTTAGAACTGTGACCCCCACAGACACGACATGTCACCAGAAAAGTAGGTTAGGTTAGGTTAGAACTGCGACCCCCATAGACACGACTTGTCACCAGAAACGTAGGTTAGATTAGATTAGAACTGCGACCCCCACAGACCGCACTTTCATCAGAAAAGTACCCGTACGAGTTAAGTTATGATGTGTTATTAATTTTTACCTGAAAATAATTTGACTCACTCATAACAACAAAGAAGTACCTACACTTTAAATAATACAAATCCAGACGATTTAATACTTTTGTTACGTATCACATTGACACACATAAACTGAATGATTGAAATTGTTATGGAATGTAGTAAACAAAAGTACTACCTCCACCATTGAACTGCACAGCACGCAAAACTACCTACATAACGAAATATAATGCTAATGTAATTTGCACCATAAGTACTACAAGATTAGGGTACATTAGTATTATGCATCATAATATCATGAGAAAAATAACTTTTGGCAATCAATACATTCGACAAAACAATAAAAGACATTTTGAAACATGACGAAGTAAATATTTTGCCAAATAATAATATTCTAAATAATTATTTGCGATATGTTATATATGCGAAAAATTGGTTTGCAATCTGATGATTCTGCCAAATGAAACTATAGGAAAAATAGTTTGGGAAGTGATAATTTGCCATAAAATTTTCGGCCACATATTAGTAAACCGTAACTAAGGCTTAATCAAAATTACTTTAATCAAAGAACTAAGGTAGAATTTATAATTGTACGGAGTGACTTGACAAGTCAACAAACACAAATGTTGCCGCAATTCGGCCAGTGCTGTTCTTATCGATATTTTTATTTATTAAGAGTTCTACAAACGCCGCGACTTATTGGTTGCGATATTGTCGCTGCCACTTGATTAAGGCTTAAAGGCTGAAGAATGCTGCAACATGATGTGGAAAATACGCTACTTTTACGGAATGACTATTACTTGTTGATAAAACTATGCGGTACGCGACAAATTTGTCGCGTACCGCATAGAAGTCAATTTATAACTTCTGTACATCCTATTATTGGAGACAATAATAATTTCTAAAGGCGGCTCCTCATACACCTGCCGTAGGGTTAATACCGGGCGCATGGCTTAGAGAATTCAACCAACCGGAGCGGCCATGTCTGTCATTTTCTATACAAAAAAAGTCTGCTGATTTTTGCGGGGGAGGCGAACGTCAAATGTATGGCTATTCGTACGTAACGTACAAATAGCCACGTCAGATAATCGTCAGTCCGTACAATAAATATGACCACTGGTTATATTTATTAACCATTGTTTTCGGCAGAGGAGAAAGCCTGTCAATGGCCGCTCTGGTTAGTTAAATTCTCCAAGCGCACGGCGGTCGGGCCAATATTGGGATTTCTCTACACACATGCCTGCCGTTCAGTTTGTGAGTGAATATCTTGCTGAATGCACGTCTCTAAAATGGCGCCAGAGGTAGCTTATAGTGAGGAATAGGACATAGGATACTTACAAACTTTTTATCCCGAATTTCCCGAAAAAAAAACCTTTTTGGCACACGATAACCGAATTCTATGCGGACGAATAATTATCCAAGTATCTTTTCTTCTATTTTAGAAGTAGTTAAGTAGGTATTTTTGAGAAATATCGTCTTCTGACTGTTCGTAAATATCGTTACGTTTTGTTGTTATTACTCGTAGAAGTGTTGAATTCAATTATTAAGTGATGTTGCCTCGGATTACGGATTCCTTTGGACGTATGTACAAGAATTAGAACCAGAACAATGTTCATCCAAAATGTCGCCTGCATAATAAAGAGCTCAAATTTACAGAAACTATTTGTAGTCCGCCTCGAACCAATATACCAAGACTCTTATGATGATTGTTTTGCGCCTTCTAGCTCCATAACCCATGGATCGATCCTGCTCATATACGAACTCTCAAATTATATTAAATTATAGCGACAATGTATTTCAAAACTTTTGTCTGATTTGAATATTGTAACATTTCAGGCTGTGACATAATAATTTAATTTCCTAACGTTTATGGATCCTTTAAATGGAATCGTATTGGTAGTGTTTAGTACAACATTACACTCTTCGATACTTTTTATCGACCTATACCCATGACTATTTTATTTTTGCTATTCCAGGCAACATTTTAACTGTCAGTCATGTGTCAAGTCACTTTTTATAACTAGAAATTCAACCGTACTTGCTGAACTATTTCATTATTTTTTACCTAACACATATGCATGTTTTTACTGTTTATTTTCATTTAGTTACCTACTAACAATAGACATAAGTCACATATTTATTGTAAACAATTATTTTTAAGTACCTATGTGATTGAGCGTGACGCGCCAACAAACGGTCTCTCCAGTTTGGCGCAATATTGTAAAAAAAAAAACTAATTTCGATGTTCTGGTAGGCCGCCTGGAATAAGGCAGGATCGCGTTTATATCCGACATTAAGCATCCACTTTCGTAAAAGTAGCCAAGTAGGGGACGGATGTAAGATATATCTCATAAAATAGTTTATTTTATGATTTGAAGGAGACCCCATAAAACTGTTAAACTGTCCCAGAGTTGTCTGTGTGGACACAAGCCTTATTTCTATTATTCGAGTGTTTTTAAACGGATTTATTTAGCTCGACTTGTTTTTTGCTCGGGTGAAATTTAGTAGTTGAAAATAAATTAATCAGATAAATGGTAAACACCTTTAGTTCTAATCACAATACAATTTAATATATCCAGTGTCATTATAAATCCAAGATGGCTGCTGCTACAAAATGGCGGATTACACATAACTTCACAACCCCGTCAATATGGGTATCAACAATACTTCTGCAGTCGACGTCTAGCTGAACTACACGTTGCGCCTTATCAGCAGATACCTCAAACCCACTCCAACAAACAGACTAGCTTCCAGCGCTCAGTCACACTGTCAAACTGTCGACCAAGATCCTACATTGAAGTACCTCGAGTACCTCGACTCAGGACCACAAGTGTGTGTGTGTATACAACATAATTTATCAGGTGACAACCAAAACTCACTAACTACTAGGTACCACAAGTTCATAGCCTAATGAACCATACTTATAAGAAGACAAGGTTGATTTTGGTCTAATCATATTAATTACCTCATACTGTAGCCCAATGGGTAAACCTCGGCAGGGAGTTCATTCCACAGCCGCAGCAGCTCCGGAGGAAATTCCTCTTAAACCGTACGGTGCGCGACCATTTGGGCTCCAGGGTGTGAGGATGAACACCCTGCCGGTAGCGAGCGGTGCGGTGATAAAAGGCTGCCGTGGGCATCATATCAAACAGTTCTTCAGAGCAAAATCCATTGTACAAGCGATGGAACACACATATGGAGGCAAAGTCTCTCCTTAGATTCAAAGGTTCAATATCGCTCGTGAGTTTGGGATCGTCGACGATCCGCACAGCGCGCCTTTGCACCGAGTCAAGGGGTCCAAGCTGCATTCTTTAGGGGCATTCTTTAGTATTTTTTTAATACAATTTGTAAATTAACAAAATTATTTATTTCGTATAATAATTTCAAATATATCGTAAGACGAAAAACCCGGCGACTTGATCGCCTATTAAATGCGCATGGATTGATCTACATTCTAACTATAGTTCTATCTCGTTCTAGTCCTTTGACTGGTCACTTGCGTCTATAGACACCAATAATTGTCTCGATATAATATTTGTAAAATAACTACTTACAATGGTGTTTTACTTCTGTAAAACATTCTAAACATCTGTCAAATTTACTTAATTGACAAAATTTGATAGACACATGACCAGTGATCGGAATAGGTAGTGCCATTTCGGGTGAATGACCTTAAACATTGTAAATAACATGGATAAGACTTGAGATTCTTCGATTCTTCTCACAGAAATTTTTCTTCAAAACGCAAAAGTTAAAAAAAATTCATTATACTCGTAAATACACCATAAAAAATTACTTTTGTTTAACAGTTAAAATTAACAATAATACAACCATAAAATAAAACACGAAACATCAATATCATTATTTTAAATAAAAAAAATAATTTCAAAGAAAGTAATAATTTAATTATTACTTTCTTTGAAATTATAGTAGCAAACCATATTTTTTATCAATATTTTCTACTGTCAATCTATTTCTTTTGCCGTCCGATATCTAACTGAAACCACATTAGGCATACGGTTCTTTAAAACATTTCTTAAACCAAACACAAACTTAAAATTTTCATATCGAATCCCGGGGTTAAAAACTATATCCATACTAAGCTTACGCACCGAAGTCCCGCGAAATGGCACTACCAATTCCGATCACTGCACATGACATGACAGACACGTATTTACATAATTGTTATAATTTGACAGGTGTTTTATGCACAGTGATAAACGATATAAACGCGAATAGGCTATAAAAATATTGCGCTCGTTTTATGATCGGAAATAAAATATCTACAAATTAATTGTTATGCCTGTAAGCTAAAATGCTTTATTATTATACGATCCAAAGCTACGGCACCGTGTTACTGTTGGTCGCTGAACAATAAAAATAATTTGATTAATCACTTGGATATGGCTAATTACAACATAATCTATATGTCTTATCACAACGTCTTAAGGGCGAACATGCTGTAACGACATTATACAAGAAACAAATTGGACGAGCTTCGCGCACGCGTACTTAAAATATATACGTCCCTCTTACATATATATGCTGCAAGTTGTCGAGAGCGGGATGAAAGAAAATTATAGTAACCCTCGAAAAGCACATGACTATGCGGCTCGTAATAGAAGTGGTTGTGATGTTTTTAAATTAGTCGTGTTATACAATCGAAAACTTCTATAATGACTCAACGTTGATATTACACTCTGAACTGTAACACGAATGCGTATGGTTGAAATTAATTTGCTCTAGTTTGACGGCTGGTGTCGGTCGCCATTTTCTATAATGGCGGCGAGTAGTGCGACATCTATCTCGATTTTAGTGTCATCGCTAACTCGCGTAGCGTACGGACGTCGAGGTTTTGCTCTCGGTCTTTATTGTTTGATACATTATCATAGAAAAATGACAACGGGAATTGTTCTAAATACTGAAAAAATGATAAATATCACTGTTGACTCGTTATAAAACGCGTAGTGTCCGTAGCAGATTGTAATACACGGGTATTATGTAGTAAAATAATGAATTTCACACACCGCCGCAGTCTTGAGTTCGAATTGTAGTGAACTGTGTTGTGGAATCGATTTTTAGGTGTTATTAATGAAATTACTAAGGTGCTTGTGGTTATATTGTTATATGAAAGATCCTGTTTGTTCGGACAACGCTTCACGAGGTTTACCGTTGTGGAAGCTCGACTCGCGTAGAATCGATATAACTTAATAAAAAATGCATATTTTCCCTATGGTTTCATAAAGGCTCGGGTCAATATCGTACCGGTTATTGCAATACGAATGTTTTTTTAATAAACAACGTGGTTCCGGAGTTAACTAGAGTGGTTTTGTTTTAGTGAATAGTGTTTGTACTGGAATATTTGTTGTGCATTCAGGTTTTCACTCTACCAAAGGCAGGTTAGTAAACAAAACATTATTTAACTTTTATTTCTTATACCTTATCACTTCATTGAGATATTGTCAAGACACAGTCAAGACTGTTGTAAAAAACGTCACTGATTACAATATCAATAGTGTCAGTCAATTTTTTTATTTATCTAATTACCGCCTAAAGGTAATATTACAAACAGCCGATTGTATCAAGGCTATAATCGACGACTTTCGTGTCTCTGTTTTATAAAATAATGAATAAACCCTTTGTCATTAAACATGAAATGTCGTGTCCAAAATACAATAAAATAGATAAAACACAATGGCATGTATCAAATCGCGTGAATTTCTTCTATTATCACAGATTTACATCTTTCCATTGTGCTTTGACATTTGATCGGTACAGCCAACTTTTTAAATCCGTTATTGGTGTAGTGGGTGTTTTATAGTGTCAAATCCATAATCAGATATTAATGTTGTTCTTTTTTATTGTATTTAGTGAGCATGAGCACATCTCTGAACGGGATACGAAAGTCAGCGAACCGAGTATAGCAAAAGGACCTGTCTTGAAACCTGAATAGTTGAACAGGTTTTAAATGCAGCATATTGAATTACATTCCACACAGATTAAACTGTGCTCTTTATAAAGGACCTTTTATAGCTACCTTTGCCCTTTGAAAGGAAAGTAATTTGATGCCTTGATGCTTGCATTTAAAATGGAATGAGGATTATATTAATTTATTCTTAGTTTATTATCAACTTCCTTATTATTTATAATAAAGGAAGCAATTTGATCTTTATTTTCCTGTTTCTTTTAATTCACTGTTTTTTTATTTCTCTTTGTCCATCATTTTTTTGTGGCTAAAGTGCTGCTGTGCTCTAAATAAGGTTGAATGACATGGACCTTTGCCAGGCCATATCATTAAAAAAAACTTATTTTTTTTTACAATAAACATGGTCATGGGTGACTGAAGACAAAATGTATTTTTGGAATCTAAATCATTGCTCTTAAATAACTTGTTGAATAGCTATTATTGTAGCGTAATACATTTCTCTTCATAATCAAAAGTATGCGAAATATGTTTCATAATTTATTTAATATTGAAAAACAGCTCAACTTACCAAGTTTAAATAAAATCAAATAAAATATGTGTGTTATATTACATTTGATTTATATATTATGTTAATTTATGTATTGCTAAAACTCTTGCCTAAATTATTGTAACATGCCCCAATAGACAGGAAAAGTACACATTTTTGAAAAAAATAATACACCTACATCTATTATCTTCTAAAGTAAGTTCAAAAGTGTATCAATTTTATCAAAGCAATTTTATTTCTAGGTTTCAGTTTCAATGTCAACATGGAACTATTTTCCAAATTTATCGATAATTATTTCAAAGTGACATAGCATACCAGTAGGGTTTCCACAACGAATCTGGAATGAACGGGAAGATCCTTGGATCCGGCTCCAGATCTGGATAATTTCCTACATTTTTGATCCGGATTGCAAACCCTATAGTAAAGTATAAATTTAACCTGTATGCTGACAAGCCGTGTCAGAGTGACATAGCATACCAGTAGGGTTTGCACAACGAATCTGGAATGTATGGGAAGATCCTTGGATCCGGCTCCAGATCCGGATAACTTCATACATTTTGGATCCGGATTGCAAACCCTACAGTAAAATATAAGTTAACCTGTATGCTGATAAGTCATGTCAAAGTGACATAGCATACCAGTAGGGTTTGCACAACGAATCTGGAATGTATGGGAAGATCCGTGGTTCCAGATCCAGATAATAATATACATTTTGGATCTGGATTACAAACCCTACAGTTAAGTATAAACTAACCTGTATGCTGATAAGCCGTGTCAAAGTGACATAGCATACCAGTAGTGTTTGCACAATGGATCTGAAATGTATGGATCATTCCTTGGATCCGGATCCAGATCCGGATAATTTCATAAATTTTGTATCCGGATTGTTCTTACAGTAAAGTATAAATTAACCTATATGAGTATATGATATACCTGATAAGTCAATGTTATTTAATGGTAAAATGTTAATTTTAGCAATTAAACAATTTTTTTTTTAATTTTAATATTATTAAACTTTATATTCTATTCATATTACATATATGTACATCATGACATTCATGACTGTCATAACATAAGGCTTTAATGATAAATTAATATTGCTGTAAAACCCCTAGGAGCTTGGAGGAGGGTTGAAATACAGGCAATTATTTGCGGTGTTTATATTTTCTATCTGTGTCAAAGCAAGACCTTCAAGTTAAACCATATTTTCACCTTAGATTAGTCATTGTGCGTAAATAATAAGTATGTTTATTTAATTTCTTTATTTTCTCGCAATCGAAGTGAAAAAGAGTATGTAATACTCTGGACTAAAAGCCATATTACCACTCGAACAATTTTCTTTCACTTCGTTGTTGAAAATAACCACCTCGTGGTAATATGGCCTACTTTAGACATTTGTCAAACAATCTACTATTATCTCACATAAATAAACAAATAATATTAGTATGGATTCAAGTGCTGGTGGCCTGGCGGTATGATGACGTCAGACTTTTAATCCGGAGGTCTCGGGTTCAAACCCCGGCTCCTACTACTGAGTTTAACTTACGTACGAAATGTCATTTGATATTTACCAGCCGCTTTTCTGTGAAGGAAAACATCGTAAGGAAACCGGATCTCCCTACACGGCCTAGTTTTCCTGGGTTGGAAGGTCAGATGGCATTCGCTTTCGTAAAAACCTATTGCTGGGATTAGGTTGCCGAGCGGACTCCAGGCTCAATAGAGCCTTGGCAAACACTGGGATAAATGTTAGAAGGAAGATTAGTATGGATTTATAGTTTGCTAATTTCCTGCTACAAAGCTCCATTAATTCAGTCTGACCATCATCCGCAGTTTAATAATACATTTCAAGTGAAAACGCATTCACCCGGGAACCGAACCCGACGCATTAGTGCAGTGTCAGCTTACATTGCATTAGCAAAGTTCAGAAAGCTTAACGATTCTATAGTCCGACCACGACAACTCTGAATAGTCCGAATGGACTTTGCAATGTTTAAATATGGAACTTCCTTTATAAAGGGTCCAAATTTTGAACTGCCTTGGACAGAATAAAATTTAAATCATCAGCCATATAATAATTATAACCTAACCGTTTGTTAACGTCAACGTAATAGTTAAAAAATTCTTGTAGAAAAGTTTGACAGTTTTCTATGGGATGACAGCTCCGTCACCATATTTAACGTTGATCAGTTCTTTAGTTGTGCGTGGTGCAATCCACCCTATAAGTGTCCGTGTAATCGACAAAGTGGGCTTCACTATACTCGTCCACATATAATATTAGTTTACGTAATAAGGGTCCTTAAAATACGAGTGTGGTTTTATAGAATTAAATCACACGAGTGTTTTAAGACCTAATTAGTAATTAATTACGTACATACAGTTGCATACAGTGCTTTGTCTATGGTCGTTGAGGACGGTTGGTTTTTTATTAAGTTACCGATATATCGATGTGGTAATGAATTTTCATACATTTTTACAACACTGTCACAGATAATACACTGACGTTACATTACTGTTTGCAATAATGGTGGTAATTACATACGATTTCCGAACGCAGAATATAGGATTTATGATATGGGTGTAGGTAGATAAACTTGTTATTCGCATCCACGTGACACCAAATACGATATTTCACCAACAAAAACTTAAAACGACATGTTGAACATAACTGAAACGGAACATGTTCCATGACATCTGACGTGGGTAAAAGTCAAATTACCTTGCGCCGATTTGGGATAGCAGTTATGGGATTTTAGTGAGGGTCCCATCCCAGGTCGCTTAGGTACAATTTTGCTTTTTTAGGAACCCTTGTAGTTTCGCCATGTCTGCCCGTCCGTCCGTCCGTCCGCGGATAATCTCAGTGACCGTTTGCACTAGAAAGCTGAAATTTGGTACTAATATGTATATCAATCACGCCAACAAAGTGGTAAAATAAAAAGTGATTTTTTTTTATTAGGGTACCTCCCCTATACGTAATTTTTTTTTTTTCATTTCAACCCTAACGTGTGATATAGTGTTGGATAGGTATTTAAAAATGAATAGGGGTTTACTATAATCATTTTTTGATAATGTAAATATTTTCGGAAATAATCGCTAAAGAAGTAAAAAAAATGTGTCCCCCCCCCTCTAACTTTTGAACCATAAGTTTTAAAAATATGAAAAAAATCTCAAAAGTAGAACTTTATAAAAACTTTCTAGGAAAATTATTTTGATCTTGATAGGTTGAATAGTTTTTAAAAAAAAATTACAAAATAATTTCTGAACTAAGTTTGTAATTTAACCGTATAAGCAGGTGTTTATTGTACCTGTAATTTCTACAAAATTACAATGAATTGACGCGTGACGTGCTTTCAAATAAAGTCAAAACGGTGAAAATCGGTTCACGCAATAAAGAATTATTCCATAAAAATCATCTTCCATACTTTAAGCTCGCGCGCAATAGTTTACTTAATTTGCCGATAGATGTCGCTGTACGTGGAACGCTCATATGATATCCTACATGGCGGTGTTATTTTAACTCTTAAGTGGGGATACTTACTGTGACGGACGGAAAACTACGGAACCCTACACTGAGCGTGGCCCGACACGCTCTTGGCCGGTTTTTTAATTTGTATGTAAAGCGCTTGTTGACTGAATAATGTTTTAGTTTTTTTTTCTCCTAGCTGACGATACACAATATAGTAACAATAAATGAATGATCCACCCATTTTTATTTCGGTATCATGTAAGAGTTCCTACGTGATGTTATTTATTTCCATTAAATAAAAATAAAAAACCGGCCAAGTGCGAGTCGGACTCGCGCACGAAGGGTTCTGTACCATTATCTATAAAACTGCGACAAAGTCATGTCTGTTGTATGCCCCATTAATTATTTATCTGTTTTTTCTATTTGTTATTATAGAGGCAACATAAATACATCATCTGTGAAAATTTCAACTGTGTAACTATCACGGTTCATGAGATACAGCCTGGTGACAGGCGGACAGCGGAGTCTTAGTAATAGGGTCCCGTTTTTACCCTTTGGGTACAGAACCCAAAAAAAAACAACTTTTAGTGATAGGATATGTAATTCCTTCGCAAGGGGGTGAAATGGGGTTGAAAACCAGTACTAAGTGAAAGAAGACAGTTTAAAAATAACACTTACAGAAATAGAAAAGACAACTTAAACTGAATCTATTTAGCATCAGTTACATACGGGATCTCTAATTACAGACCCAAATTACAGGATCGATTTACATTTAAATCGGGATTGGACGGTCGGGTTCAATCAGATAAACAATAGATTTACGCGATTTTCGAGGATATCTTATTGTGTCGAATAGTTTCATGGAATTAACAAACAGGGAATCTATTAAACTGTACAATTTTTGCTCATATTAACGAAACGGGACTTAATTTATTTTGACACATTTTAATTGACGGTGACTTAATTTGTGTTGCACATTTTAATGGAACGGGACTTATTTATTTTGACACATTTTAATTGACGGGGACTTATTTGTGTCGCACATTTTAATGGGACGGGACTTATTTATTTCGCTCATTTTAACGGAACATGGGACCTTACAGTCTCCTGCGAAGGCCGCACGAATATGTGACACGCTCTTATAGCCCTACAAGATTGTGTCAGATATTTTGAGGAAGATATTATTTCTGGTGACTCTCTTCGTTGAGGAAGATATTATTTCTGGTGACTCTCTTCGTTGAGGAAGATATTATTGCTGGTGACTCTTTAGCAGATACGCGCAGTTTAGATAATCACTTTATCAAGACGGTATAAGTGCAATGTTAAAAAAGTTGAATGAATACAAAATTTAAATAATTTTAAACAAAAAAGAACCGACTTCAGGACTCCACCCTTCCAAATGGAAATGCCCGATCTACTAAAAAAAAAACTCCAATCATTATAGGTGTGCCTATAATATTTGAAAAGTTCCCTCGATTTCTCCAGGATCCCATCATCAGATCCTGAACTGATGACAATGGGACTGTGAAGTATACTCTTTCAAACAAAAAAAGAATTTTCCAAATCGGTACAGCCGTCTTCGAATAATCGGTGAACATGCATAAAAAATAATAATAGATAAAACAAAGATCCCGAGTATCCCGACAAATTGATAACCTCCTCCATCGAAATCTTGAAGTCGGTAAATTCCTATCGCTAATTATATTCAAGTTTAAAATGTCAGATTCGAGCGCTGGATACTCAAAAATCGCTCACCAGGTTCTTCTTTTTGAAGTACGAATCCTAAACATGGTCATCGCTACGTTCTCATTCGCAGCGTGTCACTGTGGTCCCCATCCACCCTGTATTTAACGACACGAAACCTCCTCGGTCAAAAGCAGTCCCCGTTAACAACACAACGACAATGGCCGTAAATCTGTCGTAAAGAATATACGCCGTAAACATTTTATAAGCCATTGGGTGCACGCACATGAGGCCTATCTATTATGTTAGATAAGTTCGCAATTTCGCAAGGTAGGTGACGTTGTAAAAATGACAGAATTATATACAGGGAAGCAAGAATCCCAAGCTCGAGCGACTTGAACCTTTGAGTCTAAGGAGAGACTTTGCCTCCTTATGCGTGTTCTATCGCTTGTACAATGGGTTGTGCTCTGAAGAACTGTTTGATATGATGCCCACGGCACCTTTTTATCACCGCACCGCTCGCCGCCGGAAGGGTGTTCATCCTCACATCCTTGAGCCTAAGGGGTCGCGCACTCTACGGTTTAAGAGGAATTTCCTCCCACGAACGCTGCGACTGTGGAATTAACTCCCTGCCG
The DNA here is from genome assembly GCA_947086415.1 of Pammene aurita. Classification (NCBI taxonomy): domain Eukaryota; kingdom Metazoa; phylum Arthropoda; class Insecta; order Lepidoptera; family Tortricidae; genus Pammene; species Pammene aurita. The sequence goes on along the minus strand of OX352316.1, from coordinate 9,462,241 downwards.
AGGTTTTCCCAGCGGGCTACAGTATGAGGTTCTTCAAAAAAGGAGTGTATAGGTTCTTAAAGGGTAGGCAACGCGCATGCGATTCCTCTGGGGTTGCAGGCGTCCATAGGCTACGGTAACTGCTTACCATCAGGCGGGCCGTATGCTTGTTTGCCATCGACGTGGTATAAAAAAAAAAGAATTTAACTTGAGACCGCACACGCGTACTACCGTAAGGGATAGACATTGATGACGATAAAGTCACTTCTACAGCACAAAGCAAAACAATTTACCATTGTTTTCCTTAGCCGACACAACTTTATAAGAAAAATATCAGGTTTTCTCGTAGTAAACACAGAAATTCTTGAAGAAATCGCGAATTATATCTGTTTGTGACCCTCCACTGCTATAAGTAATGGCGTGGAGGGTAACAAAAAAAAGGTGTGACTATGACAAGGACCAATTATAATAGCACCTTCTCTGTCGTACCTATTGAAAGTGTAATAAAACCATCCCGTTCGATCTTGGTATTGTTATTACCATGACAGGTCTATGGCTAGTATGTCTATAATAGAGGTCGAAATTTTATCCCCCGGTCATTGAGCGAGGTGATTAGGTAGGTCCTATTGTACTGAACAACTTTTACTATGGCATGAACTCCGAAAACGTGAAAATTTTTTTGGCTGTTTTATACATTTCGGATGGATGCGGGTGGCGCAGGACCGGTCATTGTGGCACTCTTTGGGGGAGGCCTATGTCCAGCAGTGGACGTCTTTCGGCTGATATGATGATGATGGTGATGATACATTTCGGCCGATCAGATGTTGTTTTCTATAGGGAAGCCCATTTTTTTTGGGATTTCGACGTTGGTCCCATAGTAAAAGTTGTTCAGTATGGCCTACCTGATCACCTTGCTCAATTTGACCGGTGGTTAAAATTTCACCACTAATATAAGTCTTATCAACTGTCAAAACTGTTTTTATTTTTTATTTACGTTACGGAGATCCAACAGCTATCAAAACAAAATAGCACTAATTAATAAGAGATGGAAGGCCAATTACAGGATCACATTTATAGTTACAGATTATTACATTCAAGTTTTACTTAAATAAAATAAAAAAATGTGCATTTTCATGGCAACACACTAAAAATATTAGCCTGATACCGTTTGAGAAACATGCCCGAAAACCAGCTAAGCTGGCGAAGTGCTAAAATGATCTACACGCGCTTATTCTCTCTAGTCTCTCTACAATAAGAACGTAATGATGGTAATTATGAACACCATGCAAGCTTTTTTTATAAATAAGCACTGATTGATGTGCGTCATGTTGATATTTGGTAAAAATTTTTTTTTGACAATTAGTTACATGTATGGAGTGCCCACCTTAAAAAAAATTTTGCCAGCAATTTCACTACAAAACTAAGTAGCGGCACACAAAATACACCTTATGTTAAAATTTTATAAATATAAGTCTTATAGTTTCCGAGTTAAATGGCTGTGACATACGGACGGACGGACAGACGTGACGAAACTATAAGGGTTCCGTTTTTGCTATCTGGGCTACGGAACCCTAAAAAGCATGTACGACTTTTACTCAGAGAGATGTAAGATATTCGTAGTGATGTAGGAAAGCCAGATATAATTTGCCTTTCTTTTTCTTCATGAGCCTTACTAAAATGACGGCAGAATATTGGACAAGCCGGTGGGTATCTAGTTTTACTGGTATAAACGTATTTTTAACGAAAACACGAGCATCGGATCGCAGTAAAAGTAGGTACACTCGACGCCATTACACCACTAATCAGGGCGAGATTGAGCCTAATTGCGGCAATTACGGTTGACTGTAGCGTATGTTGGTTAGTATACACTATACGTGCCTATTCCATCGGGGTTGGGTGCTAAAAGTGGATGTTTTCGACCTTTGGAACAGAATTAATAATAGTTATTACGTACTGTAAAGGTTTACTACCTTTATAATCTCTCTTTTCGAACACTGTCTGATACGGTGTTATTTTAAATTAGGAATGCCCACGTTCTATGTCTGACGATGGAGATTCTTGCAGTTTGAAAGTGGCAGCCTAAACAGATAGTTGAAATGATGTATCTCGTTGCTTAGAAGAAAAAATATATATTATAGAAGATATCAAGGAGTATTCATTTTCACCTCAGCAGCTCGAACAAGCCTACTTCCCTGCGAAAAATCAGTGACGAAAGTGCAACTTTCATAGCTTGTCGCCTACTGTTTTTGTTTCTGTAATAATACGCAATGTTTTTTGTTCTAATGTTAAAATATAGGCCCTGTCCATTATAACTGAGACAACTACGGCAGTTTTTACCTATTTTGGTATTACTACTTTCCAATTCAACAATATTGCTAGTCTGTCACTCTAACCTCCACCCATTAAAAGCTGCCAGATTCCCCGATCTAGCAATAGGGAGCAATCTAACCAGACGGGTTTTGTTGCTCTCATTATTGTGTCATAAATGACGTGGCCAGCTCTTAGTCCATAACTACTAACAGTGTTTTCATAACTCTTATACGTAACATATCGTTGGAAAATTTAAATTACTATCCTAAATCAACACAACCGGTACCGTGTTTGCCTTGATCTTAAAATGACAGTTGGGTAATGTCGTCCTTTGATAGTTAAGCCGTTTTGGTCTTGATGCCTGTTTCTAATATTACTATAGCTTACGATCGTTCTTCTCATGGTGACAATTTGAATTTCGAATGTTGACTAGATTTTGTAGTATATGTCTCTCTATCTTCAGTCATGCGAATTAATCTATGTATGCTCTTCACCTCTAACCAGTCTCTTATATTTTTAGTCCATGAAGTGCGCCTTCTACCGCGGCATCGCTTCCCTTCAATTTTTTCCTTGTAAATAGGAAATTTCAAAATAAGTTATATTAAAATTTCACATGTTTTTGCTCGGAAACGGTGTCAAAAATATACTATTAATGAATTCGGCATCGCCGATTTATACAAAAACAATACCAAACTGGGCCTAGTAGCTTTACTGATGTACCTAGATATCAAGATAAAGTTGATAATCTTGGTGGCTCCACTTCTCAAATCCCTCCTTGGGTCCTAAGGAATAATCATACCAAAGGAAATCTTTTGTTCACGAAAAGCCGTATTTGAATCTTTAATGTCGTGTGCAAACGCAACTATAAGTGTATTTAATATTTTTAAGGTTCTGTAACTATCTTAGAAATAAATAAGGGAACCCTAATTTATAGAATCTCTCGTGTGTCTGTCTGTTAGTCCGTTGGATAGCTAAGTTAAGATGAAAAAACCGGCCAAGTGAGTGTCGAACCACGCATAATGGAGGGTTCCGTACCTTCAATGGAATAAGGACCAAACTAATACCAAAAGGTCGTATCTGATGCCTATGGAAGAAGTTTTTTGGAGATAACTCAAAAATAGCTGAACCGATAATGTTCTAAAAAATTTTCGTAGATAATATGTGATAAATGTGATAAGGCAGTTCTTCTCATATTTTTTGGACTTACCGTTCAAAAGTTACAGGGTGGGACACCATTTTTCTAGCTTTCGCAGCGATTATTTCAGAAAATATTCACTGAAACACAAAATGTTGAAAGAAACATCAATGTTATTTTTAAAGACCTATCGATTGATTTGCCACATTTTGATATTTGATAAAAAAAAAATTTTTGAAATTTAGTTACATGTATGGCCCCCCCTAAAAATATTTTATTCTGCAGTTTAACTATATAACTAAGTAGCGGCATACAAAATACACCTTATGTTTAAATTGTATTAAGATACGTCTTATATTTTCCGAGTAAAATGGCTGTGACATACGGACGGACAGACAGACGAATCCATAAGGGTTCCGTTTTTTGCCATTTTGGCTACGGAACCCTAAAAATGTATCAAAGCAATACAATAGCCAGAAAGTCAACTAAACTGAATACTCTGCAACTGATGATAATCCTTACTACCTACCCTTTAAGGTAATATTATACCTATACCTTTAGTTTAGGGCTACGTGACCTTCAGGTTATTTTAAATAGAAACCCTTTGTGTTAAATGACCCCTAAGTTATCTATGAAAGGTAGGTTTGATAAAAGGTTTCCTATTAATTTCACAATATAGATAATATAACTAAATATACCGGGTGTCCCTAGAAGCCTAAAACTAACATCAAGACTTTAAAAGGGCTCGTAGAACCGCTAATTGGCTATCAGATTAAGCAGGCCCCAATGCAAAAGACATTTTTTTCGAGATATTGGCAAAGTGACTACTCAAGTAGTCAAAAACGGTTATAAAGGATAATTAACAGGGTTATTAAGGAACGGCCTCCTAGCCTGGTTAGGTCCCGGGTTCGAATCCTGGTCAGGGTAATTTGTGTGAGTTATGGATGTTTTCTATGTATTTAATTATACATATATCTATCTATTATATATCGTCGCCTAATAGCCACAACACAAGCCTTAATTGAGCTTACTGTTGGACTAGATCGATTTGTGCAAGATTGTCCCATAATATTTATTGCTTTATTTATTTAATTATCAATGATAGTTATCTTGATAATTATCAATTATAGTTATCTTGATAATTATCGTGATTTTTATGTCTGATAATTATCTATTATAATCCAAAATTTGTAAAGGGGGAAGGCACAAAAAAAATCGCACGTGAATTTCAACATTAATAGTTGAAAGGTTCGGTTGACGCTTCAGAGTTACCTCATAATGTATGGGGCTGTACAGTCGCCATCAGATATAACGGAACGGCCAAGGTGGTCACAAATATCTGAACAACGCCTCTATTATATCGATAAAGTTTACGTTCAGATATTTTTGAGTACCTTGGCCGCTCCGATATATTTGATGGCGACTGTACAGCCGCAATCTAGTAAGACTATCAAATCAAACTTGGAGCTTCAAAAAGTTCTTTAGACTGTGTTCCTCTATCTACACATTCTCTGGCGATTATCACACTGGCGGCGACGGTGTGCAAGCGTGACGGCGCTATACACATGCAGAGCGCTATCTTGCTCGTGCACCGGCGCGGCATGCGGAAACCGCAGCAGTGTGAAAACGTTTGGTTCTGATACATTACTCTAACTAGTTCTAAGAGAATGATAATGGCGTTTTATATGTCACAGCAGGCGCGGTCCGAGGACGACGGGGGGGTTACATGGGAAATGACCCCCCAAAATTAATTACTGACCCCCCTCAAAAAATCATTTCTGCATTAGTGACCTCCCCCAAAATTTCAGGCTGCGACAGCGCCTGTGTCACAGCCTCGTATTTCTTTATCAATCATCCTGTATATGTACACCGTCTAAAGCCACACCATTTATAATCAAATACCAACCAAAATCTCTCTAAAACCTGAAATATTCACATCCATGCATATTTAGCTCGGAATCTTCGCACACGGTCGAAAATACGTACACACATTTGCACCTTACTCCATTGCAATACGGTTCAAATTTGTATATATATTTTTGACGTGGACTGTACATTTATAGCTGTACGGCGGGTTATGATATTTTTTATGGACAGTCAGCTTTTACGAGGGCTGATATGAGCTTGAAGCTAATATCTGGATTATGGGACTGCAGCTTGCGTAGTTAGATTTGAAAATATCGACATTTCTCTAGTAGTAAACCTATGTAGGTAACATATAAAAGGTGTGACAAAATTAGTAGTGATCCATTTAAGGGCATAATTGTTATCGTATTGGTAAGAAAAAGTAGTTTTTTTTTGTGTGGGACACGTCATCCCAGCCTGCCAACCCTCCATACAAAATATATTTTTTTCGCGTTTAAAAAGCACGTCGTCTCCGCTGGCTCGGCCACCTAAATAGGATCGGAAAAGATAGCTTAGTAATTTAAACAACAGAGAACCGACTTCACTTAGCCTCCACCTATCCAAAAGCAAATGCCCGAGCTACTGTAAAAAATACTCAAATTACCTATAGGTGTGCTTATAATATTTGAAGACTTCCCTCGGTTTCTCCAGGATCCCATCATCCCTGATGACAATGGGACCAACTGGACAGTGTTATGGAATAAGCGATTAACCGACAATCCGTTGAAACCGCGAAAATGAGCTCGAAAGATTTGAAATTTGAATTGGTTGTTGTCAGTGCATTTTTAAAGTAAAAAGTTCAATTTTAACCGTGAACCTATAAACGTGTTTATAATTGTATATTATTAAAAATAAAACACCATACCTGTTCATGTTTTCAAATTATAAGCGTTTATCCGCTTAATTCTTTTTTACACTAATTCTATTTAATTTAATTAGTTACTGTGAAGTATACTCTTTCAAACAAAAAAAGAATTTTCCAAATCGGTTCATCCGTTTTCGATCGGTGAACATACATAAAAAAAAGCAAAAACAAAGATCCCGACGAATCGAGAACCTGCTCCTTAGAAATCTTGAAGTCGGTTGAAAATGAAACTTACTTAGTTAAAACCAAAGATTGGGAAATACGTATTGAAGTTGTGGACTATAGGTAGTTGCAATACATGACGATAGTTATATAGTTTTACGGCACCTTATTTGAAGACGATTATCACATACGCCAAATACGGAAGACTAAACCGAAGCCCTCCTATACACCTACACTTACAACTCGGCTGGTCAGTTTCTTTGTGCTCCGTGTAATCGCGTCTTTAAAACTAAGTTCGGTTTCGCGAGTCATTTAAGAGCCCACCAAAACAAGAGCAAAAACTCAGACCAAATAAGTTAGTTGGAGTCGCCGTAGCCGGATACGGCTTGGACAACATGATGATGATGATGAAGACGATTATACCTCGGCCACACTATGCCCCTCGCGCTGCCCCTCGCGCTGCTCCTCACACTGGCCTACTCGTGCGATTATGATATGCGGCCCTTTGACTCGCGCCAAAAAACCGACAAAATAGGGAGCGGTGGGCATGACGAGAAGTATGACGAGCGGCATGACGAGTAGCGCGGCCACACTATGTCTCTGCCTACTTCCCACGCCGCTCGTCGAGTGTGTGGCCGAGGTATTAAACATAGTTTTCATGGCTACGCTTAAGACAAAGAAACCCGAAACCCGTTACAAAAAATGTATAAAGGCCTACAAGATCCGAAAGCCGGGTGACCGCGTGACCTTTCCTTTTTTAACGTAAGCGGGAAAATAGCGAGCGGCTCGAGAGGCTAGGGGCGGGATCGGGAGTGGTTATCGATAAACGAGATTATTGCTGACATTTTTTACAAGCAAGCATTTTTGACGTGATAACGTCTAGTGAATCGATGAACACCGGTAGCATGCACGAAAAAGTGTCACGTTATGGATATATCTCCATGGTAACGTTATGGCCATAATTCAGTGATAATAATTCAATTCAATTTATATATAAAAATTTGCAATATTTCATCAATGTTTTCTTATGACGTTATCACGCAAAATTATCGTCCGTAAACCGACTTTACAGACAACCATTTTTTTTTCTCGGGTTCAAGAAGTGGCGCTGGCTTACGTACGATAATGGTAACGGGTTATCGAGTAAAAAACATTACCCTTGTCAGTTAAAACGATTAATTAAACATTTCAAAACTTCACGCGAATTACGCAACAGTCCTACTTATGCCGTCAAATGATATTATCTCTTGTTTTTGAATAGAGTAAGACATCTTGTATGGTCTTGGTCCTGCCTTATCTTTTTTATTTTCCTACTTTTCGAGCTTTAACCGCTAACTTTACTTAAATGAGCTTAAAAACATAAACAAGATATCTAATCCCCTAAAGTCAGTTAGGTAAATATTTGGCATTAAGCTGAAAACTTCTATGTGGTACCTATTTAAAGAACTAAAAGCGTTGAGATGTATGATAATGCTTTCTACGATGACCGGTTCAGTTACATCAATTACATACAAAAATGTATCGATAAAAAAAGTGGATACCGAGGTTAGCCCCTAGCTGCTCACCTGTATAATTCGAAGGGCCCCTTTGCCGTGTCGCGTTTAGCGACAGGGTAAACTTTACGTGTTACGTGCCCTATATCTGACGAAGTGGAAGGATTAAGTCTCTTATTTAACACACCTAATTTTATTTGAAGTTTATTATTTTTCTAGCTTTAAATATTAACCTATTTATATGAATTTGAAACGGATATAGTTTTTGAGATAGACATAAGAACATTAAGAACATATTCCTTCGGTAAGGTGTTAACATGCTTAGATTTTATATGGAACTCTATCCACGTGTCCCGCCTGGTGCTTCAATAATTAATAGTTATCGATATAATTATCGATAACTCCTGGCTTGGGAGCCCCCCTAGCTGCTCACCTGTATAATTCGAAGGGCCCTCGAGTGCACTAGGGCCCCTTTGCCGTGTCGCGTTTAGCGACAGTGTAAACGTTACGTGTGCTGTATCTGATGATGTCAAGTGGAAGGTTCCTTTTGATACTGAGCATCATGTTTAACCCTTTATGGGTCGGAGGCTTATACTTTTTTTTTTTTAATTTATTTTATACGAGAAAAAGTTTACAAATTTTTTTTTTCATATGCGCCACTATTGAAAACCTCAGGGGTTTAGTTAATAGCTGGCGAGATCGCGCGGTCCGATCCGCGTTATGCTACATTATAGGTACGAGTAGGTTTGTAGGTATACATACTTATTATTTTCATTTCCCTGCTTGAGCCGTAGTTACAAGTTTTGATTAACATTTAATTAGATAGTCTTAATAGACATCGATATAATATAACTATCACTTTACAACGGCAGCTCTTACATGCAGTCAGTCTGACAACTTGGAAAGCAATGAGAACGGTTCGCTTTGCATGGAATTCTTCCTACAATGCAACCCATTTTCATTGCACTTGGGTGTATATAGATAATACAGCGTAACTTACACTTTGTATACTAGATTAACTAACATTTTAAATCTATATTAAGGTAATAATTTTTAAGTATTGTAATACATACCGATTATAATATGTGATAATCCAAACCAAAACGGACGTTATGGCGGTAGTCGATGTACATATTCGTAAGCCCCGGCCGCCACAAGGTCCCTTTTCAACCGGCTTCAAGGAGGTTCTCAATTCGTTGGGATCTTTGTGTTTGCTATTTTATGTTCACCGATTATTAGAAGACGGCTGGACCGATTTGGAAAATTATTTCTTTTGTTTGAAAATACTTTACAGTTTTTGTTTTAAAATACTTTACCTTTTGGTATTAGTTTGGTTCTTATTCCATTGAAGGTACGGAACCCTCCTATGCGTGGTCCGACACGCACTTGGCCGGTTTTATTTTATTTTATTTATGTTCACCGATTATTCGAAGACGGCTGGAGCGATTTGGAAAATTCTTTTTTTGTTTGAAAGAGTATACTTCACAGTTGGTCCCATTGTCATCAGGTCAGGATATCATGGTGGGATCCTGGAGAAAATGAGGGAACTCTTCAACTATTACAGGCACACCTATAGTGATTTCAGTATTTTTTACAGCAGCTCAAGCATTTGCTTTTGGAAAGGGGAGGCTAAGTGAAGTCTGTTCTTTTTTGTTATAATTATGATTTGGATTATCAATATTATCATGCATATACAAATGAATAATTTTTTTATTGAAAATCTTTTTCTTTGTTCATTTTTTAAAGTAGGAATTTGGGACGTTGTTGTTTGTGGAAGTTGATCAGAAATATCTTCACACATTATAATATTCAATAATATAGGTATTCGAGTAATAATACTTAACACTTAAACTTACCTTCAGATCTAGATCTAGACTAGTTCTCAAACTTTGGTGACGGAACTCTTTCGGAAAGCGAAATATTTGACGGAGCCCCAAAATTAAAAATAAATAAATTGTATGTCCAGATCGAAGAGCTGGTTTTTGTTTTTTCAATATCAAAAATATTCTCTCGGAGGGTGCTGTGAAGTTGACCACCCCAAACCGTTTGCCCGCAAATGGCATATCGGTATCGTTAGTTCATCGTTAGTTCATGTTTGTTCAGCAGGTTAAATCGTTAGGACCCGATCGTAACGTCGATTTTTTTAAAAAACAAAATGGGGTGGCTAACTTCACGTTAACCACCCCAAACCACTTTTTTTGCTATTTCTATTTTTATATCGAAAGATATTCGTTAGTTCATGATAGTTCACCAAATCAAATCGTTAGGACCCGACGCAATCATTTTTTTTTATTTTTTGAAAGTGGGGTGGCTAACTTCACGCCAACCACCCCACCCTGGAATCGACAAATCTAACTATGTGGGGGCATCGGGCGACGTTAGTTCACGTTTGTTCAGGCATTAAAAACGTTAGGATCCCATCAGTATTGCCAGAAAAAAATAAAATCGAAAATTTGCTATTGGCGGCTGAAGGCAGGTATGTTAGGTGTCGTAAAAAGTTATACAATCGGGTCCTTACGATTCTTCAGCCTAAACAAGCGTCTGCAGGCCTTACTTAATCGATACAGTACGGTATCTTGCGGGCAATCAAAAGAGAAAAAGACATTTCCGAGGTTTTAGATTTTTTTTCATACTATGGGGTGGCTAACTTCACGCCAACCACCCCACCCTGGAATTGACAAATCTAACTATGTGGGTGCATCGGGCGACGTTAGTTCACGTTTGTTCAGGCATTAAAAACGTTAGGATCCCATCAGTATTGCCAGAAAAAAATAAAATCGAAAATTTGCTATTGGCGGCTGAAGGCAGGTATGTTAGGTGTCGTAAAAAGTTATACAATCGGGTCCTTACGATTCTTCAGCCTAAACAAGCGTCTGCAGGCCTTACTTAATCGATACAGTACGGTATCTTGCGGGCAATCAAAAGAGAAAAAGACATTTCCGAGGTTTTAGATTTTTTTTCATACTATGGGGTGGCTAACTTCACGCCAACCACCCCACCCTGGAATTGACAAATCTAACTATGTGGGTGCATCGGGCGACGTTAGTTCACGTTTGTTCAGGCATTAAAAACGTTAGGATCCCATCAGTATTGCCACAAAAAAATAAAATCGAAAATTTGCTATTGGCGGCTGAAGGCAGGTATGTTAGGTGTCGTAAAAAGTTATACAATCGGGTCCTTACGATTCTTCAGCCTAAACAAGCGTCTGCAGGCCTTACTTAATCGATACAGTACGGTATCTTGCGGGCAATCAAAAGAGAAAAAGAGATTTCCGAGGTTTCAGATTTTTTTTCATACTATGGGGTGGCTAACTTCACGCCAACCACCCCACCCTGGAATCGACAAATCTAACTATGTGGGGGCATCGGGCGACGTTAGTTCACGTTTGTTCAGGCATTAAAAACGTTAGGATCCCATCAGTATTGCCACAAAAAAATAAAATCGAAAATTTGCTATTGGCGGCTGAAGGCAGGTATGTTAGGTGTCGTAAAAAGTTATACAATCGGGTCCTTACGATTCTTCAGCCTAAACAAGCGTCTGCAGGCCTTACTAAATCGATACAGTACGGTATCTTGCGGGCAATCAAAAGAGAAAAAGAGATTTCCGAGGTTTCAGATTTTTTTTCATACTATGGGGTGGCTAACTTCACGCCAACCACCCCACCCTGGAATCGACAAATCTAACTATGTGGGGGCATCGGGCGACGTTAGTTCACGTTTGTTCAGGCATTAAAAACGTTAGGATCCCATCAGTATTGCCACAAAAAAATAAAATCGAAAATTTGCTACTGGCGGCTGAAGGCAGGTATGTTAGGTGTCGTAAAAAGTTATACAATCGGGTCCTTACGATTCTTCAGCCTAAACAAGCGTTTGCAGGCCTTACTCAATCGATACAGTGCGGTATCTTGCGGGCAATCAAAAGAGAAAAAGAGATTTCCGAGGTTTCAGATTTTTTTTCATACTATGGGGTGGCTAACTTCACGCCAACCACCCCACCCTGGAATCGACAAATCTAACTATGTGGGGGCATCGGGCGACGTTAGTTCACGTTTGTTCAGGCATTAAAAACGTTAGGATCCCATCAGTATTGCCAGAAAAAAATAAAATCGAAAATTTGCTATTGGCGGCTGAAGGCAGGTATGTTAGGTGTCGTAAAAAGTTATACAATCGGGTCCTAACGATTCTACAGCCTAAACAAGCGTCTGTAGGCCTTACTTAATCGATACAGTACGGTATCTTGCGGGCAATCAAAAGAGAAAAAGAGATTTCCGAGGTTTCAGATTTTTTTTCATACTATGGGGTGGCTAACTTCACGCCAACCATCCCACCCTGGAATCGACAAATCTAACTATGTAAGGGCATCGGGAGACGTTAGTTCACGTTTGTTCAGGCATTAAAAACGTTAGGATCCCATCAGTATTGCCAGAAAAAAATAAAATCGAAAATTTGCTATTGGCGGCTGAAGGCAGGTATGTCAGGTGTCGTAAAAAGTTATAAAATCGGGTCCTTACGATTCTTCAGCCTAAACAAGCGTCTGCAGGCCTTACTTAATCGATACAGTACGGTATCTTGCGGGCAATCAAAAGAGAAAAAGAGATTTCCGAGGTTTTAGATTTTTTTTCATACTATGGGGTGGCTAACTTCACGCCAACCACCCCACCCTGGAATTGACAAATCTAACTATGTGGGTGCATCGGGCGACGTTAGTTCACGTTTGTTCAGGCATTAAAAACGTTAGGATCCCATCAGTATTGCCACAAAAAAATAAAATCGAAAATTTGCTATTGGCGGCTGAAGGCAGGTATGTTAGGTGTCGTAAAAAGTTATACAATCGGGTCCTAACGATTCTACAGCCTAAACAAGCGTCTGTAGGCCTTACTTAATCGATACAGTACGGTATCTTGCGGGCAATCAAAAGAGAAAAAGAGATTTCCGAGGTTTCAGATTTTTTTTCATACTATGGGGTGGCTAACTTCACGCCAACCACCCCACCCTGGAATCGACAAATCTAACTATGTGGGGGCATCGGGAGACGTTAGTTCACGTTTGTTCAGGCATTAAAAACGTTAGGATCCCATCAGTATTGCCAGAAAAAAATAAAATCGAAAATTTGCTATTGGCGGCTGAAGGCAGGTATGTCAGGTGTCGTAAAAAGTTATAAAATCGGGTCCTTACGATTCTTCAGCCTAAACAAGCGTCTGCAGGCCTTACTTAATCGATACAGTACGGTATCTTGCGGGCAATCAAAAGAGAAAAAGAGATTTCCGAGGTTTCAGATTTTTTTTCATACTATGGGGTGGCTAACTTCACGCCAACCACCCCACCCTGGAATCGACAAATCCAACTATGTGGGGGCATCGGGTGACGTTAGTTTACGTTTGTTCAGGCATTAAAAACGTTAGGATCCCATCAGTATTGCCAGAAAAAAATAAAATCGAAAATTTGCTATTGGCGGCTGAAGGCAGGTATGTTAGGTGTCTTAAAAAGTTATAAAATCGGGTCCTTACGATTCTTCAGCCTAAACAAGCGTCTGCAGGCCTTACTTAATCGATACAGTACGGTATCTTGCGGGCAATCAAAAGAGAAAAAGAAATTTCCGAGGTTTTCGATTTTTTTCCATACTATGGGGTGGCCAACTTCACGCCAACCACCCCACCCTGGAATTGACAAATCTAACTATGTGGGTGCATCGGGCGACGTTAGTTCACGTTTGTTCAGGCATTAAAAACGTTAGGATCCCATCAGTATTGCCACAAAAAAATAAAATCGAAAATTTGCTATTGGCGGCTGAAGGCAGGTATGTTAGGTGTCGTAAAAAGTTATACAATCGGGTCCTAACGATTCTACAGCCTAAACAAGCGTCTGTAGGCCTTACTTAATCGATACAGTACGATATCTTGCGGGCAATCAAAAGAGAAAAAGAGATTTCCTAGGTTTCAGATTTTTTTTCATACTATGGGGTGGCTAACTTCACGCCAACCACCCCACCCTGGAATCGACAAATCTAACTATGTGGGGGCATCGGGAGACGTTAGTTCACGTTTGTTCAGGCATTAAAAACGTTAGGATCCCATCAGTATTGCCAGAAAAAAATAAAATCGAAAATTTGCTATTGGCGGCTGAAGGCAGGTATGTCAGGTGTCGTAAAAAGTTATAAAATCGGGTCCTTACGATTCTTCAGCCTAAACAAGCGTCTGCAGGCCTTACTTAATCGATACAGTACGGTATCTTGCGGGCAATCAAAAGAGAAAAAGAGATTTCCGAGGTTTCAGATTTTTTTTCATACTATGGGGTGGCTAACTTCACGCCAACCACCCCACCCTGGAATCGACAAATCCAACTATGTGGGGGCATCGGGTGACGTTAGTTTACGTTTGTTCAGGCATTAAAAACGTTAGGATCCCATCAGTATTGTCAGAAAAAAATAAAATCGAAAATATGCTATTGGCGGCTGAAGGCAGGTATGTTAGGTGTCGTAAAAAGTTATAAAATCGGGTCCTTACGATTCTTCAGCCTAAACAAGCGTCTGCAGGCCTTACTTAATCAATACAGTACGGTATCTTGCGGGCAATCAAAAGAGAAAAAGAGATTTCCGAGGTTTTAGATTTTTTTTCATACTATGGGGTGGCTAACTTCACGCCAACCACCCCACCCTGGAATCGACAAATCTAACTATGTGGGGGCATCGGGCGACGTTAGTTCACGTTTGTTCAGGCATTAAAAACGTTAGGATCCCATCAGTATTGTCAGAAAAAAATAAAATCGAAAATTTGCTATTGGCGGCTGAAGGCAGGTATGTTAGGTGTCGTAAAAAGTTATACAATCGGGTCCTTACGATTCTTCAGCCTTAACAAGCGTCTGCAGGCCTTACTTAATCGATACAGTACGGTATCTTGCGGGCAATCAAAAGGGAAAAAGAGATTTCCGAGGTTTTAGATTTTTTTTCATACTATGGGGTGGCTAACTTCACGCCAACCACCCCACCCTGGAATTGACAAATCTAACTATGTGGGTGCATCGGGCGACGTTAGTTCACGTTTGTTCAGGCATTAAAAACGTTAGGATCCCATCAGTATTGCCACAAAAAAATAAAATCGAAAATTTGCTATTGGCGGCTGAAGGCAGGTATGTTAGGTGTCGTAAAAAATTATACAATCGGGTCCTTACAATTCTTCAGCCTAAACAAGCGTCTGCAGGCCTTACTTAATCGATACAGTACGGTATCTTGCGGGCAATCAAAAGGGAAAAAGAGATTTCCGAGGTTTTAGATTTTTTTTCATACTATGGGGTGGCTAACTTCACGCCAACCACCCCACCCTGGAATTGACAAATCTAACTATGTGGGTGCATCGGGCGACGTTAGTTCACGTTTGTTCAGGCATTAAAAACGTTAGGATCCCATCAGTATTGCCACAAAAAAATAAAATCGAAAATTTGCTATTGGCGGCTGAAGGCAGGTATGTCAGGTGTCGTAAAAAGTTATAAAATCGGGTCCTTACGATTCTTCAGCCTAAACAAGCGTCTGCAGGCCTTACTTAATCGATACAGTACGGTATCTTGCGGGCAATCAAAAGAGAAAAAGAGATTTCCGAGGTTTTAGATTTTTTTTCATACTATGGGGTGGCTAACTTCACGCCAACCACCCCACCCTGGAATTGACAAATCTAACTATGTGGGTGCATCTGGCGACGTTAGTTCACGTTTGTTCAGGCATTAAAAACGTTAGGATCCCATCAGTATTGCCACAAAAAAATAAAATCGAAAATTTGCTATTGGCGGCTGAAGGCAGGTATGTTAGGTGTCGTAAAAAGTTATACAATCGGGTCCTTACGATTCTTCAGCCTAAACAAGCGTCTGCAGGCCTTACTTAATCGATACAGTATGGTATCTTGCGGGCAATCAAAAGAGAAAAAGAGATTTCCGAGGTTTTAGATTTTTTTTCATACTATGGGGTGGCTAACTTCACGCCAACCACCCCACCCTGGAATCGACAAATCTAACTATGTGGGGGCATCGGGCGACGTTAGTTCACGTTTGTTCAGGCATTAAAAACGTTAGGATCCCATCAGTATTGCCAGAAAAAAATAAAATCGAAAATTTGCTATTGGCGGCTGAAGGCAGGTATGTTAGGTGTCGTAAAAAGTTATACAATCGGGTCCTAACGATTCTACAGCCTAAACAAGCGTCTGTAGGCCTTACTTAATCGATACAGTACGGTATCTTGCGGGCAATCAAAAGAGAAAAAGAAATTTCCGAGGTTTTCGATTTTTTTCCATACTATGGGGTGGCCAACTTCACGCCAACCACCCCACCCTGGAATTGACAAATTTAACTATGTGGGGGCATCGGGCGACGTTAGTTCACGTTTGTTCAGGCATTAAAAACGTTAGGATCCCATCAGTATTGCCAGAAAAAAATAAAATCGAAAATTTGCTATTGGCGGCTGAAGGCAGGCATGTTAGGTGTCGTAAAAAGTTACACAATCGGGTCCTTACGATTCTTCAGCCTAAACAAGCGTCTGCAGGCCTTACTTAATCAATACAGTACGGTATCTTGCGGGCAATCAAAAGAGAAAAAGAGATTTCCGAGGTTTTAGATTTTTTTTCATACTATGGGGTGGCTAACTTCACGCCAACCACCCCACCCTGGAATCGACAAAGTTAGATGTCGTAAAAAGTTATACAATCGGGTCCTAACGATTCTTCACCCTAAACAAGCGTCTGTAGGCCTTACTTAATCGATACAGTACGGTATCTTGCGGGCAATCAAAAGCGAAAAGAGATTTCCGATGTTTTAGATTTTTTTTCATACTATGGGGTGGTTATAGATTATACTTAATTCATACAGTTTTTGTTTTCGTTTTGCTCCGTTGGGGTGGCTATTGTTGCTAACATCACGCCGACCATATGGACCCGGGTATGACCTTAAACTACGTCTGGACACGGGCATGTCCTTAAACTACGCCCAAAAGAGAGGTATGGGTACTGCGAATGTCATATCGCTAGGTGTGGTAGGGTACAGCTCAGCGAATATCATCTCGCTGAAATCTGGAGCAGAGCCCGACTGGGGAAGTACATCCACCTTACAGAAAACCACAGCCAAATAGCACTACACCCTACTCATAGTGTTGTGTTCCTGCTCGTGAGAAAGGTTGCCAAAGAGCTCAAAGAGGACCTAGTGTGTTGACGAAGAGGGACCCTCTTGTTCCTTTAGCCGTCAACATAGTGAGTCCTCCTTTTTGTAAATGGTCTTCAACGCGCATGTGACACTTCTGGAGTTGCAGGCGTCCATAGGCTACGGTAGCTGCTTACCATCAGGCGGTCTGTATGCTTGTTTGCCATAGTTGTGGTATATTTAAAAAAAAGCAGATTATCGATATCTTAATGAATACTAACTCACTGCTATCACGTCAAACTTTGCCATACTGTCCCTTGCTAAGTCCATGCAGGATAAGTGTACGAGTATTAGCCACTTTTTTTATTCATAAACGTGTAACAAGCTAGAGCAATGTTTTGTACACTGTCACAAGTAGCCATTTATCCTAAATGTAAATTATACTCATACTTAGGTACTGCCTCTTAACCGCCATGGAAAAAAGTGATGGAGTTAGTAGCTACGCAAAATATAATCATGTTCTAAACATGATTAAATCGACTAAATCGTTAGTTTAGCATCCGTCTTACTAATGTAATCACTTCAGCTAATCATGATTGAAACTAAAAATCGACATGATCTACTCATGTCGGTGCTCAATCCGTTTGGAAAGCTCATGGTTGAATTCGTAATCATTTTTATATTATAAAGATTAACATTCACATTTTTAAGTTTAGTTTCAATCACGTAAATTTTTGCCCAACTCTGCTTCCACGGCAGTGAGCAGGAAAGTGGGGAGCAGGAGCTGTCTGTATACACGACACTTCTGACGCTGCCGCTGCTTCTCGCGCTGCCCTTTGCCCAAAAGAGCGGTTTTTGTGTGGAAGTCAAAGGACGAGCAGCGCGAGTAACAGTGCGTGTTTACATGCAGCACGTTCGCTTAGTACTACCAAGCGCTCGAATAAGAAGACACTATGCCAACGCAGGAATAACACGCCAACTTATACCTACTTACCTACATAAGCTTTTTAAAAGGAATATACAACAGAATAAAATATTGACACATTATATAAATTGATTTATTTTGTCAATAAACAATTAAGACTTAACAAAAACAATTCTAAAGATTACTGTAATAAATTGTCAGTTTTGGTTTCCATACCCCTCCTAGAGAAATAAATGGTAATGATCAGCTTACTACTGTGCAACGAGAGGGTAATATGTTTAGCTTGTTGGTTTGACATATTTGAAAAACCATTATAAAGAATAAACAGTATTAAAATAAACTTAAAAAAGTCGGCTTATATAATTTATACCTTGATTTTAGATGTATATTAACTTATACCTGTCATGTCATGGTTCGTCTTTAATATAATATGATTTAAAACGTTTAGTGATAGTAATATTATATATGTGTATATATAATATACGTGTCTCGTTGACTGGGGCGGGATGCGGCGCCAGTGTGAGATCCGCCAAACTGAATAATATTATTATTATTTAGTTAGGCGGATCTCACACTGGCGCCGCGTCCCGCTCCAGTGAACGAGGCACATGCAGAGCGTTAATTATCCTGTCTCGCACACCGTCGCCGCATGCGGAAGCTGCGGCAGTGTGATAACCGCCTTAATGACATAATTAAAAAAAGGACATTCCAGTTTCCCGAGAAATATTACCAGTTTCATGGACGTCCATTATAGGGCATTCCTCTGGAAGCAAACTGGTTCTAGGTTACTTATAATTTTGATTTGACTCTACTAAATAAACTACTTATACTATAAATAAAATACATATATGTTACTGTTACCGTAACGAATTCAGGCCATTACAACCCCTCAATGGGTTAGTTTTCAGGATTATAGGTATCTTCCATCGTTCTTCCCTGCAAATTTTCTGAGTCGGTTCAGCAGATTCAGCTTGAAATAATAAATTTGACAGATCAACTGTTACTTTCGCACATATATATAAGTAGGTATGCTAAGAATAAAGAACGTAACATTAGAGTTTAGACCTGTGATGTTATTGCCTGAAATATGAACAAACAGAAAAACCTTGTGATTACTGTCTACCTACCTAGTACCTATCCGCTAAGGGGACTAAAAAGCTCTTCTAAGTTTGTATCTACATTTAATATTTTTTTATTAATTAAAACTGAATAGGTACCTATTAGTAGTATTTGCAGTTAGTAAATAGTAATTGCTTAAAAATATCGATTAGGTACTCCGTTGTTAATTCGCCTGATTATGCCTTTAATTTTTTTATTTAAATTAGTACTTTGAAGTATTATTTACTTATGTTCTCTAGTTGTAAGTACACTAATACGTAATAACTTTTGAAATTATGTAACGTTTGCATGAAGAAAACAATATTTATTGAGTTAAGAAAGAAAAACATACGTGCTCAATGCTTTTGTCCAAGGCTGTACTTGAAATATATACAAAACTTTCAAAACACACTTCATTGTTAGGAGCCACTAATTTTAGGTACCCAGGCGCACAAAAATTGGCCATGTCTTCATAGTCTTCATACAAAACAAAAAAAAACATACACCGGGCGTATCTTTGTGGTAATAAGGTTATAAATATTTGCAGCAATCTTTTTCATTATTCAATGAAATCTATGGAGTGCCCCTCTAAAAGTAAAAGACACCTTCAGGTAAAAAATATCATCAATTACAAGTATATGGTTTACAGTCTACAAATAAAATAGCTGAGTGGTGAGCATCGCCCATGACGTTGCTATAGGTATAAGACTCAATTTTGGTTATGGAACCCTCAAAAGTACCCAATGATTTTGCTAGATACGCCGAAAAATACCTCGGGAAATTAAACGGTAACTTAAAGAGTCAGTATTGTATATAATATACTCAGAGATGGGCAAAATGTAATCGACTAACGATTAACGATTGAGATTAACAAAATTAATTGCGACTGACGGTTGAAAACGACGACTGATCAATCTTAGTTGTATAGAATGCAACTAGTTTAGTTGCAATTAAATTAGTTGCAGATTGATTTCGGACAACTAAATTTTGTAATCGACTAATTAGTTAGACTGCTTTTTCGCGAGTAATGGTAGAAGCAAATTGAACAGGAAACCTCGGTATTACTATGTTGACAGACTGAACAGGACATATTAACGGATGTATACAAATAAAATGGTCATGTACTTATTCCCTACGATATTTTGATTATTTATGGAGTGAGATCTCTTTGCTAACTATAATACCAACCAAATGAGCTAAAATTGTATATCAAACATTTAGTTTGGATGGCAATGCTACAAACCGTCATGTTAGAGCTCGTCAGAGCTCCTTAACCCGCAAATTTCGATAGTCATAAAGCTTATAACAAAAATGAAACTTAAGTCAAAAACTTTTTGTTATCCATCATGTAAGTAAGTAATTAAGTAGTGCATCTCTCTGAAATTGGATTGAATTTCCCTAATCTTAAAGGGTAAATAAGAACTGTGTACAGTCACCATCAGATGTCTTTGTGTCTATTATTTGAGGTGTGCAATAAAGAGTATTTATGTTATGTTATACACGGTGAATCTAAGTAACCCGACAGATTTTAACCATAAATTCCTGAGGGCATAAGGATTAATAAATGTTCTATGAATTTAGGTCAATTTCGCCAAAAAAAAATTGTTTTTTGCTTTTTTTCGATTTTTTTAATGCTTTTGAACATAAAAACATAAATGTTATTGGTAAAACTGTCGATTAAAATAAATAAATACATTTTTTTTCGTAAAAAAAATAGTTTATGTAAAGTATTCCTTGGCACTTTGATATCGTTCAATAAGAATGTCTAGACAAGACCCCATAAAGGGTGAAATCGCCATCAAAAAAGCGTTTTGTACTGAGTCACAATAAAAAATGTTTTATTATTTAATTGGTAGTAACTCTGAAACAAGGCCAATTCCAGAAAAGTTTATACGACATTTTTGTCTCCAATTATGATCAGGAATTTATGGTTAAAATCTGTCGGGTTACTCAGATTCACCGTGTATATCGGAGTTGTGGGGAAATATCGGAACAACGTCTCTGTTGTCACAGCGATGCAGTGCATGTAACGATTTCCTTTCTTCATACATCGTTCTCTTTCTTACTTTATACCTGGCGTCCGTGTCCTTAAACCTTTACCTACATTTGCACTTTGCAGTATTAATCGTCTGAGCATCGTAAGCAATAACTTAAGCACCTAAAATCTATAATTATTCATGACAACATGTTCAATATTTTAGACATAAACCCTAATCAGTAACTTATTAAATATTTTTATAACCAACCGAATTCCTTTGACAATCGTCATTTACGCGTTCAGAGGACATCAACGAGTCCGAACTCTAGTGTATGGTATTATTATAGTCACCTGCTGGGGCTAGCACCAGATCAGCTCGATGGTGCCATAACATTAAACTGTCATTCAACCATTTCAAATTAAACGTGTAAATATAATTTTAGCTCAATCGGTTGAAGATATCTGCTTCAAACTAACATAGTTACAACCTTACAACATACAAGTACCTATACAATGTACATACCTACTCCTAGTCACATATTGCAAGTTATGTACGAGTATATTGCAACTTAAATGCATAAAAAATGCAAAAACGAGTGACTAACGAGTTTTGATATAGATTTAACCGTGAAATTTAGTCGATTGAAACTAAAACTAATTTAATTGTTAGTCGAACATTCTCACAACTAATTTAATTGCAACTAAATTAGTTACAATTAAAAAAATAAGATTGATATTTTTAATCGATTGATTAGTTAACTAAAAAATTTATCGATTAATGCCCATCTCTGAATATACTACTTGGAGAAGTATTTTGTGTTAATATTACATGACCCATTTGGAGCCACCTTTGACCCCTTCATAACTCAAAAACGATTTCACATAAACATGTCAAATTTGGTTCATATATTGAAACTTCATCATCATCATCATCATCATCAGCCTATATTAGTCCACTGCTGGACATAGACCTCCCCTAATGAGCGCCATAGCACCCTGTCTTCAGCTTGCCGCATCCAGAATCTGCCTGCAGTCTTTCGCAGATCGTCATCCCACCTGGTTAGAGGGCGTCCTACACTACGTTTGCCGAGACGCGGTCTCCACTCAAGAACACGTTTACCCCAGCGGTTGTCGGTTCTTCGCGAGATATGGCCGGCCCACTGCCACTTCAGCTTGCTAATTCTTTGAGCTATGTCGATAACTTTGGTATTGAAACTTGCGAAATATATGTTCTCCAAGTTTCATAAACACACCTCAAACTATTATTTAGATATTAACGTTCAAAAATCGTCATTGACCTATAGACCAAAACTCTAACCCTGTTCCAGATGACCTAGAAAGTTCAAATTTGGCATCGAGATAGGTAATTGGGTAATTTTACACTACAAAATTATTTTACATACATCAATATCGAAGGCCATACTATCGTCGTCTCCTCAGATGTTATATCTCTCTTAGAGAGGTCGTCGTATTAACGCCAAGCGCATACCGATAAACAATACGCGACGTAGTGATGGTGTGTGTAAGCTACGACACCTGTTAAAGTATATGTCTCGTCCCCAAGAGACAGTTGTTTCGGTAGTTCACCTAATGCGTATTTACGCGCCGTAGAACAATTGTTCCTTGGGAACAACTCATTTGACAGAAATTCGACGTAACATACCTGCCTTCAGCCGCCAATAGCAAATTTTCGATTTAAGTTTTTTTGTGGCAATACTGATGGGATCCTAACGGTTTTAATGCCTGAACAAACGTGAACTAACGTCGCCCGATGCACCCACATAGTTAGATTTGTCAATTCCAGTGTGGGGTGGTTGGCGTGAAGTTAGCCACCCCATAGTATGAAAAAAATCTAAAACCTCGGAAATCTCTTTTTCTCTTTTGATTGCCCGCAAGATAACGTACTGTATCGATTAAGTAAAGCCTGCAGACGCTTGTTAAGGCTGAAGAATCGTAAGGACCCGATTGTATAACTTTATACGACACCTAACATACCTGCCTTCAGCCGCCAATAGTAAATTTTCGATTTTATTTTTTTCTGGCAATACTGATGGGATCCTAACGTTTTTAATGCCTGAACAAACGTGAACTAACGTCGCCCGATGCCCCCACGTAGTTAGATTTGTCGATTCCAGGGTGGGGTGGTTGGCGTGAAGTTAGCCACCCCATAGTATGAAAAAAAATCTAAAACCTCGGAAATGCCTTTCTCTTTTGATTGCGCGCAAGATACCGTACTGTATCGATTAAGTAAGGCCTGCAGACGCTTGTTTAGGCTGAAGAATCGTAAGGACCCGATTGTATAACTTTTTACGACACCTAACATACCTGCCTACAGCCGCCAATAGCAAATTTTCGATTTTATCTTTTTCTGGCAATACTGATGGGATCCTAACGTTTTTAATGCCTGAACAAACGTGAACTAACGTCGCCCGATGCCCCCACGTAGTTAGATTTGTCGTTTCCAGGGTGGGGTGGTTGGCGTGAAGTTAGCCACCCCATAGTATGAAAAAAAATCTAAAACCTCGGAAATCTCTTTTTCTCTTTTGATTGCCCGCAAGATAACGTACTGTATCGATTAAGTAAAGCCTGCAGACGCTTGTTAAGGCTGAAGAATCGTAAGGACCCGATTGTATAACTTTATACGACACCTAACATACCTGCCTTCAGCCGCCAATAGTAAATTTTCGATTTTATTTTTTTCTGGCAATACTGATGGGATCCTAACGTTTTTAATGCCTGAACAAACGTGAACTAACGTCGCCCGATGCCCCCACGTAGTTAGATTTGTCGATTCCAGGGTGGGGTGGTTGGCGTGAAGTTAGCCACCCCATAGTATGAAAAAAAATCTAAAACCTCGGAAATGCCTTTCTCTTTTGATTGCCCGCAAGATACCGTACTGTATCGATTAAGTAAGGCCTACAGACGCTTGTTTAGGCTGAAGAATCGTTAGGACCCGATTGTATAACTTTTTACGACACCTAACATACCTGCCTTCAGCCGCCAATAGCAAATTTTCGATTTTATTTTTTTCTGGCAATACTGATGGGATCCTAACGTTTTTAATGCCTGAACAAACGTGAACTAACGTCGCCCGATGCACCCACATAGTTAGATTTGTCGATTCCAGGGTGGGGTGGTTGGCGTGAAGTTAGCCACCCCATAGTATGAAAAAAAATCTAAAACCTCAGAATCTCTTTTTCTCTTTTGATTGCCCGCAAGATACCGTACTGTATCGATTAAGTAAGGCCTGCAGACGCTTGTTTAGGCTGGAGAATCGTAAGGACCCGATTGTATAACTTTTTACGACACCTAACATACCTGCCTACAGCCGCCAATAGCAAATTTTCGATTTTATTTTTTTCTGGCGATACTGATGGGATCCTAACGTTTTTAATGCCTGAACAAACGTGAACTAACGTCGCCCGATGCCCCCACGTAGTTAGATTTGTCGTTTCCAGGGTGGGGTGGTTGGCGTGAAGTTAGCCACCCCATAGTATGAAAAAAAATCTAAAACCTCGGAAATCTCTTTTTCTCTTTTGATTGCCCGCAAGATAACGTACTGTATCGATTAAGTAAAGCCAGCAGACGCTTGTTAAGGCTGAAGAATCGTAAGGACCCGATTGTATAACTTTTTACGACACCTAACATACCTGCCTTCAGCCGCCAATAGCAAATTTTCGATTTTATTTTTTTCTGGCAATACTGATGGGATCCTAACGTTTTTAATGCCTGAACAAACGTGAACTAACGTCGCCCGATGCCCCCACATAGTTAGATTTGTCGATTCCAGGGTGGGGTGGTTGGCGTGAAGTTAGCCACCCCATAGTATGAAAAAAAATCTAAAACCTCGGAAATCTCTTTTTCTCTTTTGATTGCCCGCAAGATACCGTACTGTATCGATTAAGTAAGGCCTGCAGACGCTTGTTTAGGCTGAAGAATCGTAAGGACCCGATTGTATAACTTTTTACGACACGTAACATACCTGCCTTCAGCTGCCAATAGCAAATTTTCGATTTTATTTTTTTCTGGCAATACTGATGGGATCCTAACGTTTTTAATGCCTGAACAAACGTGAACTAACGTCGCCCGATACCCCCACATAGTTAGATTTGTCGATTCCAGGGTGGGGTGGTTGGCGTGAAGTTAGCCACCCCATAGTATGAAAAAAAATCTAAAACCTCGGAAATCTCTTTTTCTCTTTTGATTGCCCGCAAGATACCGTACTGTATCGATTAAGTAAGGCCTGCAGACGCTTGTTTAGGCTGAAGGATCGTAAGGACCCGATTGTATAACTTTTCACGACACCTAACATACCTGCCTTCAGCCGCCAATAGCAAATTTTCGATTTTATTTTTTTGTGGCAATACTGATGGGATCTTAACGTTTTGAATGCCTGAACAAACGTGAACTAACGTCGCCTGATGCCCCCACATAGTTATATTTGTCGATTCCAGGGTGGGGTGGTTGGCGTGAAGTTAGCCACCCCATAGTATGAAAAAAAATCTAAAACCTCGGAAATCTCTTTTTCTCTTTTGATTGCCCGCAAGATACCGTACTGTATCGATTAAGTAAGGCCTGCAGACGCTTGTTTAGGCTGAAGAATCGTAAGGACCCGATTGTATAACTTTTTACGACACCTAACATACCTGCCTTCAGCCGCCAATAGCAAATTTTCGATTTTATCTTTTTCTGACAATACTGATGGGATCCTAACGTTTTTAATGCCTGAACAAACGTGAACTAACGTCGCCCGATGCCCCCACATAGTTAGATTTGTCGATTCCAGGGTGGGGTGGTTGGCGTGAAGTTAGCCACCCCATAGTATGAAAAAAAATCTAAAACCTCGGAAATCTCTTTTTCTCTTTTGATTGCCCGCAAGATACCGTACTGTATCGATTAAGTAAGGCCTGCAGACGCTTGTTTAGGCTGAAGGATCGTAAGGACCCGATTGTATAACTTTTCACGACACCTAACATACCTGCCTTCAGCCGCCAATAGCAAATTTTCGATTTTATTTTTTTGTGGCAATACTGATGGGATCTTAACGTTTTTAATGCCTGAACAAACGTGAACTAACGTCGCCCGATGCCCCCACATAGTTATATTTGTCGATTCCAGGGTGGGGTGGTTGGCGTGAAGTTAGCCACCCCATAGTATGAA
Source organism: Pammene aurita (assembly GCA_947086415.1). Taxonomy (NCBI): domain Eukaryota; kingdom Metazoa; phylum Arthropoda; class Insecta; order Lepidoptera; family Tortricidae; genus Pammene; species Pammene aurita. Next base: position 9,436,118 of record OX352316.1, on the reverse strand, counting down.
AAAAAATCTAAAACCTCGGAAATCTCTTTTTCTCCTTTGATTGCCCGCAAGATACCGTACTGTATCGATTAAGTAAGGCCTGCAGACGCTTGTTTAGGCTGAAGAATCGTAAGGACCCGATTGTATAACTTTTTACGACACGTAACATACCTGCCTTCAGCTGCCAATAGCAAATTTTCGATTTTATTTTTTTCTGGCAATACTGATGGGATCCTAACGTTTTTAATGCCTGAACAAACGTGAACTAACGTCGCCCGATGCCCCCACATAGTTAGATTTGTCGATTCCAGGGTGGGGTGGTTGGCGTGAAGTTAGCCACCCCATAGTATGAAAAAAAATCTAAAACCTCGGAAATCTCTTTTTCTCTTTTGATTGCCCGCAAGATACCGTACTGTATCGATTAAGTAAGGCCTGCAGACGCTTGTTTAGGCTGAAGAATCGTAAGGACCCGATTGTATAACTTTTTACGACACCTAACATACCTGCCTTCAGCCGCCAATAGCAAATTTTCGATTTTATTTTTTTCTGGCAATACTGATGGGATCCTAACGTTTTTAATGCCTGAACAAACGTGAACTAACGTCGCCCGATGCCCCCACATAGTTAGATTTGTCGATTCCAGGGTGGGGTGGTTGGCGTGAAGTTAGCCACCCCATAGTATGAAAAAAAATCTAAAACCTCGGAAATCTCTTTTTCTCTTTTGATTGCCCGCAAGATACCGTACTGTATCGATTAAGTAAGGCCTGCAGACGCTTGTTTAGGCTGAAGAATCGTAAGGACCCGATTGTATAACTTTTTACGACACGTAACATACCTGCCTTCAGCTGCCAATAGCAAATTTTCGATTTTATTTTTTTCTGGCAATACTGATGGGATCCTAACGTTTTTAATGCCTGAACAAACGTGAACTAACGTCGCCCGATGCCCCCACATAGTTAGATTTGTCGATTCCAGGGTGGGGTGGTTGGCGTGAAGTTAGCCACCCCATAGTATGAAAAAAAATCTAAAACCTCGGAAATCTCTTTTTCTCTTTTGATTGCCCGCAAGATACCGTACTGTATCGATTAAGTAAGGCCTGCAGACGCTTGTTTAGGCTGAAGAATCGTAAGGACCCGATTGTATAACTTTTTACGACACCTAACATACCTGCCTTCAGCCGCCAATAGCAAACTTTCGATTTTATTTTTTTCTGGCAATACTGATGGGATCCTAACGTTTTTAATGCCTGAACAAACGTGAACTAACGTCGCCCGATGCCCCCACATAGTTAGATTTGTCGATTCCAGGGTGGGGTGGTTGGCGTGAAGTTAGCCACCCCATAGTATGAAAAAAAATCTAAAACCTCGGAAATCTCTTTTTCTCCTTTGATTGCCCGCAAGATACCGTACTGTATCGATTAAGTAAGGCCTGCAGACGCTTGTTTAGGCTGAAGAATCGTAAGGACCCGATTTTATAACTTTTTACGACACCTAACATACCTGCCTTCAGCCGCCAATAGCAAATTTTCGATTTTATTTTTTTCTGGCAATACTGATGGGATCCTAACGTTTTTAATGCCTGAACAAACGTGAACTAACGTCGCCCGATGCCCCCACATAGTTAGATTTGTCGATTCCAGGGTGGGGTGGTTGGCGTGAAGTTAGCCACCCCATAGTATGAATAAAAATCTAAAACCTCGGAAATCTCTTTTTCTCTTTTGATTGCCCGCAAGATACCGTACTGTATCGATTAAGTAAGGCCTGCAGACGCTTGTTTAGGCTGAAGAATCGTAAGGACCCGATTGTATAACTTTTTACGACACGTAACATACCTGCCTTCAGCTGCCAATAGCAAATTTTCGATTTTATTTTTTTCTGGTAATACTGATGGGATCCTAACGTTTTTAATGCCTGAACAAACGTGAACTAACGTCGCCCGATGCCCCCACATAGTTAGATTTGTCGATTCCAGGGTGGGGTGGTTGGCGTGAAGTTAGCCACCCCATAGTATGAAAAAAAATCTAAAACCTCAGAATCTCTTTTTCTCTTTTGATTGCCCGCAAGTTACCGTACTGTATCGATTAAGTAAGGCCTGCAGACGCTTGTTTAGGCTGAAGAATCGTAAGGACCCGATTGTATAACTTTTTACGACACCTAACATACCTGCCTACAGCCGCCAATAGCAAATTTTCGATTTTATCTTTTTCTGGCAATACTGATGGGATCCTAACGTTTTTAATGCCTGAACAAACGTGAACTAACGTCGCCCGATGCCCCCACGTAGTTAGATTTGTCGTTTCCAGGGTGGGGTGGTTGGCGTGAAGTTAGCCACCCCATAGTATGAAAAAAAATCTAAAACCTCGGAAATCTCTTTTTCTCTTTTGATTGCCCGCAAGATAACGTACTGTATCGATTAAGTAAAGCCTGCAGACGCTTGTTAAGGCTGAAGAATCGTAAGGACCTGATTGTATAACTTTTTACGACACCTAACATACCTGCCTTCAGCCGCCAATAGCAAATTTTCGATTTTATTTTTTTCTGGCAATACTGATGGGATCCTAACGTTTTTAATGCCTGAACAAACGTGAACTAACGTCGCCCGATGCCCCCACGTAGTTAGATTTGTCGATTCCAGGGTGGGGTGGTTGGCGTGAAGTTAGCCACCCCATAGTATGAAAAAAAATCTAAAACCTCGGAAATGCCTTTTTCTCTTTTGATTGCCCGCAAGATACCGTACTGTATCGATTAAGTAAGGCCTACAGACGCTTGTTTAGGCTGAAGAATCGTTAGGACCCGATTGTATAACTTTTTACGACACCTAACATACCTGCCTTCAGCCGCCAATAGCAAATTTTCGATTTTATTTTTTTGTGGCAATACTGATGGGATCCTAACGTTTTTAATGCCTGAACAAACGTGAACTAACGTCGCCCGATGCACCCACATAGTTAGATTTGTCAATTCCAGGGTGGGGTGGTTGGCGTGAAGTTAGCCACCCCATAGTATGAAAAAAAATCTAAAACCTCGGAAATCTCTTTTTCTCTTTTGATTGCCCGCAAGATACCGTACTGTATCGATTAAGTAAGGCCTGCAGACGCTTGTTTAGGCTGAAGAATCGTAAGGACCCGATTGTATAACTTTTTACGACACCTAACATACCTGCCTTCAGCCGCCAATAGCAAATTTTCGATTTTATTTTTTTGTGGCAATACTGATGGGATCCTAACGTTTTTAATGCCTGAACAAACGTGAACTAACGTCGCCCGATGCCCCCACATAGTTAGATTTGTCAATTCCAGGGTGGGGTGCTTGGCGTGAAGTTAGCCACCCCATAGTATGAAAAAAAATCTAAAACCTCGGAAATCTCTTTTTCTCTTTTGATTGCCCGCAAGATACCGTACTGTATCGATTAAGTAAGGCCTGCAGACGCTTGTTTAGGCTGAAGAATCGTAAGGACCCGATTATATAACTTTTTACGACACCTAACATACCTGCCTTCAGCCGCCAATAGCAAATTTTCGATTTTATTTTTTTCTGGCAATACTGATGGGATCCTAACGTTTTTAATGCCTGAACAATCGTGAACTAACGTCGCCCGATGCCCCCACATAGTTAGATTTGTCGATTCCAGGGTGGGGTGGTTGGCGTGAAGTTAGCCACCCCACTTTCAAAAAATAAAAATAAATGATTGCGTCGGGTCCTAACGATTTGATTTGGTGAACTATCATGAACTAACGAATATCTTTCGATATAAAAATAGAAATAGCAAAAAAAGTGGTTTGGGGTGGTTAACGTGAAGTTAGCCACCCCATTTTGTTTTTTAAAAAAATCGACGTTACGATCGGGTCCTAACGATTTAACCTGCTGAACAAACATGAACTAACGATGAACTAACGATACCGATATGCCATTTGCGGGCAAACGGTTTGGGGTGGTCAACTTCACGCGGGCCTCTCGGAGCCCCCACAGGGGCTTAGCGGGGCCTAGGTTCCGTTGAGCACACTTTGAGAATTTCTGATCTAGATTATCACATATATTTATAAAAATATTATTTGACACGAAGCCCCTATTTCAACTTACTTTATTTAGACCCCAACCTTATCAGATGACTCTCCAATTCCAAACTCATCTATTGTATATCAAATACCCTTTTCAATACCACTAAAAAACCCCTTAATCACAATTTATACCAATAACCTATCAAATTTTTATTTTACATTCATCTCACCTATTAAAATAAGCTTACGTTCATTCAAAAATAACCTCTATTCCGTTCATTTTAAAGTCTGTAACAGGTAGTTGCTAAAATCAGCTATACAACTGTAGTAATTTTTGATATATCGTATCTTCATATAAGTGTGTTCCTAAGATACGAGATTTAGCAATTTAAAGATCTCTGATTAATTACGCTCATTCAAAAATAACCTCTATATCGCTCAGTTTAAAGTCTACAGTAGGTAGTGGCTTAAATCTGAAGTAAGTTTCGAAACATCTTATTTGATAAGAGTTTGTTAGCGAGATAGGAGTTTTTGACGGGTTAATGAGCTCTGATTGGTTAACAATAGGACAGTGATATAGGGTCAATGACAAAATGATTGGACTCGTATAGTTCATGCCAGAGACGAGTGGATTTTAAAAACTGTCAATTTCGAAGTCGTCTATAGTTAGGTCTCGGGCTCGTTTATTTTGTACGCTTTGACCTCTCACGATAATTCCATTTGCGTCATTATTTTGGTAAAGATACCATTTGACGGCCGACGCTTGCGTTGTACGCTGTACAGTCAAGTGCAAAAATACGTATCGAAAAAATCGTCTCATAAATATGGTACTACGCACTTATTACAACGGCATAAGATACTATGGGATATATTTTTGAGTAAGATGAGTACACCTATATTTTTACACTTGACTGTACAGACACAGAATAACTAATAGTACTACCGTACAGAAAATTAACTCCTTCACAAAAGTCAGATTTAGGTATAAAATTATACCTATACTCGCAGCCTGCAAGCAAAATTGAAACTTATAACCGCGCACGAACCGTGAATCTTCTTTGCGCGCCACAGTTTTATGACCGAGCTGTGAGTGTCGGCACGGGGTTGTCACTTGACAAGTTTTTGTACTGTAGGAATTACAAACGTTGATTCTATAAACATATAAATTTTCAATCCGGAGATAGTATGTCTGATTCTTACGGAAGTAGGTATGCCACAGCCGTATTCCTTTGAAAATATGTCGGACAGTTCCTAATATTGTTTCTGGGCAACCAATATTTATATATTTTATACGGATTAGATCGAGGTTTAGGCTTCGAAGAAATTGTGTATTATCAATTTTGCGCGAGCGCCACGTGACACGACTATCGTGCGAGCCGAGCGAGCGGCAGCCCACCGCCATACGCCTGCCCGGGAGGCGCGCCGGCTAAACTAAACTGCGTAGTGACACCCCCCTGGTACAGATTCAATATCGTATACGAGGCTATGAGCAAGAAAAGTCAACACATTTAGTAAGTCATTCGAGAATATGGAACTGAGATTTCGTTAATGTGACACAGTTTTTAATAATGATTGAAGGACCTTGGTGACATAACTACAGTCTTTAAGATTAATTTGTCTCTGGTTCACGCACCGTACTTATTGGTTGTATTGATGGTGAGATTTATTTTGAATGTTAGTTTATGAATTAGGTCTTTTCTTACAATGTCAGATATGTTTATGCTTAATTTAATTTTACTATGATTGGTTTGGAATTGAGGTTTCATTTCATAGCATAGGAATAGAAAGAATAGCTTTCTTGTGAGAAAAAATAATACTAAGCTATTTTTTATAGATCGGACAGTCTGTATTTGTTTAAGCATAGACACAGATAATCATACTATCCTTTTCTTACGCTAGACCCTCACCACTAACAATCTGAAACAAAAAAGAACAGACTTCACTTAGCCCCCACCTTTCCAAAAGCAAATGCCCGAGCTACTGTAAAAAATACTGCAATCACTATAGGTTTTCCCAGCGGGCTACAGTATGAGGTTCTTCAAAAAAGGAGTGTATAAGTTCTTAAAGGGTAGGCAACGCGCATGCGGTGCGCTCTGGGGTTGCAGGCGTCCATAGGCTACGGTAACTGCTTACCATCAGGCGGGCCGGCCGTATACTTGTTTGCCACCGTCGTTGTATAAAAAAAAAGGTGTCCCTATAATATTTGAAGAGTTCCCTCGATTTCTCCAGGATCCCATCATCAGATGCTGACCTGATGACAATAGGACCAACATGTTAAGTATACTCTTTCAAACAAGAAAATAATTTTCCAAATCGGCCCAGCCGTCTTCGAATAATCGGTGAACATAAATTTAAAAAAAAATAGGAAAAACAAAGATCCCGAGGAATTGAGAACCTCCTCCTTCGAAATCTTGAAGTCGGTTGAAAAAGGGATGAGATAGCTTATTTATTACTTCTACCGTTACTGCACTTTTTGGTTAGACAGTTTTCAGTTTTCGAACGAGCGGAGCGTAAGCGAATGAATGAATGAATGAATGAATGAATGAATATATTTATTTCTTAGAATATGGTACATTGTGATGGTATAATTACATTATGATAAGTTCAACATATCCTGCCGATATCAGCGTAGAAATATTCCCTGAAATAGTAGATTGTACACCAAGGGGATAAAGCACTGTTTTATGTCACGGGCGCAATATTGAATCCTGAACGTAACGAAGGACTCCAGATTTTACTCCCGAGCGCAGCGAGGGGGTTATGAGTTAATTCCCTAGCGAAGCGAGGGAATTAAGACTGAGTCCTGAGTGCAGTGAGGGGTTCTAGCGCGCCCGTGACAAAAACAGCTTTATCCCCGAGGAGTATACTCTACTTTTCTCACCTCTTGCGAGACAATAAAATAGCTAAGGCTACTAGAAACGGATTTTTATTAAAGTAAATCAAAAGTAAAAACCGACCAAGTGCGTGTCGGACCACACATAGCAGGATTCCGTACCTTAAATGGTATAAGAACCAAACTAATACCAAAAGGTCGTATCTGATGCCTATGGAAAAAGTTTTTTGGAGATAACTCAAAAATGGCTAAACCAATAATGTTCAAAAAATTTTCCTAGAAAGTATATGATAAGGCGCATCTCCTCAATTTTTTTCATATTTTTTGGACTTACGGTTCAAAAGTTACAGGGGGGGCACAATTTTTCTGACTTTTGAAGCGATTATTTCAGAAAATATTCACTTAATCACAAAATGGTCAAAAAACTTCAGTGTTATTTTTAAAGACCTATCGATTTATGTGTCACATGTTGATATTTAGTCAAAAATATAAAAAATAAAAATTTTGTTACATGTATGGAGCGCCCCCCCCTAAAAATTTTTTTTTTTCAAATTTAACTACATAACTGAGTAGCGGCATACAAAATACAAGGGCTGCTATTTATATATCCGGAAACCGGGAATCTTCTTAAATAGCATATTTGACCTCCATGGTAAAATTTGAACTTTTTTAAGTACTGGCCGGTATATTTTTTCTTTCTTATTAACGCTCGTGTTTTGTTTTTGACGGGTTTTAAATGTCATCTCGCAGCAAGAATGGAACTCACTCGTGAAAATATTCGTGCTATGATTTATTATGATTTTCGGCGTGGTTTAACGCAACAACAGTGCATAGATCAACTAACTTCAACTTTTGGTGATGAAGCCCCATCTAAAACTACTGTGTATCACTGGTTTAGTGAGTTCAATCGTGGACGTAGTATGCTTACGGACGAAGTTAAGGCAGGTCGCCCGAAATCGGTCGTTGTACAACAAAATATCGAGGCTGTGCGAAAACTTATAATGGACGACCGACATGTTACGTACCGCGAGATAGAGGCGACTCTGGGTATTTCTATGACCAGCACTAATAGCATATTACATAATTATTTGGCTGTAAAAAAAATTTGTTCGCGTTGGATACCCCACAACTTAACAAAAGAGCAAAAAGATGCTCGCGTCGAATGGTGCAATAAAATGTTAAAAAAATATAACCGTGGTGACTCAAAAGCCGTTTATAACATCTATACAGGTGACGAATCCTGGATCTATGCATACGATCCCGAAACGAAGCAACAATCAACGGTATGGGTGTTTCAAAATGAGCCGAACCCTACGAAAGTTACTCGTGCAAAAAGTACATTGAAACAAATGGTGGCCTGCTTCTTCGGTATTAATGGCCATGTAGCTACAGTGCCACTAGAAAACCGTAGAACGGTTAATTCAGAGTGGTACACGACCATTTGCTTACCGGAAGTATTTGAACAAATTCGTAAAACTAACCAGCGACGAAGAATTCTTCATCATGACAATGCCAGCTGTCATACGTCACGCGAAACAACTCTATTTTTGGAGGGTCAAAATGTGGAATTAACGGGTCATCCGCCGTACAGCCCTGACTTGGCACCCAACGATTTTTATTTATTTCCAAATATAAAGAATAAATTACGCGGTCAACGATTTTCGACCGCTGAAGATGCTGTCGACGCATTCAAACAACACGTTATGGAGGTACCTCAGGCGGAGTGGCAGAAGTGCTTTAAAAATTGGTTCACGCGAATGCAAAAGTGCATAGATCATCAAGGGGAATACTTTGAAAAACAATAAAACCATTTTCAGCCGTGTACGTTTGTTTGTTTTTTTGTTTCCGGATATATAAGTAGCAACCCTCGTACACCTTATGTGTAAATTTTATTCAGATACGTCGTATAGTTTCCGAGTAAAATGGCTGTGACATACGGACGGACAGACATACAGACAGACATGACGAATCCATAAGGGTTCCGTTTTTTGCCATTTGGCTACGGAACCCTAAAAATTGATTCTTGATACATTAGTCCATTTTATTCTAATTTTATCTTCTATTTTTATAGAACCTGCAGTTTTACTCCGTATACTGCAGCGTCTTATGACACTCGCGGCATTTGTTTTAGGTCTTTAAAATTGAGGTGGCCAGCACGATTTTCCGAATAAACTCGATTTTCAAATCAGCTCGACGCGGCGGCGCTGGCCCCGGCTGGCGTCGCGGGGCTGTGCACCGTGCGGACTTTACGAAATTAGACTTTAAGCACATAACAATAAGAGCTATGGGAAGTGAATTCACATTATTAACCAGCGGGTTATAATGAGATTTAGTACAACATTATAACCCGGCTAAAGCCAAGGGCTATAATGATTTGCTTTCGGTGAGGTTTGCATGATATATAATTTGGCATTGTCGAGCAGGTGGTGTGAAAATAATATTACACAATGGAAATCGAAAAAATCTTATTCTATTACATATTACTAACATTCCAGCATGCAATTAACATAATATTTACAAACATTTAAATATTTATAATTATTGATACAATAATAAATAACAGATTTACATTAAATTGAGTCAAATTGATAATTAAGAAATTCCTTATTTGAATAAAAACACTTGTCAATCAGCCAATAGAGTTGCTTCTTAAATTTATTATTTGGTAATGTCTTAATGTAGTCAGGTATCTTGTTATATAATTTTATTGCCATAGCATATGCGTTCTCGCGGGAAATTTCATATCTTTGTCTGGGGAGATACAATTGAAGGGGGTATCGTCCATTTACCTTATTAAGAACCGTGTCATGTAGAGGAAATAAGTGCGAATATCTTTTTACAAATTTAGCTACCTCGTGTACTGACAGGGCAAGGGGAGAACTTTCAGTTCTTTGAATATTGGACGACAGTGGGCTAGATAATGAGCTCCACAGACTGAACGGACACAATCTTTCTGTACTAAAAAGGCTCTCTGTATATCGAATGAATTGCCCCAGACAATAAGTCCATAGCGTAATACAGACGATACGTATCCGTGATACGCAGAAAGAGCAGCTTCCTTGGATACAATGGCGTTAAGGCGCCGTAATGCAAACACATATCTATGAAGCCTTTTACATACCATATCAACATGGGCTTTCCAGTTGAGATGTTTGTCAATCGTGATGCCAAGAAATATAGCGGTTTCTACAGGTTCGATTGTGCTGCCATTCAAATTTATCTTTAAGTCTTAAGTATGGAGAATTATATTTCTGAAAATTTATTATGTTGGTTATGTCAATATTTAATTTTAGATTATTTTCTTCTAACCATTTAATTGCATTGATTAAATCATTGTTTGTTAAGGTCTCTAGTTCATTTTTATTTTTACTCTTGATAATGAGAGTAGTGTCATCTGCGAATAAGATGCAATCGTGTCTCAAGGCTTTCGGTAGGTCATTTATATATAACAGAAATAACAGCGGACCTAAGATGCTCCCTTGTGGCACTCCACTATTATTTGATACTGTGTTAGACTTATATGTGCATTTGTTGTTATTGACTATTTTTGTTATTTCTGTGTATTGTCTGCGATTGCCTACATAACTTTGAAACCAGCTTTGTGCATTGCCTCTAATGCCATAGGACTCTAGTTTATGTTGCAATATTTTATGACAAACTAGATCAAAAGCCTTACTCATGTCTAAAAATATACAAGCTATTGATTGTTTTACATTAAGGCATTTAGTGATATTTTCGACTAAAGAAAAGCATGCAAGAGACGTAGAGCTGTTTTTCCGAAAGCCAAACTGATTTGTATGTAGGACATCTGTTTTTTTCAAGAAGGAATCCAGTCTATTATACATTGCCTTTTCGAATACTTTCGATAATATTGGTATTAGAACTATTGGTCTGTAATTAGTCATAAGTCTTGGGTCATCTTTCTTAAATAGCGGTTTTACTATTGAAAGTTTTAGCCGCTCAGAAAAGCAACCTTGTTCAAAGGATAGATTAATTATATAGCTTAGAGGTTTAGCAATTTTTGTTGCACATAACTTTACCAGTTTAGTAGGTATTTCGTCGTATCCTGTTGAGTTTGTTTTATTTAAGGATTTAATAATCTTAATGACTTCATATTCATCTACGGCAGAAAGAAATATACTATTGACAGTTCCCGTACCGTACGTGGTATTCCTAGAACTTGGTTTTACCTGTGACTGGCTGATAAAAAAATTATTAAATAGTTCACAAATTGCTTCAGGTTTATTGTATACAAGTCCATTTACTTTAATTTCATTTAGTTGATTTTCAAACTAACCGTATTTAAATTATTGTTTATAATCTGCCACACTGCTGTGTTGTTATTTTTAGAAGTGTTTATGTAGTTAGTGTTATTATTTTTTTGAGACTGTAGTATGCATTTCTTTAGTATTCTGGAGTACAATTTATAATTTTTTTGGTTATACTTTTTATTCATACCTTCTTTATGATATTTCAAATACAATGTTCTCTTTTTATTGCACGATTTTTTTAACCCCTTAGTAATCCATCTATTTTTTATTGGTTTATTTTGGCGCTTGGCTTTCATTATAGGAAAACATAAATTGAATAGAAGTATAAACAAATCATGAAATATATTGAAGGCTTTGTTGCAGTCAGTTTCTTCAGATACCTCATTGAAAGTTAGGCTTGATATGTAACTGTAGAACCTAAATATATTTTCTTGGCAGTAATCACGCCTTTCTTCGGTCCAGTATTTAATTATTTGTTGAGACTGGTCTGATTTGGAAGTGGAGAAAGATATAGTCTGTGCAGTCTCATGATCAGATAAAGCAAGGTTTAATATGTCGCTCACGACAAATTCGACACCTATATTTGAAGCTATTAGATCTATACATGAATTTTTACGTGTTGATTCGTTTATATGAATATTGAAATTAAAGCTTGCTAGAATTGATTTAAGTTCATTAGACTGGCTTGTGCTTTTATTTACGTCTATGTTCCAGTCTCCGCATATAATATTTTTTTTGTTATTATTACGTGTTATTTTACTAAGCATTAATTTCAATTTACCAAAGAATAACTGAACGTTAGGCCGTGGCACTCTATAAATACAGATAGTTATTACATTATGGTCTTCTAGTTCGATCCCACAACATTCGTAGTAATAAGGACTGCTTATTTTTTGAGTAACTTGTAACGGTTTGAATCTTATCCCATGCCTTACTAGTATACAAGATCCACCTCGTCGCTGATGGCTTCTAGAGAAATGTGCAGCAAGTACATATGAGGCAACATTTAAGTTACTTTCGGTGCCATTCTTGATAAAAGTTTCTGTTAAACAAATAAAGTCAATTGACCCTAAATCCTTCGTGAGATTAGATATTGTTAATTCAATCAAGTCAGTTTTACTAAGTATGCCCGCAATATTTTGATGAAGCAATCGATAAGATACCATATCTTGCAGTAAAACACTTCTATAATTGCATTAACACGTTTAATTTTGAAGACAAAGTAAAAATATTTAAGATTAGCAAAAATAGTCAATTATTTAAAATTTAGCATTTCACGTAAAAATCACAATAACGGCATCTATATAAGGATATTTCACATTCAATAACTTCCCTAGTGGTCAGAATGCAATTAAATTACAATAATAAAAATATTTAAAATTAGCACTTCACTTAAAAATGAATACAACTGTACCTATTTCACATTCACATTCAACAACCAGAATGTAATTAAATTACAATAATAAAAATATTTAATATTAGCACTTCACTTAAAAATGAAGACAACTGTACCTATATAAGGATATTTCACATTCAATAGTTAGCAAAACTGGTAAGTAAAAATAAAGACTCGGCTGGTAATAATTTGGCTGCAGGAAAATAATGGGTTAATGAGGCGGGTGATATGGATGGTGACAGATGATTCGCTGGCTGAACGTAGCCTAAATTAAAGAGCCAGGTCTTTATATGCCCGTCAAACGAGGCAATTGGAATTTGGGGAAATTTAGCAAAACAACAAAAAAAACTATTATGGCACAAAAATACTGGATACAAAGAAAAGGAATCGGATTTATAACGTTTTTAAAAAAAATGTAAATAATTTGATATTCTCGAAAGCAGGATGGCTAAAGCTGTTGTTTTAAATTAAAAAGAGTTCGTGGGCAAGTGTCCGCTTTGATTTAGGCGGACCCAATAGCTTGCTGAACTCCTTTTCTCACTTGGAGAGCCCGCTGGATGCGGACTCTAATTCTCCGATGAATGGTGAAGAAACCCGCGGAAAACGCAGCAGTTGCAGACCGTCTCGCCGGTCCGGCACCCACAAGTGCCTTCCGGAATCCTTCCGGCTCAGGCGGTCCCTCTGGTTGCCTTTTTGTCCGGTGACGTATTTGGTTTTTAAAAATTTGTATTTAATAATGTATTAGCACTTGCTATATAATGTTTGAGCGCAAAGATCTACAGAAATAGATCGCACTTCAACTCGATGCAACTAAGCAAATTACAGCAAAACTCTCAGACAAAACCAGAATATCTGTTTTTCTTTAAAAATCTCCCGTTCGCTCTGACACACTCAATCAAAAATCAACTTTTTTCTTTTTGACAATCTGGAATACCTCAAAAATTCACATTCAAAATTAGCGCGAGTATTATCTAAATTTTATAACTGCCAGACGTATTACAAAATGCGGACTGATATAAGCGCCATCTAACTGTAATGCCGTGAATCACAATGTACGCTTTTTATATATCAACCGTGACCTAGCCTTAGACCTCCCTTAGACACAGAAGTTCAGAAGTTCTAAAGAAAGTCGACAGATGTCGTACGATACGTAGCGTCATGCTACAATCTTTATTGGAGTTTATAAAATGACCTTTGTGGTTTGAAGCTCTAAAAGGCCCTTCGTTTTCTCTCTCTGATTCGAAGTCTGTTCTAAAAAAATGCTGTTTTCTCCAATGTGCTTGTTTTCGTCCATATGTGAAATTCCCATGTTCTCAAGAGTTTCCGTCTGAGTTGACTTCTCATGTCTGGTACAGTGGTATACTTTGTTAGACATTTCTGATTCCTTTGATTCTTTATTGTGCTTTACTATTATTTTGGTTTTAATATTTTCCAATATATTCCTTATTCCTTGATTTTTTATTTTCTCCGTTCGTGCAGAAAACATTTCAAACGTAAGGTCATCATTTGAGTCGAAGAAGTGCGCATATCCATGAGATTGGATGTCTAGGTCAAGGAGGCTATTGAACTGTTCCACTCGACAATTGTAGACTTGCGCTCCGCAAATGTACGTAGGCAAACACAATATAACATTGGTAATCTTAAGTTTTTCAATTTGCATTCTAACATATTGTACTAGTTTAATGTAATCCTTTGTAGATTCGAAATCTTTTTCGCCAATGAGAATAATACAGTAGTCTTTATCTTTGAAGTTATGTACTTTACTCTCTATATTCTCCAGGAGTTCATAAATACTACCACCAGGCATTTTATAATGACAACATACAAATTCTTGGAAGACATCTTGCATGATGGGTAGTATTTTGTTTTCTTTATTGGTACTAATAATATTTAATTTCTGTACATTTTTCCTAAGAGGAGTAGTTGCTTCTTCTATTTTATTATAAAATATAGCCTTTTTGCTCTCCTTACCGGTCTTAATTTCAATTTTACTTAAGTTATCATTATCATTCGCATTATCTTCATAGGTTTGTTCATGCCCCGGACTATCAAATTTGTTTGTCTTTGTGTTGTTCGCGTTTTCTTTACGGTACGTAGTTATTTGTTCTGCTTCATTAATCTTGTTGCTCTGACTGTTTGTATCTTTCTTAAATTGATTTTGGTCACCCTTCTTGTTGGTTTCTAAGTTGTCTGTGTCTGAATCTTCACGCCTCGGAGTACTAATAATGCTTCGTGTGGTAATTGAGTAATTTTTCACTGGAGTAGATTTTCGAGTTGGTCCGTTCTCTTTTAGCAGCGTTTTATATAAGTCAATTTTCTTCTGTTTTTCGGCTAAATTTTTGTTTAGAGCACTAATTTCTATATTAAGCCGGTCTATTTCTTCATGTGCGCTAGCTAGTTGAGAAGACAGTGTGTGATGAAGTTATTCATCATTTAGTTCTATTATATAAAATTTTTCTGATGTGGAAATATTAGGTAAACTTCTGGAAGTCTCATTGGGGGATTGTGTTTCCAGGTCAGATTCAGAATCAGGATGATCGTCTGAGTATGAATCTTCGATTTTTTGTACGCGTTTTCTTAGTGTCATTTTCTCTTGGGTTCGCTCATCATCGGAAGCTGGTGTTGGTGTTGTATTTTTGTTGTCTTTCGCAGCCTTACTTGATGTGCTAGGTAGATTATTAGCCGGTTTCTGTAAGTTTATTGGAGCTTTTGTTCGGCATGTTATGCATTTCCATGTGTTTTTTTGTTCTTTTTCCATTAAATCAAATCTTTTGGCGCTTATATTTAGACAATCTGTATCATATATTTTTTTACACCCAAAGCATTTCAAAAAAAATTTATTCTTAATTATTGCATTATTGCATTTGCAGCAAATCATCTGTCAAATCATCGAAGTGAAGTTCTTACAGACAACTTCGGACATAACAGAACTGTCAGCTGGATACCTAGACGTCTGTGCATTTCGATGACTTTTTGATTTTGAATAGTTGTCGCACGATAACTTTAGTGACGTATTTCTGATCTATATGAGATTTGTTGGGGTTGTAGTAGAGCTCAATACAATTTGAGAGTTCGTTCATGGGCATGATCGATCAAGGGGTTATGGAACTAGATGGCTCGAAAAATTAATCATTAGGGTGTTGTTATATTGGTCTACTCGTTTGCAAGAAAATCGCGAGTTCTCAGTTCGAGGCCGACTACTAGTTTAAAGAAGAATAAACTTGTCTTTTTCTCACACTGGTGGTTATCAGCACTTCCATATCTCACTTACTGTGATTTACTTGACATGCGCCAATCGGCGCATTTTCGTTTTTTAGGGCGCATACAAGTCTAGGGCGTATGCAAGTGTAGGGCACAAATGGCATAATACACACGTAGCGGAATTCACTCCACTGAATCCCACCCTGAAGTATCCAGACTGAATTCCGCTAAGTGTTTTGCGCCTAAAATGGCGTCAAACTATCCGCCAACAACTTACAGTAGCACTAAACAAAAACTGAAACAAACCAAAAGAATATCAACCATAAATAAAATCAATTTCGCTGTCAAGACGCCGACAATCGTTCAACTAGTGCGACGCGTCAGTCAAAACGAATGATTTATGTTACCGCCATTTTGTTTTCTGTTTTTTTTTGTCTGCTCCCGCCCTTTCGAGTAGCCGCGGAGTTGTGAAAGGATTGTCATTATTCAATTGTTTGTTTTATTGTTTTGTAAAGTATTGCTCTTGATGTGTTTGAACAGTTTGGTGCTTTCTTTGAATATACGGGATGTCCCTAAAACTAACGTTAACTTAGGCTGCGTTTCCACCAGAGATGAGCGAGGATGCGTTGCGAGGAATGTGTTTGTTACCGATAGCATCACTTCATTTGTTTATCCTTGCACAGCGCAGCGTTCTTAAAAAACCGGCCAAGTGCGAGTCGGACTCGCGCACCGAGGGTTCCGTACAAACCTATAACAAGCAAAAGTTGTAGTATGTTTATTACTTATTTCAATTTAATACCTCTACGCGTTTACGAGGAAAAAGGTAGTAAGTTTAAAATTTCAAAAAATATTTTTTGTATGATTTTACTAAAAATGTCTACTTTTCGTAATTTTTCCTTTGTCTGTGCTATATGAAGTTTCTTCGTGCCAAGTTTCAAGTTTCTGAGTTTACGGGAAGTACCCTTTAGGTTTTGAGTTTCTTGCGAGTACTCAGTTTCAAAATATGCGACTTAAATTGCTATTTCTTTTGATTGCGTTCACATAAAAGTTTGGTTTTGCTACATCGGAAAGGTCCTACAGCCCTGAGTATTTAACATGAATTTCAATTTAATACCTCCACGCGTTTACGAGAAAAAAGGTAGTAAGTTTAAAATTTCAAAAAATATTTTTTGTATGATTTTACTAAAAATGTCTACTTTTCGTAATTTTTCCTTTGTCTGTGCTATATGAAGTTTCTTCGTGCCAAGTTTCAAGTTTCTGAGTTTACGGGAAGTACCCTTTAGGTTTTGAGTTTCTTGCGAGTACTCAGTTTCAAAATAAGCGACTTAAATTGCTATTTCTTTTGATTGCGTTCACATAAAAGTTTGGTTTTGCTACATCGGAAAGGTCCTATAGCCCTGAGTATTTAACATGAATTTCAATTTAATACCTCCACGCGTTTACGAGGAAAAAGGTAGTAAGTTTAAAATTTCAAAAAATATTTTTTGTTTGATTTTACTAAAAATGTCTACTTTTCGTAATTTTTCCTTTGTCTGTGTTATATGAAGTTTTTTCGTGCCAAGTTTCAAGTTTCTGAGTTTACGGGAAGTACCCTTTAGGTTTTGAGTTTCTTGCGAGTACTCAGTTTCAAAATAAGCGACTTAAATTGCAATTTCTTTTGATTGCGTTGACATAAAAGTTTGGTTTTACTACATTTGAAAGGTCTTATAGCGCTGAGTATTTGACATGAATTTCAATTTAATACCTCCACGCGTTTACGAGGAAAAAGGTAGTAAGTTTAAAATTAAAAAAAATATTTTTTTATATGATTTTACTAAAAAATGTCTACTTTTTGTAATTTTTCCATTGTCTATGCTATATGACGTTGCTTCGTGCCAAATTTCAAGTTTCTGAGTTCACGGGAAGTACCCCGTAGGTTTTGCAAGTGCCGAAAAACTCTAAAATTTGCAGCATAAACGACTGTATCTTTTGATTGCGTTGGCTTTTAAGTTTGATTTTTTCACAGCTTCAAGGGACAATAGACCTGAGTATTTGATATAAATTTCAGCTTGATACCTCCACGCGTTCCTGAGAAAAATGGTCTTGACAGACAGACAGACAGACAGACAGACGGACAACAAAGTGATCCTATAAGGGTTCCGTTTTTTCCTTTCGAGGTACGGAACCCTAAAAACACATTCCTCGCAACGCATCCTCGCTCATCTCTGGTGGAAATGCAGCCTTAAAGGGCTGATCTAATACGTCAATGCGTTATTATATTTGCATACTAGATGGCGCTAATCGCCGTCTGCGCCAAGGGTGTCCATCCACGCTGTGACAGCTACTGCCTTAGGGTTGTCAAAATCCTTTCCGTTTATTCGCGGCATGACCACAGACAAGATAAAATATTTAAGTAGTTTATAGTAGTACTTTTGTACTAAAATAATAATTAGATTGGACAAATAAGGTAATAAATCGGACATTTATCTAGTTTTGTATTAAAATTACTGATAGATTAGGTAGATTAAGGCAGATTGGGGCAGGTCCAGCAATTATACTAATTGCGTACTTGTCAACCCTACAACGTCGAAAGGTAAAATTGTATGGAGACGTCATGTGTCACCGTTCATCTGTCAAAGTCTGTCAAACGTTGATTTTGTAGGGAAGACGACCTTCTGTATGAAATACTATTATATTATTCTGTGTCTGCGCTCAGCAAAGTGGCTGCGTTCAACTTTATAGTAAGGCCGTGTCGTACAGCTGCGATCGTGGCCCACAAATGGTCCCGCCGGAAGATCAGCGCTGGCTATCGAGTCAGCATAATGCCGAGGCGGGACCATTTCGTGGTAAACTCTGTACTATGTTCTACATTTGTTTTTATTTTTTAATATTTTTGTATGCAATTTTGGTTCATCACGAATAAAACGATTGATTCTGATTCTGATAGAACAGCTAATGGGCTATCAGATTAAGCAAATTTGTCCCTATGAAAATGGAATAGTTTTCGAGATATTGGAACTCTTATTTATAATAAAGCTTGAAGTAGTCATTTTGCCTATATAAAAAAAAACATTTTCATTTAGGCTAAATTTGCATTTTCATTTCAGCCGTTGGTTTTAAGACCATGCTGTATAATGAATCCCACCAAAAACATAAATGTAAAAAAGGAGAGCCAAGTTCAATACAAAAATTATGCTTGGCTGTGGGCTTCGCCGCAAAAAGAATGGAGATCTAAATGAGTGCCAAGTTCTATGCAAAATCCAAATATGTATTTATAGGAACAAAATAACATTATGAACAAGTATTAAACTCTATTTATTTTCTTTGCTTTATTGGATACCTATAACAATTGTTGTTATTTAAAAATGTGAGATCTTAAAGTTGGTTAGATTTGACTTGGCTAGTTTTCATTACATCAGTCATTTTATAAAGTTATTCAACATAAATATTAATAAAAACTGGCCAAGTCAAATCTAACGTACTTTAAGATCTCACATTTTTAAATAACAGTAATTGTTATAGGTATCCAATAAAGCAAAGAAAATAAATAGAGTTTAATACTTGTTCATAATGTTATTTTGTTCCTATAAATACATATTTGGATTTTGCATAGAACTTGGCACTCATTTAGATCTCCATTCTTTTTGCGGCGAAGCCCACAGCCAAGCATAATTTTTGTATTGAACTTGGCTCTCCTTTTTTACATTTATGTTTTTGGTGGGATATCATTACTTTTTGTAAAGAAAACTAGGCAGGTATTGAGATTTAATGTTTTTTCTTGCGTTTCCGCTGCATGGTTTTCTTTTTTATGCTATTGTCTACATTCTCCCGCGCGCCGCCGACGACACACCGTTGGCCGTTCGTTTAGCGCGTATTACAAGTTTTTTGTATGGGGACACCACTTATTATTTCACTTAACTTTATTTTTATATTTCTAGCAAATATAATAATACATATATTGGGATAGTTTCAAATATCTGCTTGTAACGGTTCCAACGATACAATTAAAAAATGTTTTTTTTTTGTATGGGGACCCCCCCTATTTTTTAACTTTTTTTTATTTTTAGATTGTTTCCTACGCTTACACACAATTACCGAGCTGGATTCCAAATTTCATCCTTCTAGGTCATCTGGAAGTAGGTTAGGTTTAGGTACTATATGTCAGTCAGTCAGTCAGTCAGTCAGTGCTAAAATTTACGACTTTTTGACCTTCATATCTTTATAACCGTTTGAGCTAGGTTCATGAAATTTGGGCTTCTAGATGTCCTTATGGATATAATTAAACACGTAGTTTTATGTGTTTACGTTAAAGAGGTTTTGAGTTATAGAAGGGTCAAAAGTGGCACCAAGTGGTTCGTGTAATATACACTTTGCGCTGGCTAGCCAGTTCCTTTGCTTGAACTTGGCTTGACACGCTGCCGCGTGTCTAGATGATAAATAAAATAGCTAAGGTAAACCTACGACTGCTCGTTACTATTACTATCCTAGTCTGCCCACGTACAGTAGCAATCGAATATATCGGAGCGGCCAAGGTACTCAAACATATCTGAACACACTTTACCGCCTTGACAATAGAGGCGTTGTTCAGATATTTGTGACCACCTTGGCCGCTCCGATATATCTGATGGCGACTTTACAGTAATTTACCTCACCTTGTGTTTTTATTCAATTTAGTAATGAAAAACGTCTTACTAACTTTTCGGAAAAGTTAATTTACTTTCTATAATAGGTCGGTCTACAAATGTCCCACTTTGTTGACATGGAGCGTTCTTAAAACTACATAAAATACTTACGCTATCTTTATTTATTTATTTATTTATTTATTTTTTAAACTAAAATAAATTATTTATTTATTTATTTCAGTTTAGAAAATCGTGCTATTATCGTAGTACGATTTTTGGGAAAACGATTTTAAAATTCGCCACTTTGCATGTTATTGACTTTTAAGCCTATCACCAATAATGGAAAAAGTAGTCTCATTTAAAAAAAATCCTGATATGGCTGGAAAAAAAAGATGCATTGGCGAAATCGACCGTTATTTTTCTTATCTGAAAAAAAAAACGAGTTATTAGTAGTGGAAGAATGGAGTGTCCATGTATAAGAAAAATATAGTACAGTACGCGAACAGTTTTGAGCTTCGATAACTCACAAGTGCGATTTTCTTTTTTATTTAGAGAATATGATATGATTACTTATAGTAAAAAATATTTTCTAACAGTTTTTGACGTCGCGCTAGGTATTATATAGATATGTGTTAATGACAACAAGAAAATATTATACAAGATATATTTTCCTTTACCATACTATTATTGCATTCAACTATTTCAACATCATCTGTCATTTTATAACAGTTTGGTCAATAGATTATGTGAGCATAATCGAAAACAATTTGTCAAAATATAAGTGACCTTGAATTCTTAACGAATTACAAATGGCTAAGACGACATATGCTCTTGACAAAACCGTTATAAAATGCCAAGTTAAGTTGCAATAGTAAAAAACGATAGCCTGGTGGAGAAAAATAAAACTTACATTATCTTTTCTATGTGTAGCAAACAAATACATGTATTATACCTAGCGCAATGCTAACAATTGTTAGAAAATATTTTGTATTATTAGTACTTAACGTATTCTAACAGGTCACAAAATAAAATCGGACTTGTGATTTATGTCATTTTTATAGGTTAAAAAGGCGTTCCCGTACTCCACTTATAGCCCTTTCATTAAACTCGTCCGCAAATAAAGTACCTTATAATTTTCATTTGACAAAATTATAAAGAAAAAATCTCAAATAAAGACGCCGACAAGTCAAAAACAATCATTTAACCGGCGCGACACCCGTCAAATGAATGATTTATCGTGCCGCCATTTTGGTTTTTGTTTTTTGATTTTCCCGCCCTTTCGAGCAGTCGCGGAGTTGTGAAAGGGTTGACATTTATTTCTGTTGTGTTTAATTATTTTGTATAAATAAGGATACTTTATAATATGGCCTACCTTATTAATATCATATCCCTGGGATTTGGGTGCGGATTGATTTGGCGTTTTTAATTTTATTGTTATTTTATGAAATACTAGCGATCCGTCTCGGCTTCGCACGGGATAAAAAAATCGGTTGTCTGTAAAGTCGGTTTACTGACGATAGTTGAACGTGACAACGTCATAAGAAAATACTGATGGAATGGTTGCATTTTTCAAAAGAAAATTTTAATTTCACTGCACTTCATACTTGACGGAAACATGTAAATGTATTATTGTATAGCAGCTGTCCACGCGGACGCATCGCTCACTCAAGGAGGAGAGAGACAGATGTCGAACGCTGCGGAACGCGAAGGCCGATTGTGCCTCTTTGTCGCTCGTTCCGCGCTCTCGCTTGCACTTCATGCCTTAAATGGAACGCCTCAGAGCGAGGTAACGCCGCATAGCCGGCTCCATCGAATTATAAGACGTTGTCACGTCAAAATGGTTATTGTGGGTTATCCCTAAGAGATAGACATATATTATCGCGGACTTTTTTGTAGATCTTTTTAAGATCTACAATACTGTAGTACATTATTTTGATCTATTTCCTAGGACTCAGCCAGCGTTTGCAACGTAAGCGCAAAAAATGGGTTTATTTACGACATCACATTAGAAACCTCTAAAATCATTAGTGTTTCTAAACCTTCCTCTTGAATCACTCTATCTATTAAAGAAAACCGCATCAAAAGCCGGTGCTTAGTTTTAAAGATCTAAGCATACATATGGACAAACAGCGGAAAGCGACTTTGTTTTATACTATGTAGTGATTTGCTTGATAATAACAGCACATTATTGTTTTTACATTTAACTAATTTGGACGAGGAAACTGAAACATTTGAACAGTATATGTATATTCAAAATCATATTTAGAGATAAAAGATTCGTATAAACTTTTTTGAAATGAATTAGCCTTATAATAACATAATTTCATTGGAACAAATTTCTTGCACTGGCAATAATTTTAATGATAGTTTGTCACTGTTGTCAGTGTCATTGTGGCGGTTCACTTCAATAATAGTAAAGTGTTGAATATTAAATAATACTTAAATGACAAAAATATCCCAAAACTACTCATAGTATAGAGCGAAACATTGTAAATAATGTATTTAATAAACTGCTGGAAATAAAACGCTCGGGAAATGAAGCTATTTTGCTACGTAACATTTTCACATTAACATCAGAGCAGGTAAACAAATCAAGATGACATTATACCATAGAGCTAACACACTAGGTAACAACAGGCGGTCTTATCGCTAAAAAGCGATCTCTACCAGACAACCTTAAAACCCGACAATGCGCTTTTTTTATTGATATTCATTTGTTTTTTTACAAAAGTCACAAGATTATTCACATCGTAAGTTAAGTGTCACATTGGAATTCAAAAATTTCGACATTTTATAATCAATAACAATTACGTGTCAGTTACGTTACGTGGCCCCGTTTAAGTCAATCCGTCCAACTCAATACTCATGCATCCAAACCTCTGAATCATCAAAAGAAACGCATTAAATCAATAAAATAAATACTGCCTCCACCGTTCCTAACTCCTTGGTGTTGTTTGTTTTTTTTTCCGCCCAGACATCTTTGATGTGTCCACGCCTATGTTCGTAATTTAAATTTACGGTTGCGTTCTGAGAACGGAACGCGTTTCAACCGTTCATTTTTAAAAGGGCGTATGTTTATCATTTTTAACGCATTTTTAAGTCTTTTTTCTTTGCATTTTGTTTCATTTGATAAAGAAAAGACGTAAGTGCATTAGTGGTTCTTAAGGACATATGCCTTTTCTACTTTTGAATAACCTTTTAAACTTTCGACGCGTTTTGTCAAATTAGATGCAAAAAAGACGTAAGTGCATTAGTGCTTCGTAATGACATAATGCTTTTTGTATCTAGGAAGCGGTTTGGGAACGCATTTGTTTTTAAAAGGACAATTTTCTGTGCACATTTGTAGAGTTAATACAAAAAACGTAACTTTTTCTTTTAACACATATGCCTTCTTTAAATCCGAACGCAGTGTTGCCATGTTAAAAGTAATTTTAATGTGGTAATTTCTCCTCAGATCGATCTGGTATTTCATATTTATGTGTTGCCAGCTTCCTGGGGATTAACTGATTTTATTATACGAATCCAAGGCGTGATATTGCGTCCCTTTGATCTGTCGTGTTTCGGAAGATAGTCTAATCAACGAGGGTTTTTCATAGACAAATCAAAAGTACGTTTTTTTTTATTTCTTTAAAGGGAAGGAAATTAAATTGTCTGTTAAAGATACCATTAAGTTCAAGATATTTAGATTTCCGCTAACCAAATTTTGTCTGGAAGATATTACCGTGTCTTGTTACACAATTCCTTTAATCTTTGTGTTCATTTTAAAATGGCTCAATGTAGCCAAACATATGTGAGAGTTTACATTGAAAGATATCATTGGCGGTCGGCGCTTATGCTTTTATTTCTCGAATACAATTGAACTGTACGACGTAAGCGCCTTCCGCCAAATAGTACCTTTTCATGCAGACTGTCACATATCTCTTTACTTACCTACATATTTTAAGATCTTAGCTAAAGTAATACATAAGTGTATGTATGGTTATTAATTTTTTGGTAGCTAAGATTCGGATATCTTAAAAATCTAACTATACTTGGTAAGGATGCCTGGCAGGTTGTCATCGATGGAATTAATTTTACGATTTTAGGTACTGAGAATGTATACATTTTACTAGATGGCGCTGTACGGCCCCATACATTAAACGGTAACTTTAAAGCGCCATCTGAAGCGGAGTTACCGCACAATGTAAGCTGTACAGCGCCATCTAGTAAAACTATCAAACTTGGAGCCTCAAATAGTAGTTTATGTAACTGTTACGTAATAAGGCCTAATTACGTACAGTTTTATACACTGCTTTATCTACACACATATTATAAATCCTAAATGACGTGTTCGGAAATCATTAGAATGACCGCCATTGCACCGCCATGCATGGCCAACTGGACTGTGCGGGCGGTCGGGGAGGAGGACAACCGCGGTCGGGGAGGAGGGCTGGATTTTCATTACGTTACCAAAATCGATGTGGTGATGAATTTTCATACATTTTTACAACACTGTCACAGATAATACAATGATGTTACATTATTGGTTGCAATAATAGTAGTAATTACGTACGGTTTCCGAACGCAGAATAGAGGATTTATGATATTGGTGTAGATAAAAGTTCTAAGACTCTGCTCTTATATTTATATATTCTCTTTGGTATAACTAACTTAATATTTTAGTTAACCCAAGTTCTAAACTTCTAAGTGCTATTGATCTAGGAATGTCTGAAGGTTTAGTCTAACTCTAAATGTTAGCATTTGTAGGCGTAGGGTTGAGAAGGGTCATAGATAATAGACAACAGAATAAAATATGAGACATCAACTATTTTTGTTCAAGGGCCTGAAGAAAAAACAAACAAGTTACCTTGTTTAGGGTTCCGTAGCCAAAATGGCAAAAAGGCAACCCTTATAGTTTCGTAATGTCCGTCTGTCACAGCCATTTTACTCGGATACTATAAGACGTATCTTAATAAAATTGAACATAAGGTGTACCTATTTTGTGTTTTGCTATTAAGTTTTGGAAATTATTTTTTTGTTTGAAAGAGTATTCACAGTTTGTCCCTTTGTAACCAGGTCAGGATCTGATGATGGGATCCTGGAGAAATCGAGTGAACTCTTCAACTATTATAGGCACACCTATACTATTAGTTATTCTGTGCCTAATAGTATTCTATTCAAGTATTTTTTAGAGTAGCTCGGGTATTTGCTTGTGGATAGGTTTAGGCTGTGTCGGTTCTGTTTTGTTTAGAACTATATTATTTAATATGTCTTTGCGTAATAACTCATAATAAGGTAGAATTCATAATTGAGTGGAGTAGTTTGACAGCTCCTGGCATACAGGACTGTTTACAAATGTATACCGGGTGTGGCCTGTAACACGTAGATTCTACTCCTCAGACTAGACAGTTCATGGACTTTTAAAAATAACTAATACTAATGGATATTTAAGACACTTTAAAGTTTATTCGAGCACGCAATGTTTTGCGAAATTGATTATATCTGTAGGGTAACAAAAGTGACAAGCAATGTCAATTAGACGAATTTCAACGTACATTGAAAATACTATTTAGCTTGTATGAAAAAGACTACATATTTTATAAAAGTTGTTAAACAAAAGTTTTACTGTTTGAGGAGTAAAATCTACGTTTTAATTTTTTGCTCGTGTAACAGGCCACACCCGGTATAAAGTGCTGTCAAATAACCACTTAATTATGAATTGTACCTTAGAATAAGATTTTAAAAGTACGCATACCGCTCTTGGGTTTAAAACGACACGAAAAAAATTTACAAGTTTTCACAAAAACTCTAGGATAATAGACAAGCATAATATATTTTACGTCACACCTGGCCATAATGTGAGTTTTACCGCTCGCTACGCTTACGGTAAAACTCGCATTATGGCCAGGTGGGGACGTAAAATTGTGTACTCACCACGGGCAGTAAAAAAGAAAGCCCTCTATCGCATATTTACAACCCTCGCCTGCGGCTCGGGTCCCAAATACCTGCGATTTCGGGCTTTCTTTTTTTTACAGCCCTAGGTAAGTAATGTACTATTAAAGAAGCTGACCTTTCGTTAACTCAAGACTTATACAATTTAAGTTTCCACTTCAAGAGACACTCTATAAAAATATAAGTTATTCGTACATTTTTAAGAAACTTCAAGTGGGTACAGTCGCGATCAGATATATCGGAGCGGCCAAGGTGGTCACAAATGTCTGAACAACGCCTCTATTGTCGAGGCGATAAAGTGCATTTTCAGATATTTTTGAGTACCCTAGCCGCTCCGATAAATTTGATGGCGACTGCACACGCTTTTAATATTTTCCAGTGTATTTTGGTACGGTCACGTCTGAAAATATGGATACATTTAATGTGACAAAAACATGTATCCACGTCTTTACTCCTTGTAGACGGAGAACTGGCCACGTCAGATATGACACAATAATGAGAGCAACGAAACCCCTCTAGTTAGTTTGCTATACTATGCTTATTTCTAGATCCGGATATCTGGCAGCTGTAAAGTGGTGGAGGTCAAAGGATGCAAATAACTTGAAGAAAACAAATCCTAGAGATCTGGGTTTGATGCAATATTATGGTAAATTATGTAATTAATTAGATTATATCATATCCAGAAGTTTCTGTTGGGGGAAAGTAGTGCTTAATGATGTATAATGCAATTTATAGTTAGTCGCCTACTGTTTATGTATCCGCAATAATAGACAATGGTTTTGAATCTAATGTTAAAATATAGGCCCTGTCCTCTATATATAACACAACTTTGGCAGTTTTTACCTATTTTGGTATTACTTTTTTCCAACTTAAAAACTTTGTTGATCTGTCACTCTCCACCCATTAAAAGCTGCCAGATGCCCGGATCTAGCAATAAGGATGGTAAAGCAGTCTATCTAGACAGGTTTCATTGCTCTCATTATTGTGTCATATCTGACGTGGCCAGCTCTTAGACCATTGGTAATAGAGGCGTGCATACATATATTTGTCACATTAAATGTACCCATATTTTCAGACGTGACTGTACCATAAAAAAAATTGTTTGCTCAATTAAGATTATGAATTTTAGACTGAGATTTCGTCCCTTTAAATGAGCGACTAGAGTCCGGTCACACTAACTCTGCATGGACCTCCATAGGCTACGGTACCTACTAACCATCAGACAGGCCGCAGGCATGTTTGCCACGGTCGTGGTATAAAAAGAATTTCGCAACCATAAACGTAATTTTGTCATATAAATTGGACCTGACGAGTGACGAGGTTTCTTTTCATGTTATTATTGTTTTTGTATAATTTATGTATTTTCAAGAATATTGGAAAAACCCCAAGTTAAGGAACAAATAGAATGAAAGATTAGTAATAATATTTCTAACTACTAAAATACCGAACCACCGAACGGACGTAGCAGTAACAGCCTCCGGCCCCTCATAATGGCCAACTTACTAATATAATTCAATAAATATACCTTTTCGCGTCACTTAGAACATTAGGGCTGGGATAAATAACGAGTATTTATACTTGTATCGGGTTACTTTGTAGCCCTGTAAGCCTGCCGGTGATGGATAGGCCGAGAGCCCGCTACGATTTTCGGCAGGTTGTGGTTTTTTTATAAGTTTATCTGTGACCCTCTTGATCCGGTTTCGATTGGCTTGCTTATGGTCAAGGGTATGGTATGGTCAAGGACAATCTTACCCATAACACAAGCCTTATTGAGCTTACTGTGGGACTAGGTTGATTTGTGTAAGATTGTCCCATAATATTTATTTATTATTTATTTATTTATTATTTAATCTTAAGGTACTTATCGAGTCTATCGTTATCTTCGTGTCTTTCCCTTGAATCAGCAAGGTAACGAAATTTCGATGTTTACTGTAGGCCCTATTAGTTCAAAGTGCAAAATGGTGCCTCTGAAGCCTATGCTGTACTGCTACAGTCAAACAACTATAATATGATTTCAATAGGTTAAGATATATATTTGTTGTTAATTATTTTATAATAATTAATTATTTTTTGTGTTATCTTTACCTTTATAATTCAATTTGGTGTAAGAATGTTGTACTTGGTAGTTATTCTCATAATTTTTTTCGTTATTATTTTTTGTTATTATGTAAAAAAAATAGAAACGATTTACATTATGTTACCTTGCCTAATAGTAATAAATCAATGAATACAGAATACATATCTTTATTGGTAAAAACACATTTTACATGTTAATTTATAATAGTATTATATTGTTAAAATGATTTATTACATTATTCATATTAATGCAGTGTCTGGGTCAACGATTTCAACGATTTAACGAAATAAATAAACTAGCTCTCGGACTACGACACGGGTCGCCTAATGCAGTAATTACCAAACTCGGTTCAGGTTATTTTTCGTCCACCCCGAGGCTACAGATACAACTTTAATTATCTATTTTCCCTTTACACGGACTAACGAAAGATTTGGATTTGAGAAACAACGGTGGCTCTTTAACCGCCAACGTTCGTCCTTTGTTTTAAAGGGACGACGCGCATGTGACACCTCTGAAGTTGCAAGCGTCTATAGTAGGAAATGCAATAACCAATAAAATATCATAACCGGGTATGACCGAAAATTGGTTATAACCGGTTTCGGTTATTTTTGTTGAAATTTCATAATATAACCGTCAAAACGTCAAAAAAAATCAATAAGATAATTCTATAATGTAAGTAGAGCTAGAATGGGTCTTTAAATCGAAAGAAAGAGGAAATTTGTCGTTCAAGTTCAGCTGTAAGAATTACTTAGGTGGTCATACTAGCTGCTCGCCAAAATAGAGTAATAGGACAGAAACCTTAAATTATTATAGAATAGAGTATAGAAATCATAGATCCAGACCAAAAACTAAGCTTTTACAACCTTTTATGATACAATTTCAGGTATAAATTGCATTGAATAAATAACCGAAAATAACCGAACCCGGTAAGTAGACTTTTCAATAACCGGTTATTTCATTTTGACAAAATAACCGGTCATCACCGATTATTTCGGTTTTGGTTATAACCGGTTTGCATTCCCTACCTATAGTTAGTCTATAGGCTACGGTAGCTGCTTACCATCAGGCGGGCCGTATGCTTGTGTGCCACCGTGGTATATTTTCTTTAAATAAAACAGGCGAGATACAGTCGCCATCAGATATGTCGGAGCGGCCAAGGTGGTCACAAATATCTGAACAACGCCTCTATTGTCAAGGCGATAAAGTGCATGTTCAGATATTTATGACTACTTTGGCCGCTCAGATATTTTTGGTAGGGCCTGTACTTTCAAGAAATATTTAACTGCCACGTGCCGGATGCTGAGTTGCTCTGACCCATGTTCAACCATTATTAGTTAGGTTAGAGATACAACTTAAGAAAAATGGCGTCCAATTTACTAAAATCCGCTGGCCATTAGGGGCCCTTAGGGCACGATGTAGCACAATAACGAAGGACATGTACCAATTACTGTTGAAACAGAAATATCACTTTTCTAATGTTGTTGTTTATTGGACAAGTAAATAGACTAAGAGCTGGCCACTTCAGATATGATACAATAATGAGAGTACTGATGTGCCGTTGGAAAGTTTCCAAAATTGCGAAATTTTCCACATATGAAAATTTCGGAAAATTCTCACGATTTTGTATGGGATTTGAAACATTCCATTTCTTAAATTTCCAATTTCCTATATTTCATATGAAATTTTCGAGAAATTTCTGAGAACATTTCCAATTATTTGGAAAGTTTCCGCAACTTGCACATCTGTAAATGAGAGCAATGATGTCCGGATCTGGAAATAAGCATAGTATAGATAACTAATGAGAGCGGTTTCGTCGCTCTCATTATTGTGGCTAGCTCTCCGTCTATAATGTTTGAAGAGTTCCGTACCGAAAAAGCCATCTCAGAGAACATTGTAGGCACTATCGAAAATATTGCAAAAACAGTTCACTTGTAATTCTTTTATTAATATAATTTGTTTAATTATATTAAGGAGGATTTACTATGTTTACGGCTAAAGAGACAAGAGGATCCCCCAACGTCAACAAACTGCATTCTCTTTGAGCTCTGTGGCAACCTTACTCACCGGCAGGAACACAACGATTGGGATGATATTGCTACACTTCAAATTTGAAATGACATTCACTGAGCCGTGCCACACTTAGCGGGATGACATTCGCAGTGCCCAATGGGCATAGTTTAAGGACATATCCGGGTCCAAAATAAAGTTATATACGATTGCTTTAATCAGTAATTAATTTCCATTTTCTCCTTGTTACAGAATCCGGCGAATGTGTCGCCCCAACAGGACTAACCGTTATGTGATAGTGCCCTGTGCCGTGTCGGCCATTTTGTAACCATGGCGGCCATCTTGACCACGGCGCTGCTGCTCGCGTTCGCTGTTTATTCTACACAAGGTCAGTTTAACTTCATTTACAATTTATTCATTTATCATCTATTCATTCAATATTGTGCAAGAATTCTGAAATTATATTTATCTCTGCTAAGACCCCAAATTTCATAGAGATCAGAAAAACCTTACTAAAAGTATCGCAGAACAACTATTCCCGGTAACCAGCGGCAGTTCCATTGTGTCCGAAGTTATCTGTAAGAACTTCACTCCGCTTACGCTCCGCTCGTTATATAAACGCGAAGCTGGTCTTTCCGCTGTCGCGTCGCTCCAGCGTTTCCTCATTTCACTCCGGCACACTCCGACATTCGTCGGGCCTAGCTGAATTTCTTGCTGGAGTATTCTCAGCGAGGCTAGGAGTAGCGAACCAGCAACAAAACTCCGATCAGTTCAATTCCCACTGAGATGACTCAGATCATCTTGAACTCGCTTAAACTGATCTCGCTCGAAGCGCAGCACGGTGATTCCGCTCCCATACAAGGGCGGCCATAAATACCTATATCGCGAAATAGATGTTTTTATCTATGATAAAGGTTAAAATACCATGAAGGTAATATGAATTTTATACCATTTGTAGTTATCCTCATGAACCAACTGTTTAGCAGTTTCTACAGCGAAATCGTGAAATTTTTGCGAATCAATTTTATATCCCGAGTTCATACATTGTAGTACAGTCCAGCATCGATCTAGAAGTTCCTTCTTGATACCAGTTATTTCAGCCGAATTTTCTGAGTTCATGAAGAAACGTCTAGCAGTATTACCATCATTCGATGTCCCGCTTCCGCCGCTTTTTGGTTTATCGACAATGAGGCCCAATCTTTCCCTAAATTGTTTTTGAATTTGTTTTTTTCTACTTTCGTACAACGGTTTAAACTCTTTCGATGCTTGCCAGTTCTTAAAATCCATCCTGTAAGCAATATGAATAAAATATTCAAAGAAACGAATCATAGCATGTAGAGGAGATAAACCAAATTCATATTTGCTTGCATCAGCTGGTTTACTTAAACAAAGATCAATTTGATTCATCTCGTTAGGACTAGCTTTACAAACATAACATCTAGAGGATGAACAGAATTCACTTAAGGCATTACAGACTTTACCATCTACCATAGTAAGTTGTAAGTTATGCGTAATACAAAATTCGCGATCATTATATTTGAAGATCGTTGGCTGTAAGTCATGTATTTTTTGTTTAAAATAAGTCTCTTCCTGAACTGTTACCTCAGCGGTTTCTTTTAAAAACTGAAAACGAATTGGCCTACAGTAGACGTGTGCGCCGCCATAAAAATCCGCGGCGGCGGCGCGCCGGGAATTTTTGGCGGCGTGGCTGCGCCACGCCGGCGTCAAGGTCACTTTTGCCTATACTTGCAAGGCTCACGTTTCGCATTAAAAATTGTTAAATATCAAAAACTTTTAAGGAACATAAAACGATATATAGGGCCGTTGGCTTATTTAAGGGTGTTTTTTTTTTCTAGTACACTTCAGTCCTGCCTTTTCGGAAATCGCTTTTATGTTGATGTTTTTCATAATTGTGATAAATTAAGATCCTTTTAAAGCCAACTCCATCTAAAGCGTGTACCAAGGCCAGCTACCAAGAAATGTCATGCGGGAGCTCGCCAGAAGGTTGCCTCTCAAGATAAAGGACGTTATAAGGGATCCTTTTGAAGATACAGAGATAACATGGAATGGCTTCAAGGCGGTTGCGTCCGAAACAAGCAAGACGGAAACCCTGGATTTCTGATGCTACCTGGGAACTTATTGAGCGACAGAGGACAAGGAACAAGGCCTTAACACAGACTTGCGTGAAAAGGGCATGCAGACGCGATAAGAATAATTCAATCCATGCTTTATGTGACGAAATCGAAAACCATGCTGCAACTGCCCATTCTAAAGACTTGTTCCAGAAAGTCAAACTTCTCACCCGCGATTACAAACCTAGAAGCTGGCAGATAGCGGATACTGATCTTTATCAGACCTGGGAAAAGTGTTGGCTAGATGGATTCGGAACAACTCTATCGAGAAGTTCTGGAATATCTGTTAGTGCGAAATGACGCTGTGCATCCACTAGAGCCGGACATATTTATTTCCGAAGTGGAACACGCTATCAGACGTCTGAAAGTTAATGCCGTCGGTACTGATGGTATATGCGCTAGTCTCCTAAAGAATCTAGGTGGCCAAGGTACACAGTTCTTACGCTAGATTTGCTGCAAAGTGTGGAGAACTGGCCAGTGGCCGAGAGACTGGACTGAATCCATGGTTATACCTCTCCATAAAAAAGGCTCGACGCTAAAATGTGACAACTATAGAACTTTGTCTATTATATCGCAAGCCAGTAAAGTATTTCTTTGACATCATGAATTCGCGATTGACAAAGTTCCTGGAGCGGCAAATACTTGCAGAGCAGGCTGGCTTTGTGTCTGGGCGAGGGACACGGGAGCAGATTTTCATCGTGCGCCAGATCATCGAGAGATGTCGTGAATGGAACAAGCCATTAGTCCTATGAACGTGAAATCATTAGAAGGATTCAAATATCGAAGGGTGCTATGACTCGGTTAGATAGGGTCTGGAGAGATCGCGGCATACAGAGGCAGACTAAGGTTAGACTTATGCGTTCCCTGGTGTTTCCAATTTTCCTATACGGTTCTGAAACTTGGACTATCAAGGCAGATCTGAAAAGCCGTATTGACGCGTTTGAGATGTGGTGTTGGCGAGGGCTTTTACGGTTACCTTGGACTGCGATGCGATTAGTACGTAATCAGTCCATACTAGAGGAGCTACGCATAAAACGCTGGTTGTCTACGACGTGCCAGGACCACATACTTCGGACACCTCTCTCGACGCTTCTCGGATAACCTGGAGAGGATCATCATAACGGAAAAAGTTGAAGGCACAAGACTAAGAGGCCCTCCCCCTGCAAGATGGTGTGCCCAAATCACTGCACCCATGCAATTCAAACTGCAAGAAGCCATGCGCTTAGCGAGGGATAGAAGCCTATGGAGGAACCTGGTCTTCAACAGAAAGACATGATCCTCAGCTCTGACGGAACGACTAGTGATGATGAACATCCTTTTTTGACTCGCAGTAGGTCCAAACATACTGTTCAGTATTAAGGATCAATCCTGCCACCGAAAACACTTCTTTTCTCAGGATAATTTAGTTGGTGGTACAATTTTGATGGCAGATTTATTATTTTCGTTACCAATCTTATTAATAAGGCCATCGATTTAATATTTGTCAGGTGAGCGGTTAAATCATACTCATTTATTAATCTCCCGAAAGAGAAGAAATTGACCAAACCCAAACTATTTCAATGTGTAGATGTTTTCATGGTTTAATTCGTCAATATACGTTGTTAAATTTTCAACTGACTTTCCTTCATCGGTAATTGTCATTGGCAAATTTTTGTCGAATTCTGAAATTTTGGCCAACGGCGTGGATTTTGAAATCCGCGGCGGCGGCGGCGGCGTGGGTCTCACGGCGCGGCTACGCCACGCCGGCGCGGCGCACACGTCTAGCCTACAGTAACGAGTTGACGATGGAGGAGGATTTTTCCACAAAACCACAGGGTTTTTCTCATTTTCAGGCGTAAAAATAAGTTGAAGTGGTACATACGAGGTAACAAACAAGCTACTACAAGCTATCTTTAAGGTTGGGATCAGAAAAATATTGCTTATATTCGCCATGTCCAGTACCATCGAAACCCCATTTACCTATTAAAGATATTTTATCTAGAGATTCGCATGGCACTCTATTTAAAACATCTTTTTGAGACTCAAGAATCCGAGTGGCATTGTGGTCTAACAAACTCTGAAGTTCGACTTCGGCGGATGACTGGGTTACAGTTATAATAGGAGGATAACACTGTTTTTTAGCTTGAACAATACTTTGGTAGGAAGGCATACAATCTTTTAATATCTTAGTATCTATAAAATTCCTAATTAATAAATATTGGTGCCTAGTCAACTTAGCTTCTGCAATAAGCGACAAAGCATCACATTCGTCGATTTTTGTAGAGCTTGAATTGGCATCAGCGGAAGTATTGAGCAACGTACTTACAGCAGACGTATCTAAGTTGGATAGATCAGCAAGTCTTCTCCTTTTAGTACGTTTACTACACTCATTAAAATCTTTTTTCGGACGGCCACGCGAACAAGGAGGGAACGAATCGACGTTATCATTCTGCTGTAAAATACGCGGCTCAACACTTCGATTTATTTCAATATACTCCGTTACAGCAAGCCAATCTGCATATTTTTCTATTACTTTAAACTGACTTCTATACATTTTTTTCCAATAACATGAAAATCGTTTGCACAAATTGCAAATTTTGTCATTTAAAATCTTCATATCGACATTTTCAATGTGCTCAGAAAGAGGTGACATTTCAGTCGGAGTAACAAGAACATGTTGAGATTTTTCTTTTTCCGTGCCTTCTTTGGAGTGCCATATATCAAAAATAGCACGCCTTGAAATAGCACATCTCATAAAAGTACCTAAAACAAACATATAAATATGTTAGAAAATAATCTCATTATTCTTGGCCAACGACACTTGTTCATTGATACACATATAACTAGAAAAGGAGCAAACAGACGCAAATGAAACTTACAGCCCTTATTAAGGATAGTTAGATCTACAAAATGACGTATGCCTGTACCTCGGCACAAGTCGGCATCAAAGTATAACTCAAATTGATTTCGAAGTTAAGAATAATTTTTACAAAAGTATAAGCATCTCGTAGAAAATATGTATAAAATTCAAACACACACATATATAAATAAAATATATTAGAAAGTAAAGTACATACCTTCTTCTTGGATTTCCATGATTTCACCACGTGTTAATAAATAAATAGTAATAATAATACACGATAACAAAGTGATTAAGTTCCGGCGTCAACGGCGTACTGCTAATGAGGGTTGAGATGTTATCACTTTCGTTGCACAAATGCAAATGATAATTGCAATGTATTATGGTGAAATTTATAGTTTTCTACAAATTGTCTATTAGTGAATCATTTTACTTACCTTTTAAACCGGGATACGCTTATGACTTTTTTCGATTTATGGCCTTGGGCGGAATCACAGTGCGCAGGTTCAAGCGTTCAGCAAATGTCTGGTCGCGGATAACTCCCTTTCAAACTAAAAAATAATTTTCTAAATCGGTCCAGTCGTCTTCGAATAATCGGTGAACATAAATAAAAGAATAGCAAAAAAAAACAACAACGATGATCCCGACGAATTGAGAACATCCTGCTTCGAAATCTTGAAGTCGGATGAAAAGGGACTCAGTTCATTTTACATAGAAGAGGCTTTGTAAGCTCGACAATAAAAAAATTAGTAGTTTATGTAACTGTTACGTAATAAGGGTCCTTAAAACATGAGTGTGGTTTTATGAAATGAGCCGCAGGCGAATTTCATAATAAGATCACACGAGTGTTTTAAGGCCTAATTACGTACAGTTGCATACACTGCTTTATCTACACTCATATTATTTATTATAAATGCCGTATTCGGAAATCATAGAATGGCCGCCATTGCACCGCCGTGGCCATCTCGATTGTGTCGGCGTGGCCAACTCGATTGTGTCGGCGCTCGCGCGGGACCAATCGAGTTGGCCATGGCGGTAACATTACGTTATCAAATTCGATGTTCCAAATTTGAAACTCATTGCTTAACAATATTTGAGCATGCAAAGTTAAAATTACGTTACTGCCGCAGATAAGAAACTTATCATAGTTAAATCGTTTGTTGTAATGCTTGTCATTGTCTACGGTTTTTGAACGCATTTTAGAGTACTTACAGTATGAGTGTAGATAAACTCTTAACCGACAC
Organism: Pammene aurita; assembly: GCA_947086415.1. Taxonomy (NCBI): domain Eukaryota; kingdom Metazoa; phylum Arthropoda; class Insecta; order Lepidoptera; family Tortricidae; genus Pammene; species Pammene aurita. Next base: position 9,399,610 of record OX352316.1, on the reverse strand, counting down.
AAGAAAGGAAAACATTTTTTTTCCAACTAGAAGCGTTCCAACTAGAAGTTTAGTTATAATGAAACCGAAAGTTTTTAATAAGAAATTAGTCCCAACCAACGGTTTTTAGCGAGTTCCTGGATTACCGGGTTTTAAGTTTGAACACTAGTTCTTTGGTGAGAGTTTAAATTAAATTTAACTATCTTTGTGGGTAGTTTGAAGTCACTTCCTTTGTTGGTTACATAGATAATATCGTAATTTTTTATACAGGATTTTTTTTCTGCTATGTAACAATGTAGTCGTAATAGATATATTCATATTAAATTTAAACTTTCGTGAGACATACTAATACTATAAAATATAACGGTTACACTCACGTCACTTTAGTCACTTCGCGTGACATGTTTCGGAGAGCTTAGGTTAGGTTAGCCATCTTCAAGCACTAAGAGTGCTATTTGAACCGGCCCGTAGCGCACTGGTGCACCTCGCGTTGCCGACTGCCGGCCTGCAGCCCGCTCGGTGTGCCGCGCGTGTCGCGCGCTCTGACAGAGCTTGTTGAGGGTGAGGGTAGAAATATTCATACTTACGTAAAAAAAATGTAAAATGAATGGGCAGGAAGTCACATTATAAAATGTTCATATCTAGTAAAACATAAATTACTTAATGTTTATAACTTATAACAGTTACTATACCTATACCTGACCCTGTTACCTGACCCTGTCCTGTTATTTTCAGTGATCGGAATTGGTAGTGCCATTTCGCGGGACTTCGGTGCGTAAGCTTAGTATGGATATAGTTTTTAACCCCGGAATTTGATATGAAAATTTTAAAGTTTGTGTTTGGTTTAAAAAATGTTTTAAATAACCTATGAAAAAAAGCCTATGAAAAATGTGGTTTCAGTTAGATATTGGACGTCAAAAGAAATAGATTGACAGTAGAAAATATTGAAAAAAATATGGTTTGCTACTATAATTTCAAAGAAAGTAGTAATTTAATTACATCATCATCATCATCATCAGGTTATATTAGTCCACTGCTGGACATAAGCCTCCCCTAATGAGCGCCATAGCGCCCTGTCTTCAGCTTGCCGCATCCAGCATCTGCCTGCAGTCTTTCGCAGATCGTCATCCCACCTTGCCAGAGGGCGTCCTACACTACGTTTGCCGAGTCGCGGTCTCCACTCAAGAACACGTTTACCCCAGCGGTTGTCGGTTCTTCGCGAGATATGGCCGGCCCACTGCCACTTCAGCTTGCTAATTCTTTGAGCTATGTAATGACCTACGGAGCTGAGACGTGGACACTCACGGTAGGGCTGGTCCACCAGTTCAAAGTCGCTCAGCGAGCTATGGCAAGAGCTATGCTCGGAATTTCTCTGAAGGATAAGATTCGTAACGAATACATCCGACAGAGAACCAAAGTTATCGACATAGCTCAAAGAATTTAATTACGTATGTTCATTTAATATAATGATGTTGATGTTTCGTGTTTTATTTTATGATTGTATTATTGTTAATTGTAACTGTTAAACGAAAGTAATTTTAAATGAATGATGTATTTATAATGACATTTTTTTACTTTTGCGTTTTGATGAAAATTTTCTGTGAGAAATACGAGTCGAAGAATCTCAAGTCTTATCCATGTTTTGTACAATGTTTAAGGTCATTCACCCGAAATGGCACTACCTATTCCGATCACTGGTTATTTTATACCTGACCGTTGCAAACCAGCCTGCGGGCTGCCTAACGTTAAGCGGCTACCGCAGTCTACGGGCGCTTGAAACTCCCATGGAGTCACTCGCTACAAGGATTCACTGAATTTCAGTTTTTCAGTATAAGAGAGTGCGAGTAGCGTCGAGATTAAAGGGACTACAAATACTACAATATAAGGTTCTTTAAATTCGGAAGTTGAGCGTCCATAGGCTATAGGGATCAGTTACCGTCAGGCGGGTTCTATGCTTTTTTGTTACCAAAAAAGTATTTTAAAATAGTCATACTGAACCACTTCTACTATACGAGTCATATAGTAGGTGGTTCAGTATGATATTACCAATCATTGAATCCCAAAAAAATATATTATAACCTATAGTTTATCTCGCTGAGTATCCAAAAAAATATTGTGTAGAATAAATATAACCTTATATTAGTGCTTAAATATAGGATCAATGACAATTTTATTCAAAATAATAAAAATAACCTTTACCTGTTGATTACCCTGGATACATTCGGGCCTTAACATTATAGTAAATTTGAAGACCATTAGAATGCAGTCAAAAAAGACCACACGCTAATAAATACCGTGAGTGTGTGATGGGCAATAAAATAAATTGGACTGGAGAGGAGATACCAGTTAGGTAAAATACTTGAAGTATTTATACTTGTTTTGAGTTACTGGACGCCTGCAACTCTGGAGGTGCCACATGCGAGTTGCCGACCCTTTAGAAAAGAATTTCACTGTATTGACGGCTAAATAGACAAGTACCCCGTCATCAGCACACAAGGCTTGGTCAGACACACGCGTTTTGTTAGCGTGGCGGTAGCGGAGCGTGATGGGAGCGCGATGAGAGCGCGACGAAAGCGCGATGAAAGCGTGATGCGAGCGCGATGGACGCGCGATCTGCGCTTGGACGCAGCGCCCCGCCGGCGCGCCGCGCGCTTCCACCCGCTTTGATCGCGCCCGCGCAGTCAGACACAACACAGCGCGGCTAGCGAGCGGACACGATGGAGCGTATGGACATTGAAAAGCTAATCAGTTTAGTTAAAAGTAACGCGTGTATATAATATTTAAAAAATATAAATTACAAAAATATATTGGTAAAAAATATAGCATGGGAGAAGATAGGCCGGGAATTAAACTTGGATGGTGCGTATAGATATTCTCTTTTCAACCGACTTCAAGATTTCGAAGGAGGAGGTTATCAATTCGTCGGGATCTTTGTTTTTGCTATTTTTTTTTTTTTTTATGTATGTTCACCGATTATTCGAAGACGGCTGGACCGATTTGGAAAATTCTTTTTTTGTTTGAAAGAGTATACTTCACAGTTGGTCCCATTGTAACCAGGCCAGGATCTGATGATGGGATCCTGGAGAAATCGAGGGAATTCTTCAACTATTATAGGCACACCTATGGTGATTTGAGGATTTTTTTACAGCAGCTCGAGCATTTGCTTTTAGAGAGGTAGATGCTGAGTGAAGTCGGTTCTTTTTTGTTTAAAATTATTAATTTGTTTATTTTTTTAACTTTTCATTTCACAAAGATGATGGAGGACGGAGGACATTGTTGTAGTCCTCAGCCAGGCCTATGAATCATGCCCGCGCGAGCGAGTTATATACCTACGTTTTGCGCCTCCCTCGAGGGAGCTAAACTCAGTGGGCTACCAACGCGCTCACTGAACGCACGTCGTACCGCGCGCGACGGTACTCGGAACTCGGAACAATGTCACCACGAAAAAAAAAAAATATTGCGATGTGGTTGGATGTAAAAATAGCAAAGCTAATAAAAACTTATCGTTTTTCGCTTTGCCGACGGATGGGGAATGGTACAAACTTTTTTTTATACCACGTTGGTGGCAAACAAGCATACGGCCCGCCTGATGGTAAGCAGCTACCGTAACCTATGGTCGCCTGCAACTCCAAAAGAGTCACATGCGCGTTGCCGACGCTTTACAAAAAAGGAGGATTCACTTATGTTATAATAATAATAGACATGTTATCTTTATTAATCTCTCAAATAACTATGATGATATTGCTAAAAGGCGATTAGAATAAGATTGATATAGCTGTCAATCCATATTAATTTTGACAGTGTATGGCAAATCTGTCAAGATTAATCATACTCTCGTCGCGGCAACAAAATTCAATCAATATTACTCATGTAACTATAATTGTTATGCACCATGCGAACCACTTAAACACTGAATCAATGCAAAATACCTATTTCCTTAACTATAAAACATTGCCAAACATAGGCTAGGCGACCCTAGCAATTGTGCGGGTGCGCGGGAGATGCGGGGTGCCGCGCGTTGAAGGTCGCTCCATTGTATTATTGCGTAGGTACGTAAACCGTAGGTATTTGCTTTTTCTATGAGTGATTCATATCTGTTCGTAAGAACTATTATATAATCTGTGCCTCAGGCAAATAGTGATACCTAAACAAAAGCATCATAAGCGCGTGTAGGTATAGCCGGTATAGGATAGGTACTATCGTATGTATATTTATGTAAGTGTTTTATTCCCTGTGGTGAACAATACGTAATTGTTAAACAATAATAAATATTGTCGCGCCACGAGTCAAGCTCAAGCATCTCGGGAAGCCTTCATGATACGCGAAAAGTTCGTGACTTATTTTAATAATAATTGAAAATTATTTTAAAAAATGTCTCTTTGATTCTGCCACTATCCTCACCCAAATAATTTACATAAACATTTTGATGTCCTATATATTACTTGAAAATTATATTGAATCTGACTACGGAACCCTCAAAATCAATTAAACTGGACCAGTGTCAGGTATGATACATTATACAATAAACCATTTGATATATCTTTAGAAATAACTAAAGAGTTTCAATGAAAGCTGATTGATCAAGTGCGCGGGCTGTGAGCGCGGTGCTGGCGGGCCGCGAGCGTGATACTGGCGCGACGCTAGCGTGATGCCGGCGCGATGCGAGCGTGATGCGGGCGCGACGAAAGCGTTTTTCTGGCGCGACGCGAGCTTCCGGCTAGCGTCCGCCGGCGCCGCTCGCATCGCGCTTCGATCGCGCTCCGCTACCGCCACGCTAACAAAACGCGTGTGTCTGGCCAAGCCTACATCCTTTTGGAGCTCTCTGGAGATGTTACTCACCGGCAGGAACACAACACTATAAGTAGGTTGGATTGGCTGGAAGAGATCCCTATCAGGGATAAGCTCGCCTTTGCGCATATCTTTTATATATGTTACCGTTGTTTTTTGTTATACCTACTTGTTTATGTGCAATAAAGTGATACATACATACATACAGTAGGGTCTTTTTTATACCACGACGGTGGCAAACAAGCATACGGCCGGCCTGACGGTAAGCAGTTACCGTAGCCTATGGACGCCTGTAACTCCAGGTCTAGTGCTATTGGGCTGTCGTTTTGTGGCTCTGCTCCAGATTTGAGTGAGATGACATTGGCTGAGCTGTGCCCTACCTAGGACACAAGCGAGATCGAGATGACATTCGCAGGTCCTCTACCGTACCTCTCTTTTGGAGATAATAGCTTAAGGACGTACCCGGGTCCAAAAGTATTACACTCCCTGTTACTTAAGAGCTGTATAAAGAAATTTTTAAATGGAGGTAAAAGTATTTCCAATAGGTAAAGGATATCCACTATTTACGTTTGTTTACTTTCAACCAAAAATATCGAGTATGTAAGCAGGTGTTCATTGCATTTGCATATATCAAAATAAGTAATAGTCGTTTCTCCTTTTTTGCAATTGTAAATACTTCTATTGTTTAAAATTTTATATGCACCTAAGGTTGTTACATCACATATATATTATTTGGGTCCCGTAACACATATAATTTTAAACAAAAAAGAACCGAATTCACGTATCCTCCACCTTTCCAAAAGGAAATGCCCGAGCTACTGTAAAAATATTTAAATCACTATAGGTGTGCCTATAATATTTAAAGAGTTCCCTCGATTTCTCCAGGATCCCATCAGCAGATCCTGACCTGATGACAATGAGACCAAATGTGAAGTATACTCTTTCAAACAAAAATAAATTTCCAAATCGGTCCAGCCGTTTTTGAATAATTGGTGAACATATACAAAAAAAAAACAAAGATCGCGACGGATTGAGAACCTCCTTCGAAATCTTGAAGTCGGTTGATAGAAGCATTATACCACCCATGACTTTATACCTGTTACGTTACTTATAATACGTATATATTTATATACTCGACCTAAAATACGAAAGTAATTTTCCCTGTTCCCTGCCCGTCTCTTCAGTTCACGAGCGCTACAATTTGTACACAATTACATATTATTTGATATAATTTGGTTCAAGATTTCTGTTTTATGTTTTTCGGAGCTTAATGGCTCTGGGAAGTGGTTTTCGGATGTTTTTAGTAGTTTTGGATGATTCACACGAGTGTGATTTTTATACTAAGTTAAGTACTGCTCGCTCCGTAGGTGAATCCGTAGTCGGTAGTGACTATAAAGCACGTTTAAGGGCGCAAACGGTATCGTATACTAATTATTAAAAACTAAGAAAAAACTTTGTTGCAAAAAAAATATTTACCCGAACTAAAATATGGTTTTGTATGGAGGGTTGGCCGGCAGGGACAACAATGACGCATACAAAATTTTTCGCGTCCAAAATTTTTTTTTTCTCTTTTTCTTAGACGCAATACGAAACCAATTATGCCCTTAAACGGATCACCAGTATTTTGGTTACACCCTGTACAGGGTGACTGGTAATTCGTCGTATTCCTTCAAGGGGGTTATTCTACAGCTTATTTGGAGTGATTTAAGTCCAGTCAAGCAGGGGTCAAAACTCATTGGTTTTCAAGTTATTCAAGATTTTAGATTTTTTTAATAAATACCCGCTTTTTGACCTAAAACTAGTATTTTTTTTAAACTACGTATTTTTCAAATAAAAAAAAAGATTTTCTGAATAGCCAATGAATCACTGATTACGTAAAATAATAAAAAAAGTACAAAACATGTCAAAATTTTGCAAATAAAAGCATCTGAAGTCAGAAGTTTTTGTATTTTTTTTTTTCAAATCTTGTTACATTTTAAGGCATAACTAAAAAAAAGAAATAACACTTCGCGTACAAATTACAGAATTTATTTCCTCAGTTCATAAGCTTTCTAAAAAGGTACAATTTATGACATTTTATGCTCATTTTTTACAATTAATAATAATAATACCAGAGCAGGTACAGGACTTAGCGTACTTGACTTTACTTGTTTGTGTCGTTTTAAACTCGCCGAAGGCATACTTTGTCTCCAGTTTCTTATCTTCTGAGACTTTAAGTTGCCCGGGGTGATACTTTGGTAAGTAATTAAGTAGGGGAATAAGAAAAATAGGAAAAATACAGTTTCATTATTAAATAAAATTTAATCTTAAAAAGGAAAAATTATAAATCTTGCTCGAACTGTTTGCCCTGCCTGCGTATGCAAGAACGAAGCCTTCTTCGTACTTCAGTGATTGTCACTCGCCTCGAAAGCCCGTCTTTCATCGTCTGTGCAGCTGCTAGGATTTTTTGCCGTAGGTCTTCTACGTCACGTATCGGTCTGTCGTAGACCAACGCCTTGATGTGACCCCAGATGTAGAAATCACACGGAGTTAAATCTGGGCTCCTGGCTGGCCAAGGGGTTGGGCCACCTCGACCAATCCATCTTCTTGGGTAGTTTTCATCCATCCACTGCCGCACACCCCGGTAAAAGTGAGCAGGGCAGCCATCGTGCTGATAAATCATGTTAATTCTTGTCGCAAGCGGCACATCTTCCAGTAGCGTCGGTAGCTCATCCCTCAAAAAAGTTTCATACGCGATGCCGGTTAATCGAGCTGGCAGAAAAAAAGGTCCTATTAAATTATCGTGCACGATTCCCATCCACACGTTCAAAGAAAATCTTTGTTGGTGAGCTACTTCGTTTGATTTCTTTGGGTTTTGACCTTTGGGAGCCCAAAAGTGCAGATTGTGGTAATTTGTTATCCCGTCACGGTCGAAATTAGATTCGTCCGTCCACAAAATTCTCTTTAGGTATTCGGGATCTTCGATATCAGCATTAATTAAAAATCTGCAGAAATCCATCCTTCTTGCTGGGTCTTCAATAGCGTGTACTGGAGTGTAATGATACGGATACTGTCGAGCTGAGTGCAGGGTAAACCACACCTTCCACTGAGACATACCGAGCCGGTTAGCCATAATTCTCGTCGAAGTAGTACCGTCTGCCCGGAAAAAGTGCAAGATTTCTTCTTCTTCAGCAGGATCGTATTGTTGAGGTCTTCCAGCATCAGCTTGACGGCATTTAACTGATCCTGTTTCCCGAATAAGACGGTACGATGAACCAAACACGCTTACGTGAGGTAAACGGCGGTTAGGGTAACGAAGTTGGTACTCCCTTCTAGCTGCAGCGGCGTCACCATCACAGAGTCCGTAACAATAAATGATATCTGCGTGTTCTTCAAATTCGTAAGTAGCCATTTGAGAAAAAACTTAGTTATCAATATCGTCCGAATTGGAAAGAAAATTGAAAGTAACTAACTGATTAATTACTACATGACCTATTTAAACCTGGTTAGTCTCACCCCCACCCCATGAGAAGCATCGCCACCCAATAAAATTAAGATAAGATAAGGAACAGAAGGCGAAAAACCCGCCGTAAGAATTAAAGTGACACAAACAAACTAATTAAAGTAATTTAACTTCATTAGCTCATTAGCTAATGACCCTTAATCAGTTTGTTTGTTTCACCAAAGGCAATCTGCAGTGCCTACTACCTCAAGGAATAAGATAAGATAAGAAACTGGAGACAAAGTATGCCTTCGGCGAGTTTAAAACGACACAAATAAGTAAAGTCAAGTACGCTAAGTCCTGTACCTGCTCTGGTATTATTATTATTAATTGTAAAAAATGAGCATAAAATGTCATAAATTGTACCTTTTTAGAAAGCTTATGAACTGAGGAAATAAATTCTGTAATTTGTACGCGAAGTGTTATTACTTTTTTTTTAGTTATGTCTTAAAATGTAACAAGATTTAAAAAAAAAAATACAAAAACTTCTGACTTCAGATGCTTTTATTTGCAAAATTTTGATATGTTTTGTACTTTTTTTATTATTTTACGTAATCAGTGATTCATTGGCTATTCGGAAAAATTTTTTTATTTGAAAAATACGTAGTTTAAAAAAAATACTAGTTTTAGGTCAAAAAGCGGGTATTTATTAAAAAAATCTAAAATCTTGAATAACATGAAAACCAATGAGTTTCGACCCCTGCTTGACTGGACTTAAATCACTCCAAATAAGCTGTAGAATAACCCCCTTGAAGGAATACAACGAATTACCAGTCACCCTGTATAGTATAGTACTTACTAAGTGCTGTGATGAAAAATGGCGACTTTTCAAAATTGCCAGAAACCGTTGCAACCAAATGGTAAGAGCAGCGAAACGACGTTACATACATGACAACATTTCGACTTCTTCCCCCGCGGATACATGGAAATTTCTCCGGTCACTCGGGATTGGTAAAACTAAAACCGATGCTGACCCACTTCTTTTTTCGTTGGACCACTTAAACTCGCATTTTTCCCAAACTCCAGCTCTTAACTCGGCGATTAAATTTAAAACCCTGTGCTATATTGCATCTCTTCCGACTCCTGACGTTATGCCTTTTACTTTTGCCCCGGTCACTGATGATGAGATTCGAAAGATAATTATGGCAGTTAGATCCAAAGTAGACGTGCGCGCCGGTCGAAAAAAATCGGGCGGCGGCGCGCCACGAAAAAATCCACGGCGGCGGCGTAACGCCGGCGGCGTGGGATTTTTCAACTTTGCATATTAAGACGTATAATGAAAAACCACGCTTAAACGAAAGAACTTTATTAAGTAAACTGAAAAGATGACTCAATCACTTTTCTTGACAGAAATATTTTGTTTGCAACTTTTATAGTTGTCGTGCACAAAAAATATTTTGTTCACCATAAATGGACTCAGCCGGGACCTTTTGGCTGTTAAAAGCAATCCAGCAACCGAAAACACTCTTTCGCTCGGAGTGCTGGTTGCTGGAATGCATAACAGAGCCTGAGCTAATGACGATAAACAGGCAGATTGTCTGGTTTGCCAGTAGGACAAGATGTCCCCGTCTTCAAGTTCCGCAGGATCAGCAGTAGCTAGTATTTCCAAGCTTCCTGGTCAACAGCAACATCGAAGCCGGAACCATGAGAACTGTGTTGCATGCTGTATTTGCGCGAGAGTTGGGAAAGTATTGAAACTTTACTTGTACTCGCTTCTTCCTGGTGACCCTCCTGGTGTAATAATGGTTGATTATGTTCGTAGTAAGGGATTAATTCTTTGGCATATTCTGCCAAGAAACCAGCTGGAGTTAATTCGTTAGCAGTCAGATAGAGCACAACTTCTCCAAGCTTCATAAACCTACAGTCTAATAATGCTGCAGCAACAACAGCCTTACTGGCTGGGAAGCGTGTGTCCAGTTTCATCAACATATTCCTTTTTAAGGATGTTATTATTAGCGACTCGTCATCATCAATCGAATTAAGCACGTCTTTTATTTCGGCTTTAAATACGAGAGCAAGGTTGATTGTGCTCGATTTTGATGCTGATAAAATTTCAACAATTTGCCGAAACTTGCTTAGAAAATTGCATAAATCCTCTAACAAAATCCATTCTGCTTGGGAAATTGTCATACCATCATGCCCTATCCGACGTAAGATGCTATTTATCGGGTTCCTATTACAACAGTGCGCCATACTTTCGAGCATTTCTAAGACACTGTGCCATCTCGTTGGAGATGTTGGAGTTTTAACCGTAGGTATGTTTGCCAAATTTCCAAATAAGGCACGAGCTTCTGTCTCTTCTACCACGTCTTCACTGCCGTGCCGCCCGCCTTCCGTTGCCCGCCATGCTCCACGCGTCGCACGCGCTTTATGTCCATTGATTTTAAACTTGTGGGTTTTGTCTCGGCGCGAATTTTAAACTACCGGCGGCGGCGGCGGCGCGCTGACTCCTCATGGCGGCGGCGCGCCGCGGCGGCGCGCACGTCTAATCCAAAGCTGTTGGTCATGACCAGTGATCGGCACGACCCGTGTCGCACGGTGTCAATGACCTCAATCATTATGTTAACATGGATATGCCCCGAGAGTTCGGTCTTTTTAGGAAGTCAGTATTTCCGATTGTAGTACATAAAGGTATTCCACACAGGAAGATGAATGATTTTTACCATTAAATAAAACGACATCAAGTTCAAAATAGGTATATAATCACATAGTAAAATGATCATAATTATTATCAAATGTTCGTACAATAAAAACTTATAATGTAATTAAATTATAAACTAATGCAATAAGTTAACAAGAATTAACATTAATATATAATGTATAAATCAACAGTACTTTACTATTTATTTTTCATTTGTTCGTATAAAATTATAATAACAGATCATATTTTTTGTATGTTTTCTATTTTTAATCTGTTTCTCTTAACATCTAAAATCCACTTGTATGCTGAAAAACTTCTTTCTACTTCTACTGATGTAAGTGGAGCGAATTTATACAAATATTCTTCAATGGTTGCGGATTCATTCGAAATATTATCTGCATAATTTCTAACTTTATCTAAATCAGGATTACGCATCATGTTGTCCCTTCTTCACGCATGGCAAGTTCTCTTTCTCACTTAGCAAACGTATCGGATACTAGTTGTCAAATTCAATGACAGAAATGCACATCCTTGGTTAGGGACAAGGTTTAAGAAAAAGATCCACTTCATATAAATCCGTGATACGAACACAGATTACACCTTGTTAGCCCGCCCCACTGTAAATTTATCAAAAATCTTATCGGTTGGCTTCCATATAGCGATATAGAGCCCATCTTCGAGATCATGAAAAAATAAGTCTTACTAGGTCTTAAATGGGCGCTAGTATGTATAACACGTGTAAATTGTTCTTGAATAAATATCATATCATATCATATGGCGCCAAGTTGAAAATACAAGAAAATAACGTTAATTAATCAGTGGTTTTACCGCTCCAAATTTGTACTTACGGTAAAGTCTACTTCAAATAACCTACATACCAAATTCCGGTGGGAGCATACAATATAGGCATGGTGAATTTTTTTCATGTATGGTATCAATCGATTCGTTTTGTTGTGAGGATCAAATGTCTATATGGGGCCAATTGCGTTAAAGCAACAGAAAAGTCAGAAATGAGACTTAAAGTCCGAGATTTGCATTTGTTACTCAAAACGCTCCAAAATGACGTGCAAAAGTGACGTCACGATCACATAGTTGCCCTGTTTAAAGTATGGATAAAATATGAAATTGCTATTTCTACAGTGAAATGTTGCGTTTATGTGTATGGTTGCCATACAATTTATTTTACAGTACAATGTTAAAAATCATTTGGCTTGGCACCGCCTCTAATTTGGCTTGTATAATTAAGTTGGAACTCCAATTAACTAATGTGCGAACTTCGTCAAATATTTCAAAGGTATCAACAATTGTGGTATCGCGATGTTGTAGTCTTGTTAAGGCAATTTCGATTATTTGAAAATTTTCGTGAATATAAATTAAATCCCTTCTTGTGTTCTGCTTCTTTAAGATATCTTTTGCTTTTTTTATCGATACTGCATCACGAGCGTTTAAACGTTGTAAAACATTATTTATCTCATTGAAATATTTGACAAAGTACGACACTGCGGAAAGCCAAGTGCCCCATCTGGTTATGACAGGTGCAGGAGGCAAAGGAAGGTCTGGGTACATTTCTTTTAATAGTTTCACCCTACTTGGGGATTTCAAATTTTTTTTTTTATGTTTGGGATCAAATTATCCACATCTGTATGTTGTGATCGTATTTGTTCCGCAACCCGATGGAGAGCATGAGCCAAACACGTTACATGCTTCATTTTGGGATAAACTGATTTTAAAATTCGCCCCGCTTTCAGCATATACGCGACACTATCTGAACAAATGCAAAGGACATTTTCAATGTTATTTTCATAAGATTCGCCCCATAAGTTTTTTAAACAATCAGTTACAAAATTTGCAATGCTTTCACCATTTACCACATCCAACATTTTACACGCTAGCAAGTATGTCTTCTTTGAAGTACTTGAATTCAGAGGCTTTACTATAAAATGAACAATGTATCTTCCAAGAAAGTCCGTGGTTTCATCCAGTGATATCCACAATTTTTCATTTTTCACTTCACTGTGTATAATAGTCATCTTGCCTTCATAAAACTTGTCCAGATGTCTTCTGATTGTTCTCTCGCTAGGTAATTTTGAAAAAGGCATCTTAGCACAAGTGCAGCGTATATACTTTTGTAAAAAATGTACAAATGCCGGATTTTCTATTTGTTGCCATGGTATGTTGCAGAGAATAAGGAATTCTATCAAATCATCGTAAAAGTGTTTAGGGTCATTGTCGGATGATCTGTTGTGCAAAGGCCCTTCAATGTGTCTTTTAACTGAACTTTTAACAAACGTCGCGTCGACTCGTACATCAATTCAGGGTAGGGTTCAATCCAACTATAAATGGTTGCTTCTTGAGGAAAGGTCCGAGTTCTCCTACGCGTCATATTCAGGACACCAACGAGCAACAGTTCACTTTGTCCAATCAGCAGCCAATAGGAAGTCCAGTTAGTGTAACATAAGAGATTATCGAGTCCGTAAAACAAGCCAAAGTCGTTGAAATAAACACTGAGATAATAAGGGACTTTAACAACACGTGCGAACTTAATGAACCGAGGAACATAAGTAAACATATTTGCCATTAGAAAATAGTTGCAATCCTTATCAGTAAACTAGAAAAGGATGGCATTAACTCTTTATTTAGGCATTTCAATTAGCCGTCTTTTTTGCACCGCACCAGTTTAAACAAACGCAAACAATAGAAAATTCGCAAATGACCTTCGATAAGCCAGGTAGTCGGTCGAAGGGTTTAGTTGCACTTGAAATGGTTACACCGTTTTAACACTTACGTATTTTGTATGAGTGCAAAATTACGAGCCGCTACTTAATATTTCACAAACTGTCAAATTGAAATATTCAACATTCGAAATATATCCATTTTTTATTTAATAATTAATTATACATTTTATAAGCTTATTTAACACTTTATCGTATATTCGCAAATATATATCATACAATAAAATTATTCTATTTAACAAAATCACGGAGTTATGTTATAATCTAATCATGTCCATATTATGATTTCTGCTCGCAATCCCGCGGTGCGTCACGGGTCGTGCCGATCACTGCACGGCTAGCACATGTTGTGCGCGGGATAACTCGCGCCTCGAGAGAAAGAAGTCGCGGCTCATCAATTTGTGTTTCGATCTGTCATTTTTCTCAATTTTGGTAGCACAAGTTGATGGCTCGAGAAATCAGTTCCATTCGAGAGAGCCATCCCGCGCGCGAGTCATTGAGGGTGGCCATTTATCAATGGAACTAACTTTATTTCTGTGGCAACACTGAATCGGTAAAAAATAATCGAGTAATGAGTGAACAGAAAGCTTTAAAAACGGGACGTCACTAGTCACGATAACTTTGTCTCGTTCTTGCAGTATCATGATTAAAGAGATAGCAAATATATGAAAATGTCGGAAATGTCAAAACGTCAAAGTTGTTGTTACATTTTTTCGGCAAGAAACTAACCTATGGTGAACTATTTTAATAATAAATAATTAAAAAAGAATGGAATCGTTTATGAAACGAAAAGTGGGCAAAGCTATTATGTTAAAGCTTCATATTAGCTCCAAGCCTGCTGAGGCAAGGCCACGGAAAACGGCAGACGAATGTAAACGAGTAAGTACATATAACTTTTCCCTTGCTTTTTATTCATCTCCACGGAAACTACCTAGTCGGTATTTAGTTTGTGTGCGCACACAGTATTGTACCTAATAATACAAACAAATGAGTCCTATAGAAGCAAAGTTAGCAATTTCATCTACAAAATGTTGGTGAGACAAAACAGCTTGTTCAATTTGGCTGTGGTTTTCAGCAAGAGCTAAGTGAAACTTAAGCAATATTTAATTACTATTTGAGTATGCTAAAAGATCTATGTCTATTTACAATAAACACTAAAATGTGTAATATTCTTTATAGGTATGGTGTTACCTCAAAGAGACAGCCCGTAATCAAGCTGCTCAGATCCAGGTGACCAAGGAATTAAACAGGAATGCGGCAGTAGTGCCTAAGCTCTCAGCTATCACTTTCAAAATATTAGAATGAATCAGTTGAGAGTGCGCCGTAGGACTCTCAGTGGAGGGTGTAACCAGCGTTGGGGTACTTAATGTAAGTACAAGTTTATTTAATTGAATTAATAAGTAGACAAGCAGATTTACAACTGATGCTGCCTTTATCCAAAGACCAAGACAAAAAAAGGACTGTGCCCACTATCCCGTCTAAGCTATGACCGTGCCATGATCGTCCCCATACCGTCACATGCAAAACAGTATTCTTTGTATGAATTACTAGGAGGCTTTGCCCAGTTGAACATTCCGGCACTGATCAACACCATAATGTGCCTTGACTTGGCCGTCCAACATTCATGTTGAGAATAGTTTGCCTCTGTCGGGCCAGTCTCTGCTGTGGTCCTAGTGTACAGCCATGATAGAGGCTATGAATGGGCATCATATAATATATATTTAAACTGAATATATTTAAGCTTACAAAGTTTACTTTATTAATATAGATAGTTAATAACAAGAAGAAATTAAATTAAGAAGTTGTTTGACTGTGTCGGTAACACAAAGATGTCTTAACATTCTATGTTGTAATATTTTCTAAATCCTCATTTACAGATTGAGGAGTTTTGAACTGTGCCCGAAGACCAATGCGCCGGCTGCGCCGTGCCTTCACCGGGCCCCCCACTCACGCCCGCGCTGGCACCACCACAAGAGGCGTACTCGTACGTTCCTAAGCGGCTCACCACCACTCACCAATTGTGCAGTTCGCACTGGTCGCACGCATCCAGTCTAAATCTTAAAGGCTTTGTCCTGCAACAGGATATAAGCATAGCGTGATGGAAGCGGAACGCGAGCGCGGCGTATCAAATAAGGATTTGTCATATTGCAGCGGGATGCGCATGCGACACGCCGCCTTAGCGGTACATTTTCATTGCATTCGGCTCGCGTCCCGCTCACACCCTGTTGCATTGTGGCGAAGCCTTTTTATTTTGCCGTAGGTGTACACGGCATACGTAATATGACATGGGTGTATATGACATTGTATGTCGCTTTAAAATGATTATGTTATTGACGTTCACTAAATGCCGTTACTATTCACGGTTAATTAAAAGCAGCACACAATAAATATCATAGTTTTAGGTCCCGCAAAACCCTTGTTTTTAATTTTATTTTAGTAAACCGGTTTTAGTTCAAGAAGATAACATTTTATTTTTAAAGATAGACAATAGTTTAGATTATATTAAATATACTCATATAGATAGACTCATATCAAAGCCATAAATTAAATTGTACTAGCATAGTTACTTCTTCGATTGAATGTATTTAATTTACTCTGTTTATAGATATAAGATACCGTTTACTCGGTTTTGAAAGTAAAATAAAGTCTCTTTGAAACAAGTTGGAAATAATCCAAAGCGGTCCAGTGCCCAATGAGAGGATATGTATTATGCCAAAATATGTTAAGTTTAATAAATATTCCTATTATTGGAGATGATATATTGTTTTAATAAAGATTTGATTCATTTAAAATGATAATTATATTTACTACCTTACTTTACCTGCATATTTGTAGCAAATGCAACTTTTCATAAAATATGTACATACGTACAATACACTCTTTTTTGGAAAGTCGTAAAATGGAACAGTAGGAAGCGTTACTATGATACTGACAGACAGCACACACGGCACACCCTAAAATCAATGGCAGGAAGTTGATTTGAAAACATTAGTATTCTTCTAGGTAGGTATTTTTCAAGTGTCAATACTTTGTGGGCAATCTTTATAGCACCGGTCGGCAACAGGCGGCCCGCGAGCCTCTTATTAGAGGTCGTCGTTATTGTCAACCGACAATGTGGTAAGTACCTTTTGCCTGATAAAGTCACAAATTATTATCAAAGTGCGGCCCGCGTCAATTTTGTGATTTATAAATTTAACCGCCATGTGTGTCTGCTGTGTATCTGTCTATGGCACCGTTAGCGCTACGGTGCCACAGACAGATACACAGCAGACACACATTTGAACTATTTTGAACCGGTTTAAATGCGGTGTTTTTATTTGATAGCGGGTTTTTCTGGCGAATGATCTTAGGCATGTTATATCAAAATAGGTTCAGCCGTTTCCGCGTTGGGGTTGATTTTTTATTTTATTCATAATAGTTACTAATTTCATAAATTTCGGTTGAAGTAGGCAAAGGTAGCACACAGGGTTACTTTCGCATCTTTATATATAAAACAAAGTCACACCATGGTTACACCATTTATAATTCAAGAACGGCTGAACCGAATTTAATGATTATTTTTTTGAATACCTCAAAGGTGGCGAACAAACATACGGCCCACCTGATGGTGAGCAGCTACCGTAGCCTATAGACGCTTGCAACCCAAGAGGTGTCTTTTTTTTGGATTTACCTTTGCCCCGAACAGCAGAATAACTATTAAAATTATGGAGAAAAAAATTGTAGTTGGCGGTACGAAGTTCGCCGGGTCAGCTGGTTTATAATGGACTAAGAGCTGGCCACGTCAAATATGACACAATAAAGAGAGCAACTAAACCCGTCTACTTAGATGGCTATACTATCCTTATTGCTAGATTTGGGCATCTGGCAGCTTTGAATTGGTGGAGGTCAGAGTGACAGACTAGCAAAATTTTTGTATTGGAAATTGTAATACCAAAATAGGTAACAACTGCCGAAGTTATAAAGAACAGGGTCTATATTTTAACATTAGACCAAAAAACATTGCGTATTATTACGGAATCCAAAACAGTAGGCAACAATCTATGAATTACATTATACGTCGTTTGGCACTACTTTCCCCTAACAAAAATTTTGCAATGATATAATCAAATTATTTATATAATTTCTCACAATATTGCATCAAACCCAGAACTCTAGGATTTATTTTCTTGAACTGCTTTTGCATTCTTTGACCTCCACCACTTCACAGCTGGCAGATGTCCAGATTTAGAAATAAGGATAGTACCTATAGCAAACTGACTGAGGGGTTTCGTAGCTCTCATTATTGTCATATATGATGTGGCTAGCTCTCCGTCTATAATATTAGTAGAGATTGTGGCAACAAACTGTTAACTACTTACTTATAAAATAAAAGTGCTCTTGTATTCTGTAGGCATAATCACCGATTATTCAAAGACGGCTGCACCGATTTGGTAAACTTTTTTGTTAAAAGAGTATACTTTACAGTCGTTCTCATTATCACTATGTCGGGTTCTGATGATGGGATCCAGGACAAATCGAGGGAACTCTTCAAATAATATAGACACACCTATAGCGATTAAAGTATTTTTCACAGTAGCTGGGCATATTCTTTTGGAAAAGTGGAGGCTAAGTGAAGTCGGTACTTTTGTTTAAAATAATTTAATTTAAAGCATATTTTGTTATTATAAGGTGTTGTCATCCGGGTAGTGCCTAACATCATTCCAAATTTTGGCCGTATTATGTCCATATGAGGCTCAGCATCATCCGCTTCTAGACCAAATATGACGCGTATGCAGCACAGTTACAACTATATGCAACCCGTGTTGCATTCGTTGTGCATCGGCTTTAACCTGCAAATGAAATTTTAAAATGTAGTACCTACCTAATTGTAGTTATTCCTAAATTGAAAACTTTAAAATGTAATGATATGTTAGCATAAGTATATAATATGTATAATAAGTATGTGCCACTGGCATTAGTTTTTCGTATCATCGGCGCGTATCTCATTATCTAGATACCCTTTGATTTAACGTTCCAGACATCTTACTGCCAGAGTACCATCGCTTTTGTACGTAATTTTTCCTTAAGCAATAAATTGTTTTGTTATGTTATTATTTACTTATTTTATGTTACCGTGGGTTAATCCAAAATTAACAAATAGGCCATCTTCAGAAAATGCGTAACATGTTTTGCATGGTTTATATTTAGTGTACCTCTGGAGATTGCTTCGGGAGATTACATGATCAACCCAAGAGGATATAGCGACTATGGCAACACTCATCAGATCATACATCTTGCAATGAGGCTTACGATTACCACTCTCAGTTAATAGTGTGGTCGATGGTAACACATTATCATTTTGAAAGCTTTATTATGTAAGTAAATCAGTTCCAGAATTAACGTCTGTGTTAATACCTATTAAGTTACGATATTTAAATACATTTAACAACAAGGGCATTATGGGTACCCAGAGGTGGATGTGGATGGCTTGAGCCGCGGTATCACCGAATCAAATCATCACCAAATGCATAGCGATAGCACAATCTTAGCCGTCGATTTTTGTGTCTGGATTTCTTAAGAAGCCCACCTGAAAAAAATTAAACGTTTTATAACAAGCTGTTATTTTTATGACTACCTACTTGTTTTTATCCGATTGAGTTGGAATTTAGCATACTTTGGTATCTTACAACTGTAGCAAAACAATATTATACATGTAATGCCATCAAGCTGGTCTTCAACTTAATTTAGTAGCTCTTATCACAGAGTATATATTATTGAATTGTAGGATAGCTCCTATATTAAATAATTAGAGAAGACTTACTTTTTATTGGGCTAAATCAGTTCAAATTTCGACGCAATGTGCTTCTCGATGGATTCTCGCAACCCCCACGGCTCGAAGACAATTTCTCTCATTTTGACGTTCAAACGCGAGGTGTTTTGTCTCCTAAAGTGCACTTGTGCTACGAATTTTGCACCTATCCCGCGTGGAACTGTCAAACGACAAAAATGTGTCGCTTTGACATTTGTTCGCGAGTCAGCGGGTTGTCGCGGGTAAGTTGTGCTACGGATTCACGAGAGAGTCTACGTCGCGCCTTTTCTCGACTGTCGATGAAGTCGCGCCCAACATGTGCTAGCCGTGCTGGTCATGACAACGTGAGTAGAGTCATGGTCACCCTCATTATTGACTGCATTTTGCCTATTGTTACCCACATTGTGAACACTTCATTGCTTACTGGGGTATTTCCTTCCTGTTGGCGTAAGGCCCATGTCATCCCTCTTCCAAAAATTTCTAACCCCAGTTCTCTCAGTCACTTTCGGCCGATCTCCATTCTCCCCTTTCTTTTAAAAAATTTCGAGGCAGTCGCTCATAGACAAATTTCCAGATTCATACACAGTAACAACCTGCTCTCATTATTTCAGTCGGGATTTCGATCCGGGCACAGCACCACCACGGCACTTCTCAATGTTGTTGAAGATGTAAGAATCAACATGAAAAACTCTATAAAGTAACGGTGCTGGTGCTTATTGATTTCTCCAATGCTTTCAATGTTGTCCAATGTTCAAGGTTGACCATGACCTACTTGTTGCTACTCTTACCCATCTGAGAGTCTCATCTAAAGCGACCGAGTGGTTCGCTTCCTACCTCTCTGACCGTGTTCAGGCAGTCAGAGCCAGTCATTCGTTATCCACTTGGTGCGATCTGAACACTGGGGTACCACAAGGCGGGATTCTCTCCCCTCTTTTATTCTCAATTTTTATAAACCATATTACCTCAAAAATTCGCAGCTCTTACCATTTGTATGCAGACGATCTCCAACTGTATGCCCAGGCTTCAGTAGAAGACATAAACTGTGCCATCTCTCTTATAAACGATGACCTCGACCACATAGCTGAATGGTCCAGTAGCTTTGGCATCAGTGTAAATCCAGCGAAGTGCCAGGCTATTTTTCTAGGTGGTCAACGTCAGCTCGTTAAGCTTAATACATGCTCTGTCGCGCCCATCCTCTTTGATGGTACCGCCATTCCAGTCTCCAATAAAGTAAAGGATCTTGGTCTTATTTTAGATTCTAACCTCACTTGGAATGGTCAAGTATCTGAAATAAGTCGGAAAGTTTCTTGGACACTACGTAATCTCTATAAATTTAAAAAATTTCTCCCATTAGGAACCAAAAAACTTCTCGTGCAAGCTTTAGTATTGCCTGTTATTGATTATGCGGACGTGTGTTTCACTAATATTTCACAAGAGCACCTCAATAAGCTTGACCGTCTTCTCAATAATGGCATACGTTTTATCTTCGGCTTACGTAAATACGACCATGTGTCTCTCTTTCGCCGTCAGCTCAACTGGCTGTCCATCCGTCGTCGTAGGTCCTTTCGCATTCTGAGCACATTATTTTCTATTCTGTTTGAGCCTGCTGCTCCGGATTATCTGAAGCGCAAGTTTGCTTTTGTCGCTCCCCGTCGGGGCTGTGAATTTCGTTCCTCCCGTTCACTTAAACTCTCGCTTCCCTCTCACCATACAGGTTTCGTTACGAACTCTTTCGCCGTTTAGGCTATCCGTCTCTGGAATTCGCTACCTCTGCCTATACGACAGGCCCGAAGCAAGCTCGTATTCAAGAGACTGCGTCGCAAGCATCTTCTCTCTGAAGAATTTGTTTAATTTTCCAATCCTTTTTTTTCTGTTCTCCAATTGTCCATCATATTTATTGTATTCATATGTATTAGTTTATCTTGTTGTATATTATATAAGCATTAGTTTGTTACCATATATATGTAAGCTTTTATTTATTGTAAATATATGTTTAATAAGTTTTGCTTTATGATAACTATTATCTAACAATTAAATTTTCTTCCTGCACCAACTTACTATTTAGTCTCTGTTTGGCCCAATGGTTGACTGGTAGAGAATGCCATTTGGCATTAAGTCCGCCATTTGTGCATTATTACTTGTTGTGCAATAAAGTTTACATAAATAAATAAATAAATAAGTACCCGCTTTAAGGTCCCTTTTTAAAGGAACGACACAAGTTGTTTTTAAATAAGCCGTGTTGTTTCCACGTTATGTTCAAAAAGTTGAGTTCAAGGTTTATTCGGCTCATTAACGGTCCTCTTCACAAGTCAGATTCCAGTATAACTAGACCCCTAAATCCGTTACAAACATATGTAAAAAGACCAAGTTTAAATTGGAAACTGTAGCTTTGTATATTGCAACTTTTGACCGTTTCCTTAATGCGTTTTAGATGACGTCGCCAGAACTTATTTTAAAAAGTCCAAACTTTTATGTAATTCTAAAGGCGCTTAACACCTTTTTGATTTGAACCACTAGAGATGGCCGGAACAAAAACGTCGACAAAACTAAATTTAAAAAGTTCAAATTTCTATATTACTCAAAAGGCGCTTAGGCCTTTTCTTTTTGATATTAAATTTTAAAAATGTCCAGAACAAAGTGTTAGAGATTTGGGGCCATTTTGTTTGTCATAATGACAACTGTTCACACGTTTACTGTGATGGACGGACAGACGGACTGTTAGGAGGTAGAGATACATCATTTCGTCAGGGTTATTCATCTAACCAGTCAGAAAAAAATGCGTCTCTTCGGGCCAACCGCGATGATCGAAAATTGAAATGTTGTTTTATCTCTATCGCACTTGCAAATACGAGCGAAAGAGATGCAGATATCGAAATTTCGATTTTCAAAAGTTCGATGTAGGCCTTCAGATGTGTCACATTTATTATTTATTAATTAAGGTAATTACAATAACAATTATATTTTGATACAAGAGTATCGGTAAACCGCTGTGGATTGTCCCGATACCTATTCCGCAGTAGTTTAAGGGGCTCCCTGGCGCCAATTACCTTCGACTTGAATCCCTAGTTTTCTATTGATTTTTATAGCTTATTATATTATCAGTAACGGCCTTAAACAATAAATAGTATGCTATATTTACTTCAATATACATTGTCTTCAATAGATATTTGACATCAAAGTCAACGACACGTACAATTTTAGGTCAAAAAAGTGGTTTTCTGATCCCTTGTCAGTTTTTAGAGACGTCAAAGAGGAACCCTAATATGTAGATTTCGTATATGTAAGATTCTTTACAGCATTCGAATAACGATAAGTGTTTTTTTAGACCATATTAAAAAAAAAAACATAAAAAATAAGTGCTAATTTATATCAAAATCCAGCTCTACACAATGGAGATAAAAGATTCAAGAACCGATAGCCAGCCGTTTGCCTTTTATTCTATCTGTAGTGCAAATGTTGGAATCTCGACTCAAATCCGGTCAAAATTCGATAGCCCTTAGGTATATAGCGAGGCCCTTAGGTATATAAATAAATAAAAAATATATAAATATTATGGGACAATCTTACACAAATCAACCTAGTCCCACAGTAAGCTCAATAAGGCTTGTGTTGTGGGTACTAGGCGACGATATATATAATAGATAAATACTTAAATACATAGAAATCATCCATAACTCAGGAACACACAAACAAATGTCCTGACCAGGATTCGAACCCGGGGCCTCCTGCTTGATACCGACTGGGCTAGGAGGCCGTTCAATATCAATCATGCGCGTATTTTGGATATCTAAATATATAATCGGCGACATTCATTGTTATGCGGACGACAGTACTGGGGATGCTTGTTACACGGGCCGTGCCAATATCCCTCGATCCGTTGTGGTAGAGAGTCGTGAAAAACTTGTGTCCGATATCGAGAATACTCTTTCTGGAGTCTCGGTGTGGGGTCAGGACAACTTACTTAGTCAGATTCAACCCCACAAAGACACAAGTTTGCGCGTTCACCGCTAAGAAAACCCCATTTACTGTGGCCCCTCAGTTCCAAGGCACAACCCTTACAATGTCAGGGAGTATTGGGATCCTCGGTGTGGACATTTCCAGTGACGTCCAATTCCGTAGTCACCTTGAAGCGAAGGCCAAGCTGGCATCCAAAAAGCTCGGTGTGCTCAATAGAGCGAGGCGATACTTCACTCCGGGGCAGAGACTGCTCCTATACAAGTCGCAAGTCAGACCCCACATGGAGTACTGTTGTCACCTTTGGGCGGGAGCACCTGGATACCAGCTTGGGCCCTTTGACTCGGTGCAAAGGCGCGCTGTGCGGATCGTCGACGATCCCAAACTCACGAGCGATATTGAACCTTTGAGTCTTAGGAGGGACTTTGCCTCCTTATGCGTGTTCTATCGCTTGTACAATGGGTTGTGCTCTGAAGAACTGTTTGATATGATGCCCACGGCAGCTTTTTATCACCGCACCGCTCGCCGCCGGCAGGGTGTTCATCCCCACACCCTGGAGCCCAATGGGTCGCGCACAGTACGATTTAAGAGGAATTTCCTCCCACGAACGCTGCGGCTGTGGAATGAACTCCCTGCCGAGGTTTTCCCAGTGGGCTACAGTATGAGGTTCTTCAAAAAAGGAGTGTATAGGTTCCTAAAGGGTAGGCAACGCGCATGTAAATCCTCTGGGGTTGCAGTTCCCTTAACTTTTTACCACCTTTAACTGCTTACCACCAGGCGGGCCGTATGCTTGTTTGCCACCGTCGTGGTATTAAAAAAAAAAAAATATAAAAGAAGAAACTGACTGACTGACTGACTGACATATCAACGCACAGCCCAAACCGCTGATTCTAGAGATTCCAAATTTGGCACGTAGGTTCCTTATAAGGTCTAGGGATGCACTAAGAAAGGATTTTCCAAAATTCACCCCCTAAGGGGGTAAAATGGGGGTCCAAAGTTTGTATGGCGAATCAAGATTTGTTAGACTATTTTATTCGAAACTTCACAGGAGTATTCCTAACGATAAATGAGTAAACACATGTTTCAGGTTTTTTGAAAATTCAACCCCTAAAAGGGGGAAATGTGGTCACAAAGTCTGAAAATCAACATGGGTATCGTATCCTTTTGGAGTACTTATAGTACGCGGGCAAAGCCGCGGGAAAAGGCTATGATTCATACCAGTGGATATGATCCCACGTGATGGTGGCTAGACCATGGGTTGGAGGTTGGAGGTCAGTTAACACTTTCGCAACCGGGCAAAATTTTGAACAATACCCCAGAAACCGACAGAACCCGCCAGGCGGGCTACGACGTGCAACGCAATGCCGAACGCCGCGTGCCCGGCATCTGAGCAAACATTACGAGTGCCTACCAGGCGGGTTCTCGGTAGTCAAAGTGTTAACATTGGTGCTTTTGTAAAAGTTAGTGTTTACTCCAATTAATATTAGGTTCCCGAGCTGGTCCGTCTCTAAAAGCCGAAAAACTCTACGGAGACGATTAGTCACAATAAAAGTCGTTAATATTTTATAAAGCAATAAAAAAGTTCCTAATCTACATTCTACTTACATTGTCGATACAATAAAACACGAAGTGCGACCATAAACAAAATTACCGCCATCATTAACTCGACCGTTTCAAATTTAAATTTAGAATACAACTACCGTCTATAAATTAAGTTCTCAAACACTTAACGCCTCCCCATCATTTACCCGCTAGATAGTGCATTCGGGGACGGAAAATATTCAATCAAAGCTTAGTACAAATTCAGTTCCCAAAACGGTCCATAATATTTCACTGACAGTTATCCCTTCCCAGTTTTGAATTTTACCCAGTACAAAATTTATTATTATTTATTTATTTAATCTTTATTGCACAATATACAAGAAAGTACAAATGGCGGACTTAATGCCTTAAGGCATTCTCTACCAGTCAACCATTGGGCCAAACAGAAACTAATGATTGGTGCAGGATTATAAGAGCAGAGATGCCTTAATAAAAACAAATCCCATTAACATTCCTAATAATTATGAATACACGTACAATATTATAAACATACATATATAATTACATAAAATATATAATAAATAAATAATAAATTTCCCGTCGGATAACAGTAGACAGCATGCGAGATCAGCTCGAGTCAAAATCACAATATTGCGGACAAATTATTCTGCTGGCCTTAACTTGGTACCAGCAATAGTATCTTCCTACACGAAGGCCGCAAAAATATGTAACACGCCCTTATTTGTAGAGCCAAAAGACCGTGTCACATATTTTTGCGGCCTTCGTGTAGGAATACACTAATGCCGGTGACATACAGTCACAGTTTTGAATTGTTGTCCCTTTTGCGGTTTAATTTAAATCGAACATGTTATAGTGTAAGTATTTAAAGACCAATTTAGTTTGATCCATAAATCGCTCATGAATTAAAGACCGTGCCATGACCGTGACCTGTCTATATTCCCCTGAAAACCAAAAGAGCATGATGAATATGATGATATTGACATTCTAAACAAAGATGACTGCTAGCTTCACGCCATATTCTATTCTACTAGATTCTAGATTACAATAATGTTCGACTAAAATATAGTATAATATGTATCGTGTAACGGATAACGGTTAAGTAAGACGCGTTTTGAACGTCCGCACTTTTACCAAAACCTAGTTAATATTGAATGTACTTATATCAAAGGCGCGGACGGATGGACACTGGACAGACCAACGGACGTACATAGTATATAAACGAATGCTGTCTGTTTAGTATTCAATTGAATGGTTTATTTTGCGTTTGGTTCGCCGATCTAATAATACTAGGGATACACAATCAGCCCAAAAAAAATCCCGCACAATAGTGCCGCAAAAACTCGTGCAGCAGTTTCTCTGACAGTCTTATTACGGTATAGACTGGCTGGTTACAAATTTTCAGTAAATCTTGCTTGAGTCTGTACCTCCTTTATTATTATTATTATTATTATTATTGCTCGAAGATTTGGTTAGTATTAGTACAAAATCGTATGTGTAGTGAGAGCGCGATGCCAATGCTAAGCAAAGCGGCATCTATACGAGGAAATCTCCCAACTCCTCCCAACCCGTTCTATTTTCAAATTACGTTCTATTTTCAAATTAACAACTGTCATTCGCGATGACAGATGGCACTAGGCACGTTTTTTGGATTAATTCGTGTTCAAAAAACACGTTGACATTTTGACACGGACGTAGGATGGTAGGGATTAATCACAGATGTGGTTTTATGATTTATTATGGGGTTGAGGAAGGAAACTCTGTTGAGTTTTGACAGTTGACATGAGAAGAAACTTGATGCTTGAGAAATGCGCCTGTCAACGGTTTAAAAAAGTAAGACAACATAGTTTGTTTCTATCATTCGGATGCACAGTTTTTGAGTTAATTTTCACACTTCTGAGTCTGAGCTTCAAGTTAGAGCACCAACAGTAGAAATTCATTTGGATATTCGTTATTTTATGGTTGTAATACAAATAGTTAGTAAAAATTGTTACAGAACCCTAAAAATATTCAATTAGTCCATTCTTTTTTGCATTTTCATATGAATATACAGTCAACCAATTTGATTCATAGGCCACTCTAGAACCTTGTCACAGTAGCTAGTTTGGTAGCGAATAGGTCACGTTTATACGTATCCACGGGCAACTGTCATACCGACAAGGTTCTACAGTGGCCTAGGAATCAAATTGGTTGACCGTACCTAGGTATAAATGACTCCAGTCAATAAAATGATTCCGTAGATGCGTAGTCACCGGCAATAGTATCTTCCTACACGAAGGCCGCAAAAATATGTGACACACTCTTATGGCCCTACAAATAAAAGCGTGTATACTTTTGCGGCCTTCGTGTAGGAAGCTACTATTGCCGGTGACTGTACACAAAATTACGATGATGGTGGTAGCTCCATTTTTTGTCGCTATAATGTCCATGCAGAGTTCTCGTGGTCGGACTTCGCCTTATTTCGCACCTTTTGATACTACATGAACCCGAGTATGACCTTAGACTACGTCCGGACACGGGTATGTCCTTAAACTACGTCCAAAATAGAGGTATGGGTACTGCGAATGTCATCTTGCTCAAATCTGGAGTAGAGCCCGACTGCGGAAGTACCTCCATCTTACAGAAAACCACAGCCAAATAGCACTACACCCTACTCATAGTGTTGTGTTCCTGCTGGTGAGTAAGGTTGCCAAAGAGCTCAAAGAGGACTGTGTTGACGATGAGGGACCCTCTTGTTCCTTTAGCCGTCAACACAGTTAATCCTCCTTTCTGTAAAGGGTCGGCAACGCGCATGGTTCACCTCTGCAGTTGCAGTTGCAGGCGTCCATAGGCTACGGTAGCTGCTTATCATCAGACGGGCCATATGCTTGTTTGCCACCGTCGTGACAGTCACACGCTTTTACCACTCTCCTTTATTTGAAATTATCTAAGCAGTATAAATAATGAATATTAATCTTCCACACACACTATAATTAATTGTCATACCTAATTATACCCCCTTATTAAGCTAAAATTACACCGCCTTAGTAATTCCTGACTAAAAGACTCATTTTAATACAAACAGCAGTATACTTGTGTCCTTTCGAAAATAAGGCGCTCGTTTGACAAAGCCGTTGAAAACTGTCGTGTTCCTTTTTCAAATATAAAAGAACAAAATGACAATATATGTTGTTCCGTCGAAAAAGGTCGCTTGTGCGACGGGAGTAGTCTGTAAAGTTAGGGCCAGACGGCATACAACCACAGCCCTCTGCCACGAGTCCTTGGCAGAAAACAGAGATTTTAAACCATGTAGCCCGTGGTTGATGCCAAATTCTACATGACCTAACGCCCTTGGTGGCTAGGCGTGCTCTGCTAGCCATTGGCGGAAGCGATTGGTTGGTTGTCAGCCATGTAGACGCTCGCATCAACAACTCGCTTCAACCAAGGTCACGTGGCAGAATCTGCGGCTATCTGCCGTCTGGAGTATTTATTACAATGCAAGAAGAGTTACGATGGTGACATAAATAAGTTGGGGGTAACTTGAGTTGTGTTGTGATTTATATGACTCTTTGTATGTAATGTCAATGTCAACATGCTCTCGTTTTTCACTGAAACTTACAGTAAGCGGAGATATTAGCTAAGCGGACAAGGTATTCAAAATAATATACACGATATTATTGTTAAGAGAATATGCCAATGCCATTTTGAAGACCATTTGGATGCACGCACGGATAAGTAGTAAAATATTTTTGGGTTCAAAAAAGTTCAGGAAAATCGGCGGCTTTTCTGCAAACAATATTCAAAATTTGGGTAAATTGTAGGTAATGGTTTTACTAACTATACAGATTTAATACAATAGATTGCAGCTTAATATTAATATTTAACAGAAAATTAGGCTTTAGAGCGGTTTCGCACTACGATTCCGATCCGAATCCGTGAAAATATGGTCCGAAGTAGCCGTAGAACTATTTCTATGGTAATTTACGCACTAGATCCGTCCGATTTCTTTCCGAAGTCGGATGACGGAGATCGGATATTTATTTTTAAAATGCCCACAAAAAGACGCATAACCTTATCTCTCATACTAAACAAGTTTTTGACCCTTTACGCCCTGACTAGGGATTGCAATTGCTGGATCCAGCATCCAGCAATCCAGCTGGATCCAGCGCTTTTTTCGGTCTGCGGTAGTAATAAATTACCAAATAATGGCGCAAAAACCTACATTACAAGCACCGTATTAGATAAAAAACCAAGAAAAATTTGTTTTAATTTATGTATTCGAACGTTAAATTCATTTTCACGCTACTGTTCGGAAATGTGACAAAAGATGGTCAAAATCCAAACTGGAAAGTAAGCATTTGCTATAGCACCTGAACCACCACTACAGCAATGTTATTGTAGCGATGAAATGTCATTAGTTGGAAAGTAAATTATCCAGTTATGTCATTGCATTCATTAAAAACATTAAAAGGTCTTTTTTGGCACAACTTTATGTTTCAAAAATAAAATATGGTTGTTTATCGGGCCAACTACCCGTTTAAAAAAAAAAAGAAACGTCAAAACCATTTGTTCACCCTAAAGGCGTTTTTACTTTTTTAGCCGTTTGTGGTTTTCTGTCAAAAACGCCTCTAAGTAATGAGTCGGTTTGAAGCAAACAACAGAAAAACGCTTCTCGAAAGTGAAAAAAAAAGTAAAAAGGCGGGAATGGAATACTGAATTGGATAATAATATTGTTTCACTGAAAAACTAGAAAATTGTATCAACGCGGTGAAAATGACTTCATCTAGTGAAGAAAATGATTTATTTCCTCACAGTAGTCGTGAAAAGCACTATGTAATATCTCGACCGAAAGCGCTCTAGGTGGACTCGTATCTTCGAGGGCCTCCCCTGGCGGGTCGGCCCTCGAACTAACTCGATCCACCTATAGCTTACTTTCAAGCCTCTACAACAATGTACTATTATCTACACTTGCATTGTAAGTCCTCTAAAACGTGTTCAAAAACGGTAGGCAATGGCTAGCATTACCACAACCGATTTTACTATGATAAGCTTTTTATCTGTGACAGTAACGTAATTTTAACTTTACATGCTCAAACATTGATGTGTTATGAGTTTTGATAACATAATGTACACCTGCACGCGCCCGCGCGGCCGCCGACACGCTCCCCCCCGACCGCCGGCACTCTCCCTCCCGACCGCCGGCACAATCGAGTTGGCCATGGCGGTGCAATGGCGGCCATTCTATGGTTTCCGAACACGGCAATTAGTATAAATAATATGAGTGTAGATAAAGCAGTGTATGCAACTGTACGTAATTAGGCCTTAAAACACTCGTGTGATCTTATTATGAAACTCACTTGCGGCTCGTTTTATAAAATCACACTCGTATTTTAAGGACCCTTATTACGTAACAGTTACATAAACTACTATTGTAGAAACATGTCGCGCGTAGTGACTTAATACACGTGAGTTAAACCGTAAACTTTTACAGTATTGGTAATGTTAGTGTTTCTCACAAGTTTCAGTTCAATTGTCAAATTCAATTGTTTTATTCATCATCGTGATTCGTGTCAAATATACGAGTACATGTAAACCTTTGACACTTTTCAATTAATTATGTGTTTTCATCATCTCGCAGCACTCACTGGATTTTCTTCATCATCTGCTTTCCCACTACTACTACCCCAGAGAAGAAATGCCTATCTATATCCAGTGACATGTAGCCATACGATAAATAAATAATTATAAAGTTATGTAAAAGGATGTTTGTTAAACCATCCCATATTTTGGTAAAGTAATTGCCATAGCTTACAATTTAACATAAGAATTAGATGTTCTTCTGTAGGAAAGCAGCGTCTTCATTATACATAGGAATGAATTATAAGCATATTAGTAAAATGCACACTAAGTAGTGACCCACATCGGAAAAAAATCTGATGAAGGTGGGTGGCGAAGCATTATGTTATATCCGTATAAATAACTACTTATGTCCTTGTTCAAATTGTTAAATACCCAAACATGATACGATGCTGCAAACCGTAGGTACCGAAACGCCTAGAGGAGCTATTGGTCCGTAAAGAAGTATGAGTAAGGTAGATAGAAATGAAGTATTTATTCGATGCGTGTGTGCTTTACTTTCTTTACTTGTTCTTAATATATTATGGCGAGTTATACGATGTACACACTTTGTCATTGAAGGTGTTATTGCATAGGCCATGTTCAAGAATTCAGAGTAGCTTAACACCTATTTGGAGACTTTTCAAGACATGGTTAGGTACGTGAAAGAAAGGGAACGGACACGTTTGTATTGTAGTAAGACTGCCATATAGAAAAATAATGAAAATATGGCATTTTTAATATAAAAAATTAGATTACTAGTGAAAAAGATGTAGGTGCTGGATCCGCGCTGGATCCAGCTGGATTTATGTCAATACAGCAAAAATCCAGCTGGATTGAAAATGGTGCTGGATTGCTATCCCTAGCCCTGACATTTAATGCGCGACTAAGATACTACCTATCTCGATTATAAATAAATAAATATTATGGGACAAACTTACAGAAATCGACCTAGTCCCACAGTAAGCTCAATAAGGCTTGTGTTGGGGGTACTAGACGACGATATATATAATAGATAGATATAGATCAATACTTAAATACGTAGGAAACATCCATAACTCAGGAACAATATCCGTGATCAACACACAAACAAATGGCCTGACCAGGATTCGAACCCGGGGCCTCCTGCTTCATAGGCAGGGTCACTACCGACTAGGCAAGAAGGCCGTTAAAAATTTTTAAGGAGGTAATAATGAACCTTACACATTAATACCTTCAAATAAAATTACCCCAACCATATTACCTTAAAACATCCACCATTAAAGCTTAGTACAAAACCTCCAAACCGACTGCCCTAATCTTCTACGTTAAAAACAGAAATAAATCAACGTAAAGCCTGTTATAAAGTTTTATTTACCTTCAACTTTTAAATACTCACAAGTTTACAATCCTACGATTTTGAATCTTATTTCTGAGATTATAAGTCTCAAAATGCATATTAATGGGTTAACCCAATTTTCGAAAGGTCGTAAGTCGTAGAGATACTGTGAGGGAGTCCGCCATTTTGGGTTTGAGAAAATTGTGCTTAGGGTAAGTTCGCGATGTCATAAATTGTAAGACACGCTTCGTAATGAATCAATAGGACAGTGGAAGGTGCGGAGTTGTTATTTAGTTTTTTTTTATTGTTCTGAAAACCTGACTCGTAATCACCGGGTCGGCGTCGGCGCCCATCTCTACGTCCGGTTTGCATTTCAGGTCGCCGAATCAGGTCGCCTGAAGATGCATCTTTCATACTAATTTTGAAAACAATTTAGACAAGAACAATAACAATTCAACATAAGACCATAACATAATACCAGAGTCGCACACACACGGTTCTACACCGGTACGATTCAAAATCTAATAACAGGTGAAAATACGTCAACCGGACGTGTGCGTGTGTCTTTCTGTCGGTTAACCGAATCAGGGCAATCGAACCGTTTGCTTTGACCCTAATTCCTCTAGTCATGAAAGCAGGTATAAGCCCACCAGTGGGACGTATAGGTATAGTCTGGATTATTATATTATGACAGAAGTTCCACATTTTGTCATTGCAACTCCAAATTCTAGAACAAAACAACTGCCTTCTATTTAACCAAATCGCTTCGCTATTCGTTTCTCATTGGTCGACAACTACCAAAAGAAAACTATCGCTGACAGCGCCATCTAAAATTGTAAATTAAACTGCAGCCATTAGTAGTTTCAAATACAAAATTTTCATAAGGTTCAGTCATATTACGTCACTGTATCTATTCAATGGTTCTCTGTCTTTTCGCCGAATAATGTTTCCCAAACTGTTTCGTTTGCCAACTGTGTCATTTGGCTTACTGCATTTTTTTCTGAAACTATAAGAATTTCAGGATTGTTATAAAACTAACTTAATCTATATGGTTCTACACGATGATTATAAAACAAACCTTGAAAAGTTTACGGTTTCAGAAAAAAATCAGTATGCCAAATGACACAGCTGGAAATGAAACAATTTGGGAAACGTTATTCGGCGAAAAGGCAGGATCCCCTATTCAATTATCGACTTTAAAAAACCAGAGTACCCGTTTCAATATGTTTAATACAACCATTAGCAGATTTCTCCTTTAAAACAAAAAAAGGAAATTGAAACTCGGTTTCCTCTACCATTTATCTTCCGTATTTACACTTTCCGTACTTTTACCATCAATCCATTTTTAAACTTCGAACGCGTCTCCATCCAACTCTGTTCTTTTAAACTGCATTTTAAACTCCACGGATTTATTTAAAGTTATTTCCATAAACGTTCCCGCATCGATTTATTGGATTTTCAACTTAATTTATGTATGCATAAGGTATGTTTTCGAAGGATACAGTATGTCATTAATTTCGTGAAGTTCAGTAGATATATCAGATTGACAATCGATGTCAAACTATATGCTTGCATACAGGGTAAATTTGGAAACGTCTACAAAATGTTTTTTTTTTCTGAATTTGTAAACGTGTTTTTTACAATAGCCACGTAGAGCACCAACCTAGTCACATTTTTTTTATCGTATGACTAAATGTCACTGGATATAGCTATGCATTTCTTCCCTGGGGTAGTAGTAGTTCAGATGGGACAGTGCAGCTGCCAAGTTTGTTACTCTTTTAGCACCAATCAGGGATCACGTGTAGGGTTGTCTAAGGTGTTTCCTACGGACGTAGAGTAACATTGATCCAAAAGATAGATTGGTCACTATTAAGGAACAAATAAATATCCGTGCTCAGCACATGAAGAAATTGTTGAGAAGAAAGAAGTTATGGTCCCTCAACTTTTATTATTAACTTATGTTGCATTACTGGATGAGAAGTGACGATATTGCTGCCTAGATGGATGGCTGTGCCGTGCCATAAGGTAAGTACGAACAGGTACTTTAGACTAAATAACCGAGTTCACTTAGCCTCCACCTTTCCAAAAGCAAATGCTCGAGCTGCTGTAAAAAATACTCAAATCTAGTGATTATGAGCACACCTATAGTGGTGTGCCTATAATATCTGAAGAGTTCCCTCGATTTCTCCAGTATCCCATCATCAGATCCTGACCTGGTTACAATGGGACTGTTTCAAACAAAAAAAGAATTTTCCAAATTGGTTCAGCCATTTTCGAATAATCGATGAACATACATGAAAAAAAAAAGCAAAACAAACATCCCGACGAATTGAGAACCTCCTTCTTCGAAATCTTGAAGTCAGTTGAAAACACTATAAATATAGGACGGCGCCACCATTTTTTAATCCAACACCATTAAGGTTTTCTCTATATTTTATCGTGTTGTTATTTCTGAACACATCCTGAATTTCATCCTGTATGACCAAACGTACGGTGATCTCCGTAAAATGAAAGCATAAAATAAAGGTTCGCTTGACGATATTTTAAGTTTTTTTTTTAAATGGATACACGTAATGACAGGGCACGCAATGACATTCTGTTAAATTATGGCGCTTTTAACTTTTGACAGAATTGATACTGACATTCATTACGTTTTCAGGGTTCTGTGCCCCAAAAGCAAAAAAACGGAACTCTGCCACAGCCAATTTGCTACTCTTTTCTGTAAATTTGGCAAGCCGTTAAAAATCGAGTTCTATTGTCGCAACGCTACTGATAGGTAAGAATCTTAGAGCATTCAACCCGGAGTAGCCATGTCTATCATTTTGTATACAAAAAAAGTCTGCCGATTTTTGCGGGGGAGGGGAACGTCAAATGTATGGCTATTCTTACGTAAAGTACAAATAGCCACGTCAGATATTAAACGTCAGTCCATACAAGTAATGACGTAATGTATGACCGCCGGTCATATGTTTTCGAGAAAGGGGAACGCCTGTCAAGAAGGATTCCGTTTGAGCTCAAGATGGCTGCGCCGTCTTTAGAGTAGTTTTTATGTTTTTTGCTCATTTACGTAGTTCAGTGTGTAATGTTGATAGCTTATTGTGCGGTGAACTAACGAACAAGTGCTAATGAAAAATTAGTCCAAAAACGCGGGTTCTATTTAGTTGAACAAACGGTTATCCGGGGTCTCGGCCACCCACGTGTTTGTAGGGAGGCTATCACCTTACAATCAGCAACGCCTCAACCGAACAACGTTGCTTGTATTTATATAATTAAAAGTTTATAAAATCAAAGTATACACCTCGACATTGGCAGAATTCACCTCGATAAAACCGGAGGAGTAAAAGCCATATATGTACTTATAAAAAAATGCCTGTCAATGACATCTCTGAAGGTAAGAATGCTGCGAGTAGCTACTAAAAGAGTCCAAGAGATAATATTTTGATAATAAATGGCTATGAATATGTACACATATATGTAATTTGGTGTATCATTATTATCATTAATTACGAGTATGTTGTGTCAAGTTGTGTGGACATATCATTAACGAGCTACGAATGTCCCGAAGCTTAATATCCATGTAAATAGGTACTTAGAATCTAGATATATTATTCTGAGTAAATACCTAACATCAGCTGTTCCCAAGTTAATACACTGTGTAAGAAAAATACTGATGATCCGTTAAAAGGCATAATTGGTATCGTACTTCGACTAAGAAAAAGTACAAGAAAAAATTTTTCGGCGCCAAAAAAAATGTTTTTTTTGTATGGGATGGGACACGTCGTCCCATCCGGCCAACTCCCCAAAAAATGTTTTTCGCGCCAATAGTAGTTTATGTAACTGTTACGTAATAAGGGTCCGTAACATGAGTGTGGTTTTATGAAACGAGCCGCAGGTGAGTTTCATAATAAGATCACACGAGTGTTTTAGGGCCTAATTACGTACAGTTGCATACACTGCTTTATCTACACTCATATTATTTATCCAAAATGCCGTATTCGGAAACCATAGAATGGCCGCCATTGCACCGCCATGACCAACTCCCGTGTGCCGGCGGTCGCGCGGGCGCGTGTCGGGCTGTCGGCGGATGCGCGGGAGGGTGCAGGTGTACATTATGTTATCAAAACTCATAGCACATCAATAATTGAGCATGAAAAGTTAAAATTACGTTACTGCCACGGATAAAAAGCTTATCATAGTAAAATCGGTCGTGGTAATGCTAGCCATTGCCTACCGTTTTCGAACACGTTTTAGAGAACTTACAATATGAGTGTAGATAAACATTTTTTCCTTAATTTTTCATAATTAGAATACGATACCAATTATATAATATAATATACTAATATATTATAATATATTATATAATATACCAATTACATTATATAATATACGGATGACCAGTATTTTTGTTACTTGTATATACTGGTTTAAATTGAGTTGGCCGGTCGAAAGTATTCGCACATGGCGGCAGCATAGGTTATGCAGTCACCACACGGGAATGTTGAGCCACTTGCCATTGTTCGTAATTTAGCAGTGTTACCGATGATCGATGTTACCGACTAGCTGTCAGCTAACATCGGTCATTACACGGCCAAATTACAGGGTTCCAAAGGATAATTATCAATGATCTTGATAATTATCGCTATATTGATCGTGATTTTTATATCTGATACTTATCGTTTTGATAAATAACCCAAAATTTGTAAAAACGGAAGGCACTAAAAAAATATCGCGCGTGAATTTTAACATTAAGTAGCAGTTTAAATCATACCGGGGATAATTATTCGATAATTATCGGATCGCGATATGTATCAGAGATGATAATTATCTTGATAATTTAGAACCCTGCCGAATTACGAACAATGGCAAGTGGCTCAACAATGCCGTGTGGTTTCAGTCCTATCAACTGTCAAATTTTTGTTCGACACGGCAGTGAACGGTAATAAGCATGGAAATCGTAGATACTAACTCTGAAAAATTATCCATTTTTGTGGGTGCAGCAAGCTAGCAGGTGATCTCAGGCTTTTTTTTATCAAATTCGTTTCGGCCATTTCGGGGTAGGTACTTTATAAATTTTTAAGTTATAATAATTATTCCACTACCTATAGTAATTATAATACTAGGTATAAATGTAATACTTTTTCGGAAAATACTAGGTATAAATGTGACAGTTTTTCGGAAAAGGTACCATTTGGCGAAAGGCGCTCACTTCGTAAGTTCGTACGTTGTACACATTCAAAATTGTATTCAAGCAACAAAAGAATAAGCGGCGGCCGCTAAATGGAACCTTTATCGAAAAAGTGTCACAAATTCAAAGTATCATATACTTAGTATTTTGCGGAGTATCTTCTCCGCGTCGTGACAAATTATCCGGAACGGACTATAATTGATGGCAAGTGGCAACACTGAAAATAAACGTCGGGGAATGCGGCCCTTGTCTTACACTTGTATTGTTTTACTGCTAAATGAATCGTACGTTACTGAACGACTGAAGCGTTCAAAATGTTCTGAACACGCTCTGGCTAATGATCGGTAAAAAAAATGTATATGTCACAGCCGTATAGTATAATCCGCCGTATTACATTACGGCTAGCCGTTATCAAAAACAGGGCCGTTTTAAAATGCGGCGGCTCAACGATTAGCCGGACTGAATGCCTGGTTATTAGATAGGCTGTATGCTTATTTGCGAACAATATTTATGATTAATAAAAGGGGTATAACATGTACTCTTAACACTTTCACGACCAGGAACCCGACTGCCGGGTTCTCTCTTCGTAGCTGCTACGCGCTACGAGCGTAGCGCGTAGCACTAGGTGGTACGGAAAGTGTTAAGGAAGCTCAAGAGCGATGTCCTAAAAAAACATCTACCTAAAGATCAACTCATATATTATAGATGTCATATACAAAAGTAAAAGTGAAAGTTTTTTCCTTTGTATATCACTTTATAAATTTATATAGTACTTAAAAAATAACAAATTAAAATATGTTCTTCAGTTATATCTAAATTCTATAAATCTGATTGTATGGCGGGAATTTTTATAGTCTAATGTTAACATTCCAGCTGCCAGCATAAATATCCACCAAAAATTCCAATAGAATTAACAACAAACTTGCCCCTGTCAGTTGGCTTATTGCCGTAATACCATTCCTTCCATTAAAGAAATTTGATAAACAAAAAACTCCCCCGAAACTCATTCACAATCTTCCGAACGTTCTATTTTTAAAACGTCTCACTGTCAACTGTCAAACTCGATGACAGATGGCGCTCTGCGCGCGGGATAAGGGATTTGTGCAATCCGCCATTTTGAACATTCTATATTTGAAATTAGTCGTTAGCACGTTTCGGCTATTAGGGCGTTAAATGGGGGTTTGGAGTTGTGCTTTTTAAATTGTATGGAGTTTGGTTTAAAAATAAAGTGTTGCCCGTTGCGACTAAGTGACTGTTTAGAGGAAACATTAGTTTTCAAGACGTTTAGTGTTGCATTTCAAAGAAATATTTATACATGTTTTTAGGGTTCCGTAGTCAACTAGGAACCCTTATAGTTTCGCCATGTCTGCCCGTCCGTCCGTCCGTCCGCGGATAATCTCAGTGACCGTTAGCACTAGAAAGCTGAAATTTGGTACTAATATGTATATCAATCACGCCTTGTGGGCGTGATTGATATACATATTAGTACCAGTGGTAGTGGTAAAATAAAAAGTGGAAAAAAATGTTTTATTAGGGGACCTCCCCTATACGTAAAGTGGGGAGTGATATTTTTTTTCATTTCAACCCTAACGTGTGATATATTGTTGGATAGGTATTTAAAAATGAATAGGGGTTTACTAAAATCATTTTTTGATAATGTAAATATTTTCGGAAATAATCGCTCCATAAGTAAAAAAAATGTGTCCCCCCCCTCTAACTTTTGAACCATAAGTTTTAAAAATATGAAAAAAAATTCAAAAGTAGAACTTTATAAACACTTTCTAGGAAAATTATTTTGAACTTGATAGGTTGAATAGTCTGAAAAAAAATACAAAATAATTTCTGAACTAAGTTTGTAATTTAACCGTATAAGCAGGTGTTTATTGTACCTGTAATTTCTACAAAATCACAATGAAATGACGTGCTTTCAAATAAAGTAAAAACGGTGAAAATCGGTTCACGCAATAAAGAATTATCCCATAAAAATCATCTTCCATACTTTAAGCTCGCGTGCAATAGTTTACTTAATTTGCCGATAGATGTCGCTGTACGTGGAACGCTCATATCATACCCTACATGGCGGTGTTATTTCAACTCTTAAGTGGGGACACTTACTGTGACGGACGGAAAACTACGGAACCCTACACTGAGCGTGGCCCGACACGCTCTTGGCCGGTTTTCATAATCTGAATACGATACCAATTATGCCCTTAAACGGATCACTAGCATTTTTGTTAAACCTTGTATAGGGTAGTAAATGAGATATTTATATAGTTTTGTTTAAAACTTTAATAATTTTAATAATTACAGTTGGATTAAGTAGAGTGCAGGCGCGGTCATGACCCCCCCCTCCCCCAAATCGTACACGTCCAATAGAAAAATTAATTACTGACCCTCTCAAAAATATTTTTTGCATTAGTGACCCCCCCCCCCCCAAATTTCATAGTGACACCCCCCCCCCCCACACACACACAAAATTCAGGCTGCGACCGCGCCTGGTAGAGTGAGTCAGATTTGGGCTGTAGGCCTAGCACATGAGTGTAGCGACAGTATCTCGCGGTCGAGATAGACATCTGTCACTTTCTGATGAATACAGTTAGACAGTGATAGATGACTATCTCGATCGCGAGATACTGTCAATACACTCATGTGCTAGGCCTACTGATCGCGCTGTCATTTTAGTACCTCGACAAAAAATACCTTAAAGTAGTACAATAAATCTAATATCTTTCTTAAAATAGCTAACTTAGCAAGCAAACCGATTTATTCTGACATTAATTTCTCATAATCCATTCATTACATGTCAAGGTCAGGGGATACATTTGTCCCCAACAGTTAGGGAAATGGTTTTAGTTTTGTTCAAACGAAGCAGAAAGATTACAGACTGTCTCACGCGACGCTGTTTTGTAGTTTCTTTCTAGCAAATAAATCGTTAAAATTAACCATACTAGTAGTCCGCCTCGAACTGAGAACTCGCGGACTAACAAGACCCTGCTAAAGATTTATTTTCGCCTTCTAGCTCCACAACCCCTTGATCGATCCTGCTCATATACGAACTCTCAAATTATATGTATCTCTGCTACAACTCTAGCAAATTTCATAAAGCTACTGTTACACCTGCTGATTACTAGCACGAAAGCATGCTACTATTGAGCAATTGCTACTTCGTAGAATGTGTGTCTAAACATTGCTAATAATGAGCATGCTCATTTTGAGTTTGCTCAGAAATCAACGGTCGTGCGATTTTTGGTCATGCTACCTGCAGCGCGGATGGAGGGGGGCGTGCTTTTAGCGCGTGTGAACAGGTTTGCTTATTGAGCATGCTAGTACCGATCAGTCGTTCGCATGTGCGGGTGGGTTCACAATTTCACGCAAAATGTCTCGCTGGGGCGACGAGAAAATGCTTCAATTTAAAAAATTTATATAGAAATAATGAGTGCTTGAGCTCCAAAGTCCTGTCTTCTAGATATCCAATCACGGACCCAAATCTTTCTCTTTCTTTTCTTTTTTTGCCGAGCTGATATAAGCTTCTGTATGCGTTGCATCGCCAGCAAAAGGATGATCTTATTTAGCTCCGTACTTATTTAACTCCGTAGCTGTTTGATTGTCCATGGCTTTGTTTGAACTGACAGAGAGCACGCTATAAAATGGCATGTGTATTGGAGTGTTTGCTTTGAGCATGCTTATTCAGGAGCATACTTAAAACTAGCATGCCTATTGTTAGCAAATGTAAACTGCCCATAAGCATGCTCGTATTGAGCATACTCAGTATAGCACGCTTTTAGCATGCTATTTTAGAGCATGTGTAACAGTACCTTAAAGATCAGAAAAACATTACTAAAGTTATCGCGGAACAAACTCTCAAAATCAAAAAGCCGTCGAAATGCTGAGACGTCCCAGTAGCCGAAGTTGTTTGTAAGAACTCACTTCGCTCGTTCGAAAATAAACAGTTTAAGCGCCTTAATTTGGTTTTCTTTATTTATCGTATGGCTACATGTCACTGGATATACATAGGCATTTCTTATCTGTGGTAGTAGTAGTGAGAAAGCAGATGATGAAGAAAATCCAGTGAGTGCTGCGAGGTCCAGATGGGACAGTGCAGCTGCCAAGTTTGTTCCTCTTTTAGTTACCCAGGGATCACGTGTAGGGTTGTCTAAGGTGTTTCCTACGGACGCAAAGTAACATTGATCCCCAATTGATTAGGTTTAAATATTCCACCATCATTCATCTAGCGTTTGTCTCGGTTTCTTGCCACTCTGAGCCTAGGGCCCCTCAGCTACATAATCCCATGGATTGACTCAGGCACTTACAAAAGCGACTGCCATCTAACCCGGAGGCAGCCTTGTTGGCGACCGTCTGGCAGACCCTTTACTTGCAAACGATATGACCAATATAACAAGACCCTGTTGTAGATTTTTTCTCGCCTTTTAGCTCCACAACCCCATGATCGATCCTGCTCATTTACGAACTCTCAAATTATATCTATCTCTGCTACAACCCCAGCAAATTTCATAAAGATCAGAAAAACATTACAAAAGTTATCGCGGAACAAACTCTCAAAATCAAAAAGCCATCGAAATGCCGAGACGTCCCAGTAGCCAGAAGTTGTTTGTAAGAACTCACTTCGCTCGTTCGACTAGTAGTCCGCCTCGAACTCAGAACTCGCGACTTCCTTGCAAACGAGATGACCAATATAGCGAGACCCATATGATGATTTTTTCGCGTCTTCTAGCTCCATGATCCCTTGGTCGATCCTGCTCATATACGAACTCTCAAATTATATGTATCTCTGCTACAATCCCAACAAATTTCATGAAGATCAGAAAAACGTTACTAAAGTTATCGCGGAACAAACTCTCAAAATCAAAAAGCCATCGAAATGCCGAGATGTCCCACTAGCCAGAAATTGTTTGTAAGAACTTGCTTCGCTTACGCTCCGCTCGTTCGATTAAAATATATCGCACGTAGGTACAGTAAGTTTGGAAAACTCAGTGGTACAGTCGCCATCAGATAAATCGGAGCGGCCAAGGTGGTCACAAATATCTTAACAACGCCTCTATTGTCAAGACGATAAAGTTCATGTTCAGATATTTTGGAGTACCTTAGCCGCTTCGATATATTTGATGGCGACTGTACGAGACGGGGTTTGAACCCGAGACTTGATTGAAACATGGCCGTCCTACGAGGGCTCACCGCAAACTTAGAAAATATAAATTTCGTTATTCGCATCTCCTTCGCTCTTACATATATACAAGTGCGATAGAGAGGGAGATAACGAAATCTTGATTTTCGACGTCCGAGGTAGGCCCGCAGGCCAACGTTCCTTATATAACTGGACATAAGACTTAATAAAACTAAGTTATGCTTAACGCACGCAATGTAACTTGTAAGGTGTTGTTTTAGTCGTGTTATACAAAGGTTATCATAGTTTTTTTAATTAGGTTACAAGGTCGTTCATTAAAATTATAGTAAACATATATGTATTTCACTATAAATAAAGGAGGATGGGCAGATTTGTATGGACTCTGGCCTAGAAACCAATAATGACAAGCCATATACACGGTGCCCGTGAGCATTGCGAGAGACTTTAACAGTGTATTCATGATCATATTTAGAGAACAAAATG
This sequence comes from Pammene aurita, assembly GCA_947086415.1. Classification (NCBI taxonomy): domain Eukaryota; kingdom Metazoa; phylum Arthropoda; class Insecta; order Lepidoptera; family Tortricidae; genus Pammene; species Pammene aurita. Next base: position 9,356,963 of record OX352316.1, on the reverse strand, counting down.
TCCTTTAAACTTTTCCGAAATTCGCCATAGTTTCAGAGTAAATACTACTTACAAAAAATTGCATTTTGAATTGTTTCTCAGTGTAAAATGATTTTTTGATGGCGATCTCACCGGTATGGGGCATAGTCTAGACATCTCTTATTGACTGATATCAAAGACCTAAGAAACACTTTTCATGGACTAGTTTTTACGAGAAAAAATGTAGCAATTTACTTTTTCCGTTACTTTTTTCTAATGACATTTACTTTTTATGTAGAACAGCATTCCAAAAAACTGAAAAAAAAAAATAAAAAAAAAAAAATTTTTTTGGCGTTTTACAACAAAAGTCATATAATGTTTTTTCATTCTTTTGACCTCAGAAATGCGTGGTTAAAATCTCTCGCAATGCTCATGGGCACCGTGTATATACCGGGTGGTGCAATTCTAAGAACTATGCTGAAAGGATTGTTATTTATAAATGTTTTACAATCGATTTATACTAATAATAGCCCTCGCAATTAAAACAGAGAAATAAATTAGAATGATGTTTTTTATATTGCATTGCCAACCCTAGTGCTCCTACGTAATGTTTACATTTTCAAAGAACAAAAATATTATTAATTTCAGTCGGTGTTTTTGATGACTTCCTTGTGGTGCCTATGTCGTTATTCCTTTAACATGACATTTCTTGTCAGTCATGTAAAGTTTGTTTACTATATAGGTCATTAAACCCGTTTACTAATTAGGGTTGTAACAGGCAGTGTTTTGCACTTTATTTTAACAAGCTCTAACTTGAAAAAGGTTAGGAATATTAACATGGTTCATTGGCTTAAAAGTTATAACTAGAGCTAAACAAACCCCCATTTTCGTAAAAGTCCATCGTATTGTTCCACCCGATATAAGGTTTTTTTTGATATTCTACAACTTTTTGTATGGCGGTAAATCTCGAATCGCTGTGTGATAAATGACCCAGAATGACAGAAAAAAATTAAAAACGCATAAAAAACAAAAACATGACACATAATCATCAACAGTTATAAAACCTTCATAATCTGTAGAGCGATACAAGAAGTTAGTATCAAAAAACTAATTTGTTACGTTTCATTTCAAACTACGTTTATGCCTCGTTAACTTTTTTTACACAATGATTTGGGGCTACCTGTCATAGTAAAAGTTTTAGAACTTAGAATAAGCTATCCAGTGACATATCGCTTGACCTTATTGGTCATATAGGCCAATTTGCCCACCCTCCTTTCGTAATAATATTTGGTTATTGTGTCAAATGCTCTCCTTAGTACAGTACCCGAACAGTTTTGAGCTTCGATAACTCACAAGAGCGATTTTCTTTGTTAGTTAGAGAATATGATACGATTACTTATAGTAAAAAATATTTTCTAACAGTTTTTGACGTCGCGCTAGGTATTATATAGATATTTGTTAATAACAACAAGAAAATATTATACAAGATATATTTTCCTTTACCATACCATGGCATTCAACTATTTCAACATCATCTGTCATTTTATAACAGTTTGGTCAATAGATTATGTGAGCATAATGGAAAACAATATGTCAAAATATAAGTGACCTTGAATTCTAAACGAATTACAAATGGCTAAGACGACATATGCTCTTGACAAAACCGTTATAAAATGTGAAATTATGTTGCAATAGTAAAAAGCTCGTAAAAAGCGATAGCGTGGTGGAGAAAAATAAAATGTACATAATGTTTTCGATGTGTAGCAAACAAATACATGTATTATACCTAGCGCAATGCTAACAGTTGTTAGAAAATATCTATTATTATTAATACTCAACGTATTCTATCTACCAGGTGAACCAGGTCACAAAATAAAAATGGACTTGTGATTTATGTCATTTTTATAGGTTAAAAAGGCGTTCCCGTACTCCAATACCTGTCAGTCATATTTCTTTATATTATTTGCCATTTCTATTGACTATACGGGCATTTCACGTCAAGCGGGCAGCGAAAAAAGGGTAAGGATCCGGATTTTGTTTATAACTGGGTTAATTGAACATGTATGTGATCTAAAAAAAATGGCATCTTTACTTTTTTTATTTATTGCTTGGTTACGATTATATACGACTTTAAAAAAAATACAAAATCTGAGTAATGGATTTTTCAAATGTCGTGGATGCAAATCATCAAATGCATTTTAAAATAGCTTAATGGTGTTTTATATAGAATAATAATGGTATTTCTTGAAAATGAAAAAAAAAGTTAAATTTAATTTTTTTTTCATATAGTAAACTGGAAGTATATATTAAAAAAATATTTTTTTCTAACTTCGCATTTTTTCATTTTTTTTATTTTAGTATAAAAATGTAGTTTATAACCTGGAAATGTTATGTAAAAAAAATTATAGTTGTATCTTGAAATTCGTAGAAGACATGTGATCAAAGTATGAAGGTACTGCGCTAGGTTACGCGTCTCTCCGTACGGAAATGTTGCTTAATATGGCAGTCTAAATCGCAAACATAGGCAAACACTGCAATATGTTATAAGTATTTTAATGAAAAGCACTTCTTGTTTACTTTTGTGATACGAAAATAAAATGAGAAGCAATATTTTATCTCCATGTACATGCTGACTGTACATAATTAAATAAACAAATCAGTACTCAGTAGAGACTTGTGGTACCATCTCTTATTAAATAATTGGTACCAGTAAGTTATCACCTCATATCGACGTTATATGCTAGAAAGAGATAGATAGTGACGCTATGCAAGCGTCATTCGATATTTGAATTTCCGTTACCTCTTAGTGTCACTTAGGCCGCTACCGCGTTGTGTTCTGTTTTCTGCAATCAGTCGTATTATTAGTCGCAATAATATTCAATATTTGAATACTATGAATTATTACGGTGATCGATGTTATAATCCTTTTAAATTAACATCTCACCCGAGAACTAAAAATGTGAGAAAAATTTCTACAAGTTTAGCTGAGAAGTGGGGATTGTCAGCATTTGTTTACGTGTGCACGTCCTGCAGAATACGACTTTCTAAGGAAATACCGCCGGAAAACAATCTCGATATTGTGCAGTCGCAGTCGTCTCAAGGTAGCCAGATATCAACTGATTGTTCACAGCACCAAGAAAGTGATTCATTTGTTCCGGAAGACGAATGTCGTAAAACTGTTTCTACTCAAACAGACATAGCTATAGCAGATGAGGAAATTCTGTGTCAGCTGAAACAGAAATACAATGAGCCGTCTACATCTGCGTCTAAGAAAATGCTAATACTTACTATTGCTCCAAAGTCTTGGAGTGAAAGCAAACTCGCAGAAGAATTTGGGACATCGCGACGACAAGCTAAAAAGGCTATGGAACTTGTGGATCAATTTGGCGTTTTGGCATCACCCAATTCCCGTAGTGGCCGTAAGCTACCGGTCGAAACAGAAGAGTTAGTCAGATCATTTTATCTTCGTGAAGATATTAGCAGAGTTATGCTTGGAAAAAAAGATTTTGTATCTGTCAAAACGCACGACGGCAGAACACACTTGCAGAAACAACTTTTGATGTGCAACATTAATGAGTTGTATCAACAGTTTAAAAATGAGTATCCTGACATTAAGGTAGGCTTAACTAAGTTTTACACACTCAGGCCGAAACAGTGTGTCCTTGCTGGCGATTCCGGAACTCACGTTGTGTGTGTGTGTACATATCACCAGAATGTTAAACTTATGCTCAATGGAGGAAATATAGATTCACTTACTGCAGAAACCAACATCCACCTTGCTTGTTATAAAGAGTGCCTGCGAAGAATGATGTGCCCTAACCCTACGTCTAAATGTCACTTGATGACATCTAAATCATCCCCAACTGAACGTTGTAACGATTGTCCTGGATTGGATGCGATTCGGGATCACTTAAAAAATGTTTTTGATGACAATAACATCACAAACGTTCAGTATGAACAATGGATGGGAACGGACCGCTTTTCGATAGTCACCCAAGTGCTTCCCGCAGATGACTTTGTGGATAGCTTTTGTAATGCTTTAGATATCCTAAAACCACATGCATATATCGCTGAACAACAAGCACTCTTTTTTAAACAGCTAAAAGAGACAATATCTGAAGGTGAAATCTTGGTCCAATGCGATTTTGCCGAAAATTACAGTTTCGTTATACAAGATTCCGCACAGTCCTTTCATTGGAATAATGATCAGTCAACGCTGCTAACATCGGTATTTTACTACAAAGACCAGAATAAATTACAACACGGAAGCATTGTAATGATATCCGATGATCTAAAGCACGATACAGCTTCATTTTACGCATTTCAGAAAATATTTCACACAAATCTCTCAGAAAAAAATATTGCAGTGACAAAAATTATGTATAGCACCGATGGAGCCTCACAACATTTTAAAAACAGATTTAACTTTGTTAATATTAATATCTTTATAATACATTGTTATAAAGATGACTTTGGCATTGAAGCAGAGATTCATTTTCATGCAACTTCACATGGAAAGGGGCCTTGCGATGGTCTTGGCGGGAACCTGAAAAGACTAGCAACCCGTGCAAGCCTTCAAATGCCAACAAACAGAGCAATAACCACACCTTTGCATTTATATGAATGGGCGAGAACATCGTTAAAGGAAACAGCAGTATATTATTGTGCCAAGGAAGATATACAGCAACACAGACTGTTCTTGCAACCACGATTTGACAGTGCTATCACCATTCTGACTGGTAAAATAGGAACTGTTAGAGGTTGCTTACTATTTCAATATATGGTTAAAAAGCCTATTTAACAGTGATTAATTTACGATATTATTACAGGAAAATAGTTGTGGCAGTTTTACACAATTCCCTGTAACATTCGAAAAAGCGCAATAAAAAACCACGTCAAAAACACGCGCCCTGTTCGAGTTAATTTTGACCCTAATTATTTTTATTCAATTTTAAGAGGCTTCAGTCTTGTATACTCTGCATTAGCTTGATCTTTTACCTTCATTTTAATATATAATTAACATGGCTCTGACTGACAAGAAGGCTAGTATACAGAATTTTGGAAGACTATCTTGATGTATGGTATCTAAATCATCGTGTTTTGCTCAAAATTGAAAAATACGTTGAGGTTCAGGAGAAGAATAGCTGAAGCAAAGACTCAATTAAATATAGGGTATGAAATATGCCTTAATCTTCTACTTTCATAAAAATAACAATTTTGTAACTCTGGACAACTATAACAATGATCTTAACCAACTTATGTTAAGTACAATTTTCATAAATCATCGGCGTGTTTGGGTCGGACAACAATCTTCAAGTTTACAAGGATCTATAAAATACGCGATCTTGAATATATTTAAGTTAATCATATTATATTTTAATCTGTATGAAATAAGCTTTCTAATCAGGTGTACATTTTTTAAATAAAAGCTTTGTATTATATTTTATCACTCAAAACCCTTGTGACAGAACTTAGGAACCGACTAGGTATTATACGTACAAATTCGCGAGTATTTTCCCCGCGCCGTTCATTGCTTGTCTCAAGGGTATTTTTATTTTGATTTTTTAACGCGGAATGTTGTGACTTCAATAAGCGTTCGTTGCATTATCGCAAATTAAATATGGCGGCGACATCGATCAAGAAGCTTACAACAATGGAGTTTGTATTTCCTTCATATGGTTGAAGAAAAGTTTATTTCCTCGTGATTCGTATTTTTCTTTCTGCATGATTTTGTTGAAAGTAGCGTAGCTGTCCGGAAAGAGAAGTGTCGTAGAATGTATGATCTCCCATATAAAACACGACACTTCTGTTTTCGGACAACCTCTAGTAACATTGAATTTGTGGACAGAAACTATTAATTGCATACTGCCAATAAAATCTGCGTGGAGCTACGGCTATTTGTAATATTCCAATGGGCCCATCCATTAATTACGTCACACTATAAGGGTTTCCCCCCATCTATCGACGCGGATTCGGCAAAATCCGGCGGAAAAAAGCTTTATGTCCACGCAATAAGAGCGAAAAAGACGTCGGCCGAGCCGAACCGTGCCTTGCTAGCTCTTATTATAAATAAATAAATAATAAAAATAAATAAATATTATGAGAGTCTTAGTAGTCTTATTGCGTGGACATAAAGCTTTTTCCACCGGATTTTGCCGAATCCGCCTTGATAGATGGGGGGAAACCCTTAAGCGGAGGGAGGGGGTCAACAAAGTGTGACAAGTTGTGGACAAGGGTGGGGGAGACTTAATTTTTGTGACTTCTCATTGACAAAAATCATGTAGGTATTAAAATTCCCTTTTTTGAAGGAAAGGAACCCTCCATGCCGTGTAGTGTGTCATTCAAACACTTTTGATTGTTTTTTTTTAATGTTGATTTAATTGTCAACATTCGAAATGGAAGTAATAATTTTAAATGTTGATTTTACTTTTAATTTTAAATAAAATTGATCAATATGTAACGTAACATCAGAGTAAGGGGGCTATACGAAATGTGACAAAGGGGAGGAAGGGTCAAAAATGGTGTAATGTAATCTATAGATGAACCCAATATGACATTATGAAATACATTCGGCGCTACAAATTTTGTTTCTGCATGCAAACTCTATTATTTTTAATTTCTTTGTCATCGACATATCTTGTTGGGACCATTTATTTTATTTGTGTTTTACAAGTGGATTAAGTGTTGTTTGAGGAAACAGCACCGGAATAAAATTTGCGTTTTATATTCAATAGTTACAGGGGGGGAATAGATATTTGTGCAACAAGAGACCAAAGTTAGTTTTTGCTTCGAGTGTTAATTTCGAGTGCCGAGCAAGCGAAAGATTCTATAATAGAATCACGAGCGTAGCGAGTGATTCTAGGTTAGAATCTTGAGCGTAGTGAGTGAGTCAAAGGCACGAGGTGCAAATAACTTTGGTCGCATGTTGTTCATACAACTTTTCACCTCAGCAGTGAGAACATAGCAGAAAATTTAAATAATTTTTCACTCCCACTCCATCCCGATCAATCCCACTTCACTTCCGCTCAATTTCCGCCAATTCTACCACACTTCCAATCACTTCCGCTCCAATTCCGCCAGTTCCGCTCCACCTCCACCTAGTACCGCTTTACTTCCAATGACTTGCACTCAATTCTCGCCACTTTAAATAAAATCCGCTCAAGTTCCGCTTCAATTCCGCCAGTACCGTTCCACTTTCACCCAGCTCCGCTCCCCTTCGACTGACTTCCTCACAATCCCCGCCACTTTGAATGAGTTCCGCTCAAGTTCCGCTCCACCTCCACCCAGCTGCGGTCCACTTCCACTAACTTCCACACAATCCTCGCCACTTTTAATGAGTTCCGCTCAAGTTCTGCTTCAGTTCCGCCAGTTCCGCTTCACCTCCACCCAGCTCTGCTCCACCTACACTAACTTCCACACAATTCCCGCCACTTTTAATAAGTTCCGCTTCAGTTCCGCCAGTTCCGTTCCACTTTCACCCAGCTTCACTCCCCTTCCACTGACTCCCACTCAATCCCCGCCACTTTGAATGAGTTCCGCTTAAGTTCCGCTCGAGTTCCGCCAGTTCCGCTCCACCTCCACCCAGCTCCGCTCCACTTCCACTAACTTCCATACAATCCCCGCCACTTTTAATGAGTTCCGCTCAAGTTCCGCTTCAGTTCCGCCAGTTCCGCTTCACCTCCACCCAGCTCTGCTCCACTTCCACTAACTTCCACACAATCCCCGCCACTTTTAATGAGTTCCGCTCAAGTTCCGCTTCAGTTCCGTCAGTTCCGCTTTACTTCCAATGACTTCCACTCAATTCCCGCCACTTTTAATGAGTTCCGCTCAAGTTCCACTTCAATCCCGCCAGTTCCGTTCCACTTTCAACCAGCTCCGCTCCCCTTCCACTGACTTCTACACAATTCCCGCCACTTTGAATGAGTTCCGCTTAAGTTCCGCTCGAGTTCCGCCAGTTCCGCTCCACCTCCACCTAGTACCGCTTTACTTCCAATAACTTCCACTCAATTCCCGCAACTTTTAATGAGTTCCGCTCAAGTTCTGCCAGTTCCGCTCCACCTCCATTTAGTACACCGCTTTACTTCCAATGACTTCCACTCAATTCCCGCCATTTTAATGAGTTCCGCCATTCCGCTCAACTTCCACCCAGTTCCGCTACACTTCCACTGACTTTCAGTCTATTTCCGCCACTTTTAGTGACTTCCACTCCAATTCCGCCAATTCCGCTCTAAATCCGCCAGTTTCGCTCCATTTCCATCAGTTTTCCTCCACTTCCGACCAGTTCCGCTTCAGTTCTACTCTATTTCCACTTACTTTTACTCAATTCCCGCAACATTTTACTGAATCCCGCTCCAGTTCCGCTCCAATTCCGCCAGTTCCGATCCACTTCCACCCAGTTCCGCTCTACTTTCACTGACGCTCACTCAATTCTCGCCTCTTTTACTGACTTCCGATCCAATTTCGCTACTTATTACAAATAGCACATTTACTAAAAACTAGTGCCTGCGCAAAATCTTGTGATTAGGTTTCCAAGCTATTTTGGTGTGCATCAGGGGTCTGATATTCAAATAAAAAAGAAAAGCGAGAATATGAAGTTTGAAAATATTACTTTCTCTGTCTTTCTTCTGAGGACATCTCAAGGTCATTTTGTCTCACGCTCGCAGCAAAATTGAATTTTGCTCACTGTTATTGAGCACCAAACAACCCTTGTTCGAGCTGCTGAGGTGAAAACAATTTTTCTGGCTTTGGAAGCGATTATTTCTGAAAATATTTACTTTATCACAGAATGTTGAAAGAAACCTCGATGTTACTTTCTTTAGATTGATGTGCAACATGTTGATATTACGTAAACATTTACATTCCATACATATGGAGCCCCCCCACCCCTTAAATTATTTTTTCTGCAATTTAACTACATAACTAAATAGTGGCATGCAAAATACATCTTATGTCTAAATTTCATTAAGATACGTCTTATAGGTTCCGAGTAAAATGGCTGTGACATGCGGACGGATGGACGCATAGACGGACATGACGAAACTATAACGGTTTCGTTTCTGCCATTTTGGCTACGGAATCCTAAAAAGAAATCTTGCGAAAATTAACTATACGACTTCGTAATATGGAATATTTTTTAATATGTCATTTAGCTTTTATTAAGTTTAAATTAAGCAAGAATTCTTGCTTATTATTCAAGGATAATTATTATTGGCAGAATGTAATTTCCAATATTACCCGATACGATTTTTAAAATGTCATATTAAATTTCGTAAAAAATTAACTAAATATGTGTTCGTAGAAAGCTTTTACTTTCGTTTTTTCATTAAACTTTATATTAAAATAAAATTAGCGACTACAACATGGATAACGTTGGTCATATAAAGGACCTAAGTTACTACATTTCATCATCATCATTGGTCCTTACGTCTTTTGCAGAAGATTTATGATGTAAAATTAGTGAGATACCGTTTTTGGTGGCTGAATGAACCGACGCGAGAGCGGCCTGAGTAGAGACATTTGCAGCAGTTAGTGCTGATTTTTTTAAATTATATTATACGGTGGCGAACAAGCATACGGCCTTCCTGATGGTAAGCAGCTACTGTAGCATATGGACGCCTGCAATTCCAAAGGAGACAAGCATAAGGAGGATGGTTGGCAGTCCTCAACTGTGCGTTTCTCCAGAAACTTCCTACCTCGCACGACAAAACTGTGGAATGAACTGTCGTCTGCGGTATTTCCGGACCGATACGATCTTCAAACCTTCAAGAAAAGAGCGTATTCCCATCTTAAAGGCCGGCAACGCGTTTGTGACCCCTCTGGTGTTGCGGGCGTCCATGGGCGACGGTAATTGCTTACCATCAGGCGGGCCGTATGCTCGTTTGCCTCCTATTTCATTAAAAAAAAGCGCGTTGCCGACCTTTTTCCAAAAAGGAGGATACACTGATTCCTAACGGAACCCAACTCAAACTCAATGCTATAACGACATTGACATTTGCTATTCGAACCAATGTGAGACCAATGTGTGACCAATGTGAGACCAATGTGTGACCAATGTCTGACCAATGTGAGACCAATGTGAGACCAATGTTGAATGAAAAACTGTTCGAATAGCAAATGTCAATGTCGTTGTAGCGTTGAGTTGAGTTGGGTTGGAGCTGTGTCTGTCCAGTGTGTGTGCATAGTGTTGTATACTCATGCCGGCCAGAATAGAGAGACAATTTAACTAAAAAAAAATTGTTCATTTCAGGTAAACAACATGCCTCAATATTCAAACATTTTATGATATAAATCTACACGGCGGTAAGTGCCGAATATTTATACTTGTAACGTAATGAACAATATAAATATTTTCGGGTAACGTATAATCTGAATTAAGAAACTATACATAAACTTCTGTGATAATCGTTTGTCCGTTGACGAAAATTCACAGAGGATTGATAAGTTTTATGAATAAAAGGGGCATAGTGAATATAGTAAAATTGACTGCGTGGGATTTTTATATATTTCTTCCAATTCTAAAATTTTTAAAATAAAATATTTTATTTTTTTAATACTTTATAAAAAAATGGGTTTGCTCGATACAGTTTCCATCAAATACTCAAACATATCAGGGCCATCAGGGGGCTTAGCCAAGACGACAATCGTTTGCAGAAAACGAATCGAAACGCTATCCATCTCTCTATCGCGCTAATATGGAAGAGTGAGCGAGAGCGTGTAGCGTTTCGTTTCGTTTTCTGCAAACGATTATCACCTTGGCTACAGGGTCTGAACATGCACTTTATCGCCTTGACAATAGAGGCGTTGTTCAGATATTCGTGACCCCCTTGGCCGCTCCGATATATCTGATGGCGACTGTACCACAAAAAATGCGACTTAAACGTGTTTATCTGTATTACATAAAGCAAAAGGAAAGGTCTTCTTACTGATCTGACATTTCTAACGGGTTATCGTACCGGTAAGTTCTAAATCAAAGGCGTCTTATCAGACAAACTAAAAGATTAACAGTCCCTAAGTGAAAGGAAATTCTAAATGATAACGTTATCAATTGACACGCCATTAAAGTACCGGCGCGCGGCGTACGTGTTGGTTATCAATGCATTTTGGTTGTTTATTTTATTAAATTATACAAAGAACACCGATGTATAGACGGAGAGCTGGCCACGTCAGATATGACACAATAATGAGAACAACGAAACCCGTCTTAGTTAGTTTGCTACACTATGCTTATTTCTAGATCCGGACATCTGGCAGTCGTCAAGCGGTGGAGGTCAAATAATGCAAACCACTTCAAGAATACAAATCTTAGAGTTCTGGGTTTGATGCAAGGATGATTAAGACAGGCTAAAGCACTAGCGTCATCTATCGGTCACCACAAACACTAAATTCCTATTTAACCTTTCTGTTAAGCCTATTGGTTGACTAGTAGAGAATGCCTTATGGCATTCAAGTCCACCAGTCCGCCATTAGTACCATAGTACCATCTTATTTTGTGCAATTAAGATTAAATAAATAAATTCTAGTTTCTAATATTTTGTTCGGCGATTAACGCTGACAGAATAACTCTACTCCAGACTCAACAGATGGCGCTTTGGCACATTGTACCGAAAACAGACGTATAGCCTGAAGGTTCGAGAGATTAGATTATATCATTGCCAAAGGTTCATTCTGTTGGGGGAAAGTACTGGTAAACGACGTATGATGTAATTCATAGTTTTTCGCCTTCTATTTTGTTTCCCCAATAATGCACAATGTCTTTTGTTCTAATGTTAAAATGTAGACCCTGTCCTCTATAACTTCCGCAGTTTTTACCTATTTTGATTTTACTATTCTCCAATTGAAAAATTTTGCTAGTCTGTCACACAGATGCCTGGATCTAGCAATAAGGATAGTATAGCAATCTAACTAGACGGGTTTTGTTGCTCTCATTATTATGATACAACGACGTGGCCAGCTCTTAGTCCATTAGGCTGCGTTTCCACCAGAGATGAGCAAGGATGTGTCGCGAGGAATGTGTTTGTTAATAATCAATAGAATCACTTCATTTGTTTATCCTCGCACAGCGCAGCTCTAGCATTGGTTCTTAACAAACACATTCCTCGCAACGCATCCTCGGTCATCTCTGGTAGAAACGTAGCATTATTTTGTCTCACTCGAACGCGACACCTTCTTCCTCCTAGCGTTTGTCCTGGCGTGGGGTCCGCTTGACAACCTAATCCCATGAATTAGCGTAGGTACTAGATTTTACGAAAGCGACTGCCATCTGACTTTCCAACCCAGAGGGGAAACTAGGCCTTATCGGGATTAGGTCCTTACGATGTTTTCCTTCACCGAAAAGCGACTGGTAAATATCAAATGATATTCCGTACATAAGTTCCGAAAAACTCAGTGGTACGAGCCGGGGTTTGAACCCGAGACCTCCGGATTGAAAGTCGGACGTCTTACCGCCAGGCTACCAACGCGCAAGCGCGACACCGTTGTGCCTAATGTAATGGCATAAGGCATACATTCGGACGTCAGCGACGCGCTTCGCTCACGCCACGCCGGCATCCCACTCGTGTGTGACAAAGCCTTTAGTAGGGCAATGTCACCCTTGACTAATAATGGAGGGCGATAAGAAAATAAGAGCGGGAGTAGATAATTTTCGGATAGCCTGGAGAGGATCGTCATGACGGGAAATGTTGAAGGCACAAGACTAAGAGGCCCTCCCCCTGCAAGATGGTGTGCCCAAATCACTGCAACCATGCAATTAAAACTGCAAGAAGCCACGCGCTTAGCGAGGAATCGAAGCCTATGGAGGAACCTGGTCTTCAACAGAACATGATGTCACGATCCTCAGCTCTAAGGGAACGACTTATGATGATGATGATGTAGATCATTTTGGCCAACTTGCCCTTTAAGCGATTTGGCTGGCTGTACCAAAAAATTACGAAAAAACTACAGGAGATGAAATAAATCAACATTATCCAACACATGCTAACCCTTCTTTTTTAAACCTAAAATGATTCAGAGCGTGATTCATATATTTGTATGCTATTAATATTTCATTGATATCCTCTTCCAATCGTGTCTGGTTCACACGTGCTATCCATGTGTTTGGGATAGAACAGGGAGTGCGTAGAGTCGATTTTGACTTATATTTTTATATATATTTTTTAAAGTATTGGAAAATTGTAGTACAGTCGCCATCAGAAATATCGGAGCGGCCAAGGTGGTCACAAATATCTGAACAATGCCTCTATTATCAAGGCGATAAAGTGCATGCTCAGATATTTGATGGCGATTGTACATTACAGTCGCCATCATATCGGAGCGGCCAAGGTACTCAAAATATTAATAAACGTTTTTATAATATATGTCATATAGGCCAGTTTTGAACCGGTCTCTAGTTTTCGCGGTTGACGACATAACCTCAAGACCCGGTCACGGCGGACCCTGTGGAAAAACGTTGATTGGTTAAAATTGACATATTTTGTAGGTACCAATAAAATAAAGTTAAAAAATGGCATTGCCAGGAAGGTAAAATATTTTAAATAAATCACACACGTCAAAAAAAGGAACATGTAAATTCTAGTAAAAAAGAGCTTTAGAGCGTGTGCGATTTGCCTGTTGGATTCTGAGAACTCTGGAACGCAATAATAGTACATTATGATACAAGTGTGCTAAGTTGATCATTACATACGAAGCGATAATTGTGCGTACGAACGCATGTGAGTGCGCATAAGGAAGCTGAGCTTATGTAATGATCAAGCACACGCGTTTCATACGACGTTTTTCAACACACTTGCCAGGAAATAACAGAATAGTACCTATAATTAATAACTTTTGATAAATACATTAATTGTCAGAATGTTTACAGGATAGAGGTATTTACGAACCTAAGATAATTAAATTTAACTAACCTTTTTTGTGATGTTATTGAGTATCTGGAACTCTTTTTCAAATCATTTCATAAAATTAAAGACTTCAGATTTATTGTGGAATAAATTATAGTATTTTTTTCTTACGTATTGCTCACTAGATTTTTATGATGACATTTTACTAGTATGTATCACAATTTTGAAATATATCCAGAGGTTAAATTAACGCTAAAGTTGTCTTCTTATTCATTGAAAATATAATTTGTTTAAATTAATAAAAACGAGAAAAATCTAACAAATAAACAATGATTTGAGGTTAACTTATAAATGGCGCGCAATTTTCTTTTTTGGATGTGCGTGCAGGTTGAGGCAAAGGCGCGGACGTATAATGCCAAACAGCCAATATCAAAACAGACAATTCGTGTTTTAAACACGAATTATTGTGTATATTACGAGTAATATAATAAGTTGAAATGATTCTTATTCACAATCAGGATTGTATAATTTATATTCTATCGTAAATGTGTATATTTTTAATATATTTACTTTTTTTTTACTTTTTTAGAATGTAAACTCATAAAGAGTTAAAAAAAAAGTAAAGGTAATACCCGACTAAATTACAACGATTCGTCTGCGTACGTACAACTTGGTACTAGAGTACAAACGTCACTTGATCGGATTATTAAATTATTCCACTAGTTGGATAATTATTGTGAAATGCACGCGTGTTTAATATCTAGGATTATGAGCATAAAAGCGGTGGAATAAGAACCTCGTTACGAGCAGGTGTGTTGAAAATATATTTATGATTTCATCCATTCATCTCCCAGACGGCACCGATTAATAGTGCAATTTCAAAACTGAAAGTCATTATGCCTCATTATGTTCCATTGTGAATCATTGACTCCCTTTTGAATGAAACATCCGTCACCGGAGACGCGGACATATTTTAGGACATAGTCATATTTAAATGAATACTAAGTCATTTTAATGAACGGGTTTGGTTGTTTTTATTTGGAAACTGAAATATGATTATAAATATTTCCATCTAACCGATATTTATTTATTTTCTAGTGTCCCATAGTGTCCCATTTACTGGGCAAAAGTCTACCTAGCCCCTTCTCTTTCTTCAACGCGTCTCTATCAGCGAATCAATTATATGTACTTAAGTAAATGTTTATTTTGGATACATAGCTCCCTATGACTTTAAAATAAAAAATATATTATTAGTATTTAGCTGAAGCTAAGGCAAATAGAAATAGCCAAAGTAATACGAAGTTTTTGGAAATAAAGAACATTACCTATCGATTTCATGAAAGTAAGAAAATTGCATTATACTTGATAACAAATACGAGTACTATACTTATGTAAATAACCAAATAGCAGGTGATAATTACTCTTTCCAAAATAATCAGTAACAAGCATTAAAAAAAGTGGCTCCACCGCTCCACAGATTTTAGAACACAAGTCATATTTTAATGAACAGTCTCGAAGACAGATATAAAGAGACAAATAACTAATGGGCAAAGGATACATTTTTGTTAAAAGACCGAAATTCTTTGATGCTGCTTGATTTACGTGCTAATTTAGATTTAAACATAATATAATTGGGTGTGAAATCAAGTTCGTCGGGATCTTTGTTTTTGTTATTTTTCAACCGACTTCAAGATTTCGAAGGAGGTGGTTATCAAATCGTCGGGATCTTTGTTTTTGCTATTTTTTTTTTAATGTATGATCACCGATTATTCGATGACTGCTAGACCGATTTGGAAAATTCTTTTTTTGTTTGAAAGAGTATACTTGACAGTTGGTCCCATTCTTACCAGGTCTTATCTGATGATGGGATCCTGGAGAAATCGAGGGAACTCTTCAACTATTATAGGCACACCTATAGTGACTTGAATATTTTTACAGCAGCTCGAGCATTTGCTTTTGGAAAGGTGGAGGCTAAGTGAAGTCGGTTCTTTTTTGTTTAATATTATTTAAATCTCGTTTAAGTCCATCCAACGTCAACCGGAGGATTCACTGTGTTGACGGCTTAAGGGACAGTGGGTCCCCCGTCGTCAACACTGCATCTTTGAGCTCTCAGGCTATCAGGCGACCTTACTTACCGGCAGGTACACAACACTATTTGTCTGTGATTTTCTGTATGGTATGTACCTACTTCCCCAGACGGGCTCTGCTCCAGATTAGCCCTTTGTTATAAGGTGCAATCGTGTCTATCTTTCAAAATCCCTTCTTGGGTTATAAGTGGTCTTGCCATCCTTTCGGATTTTTGGCGGTTTCTATTCGCCGCCCGTTGCAACGGGCGGGGCTGTTTTGCCTGAGTAGGCGCGGCTTCTTCAGTCTAGCTTGTTAAGACGTGGTTTTCGGTGGCCTCTCAGCGGCTTTGCGGCTATTGCTGGCCTTTCAGCGGTGTTGTGGTTCCCTGGGAGTACCAGGGGGATTTTTGGATTACTCCTGCTGCTGTTGCGCTAGCTTCCTGGGGAGCGGCTGTCTGGTGGGCGTGCGTGGTGCGGTGCGATGCCCTGAAGATGGCTGGAGTGGTCGGCGCGTCTGAACATTGAGTTCGAGAGAGGCGTTCAGGCTCTTGAGTCCGCGCTGGATGTCGAAGTTACGCACGAAGCGGGGAGCGTTGACTATGGTGCGGAGGGCTTGATTTTCCAGCGCACGCAGTCTCTTTCTGTGATTTCAGAAGTCATGGTTTACCAAGCGGGAGCTGCGTACGTCAGGCGGGACCGTAGGTAGGTCTTGTAAATCCCCAAAATAAGGTGCTAAAGTGTGAACACATTTTAAACCTCAACTGTACCTACCGTTAGAAAAATAAGGTGAAAAAGTGTGAACACATTTTAAACCTCAACTGTTCCTACCGTAAGAAAAATAAGGTGAAAAAGTGTGAACACATTTTAAACCTCAACTGTACCTACCGTTAGAAAAATAAGGTGAAAAAGTGTGAACACATTTTAAACCTCAACTGTACCTACCGTTAGAAATGTAAGGTGAAAAAGTGTGACCACATTTTAAACCTCAACTGTAGCTACCGTTACAAAAATAAGGTGAAAAAGTGTGAACACATTTTAAACCTCAACTGTACTTACCGTTAGAAAAATAAGGTGAAAAAGTGTGAACACATTTTAAACCTCAACTGTACCTATCGTTAGAAAAATAAGGTGAAAAAGTGTGAACACATTTTAAACCACAACTGTACCTACCGTTAGAATAACGATCTACATTTATACTAGCAAAACTGTTTCTAAACATTCTCAGAACTTATTTCTGTTTATTCAAAGAAATTAGAATTACTAACCACTCGACCTTTTATAAACTTTGATGTCATCCACAACAAAGACTTTGTTATGTCTAATAGTCCTTTGTTTACTTTTTAAGCAAGTATCTAGTTACTATTTAATGGTTAGGTTATATTATTATAATTAAATGCGAAACAATTTCACTTAAGCTTTTAAAGCAATGTAAATTAGAGATTTAAAGGTCTGGCAATGGTGAGGCGTCTCGTCGGATTGCCTAAATTTCGAAAAAACAAACGCTAAAATTTTCAAAGGTCTGCGGTGAGTAAGGTTGCCAGAGAGCTCAAAGAAGAGTAGTGTGTTGACGACGGGGACCTTCTTGTCCCTTCAGCCATCAACGGAGTGAATCTTCCTTTTAAAAGGTAAACAAATCTCATGTGACACCTCTGGAGATGGCCGTAGACTTGTTTGCCACCATCGTGCTATAAAAATAATAAAATCAGTATTATACGTAATTTTCTCCAAGTTTATGGATTTTAGGGTCCTAGCTCTATGGGAATAAAACTGAAGCCAACAGGACCAATCGTGTGTCCGTCTGTTCATCTGTCACAGCCAATTTGCTCCGAATTTACTGGACCGATTGTCCCCTCCGCTTTCAACCGATAAGCTCAGCGCCTTTCTGTGGCGGAGTGGTGAAAAACATATTTAGATTCAGGATTTTAATCTTCCTTTTGGTCCCATCAAAAAAAAGTCTTGAAATTATGATTCGATCTTTAAATCAATCAAACCACTTAAATCAGATTTCTAGCAAAAAATATTTTACCTAATACAGGATCGGTTCCAATCTTGCCAATTCACATAAATTAAATTCAATTCCTTTGATGAGTGGGACTAAAGGCGACATGAAAGAACTGGCAATTTAAATTGAAGCTCGTATTTCCAGTGTTGCCAGGGCTACTGGGTCAAAAATATTTTTTTTGTACTCGTCGACTTTGATAATGTTTAGAAATAGAGGAAAAGTAGAAAAATCCACTACATCAAGCGGGACTCGAACTCCCGAATCTGGAATACCTACATGCTCACACTAAAAAACAATTTTTATTATTCTTGAATTTTGGTGCAATAATAGTAGTTTATGTAACTGTACCTTAATTAGGCCTTATTAGTTATTACGTAACAGTATTGCATACACTGCTTTATCTACACACATATTATAAATCCTAAATGAAGTGTTCGGAAACCATTAGAATGACCGCCATTGCACCGCCATGGCCAACTCGATTGTGCCGGCGGTCGGAGAGGAGGGCAGATTTTTATACGTTTTTACCACACTGTCACAGATAATACCAGTGTATTATCTGTGACAGTGTGGTAAAAACGTATAAAAATCAGTATGTTACGTTACTGGTGGCAATAATAGTGGTACGGTGGTACATACGGTTTCCGAACGCTAAATAGAGGATTTATGATACATATTGGTGTAGATAAAGAATATTTACTTACTTACTTGTCGATTATCCGTATCGTCGTTATGTCGTATCCACCCATACATAAAAAAAGTTCTTCATGCCTATTCTAGTTGACAAAACTAGTCATACTTAGTTTACTTACATCATCGTTTCAAGAATGAATGTCTCATTCTTCGTCTCAAACATAACTGTCAAACATGTCGCCTAGCATAGTCATTACTTTTGTTTATTATGCGTTTTCAACACATTATTGTTTGAGCTTAGCGCTGGTGTTGTGTTACTAATTATGTTACATTGTTACCCACTTTTACAATGTTGTAGAGACTGCTTTGTGGAACGCCTATTATGCACAACATTTATACAAAAAGTTGTAAGTTCTTAAAGATATACTTGTGTTCGGATTCCAATTCCAACATATGAAGGGTACACGGAAAGAACATGTCTAGTCACATTGACAACATTTTGAGTTATAGCGCTTTTAAAATTTGGAACGATTCAATTAACCATACTATTTTCGTAACTAGATGGTTTTTATGAGTTAAGAAGTGGATATACGTTAACATTTACATCTTTAACAGAAGTTGTTACTAATAGTTCATTGCAAGCTCTACATTTTGATATAAAAATCTCATTTTACAAAAAAAGTGACTAGACATGTTCTTTCCGTGTACCCTTCATATTTTTATTATTTCTACTCAGAATTGTGTTCAATTTCATTCAATTCAATTCAACTCATTTTATTTTCTATTTTCAATATATTTAATTCAGACATGTCCATAGAGTGTTTAGTAGGTACCGGTAAGGGCCGGTTGCACCAAACCGCCTGTTAACGTCAACGTCACCGTTTAAAAAATCTTGTATGAAAAGTTTGACAGTTTTCTATGGAATGACAGCTCCGTCGCCATATTTAACGTTGATGAGTTCGTTAGTTATGCGTGGTGCAACCTACCCTAAATCTTACATCCTAGGTTAGATACCTAAAACTAATTTTCTAATAAATACACAGGTAGGTACTTAAAATATCCCATAAACATTGCCTCTAGATTCCATATGGATGGAGTTCCAATGCTTCCATTCCATATTGGACCAGCCGGGTACTCCGCCACCAGGTTTTCAACCGACTTTAAGATTCTAAGAAGGTTCTCAATTCGTCGGGATCTTTGCTTTTGCTATTTTTAGGGTTCCGTACCTCGAAAGGAAAAAACGGAACCCTTATAGGATCACTTTGTTGTCCGTCTGTCTGTCTGTCTGTCTGTCTGTCTGTCTGTCTGTCTGTCTGTCTGTCTGTCTGTCAAGACCATTTTTCTCAGGAACGCGTGGAGGTATCAAGCTGAAATTTATATCAAATACTCAAGTCTATTGTCCCTTGCAGCTGTGAAAAAATCAAACTTAAAAACCAACGCAATCAAAAGATACAGTCGTTTATGCTGCAAATTTTAGAGTTTTTCGGCAATCGCAAAACCTACGGGGTACTTCCCGTGAACTCAGAAACTTGAAATTTGGCACGAAGCAACGTCATATAGCACAGACAATGGAAAAATTACAAAAAGCAGACATTTTTAGTAAAATCATACAAAAAAATATTTAAATTTTTTTAAACTGACTACCTTTTTCCTCGTAAACGCGTAGAGGTATTAAATTGAAATTCATGTCAAATACTCAGGGCTATAGGAGCTTTCAGATGTAGCAAAACCAAACTTTTATGTCAACGCAATCAAAAGAAATAGCAATTTAAGTCGCATATTTTGAAACTGAGTACTCGCAAGAAACTCAAAACCTAAAGGGTACTTTCCGTAAATTCAGAAACTTAAAACTTGGCACGAAGAAACTTCATATAGCACAGACAAAGGAAAAATTACCAAAAGTAGACATTTTGATTAAAATCATACAAAAAATTTTTTTTTAAATATTATACTTACTACTTTTTTCCTCGTAAACGCGTGGAGGTATTAAATTGAAATTCGTGTCAAATACTCAGGGCTATAGGACCTTTCAGATGTAGCAAAACCAAACTTTTATGTCAACGCAATCAAAAGAAATAGCAATTTAAGTCGCATATTTTGAAACTGAGTACTCGCAAGAAACTCAAAACCTAAAGGGTACTTCCCGTAAACTCAGAAACTTGAAACTTGGCACGAAGAAACTTCATATAGCACAGACAAAGGAAAAATTACGAAAAGTAGACATTTTTAGTAAAATCATACAAAAAATATTTTTTTAAATTTTTTACTTACTACCTTTTTCCTCGTAAACGCGTAGAGGTTTTTGCTTGTTATAGGTGTTTACGGAACCCTCGGTGCGCGAGTTGGACTCGCACTTGGCCGGTTTTTTTTAATGTATGTTCAGAGATTATTCGAAAACGGCTAGAACAATTTGGATATACTTGACAGTTGGTCCCATTGTCATCAGGTCAGGATCTGATGATGGGACCCTGGAGAAATCGAGGGAACTCTTCAAATATTATAGACACACCTAGCATGATTAGTATTTTAAACACTAGCTCGGGCATTTTTGCTCTTGGTAAGGTGTAGACTTTTTTCTTTTAATTTAAAGGTTGAAGACGCCAAAACCTGGGCATATAAAAATAGCTATAGTTATTCGAAAAATGGAGATATTTAAACTTTTGAAACAACAATATTCTCACAAGGAACTGGGCTATAAAATGATGATAGTTTTATTTTCTTTTATTTATTCGTTGGCAAAATATCGAGCGTACAATATCAAAAACGTGAACGCATTTTGCACGAACTTGTAAAAAATCCCATGTTAAGCTACATAGATATCGCGAAAAGGCTGAAATATCCACAATCTACTGTTGGTCACGTATTAAAAAGTTTCCGTGAACGCTTGACAATAGATAGAAAGCCAGGAAGTGGTGGGTTGCAGGGAGTCAAGAATAAGAAACAGGAAAGAGTATTTTAAAGATTTTTGCCTCAAATCATACGATTTCATCTCGTAATGTTGCTAAAAAAGTGAAAATGTCTTAGTCCTATGTCCAAAAAGTGAAACAGATGGCAGGACTGAGGAGTTATAAAGCCCAGGCCGCATCAGATCGAGACTCAAAACAGAACTTATCCGCAAAGATACGGTCGCGACAACTCTATGAAGATTTTCTTACAAAATTTAAATGCGCGGTGATGGACGACGAAGTATATAAAATTGGATTGTAGACAAATACCTGGTCAAGAGTTTTATACTAGCAAATCTCGAACAGATACTCCTGAAGATTTTGAATTAAAAAAATGAGGGCAATTTCCAAAAAAATACCTTCTTTGGCAGGAAATATGTAGCTGTGGTAAAAGAAGTCGCTCGTTTATCACCACCAGGACAATAAACGGCGATATTTATCAGACAGATTGTTTACAGAAGCGTTTGCTGCCTTTTATAAGACAGCATGCCTCACCACCGCTGTTTTGGCCAGATCTAGCCAGTTGCTAATACGCAAAATCAGTTATGGAATGGTACAACGCTAACAGGATAATGGTGGTACCCAAAATATGCAATCCGCCAAATAGTCCGGAACTGCGGCCTGTTGAAGAGTACTGGAGTATTATGAAAGGAATTCTAAAAAAGAAAGGCGGAAAAGTAAAATCGGTCCCTCAGCTACAAAAAATATGGACCTGGGCGACAAAAATCTTTTCTAAAGAGATGGTGCAAAGTCTTATGAGCCGTGTGCGTAGAAAAGTTCGATCTATGGCTTACTGTGTAAACATTAATTTAAATTAAAAATGTGATGTTAGAATTCATTAAATTTGTCATTAAATGTGGTATTAATAATGTAGTTATTTATTTTCAAACTGGTTTAAAAACAAATTTTGCGTGCCCAAGTTTTGGCGTGTTCAACCTTTATTAAGTGCGTACTATCGATTCATCTTTACTAAAAGACAATGAGAAACGGTTACTTATTACCAAAACTGAGTTATTTTTTAATTCTCCCGAAAAACGCCATTAAGGATTAGCCTATCCCCATGTTTGATGTTCTGTGACCTGCGACTGTTGTTTCAACACGTAGCGAAGTAATTACAGTGCAGTCTCAATCTCACGCACGTAAATTCACCAAATACAATCCCTGCGGCTATTTCTTACGGGGGTGTCGGTACTTGTGTCGGTTTTGTATGTAATTCTATGGACTTGTGGTCTGAATTAAACGATTTGAATTTGGTACTGTCGGTTAGGCTGTACACAGACATGACAATTCGCTTCTTTCCTATAGATTTTCCAACGCTTAAACAAATAATTTTAAACAAAAAAGAACCGACTTCACTTATCCTCCACCTTTCCAAAAGCAAATGCTTGAGCTGCTGTAAAAAATACTCAAATCACTATAGATGTGGCTATAATAGTTGAGGATGCCATCATCAGATCCTGACCTGGTTACAATGGGACCAACTGCGAAGTAAACTCTTTCAAACAAAAAAAGAATTTTCTAAATCGGTCCAGCCGTCTTCGAATAATCGGTGAACATACGTAAAAATAATTTTAAACAAAAAAGAACCGACTTCACTTAGCCTCCACCTTTCCAAAAGTAAATGCTCGAGCTGCTGTAAAAATATTCAAGTCACTATAGGTGTGCCTATAATAGTTGAAGAGTTCCCTCGATTTCTCCAGGATGCCATCATCAGATCCTGACCTGGTTACAATGGGACCACCTGTGAAGTATACTCTTTCAAACAAAAAAAGAATTTTTCAAATCGGTCCTGCCGTCTTCGAATAATCGGTGAACATACGTAAAAATAATTTTAAACAAAAAAGAACCGACTTCACTTAGCCTCCACCTTTCCAAAAGTAACTGCTCGAGCTGCTGTAAATAATACTCAAATCACTATAGGTGTGCCTATAATAGTTGAAGAGTTCCTTTGATTTGTCCAGGATCCCATCATAAGATCCTGACCTGAAGACAATGGGACCAACTGTGAAGTATACTCTTTCAAACAAAAAAAGAATATTCTAATACGGTCGAGCCGTCTTCGAATAATCGGTGAACATACGTTAAAATAATTTTAAACAAAAAAGAACCGACTTCACTTAGCATCCACCTTTCCAACACCAAATGCTCGAGCTGCTGAAAAAAATACTCAAATCACTATAGTTGTGCCTTTAATAGTTGAAGAGTTCCCTCGATTTCTCCAGGATCCCATCATCAGATCCTGACCTGGTTACAATGGGACCACCTGTAAAGTATACTCTTTCAAACAAAAAAAGAATTTTCCAAATCGGTTTAGCCGTCTTCGAATAATCGGTGAACATACATAAAAAAAATATAAAAAAAAATAGCAAAAACAAAGATCCCGACGAATTGATAACCTCCTCCTTCGAAATCTTGAAGTCGGTTGAAAACGAAAACTTATTTAGATCTAAACTTAACCTAGATAAGACAGTTTTGTGACGATTTCTGAGGAATTTGTCATCAAACTACCAAAAAAAAAACCCTCTCTCCCGGTAAGCGTCATTAGAGATCTTTTGTCCCTCCTATTTTAAGTTCTGTGACCTGCGACTGTTGTTTCAACACGTAGCGAAGTAATTACAGTGCAGTCTCAATCTCACGCTCATAAATTCACCAAATCCAATCCCTGCGGCTATCACTTACAGGGGGTCGGTACTGTCGGTTAGGCCGGTCGTACGCATGACGGTTTCCTGAATAGATTTTTTGTCAACATTTGGCAACACAGAAATCGTTCTTTTCAACCGACGTCAAGATTTCAAAGGAGGAGGTTATCAATTCGTCGGGATCTTTGTTTTTTTTTGCATTTTTTTTATTTTATATTTTTTTTTATGTATGTTCACCGATTGATTATTCGAAGACGGCTGGACGGATTTGGAAAATTATTTTTTTGTTTGAAAGAATATACTTCACAGTTGGTCCCATTGTAACTAGGTCAGGATCTGATGATGGGATCCTGGAGAAATCGAGGGAACTCTTCAACTATTATAGGCACACCTATAGTGATTAGAGTATTTTTACAGCAGGCCGAGCATTTGCGTTTGGAATGGTGGATGCTAAGTGAAGTCGGTTCTTTTTTGTTTAAAATTATTTTCTATTGTTTCATATGTTTAACTTTTTTCCTAGCTTTTTTCTTTTAATGATGTAATTTGTGTACCTACCTAACTGTATGTATATTGTGGCAAGCAAATGAAGAATAATCAACCAATCAATCAATCAATCAACACCGTGGCGAGAGATTTAGCTCTCATAATCTACCTAATCATGTTTAATCTTTTTTTTTTTATTACTGGATTTTGACAGCTGCTGTCAAAAAGCCCTCTCGTCTCAACGCCGCCTGGGATTCCGGAAACCCTCACTGCGATGCTAGTTTATTACAACTTGCTGTTTCCGCGGCGTGGCCCGCGTGCTTTTCTGTAGATTAAAATAATTTTAAACAAAAAAGAACCGACTTCACTAAGCATCCACCTTTCCAACACCAAATGCTCGATCTGCTGTAAAAAATACTCAAATCACCATAGGTGTGCCTATAATAGTTCAAGAGTTCCCTCGATTTCTCCAGGATCCCATCATCAGATCCTGTCATGGTTACAATGGGACCAACTGTGAAGTATACGCTTTCAAACAAAAAAAGAATTTTCCAAATCGGTCCAGCCGTCTTCGAATAATCGGTGAACATACATAAAAAAAATAGCAAAAACAAAGATCCCGACGAATTGATAACCTCCTCCTTCGAAATCTTGAAGTCGGTTGATAAGTCCTCCTTTTTTAATACATAAATAATGAGTTTTGCGACATGACATTGGACCTACAATAAAAACAACATTAACGATACGAAACTTGTTTAATATTTTTCCCAAAATACGAAATACCAAATCATTTCCTGAAAACGTCATTATTGTTGACCTACATCCTGGTCATTTTCACTTAACTGTGTACCATTAACGGCCAGTTAGCAATCGTCACAAAACTGACGGTCAATATCAAACCCCATACATTTTGTCAGGAATGTGACGGTTAGACGTTACTGAAAAGTACAAGTTAAAATAAAAATGCCCAGCTACACCATGTTAAAACGACGGTTTAGTCGCACAGTTTAGAATCAATGCAAATACCTATACTTTTTGAGGCAACTTTATTCAAGGAGGCAGTATTGCTTGATAATCGTTGTTACTAGCTTACTTGCCTTAATAAGAAAAAAAAACGCTCGAAAAAAAGCTATCTAAGGTTCTCTACTCTGCGACTATGACTTGCGATTTTTAATCGCATCCGAACGAACGCCAGTGTGTCGTACCCCTAATGTTGAACATCTCCAGATTAATAAAGGGCCCACGTTTCATTACTTTGTGTTTGGTCAGCGTTGTCTGTTGGTATTGATATTGAACTCTATCGCCTACGTAATAAAGGGTAGTAATAAAGAGTGCTTGACAGTGGATGTTTAAATTGAACTCTATTGCATACGGAATAAGGACGGGTAGTATTAGTGCTTGAAAGTGTTGTTGTGTCTATTTATTATGGATCCGATCGTTATTGAATTAAGTGACGATTTTCTTCTTGTTTTAGACTACTGTTGTTTCTCGATGTTTCTAGATTTCGATCATCCTACCTTATACAGACCTAAGGTTGTAGTGGCCCTCAGGCTATATGCATTATTATATTGTTTTAACACATCGTATAGATAAATACTTAAATAAATAGAAAATATCCATAACTTATCTTATCTTTAACATATCTATGATAAACACATAAATAAATGCCTTGACCAGGAGTGGAACCCGGGACCTCCTGCTTTATAGGCAGGGTCACTTCCGACTAGGCTAGTCTAGTAGGTCGTGGAATTGTATGTATTTTTTCTTACATCGCCTAAACCAATAAAGTAAGTAAACTACGTGGCTTCCTTTACCAAGAAACATTCGAAGTATACAAACGAGCGTAAATTTGTAATTAATTTGCGATACAGACCCCTCATCGTTCCGCCGGGAATCGAACCCGCTAACGTAGAATTAGGGTCCCATTGACGTAACAAAGACAAGAATACTAACGCCTGACAAAACTGGCATTAAACGTGCCTTAGGAAGTTAATTCCGCACTGAAAAAAATATATGTTTGCTTCAACGAAGATCTATTTATTTATCGTATGGCTACATGTCACTGGATATAGCTAGGCATTTCTTCCCTGGGGTAGTAGTAGTGGGAAAGCAGATGATAATGAAAATCCAGTGAGTGCTGCGAGGTCCAGATGAGACAGTGCAGCTGCCAAGTTTGTTACTCTTTTAGCACCACCCAGGGATCACGTGTAGGGTTGTCTAAGGTGTTTCCTACGGACGCATTGATCGCGAGTAACATTGATCCCCACTCCCCACACCACAATAACGAAGATCTTATTTAATGTAACAAAGCAAGAGTGAATAGGCTATTACTGGACCGGTGAGCTCCATCTTAGGCCCTGTCTTCACTTTCCATCAGATGAGACTAGGGCCAATCGCTAGTCAGTCCCATAATAAAAAAATAAAATAAAAAAAACACGCATCTTGACATTCTTGACCGCATATAAACCTAATAAGATCTTGTCTGTTGAAGCTAAGAGAACTTAGTTTAAGTTATCATAAAGTTAGATATAGTAAATAAATATATTTTTATTCCAAACATTTCATTAGCAACTAAGATAAAATGCATCTTAGTTGGACTTAATTTTTTTTAGTGCGGGTTTAACAATGTGTGTATGGTGTTGGTGTGTTCGCTTTGTGTGGCTTTGTGCCCTAGCACATCACAGTGAATGTCATCTCGCTCAAATCTGGAGCAGAGCCCGACTTGGGAAGTACCTCCACCTTACAGAACACCCTTGCCCTTGCCTTTAGGCATTAAGTCCGCTATTTGTACATTTTTCTGTTGTGTGCAATAAAGTTTAAATCCATACTAATATTATAAATGGGAAAGTGTATGTGTGTGTTTGTTTGTTTGTTTGTCCGTCTTTCACGGCAAAACGGGGCGACGAATTGACGTGATTTTTTAAGTGGAGATAGTTGAAGGGATGGAGAGTGACATAGGCTACTTTTTGTCTCTTTCTAAGCCCCCACTTCCCTAAAATGGGGGGTGGAAGGTATGGAGCATTCCGTAATTTTTATTTGTGACGTAATTTTTCTGTAAGTTGGAGATACTTCCCCAGTCGGACTCTGCTCCTGATTTGAGCGAGATGAGATTTGCTGAGCTGTGCCCTACCACACAGCGAGATGACATTCGCATTGCCCATACTCGTCTTTTGGTTTAAGGCCCTACCGGGTTCATAGACTATTATAGGTTGTGCTTTTTAGAAGAAGTTCTGACGTTTATAAAGCCTGACCAGAAATATATGATCATGCGCCATGTTGCGGAATTTCATTGGAACTAATTTCTTACACTGGCAATAATTTTAATGACAGCATGATATGCATGTGTGAGTGCATGTGATAGGCTGTCACTGTCATTGAGATTGATAAAAAATCCTAAAATTATCCATAGTCAAGAGCGAAACACTGTAGATAGTGTATATAATAAAGTGGTCTAAATAATACGCTCGGGAAATGAAACTTTTTCGCTGTGAAACATTTTCAAATTAACATCAGAGCTGACAGGTAAACAAATCAAGATGTCACCATACCATAGAGAATAATAGAGCGTCGACTAAACTAAACTGTTGCCATTTAGATGAGAATATTAGCGCCCTCTTGACAATAATCATATATTTCTGGTCAGGCTTTAAGTGCATTGTACTGTGCCTAAAAAGAAGATTTAATATGTTTTATCTTTTAGAGTTCTTTGCTAGAATGGCATATGGATGTTGGATATGAATGTTTTAATTTAAATTACACAGACATCACTCAAAGCAATGGACTTAGAGCTGGCAACGTCATATATGACAATAATGAGAGCAACAAAACCCGTCTGGTTAGATTGCTATACTATCCTTATTGCTAGATCCGGGCATCTGGCAGCTTTTAATGGATGGAGGTTAGAGTGATAGACAAGAAAAAAAATTGAATTGGAAAATACTAATACCAAATATGTGAAGGGAACCTCACTTTTCTGCCTGAGTCGGTAAAACGAGCTCGGCCGTTGTGGGCGGGGCGCTGATCTAGTGCAGTTTTTGTCCTTAGGAAGCCCAGAGCCGATATTTCAAGAGGGGGCGGAGACGCACGGTACACAGATTTTATCAGTACAACACAACATTAAAAAAAATCGGTTGTCTGTAAAGTCGGTTTACTGAAGATAGTTGAACGTGACAACGTCATAAGAAAATACTGATGGAATGGTTGCATTTTTCAAAAGAAAATTTTAATTTCACTGCACTTCATACTTTACGAAAACATGTAAATGTATTATTGTATAGCAGCTGGCCACGCGGACGCATCGCTCACTCAAGTAGGAGAGAGACAGATGTCGAACGCTGCCGAACGCGAAGGCCGATTGTGCCTCTTTGTCGCTCGTTCCGCGCTCTCCCTTGCACTTCAAGCCTTAAATGGAACGCCTCAGAGCGAGGTAACGCCGCATGAGTCATGTTTTTTCGTGCGTGCAGCCCCATCTCCATCGAATTATAAGACGTTGTCACGTCAAAATTTTTAGAATAAAGTTGTATTTTTTTTCTGATTTAAACTCACACGACATTCAATTATTATTAAAAAGAAACGGGAAGGTGTGTATAATTAAAAAAATGTCCAGTTTAGGTATAGGTACCAAAAGTGCCTAAACGTAGGCCGTCTCGGTATATCACATTATATTTATAAGAGTATCACTATTTAAGTATTTACAATTTTTTTTAAATAGTTTTACTAAAAGTTCAATATCAAAAATCATGAAACTACGAAATGCCAGAGGAGACAGAAGTTATTTTTTATAAATATTATTTGAAACGGGATATTTACCATGTATACGGGTATGCATGCGTTTACGAGCACCCAATAGAAGTTAATTTGTGACACTTCGTGATCGGCGCTTACGCTTTTTGCTCGCATACAATATAGACGGGGGCCAAAAAAATTTACCTTGCATTAAATCCTACACTTTTGGAAGCTTTTTCTAGTTATTAAGTAGGGTAGTCAGATTCCCACTACACATTTTTCCCCAGTGACGTGATTGTGCATTTCAGGAAATCGAAAACATTCTAGACAACGTCTAGAACACTACATTGAGTAAATCCTACACTGGAGATCTAGCACTATTGTATAAATAAGTGATGACTAACTTAAAGATTTCCCAAATTGTTTCTCTGAGCTTTCGTCTATAAGCTTCATTAAGTGACATTTTTTCTTTATATTTATAAAAAAGTGACTTAGAAATTCGAACACAATTCGAAAATTTGGTAGTATGGTACTAATACAGATCTAAGTGTTACAGTAATTTTTCACCACGGTGACATGTTTACATCTATTTATTATGACATATTTTTTAGTTTTTTTGGCGAATATGATCACTTTATACAAACCTACACTTGTGAATATTTTTTCCTTAAATTGCCTATTTATTTAACATACATAATCAAAAAATATCGTAAATATACTAAGTGCTTTACGAGTAATCGAAATAAACAACTTATAAATTTAAGGTGCATATTTTAAAACTCCCGCCTCCGCGGCAAGGTTACTACGTAGCACAGATTACTTACCCACTTGTATTAGATAGAGAAGACTCGCAAGTACTACAGGTTGGTAAAGAGATTTTTTTTTTTCTATATTTCTGATTTCCGATATTGAAATGTCATTATGTTTGCCAAAATCGGTCATTTCAGAACAGAGCATATTGTGGTTTTAGGTTCGATGGTTAGATAGATGCAATCGAACTGTTATTTTCGTACCTGGGAAGCACTCCTTGCATTGGACAAACGTCGGTCAATATAAAGGACGATACACCAAGAGAATTTATTTGCTATACTCAAATAAAAATCGAGTTTATGAGTTAAATCATTCACATGGATTGTTGTAAATTTTGTATGGGATAGAAGCGAGTGACGCCATTCTCAGCTCTGAATTTAGTGGTCACGTCATGAGGAACTTCATAATGCGTATTGAACACACTTATTTATTTATTTATCATTCAAAACAGTTACACAACATTACAGTAAATCCAAGGCACTGCGAACTTCAAATTTAACATATAAAATAACTTAATGCTAGGTCCGTTTAGGCTTCATAATGCGTAGTCTTGTGACCAGTAATCTGTTCGCAGACTTCATGTGACTCGCTTGTAAGCTATGAATGAATAGGAGAGCTATACCTGCTATTTATAGCTTCTTTGCTAGGATACCCATCGGATAATACCGTTTGTTTTGATGTTTTCGGTTTATTGCGTTTGTTTTTTTGGTGGTTACGGCCCTGAAAGACTAATAATAAAACCGGCCAAGTGCGTGTCGGACCACGCATAATGGAGGGTTCCGTAGCTTTAATGGAATAAGAACCAGACTAATGCCAAAAGGTCGTATCTGATGCCTATGGAAGAAGTTTTTTTGGAAATAACTCAAAAATGGCTAAACCGATAATGTTCAAAACAATTTTCTTAGAACGTATATGCTAACGCGCATCTTCTTAATTTTTTTCATATTTTTGAACTTACGGTTCAAAAGTTACAGGGGGGACGCTGTTTTTTCGAGTTTCGAAGCGATTATTTCTGAAACTTTTCACTTAATCATAAAATGTTCAAAGAAAGCTTAATGTTATTTCTAAAGACCTATCGATTGATGTGCAACATGTTGATATTTGTTTTTTTTTGTTACATGTATGGAGCGCCCCCCCTAATTTTTTTTTTCTGCAATTTAACTACACAACTATATAGCGGCATACAAAATACACCTTATGTCTGAATTTTATTAAGATACGTCTTATAGTTTCCGAGTAAAACGGCTGTGACATACGGACGGACGGACAGACGGACATGACGAAACTATAAGGGTTCCGTTTTTGCCATTTTGGCTACGGAACCCTAAAAATGGATTGTACAGTCGACTACAAAGAGCTAAGCTGTATCTACTTTTTCACCTTAATCCATTGTAATAAGGTTAAAAAGTGGATACATATCTTTGTAGTCGACTGTATGATATCGCAGCTATCACTTAATAAAAATGGATGTGAATAGTATACATATCAAGTATATAATCTATACAGTCATCTAACTTCATAGAACCTATTTGTTTCTCGTCTTTGCCGAAGGTTCAGGGTTGTAAAAAATTTGACAAGTTTTATTTATTCTTATTTGGTTTTGAAATTGACATACAATTAATAGAATAATTTTTTCCAGGGTTTGAATTCGAAAAAGTCGCGCCATCCTGAAATTATGTGACTATCATCAATACAAAAGGCCGTAATGTTATTTTGTTCTGTTTATTTTTGATCACTTTGAAAATCGATATCTGAGGATCCGCACGGCTAATACGAATCTAACATCAAAATTGTAAAACGACGACCATTTTATATTTTGTACAATTTAATCCGATCATGTCGAAAATCGATTTCTGAGAATCCAAGAGACCTTTTAATGCATGCTTTAAATAAGCAGCTTTTGCTGCATTAAATAAGCAGACAAACTACGAAGTGTCCAATCTGCAATTACTACTTTCTAGCTTCAGTAGTTTCGGCCTCGCTTTAATAAAAAGTATTCAACGCCGTTTCAACTCCTCTAGGGTTGAAAAGTTTGTAGTACTATCCACTTAAAAGAAAAAAAAAACAACTTTAAAGGATGATTTTATAAAAACTAGACATATTGTGAGAGGTGATTAAGTAAGTCTTACTTTTGAACCGACCCTGAAATCCAAAAATAAATTTGGCCTCCCCATAGAAAACGTCAACGTCGGATCAGCCGAAATGTGTGAAACAGCCAGAAAAAAATTAGATTTCGGAGTTGACCCTATAGTAAAAGTTGTTAAGTATGGCCTACCAAATCACCTCGCACAATATGGCCAGTTCTTAAAAAAATACCCTTAAAAGTTTTTTTTTCTTTTAAGTCCACAAACTTCGTTTTAAGTCTTTCACAAAATATCTATACACACTTGCAACCCCTTTTTAACCCCGTTAGGAGTTGAATTAAAAGGAACGCTAAAATCACTTTTATTATTTTAAATCTGCATAATAGCAGTAAACTTATGCAGTCTCGAACTTAAAATTATACTCGTAAACACCACACAAACTAGTTTTCAACGCGCTTCTTATTACTTGTACAGATTATAAATGTAACCCGCTCTGCAAATGACAACTTCCTAGCTTCCGTTGTTGTAGCCTCTTTCTAATACAAATTTTTCAACCCCGTTTAAACTGGAGTGGTATTTTTAAAAACGCTTAAATGACTTTTTTGGTTTTAAGTGAGTAGCTTACAAACGAACTTTCAAGTCTGTCTTTCAAAACTTGTTATCTCTATATAAACTTTCAACATCAATGCGATTGAAAGCTTCCATCCCTTTTTAACTCCATTAGGGGTACAATTTTAAAAGTCGTTAGAATAATTTTTATTATATTTTAATAATCAGCAAACGTACGAAGTTTTAAATCTCTAACTTAAAAAAAATTATTCTACCGATACAAATTTTAAACCCTCTTTTTACCCCTTTGAGAGTTGAATTTTTCAAAATAGCGTCATATTACTTGTACAGATTATAAAGAGTAGCCTACAAACGAAGTTTCAAGTCTGTCTTTCAAAACTTGTAATCTCTATACAAACTTTTAACTTCAATGGGATTCAACCTCTTTTTAACCCCATTTAACCTCTTTTGAACTTAAAAAACTGCTAATTATTTTTTATTATTTTTTAATGATCAGCAAACGTACGAAGTTTTAAGATTCTAACTTAAAATTTTAAATTCTACCGATACTAATTTTGAACCCCCTTTTTCAATTTTTCGAAATTGCTTCCTATTACTTGTACATATTATAAATGTACCCCACCCGCAAATTACAACTTTGTAGCTTCCGATGTAACGGCCTCGCTTTAATACAAAATTTTCAACCCCGTTTTAACTCTTCTGGGGTGGAATTTTGAAAAACACCAAAAGTACTTTTTTTTACTTTTAAGCGATTAGTCTACAAACGAACATTTAAGTCAGTCACGAAAAAAGCTACAGATTTTCAACCCATTTTTAACACTGTAGGGGTTGAATTTCAATAAACTGGTATTTCTTTTGTTATTTTTAATCATCAGCGACCGTACGAATTTTTAAGTCTCTATATAAAAAAAAAACGCTGAAATTATTTTTTTGTTTGGAGCTGAGTAGCCTACAAACGAACTTTCAAGTCTGTCACAATTTTTTTTAAATATTTCGTTGCAAATTTTCAACCCCTTTTTAACCCCGTTAATATATACCAGAAAACGCTGAAATGACTTCTATTATTTTTTAATTAGCAACAAACGTACGAAGTTTCAAGTTTCTAACGTAAAATTTTAAATCCTAACCGTACAAACGCTTAACCCCGTTTTTACCCCCTTAGGGCTTGAATTTTAAAAATCTATCCTGATTACTTGTACAAATTAAAAATGTAACCTTATCTGCAAATTTCAACTTTCCAGCTTCAGTAGTTTCGGCTCTGCGTGGATCATTCAGTCAGTCAGTCAGGACATAGGCATTTATATAAATATAAATTAAAATAATATTAAGAATTATATTTTATCAGTGTGATTAAAAAAATAGTGTAATACAAATAAATAAAATGAGCCCATTATTTATTCCACCCTGATTATTACTCCTAAGTAAGCAACTACGCACCATACGCTATGATGCCCTTCTGCGCTTCTTAGATACCTACACGGCCAATGACCTTAGGTGCACTAATCGTATCGGCCGCCGCACGTCTTATGTGTTGTAGTTTCCGCCCCGCGCCGCGCTCTATTTATGTTTATTTTTTTATTACTAATTTTACAATTCCTGAAAATGCTCACTATATCTACTGGTGAAATTTTGATATTATGTAACATATTATTAAAGCTAAAAGGAGCATCAAAATCATGAGTGTAGAATTAATGCGCGTGTTCGAAAATCATTTAAGAAATAGCAATAATACAGTCACCGCTGTTAAATATGTTTTAAACGAAGCGTAATAATTGTCTCGACAATATAGTGAAAAATCACCATTTGTATAATTTGATTATTATTGAATTTTTTAAACATTTTTATTATTTCAAATGTATTCTCAACTTGACAGGTGGTGAATATTTCAAATACTGTTTTAAATATTCAGGTAGTCCCTTGGATTAAAAATCCCTAGTGTAGGATTTAATGTTTGTGGTAAATACCCATTAAAATTTTCAAAATTTTTTTTTAAATAAAGCACAATGTATTTTTTGGGAAAAACTTAATTTTTTTTTTTTTTTATACCACGACGGTGGCAAACAAGCATACGGCCCGCCTGATGGTAAGCAGCTACCGTAGCCTATGGACGCCTGCAACTCCAAAGGAGTCACATGCGCGTTGCCGACCCTTTACAAAAAGGAGGATTCACTGTGTTGACGACTAAAGGAACAAGAAGGGCCCTCATCGTCAACACACTGGGTCCTCTTTGAGCTCTTTGGCAACCTTACTCACCAGCAGGAACACAACACTATGAGTAGGGTCTAGTGCTATTTGGCTGTGGTTTTCTGTAAGGTGGAGGTACTTCCCCAGTCGGGCTCTGCTCCAGATTTGAGCGATGACATTCGCTGAACGTGCCCTACCACACTTAGCGAGATGCCATTCGCAGTGCCCATACCTCTCTTTATGGCGTAGTTTAAGGACATACCCAGGTCCGGACGTAGTTTAAGGACATACCCCGGGTCCTAATACATCTTTTCAATAAATGTTGTTTTACCAGATCCCAAGGACAAAATAGTGTAGGATTAAATGTGATCCCCTCGAACGACTTAAAGTTTAGTGACGGGACTAATATTGAATTTGTGCAACGTACGGTTAAATATATCGGTAGTTTAATATATCGGAGCTGCCACGTTACTCAAAAATATCTGAACGTGCACTTTATTGCCTTGTCAATAGAGGCGTCGTTCAGATATTTGTGACCATCTTGGCCGCTCCGATATATCTGATGGCGACGGTACAACGTAAGTACCTTCCGTCAAATGGTACTTTTACCAAATTATTGACACATTTTAAGAAGTTCATTTCGCTACGCTTGCTGGTTCAACTACGCGTATTAAAAATGTACCTAGGTACCTATAAAATGAAAACGATCTATATTTTTAACTAGCTTACTGGCAATCTTCAGTTTACTGTGCCAGTTTTATCTTTATCAGCGGCCGCCAGTGTAATTTAGTTGTTTGAGAAAAATTGAGAATTCGCCACGGACCCAACATTCGTCTACGCGCTATCTGTCGTGCGGGATCTGGATAACTTACTACACAGATAAGTAGTGGATTAGGACTAGATAAATCTCTTAATATATGAGTTCAAGACACAGGTATATTTTAAGGAACCATAGATTTACCTAAAAAGGGGTTGTCTGCATCGTGTTACTAAACGTCCTTGCCTGCGGTTTCCCTTTATAATTCACCACTGAACATTTCTTTAAACGGTATCGGTTGTGCGGGATCTGGATAACTTACTAAACAGACTACATACATCCACAATCTACAAAATCTACATAATCCACTACTTCTAGATACATCTCTAAATACTGATTCAGGAGACGTGAGCAGGAACAACGCTACACACTTAGTTAACGATAATTAATCAGCCGCCATCATGATTAAGTTCAACAATATTTTTTAACCTTTTGGTTACGTAGAAATTGTATTCTCTGTAATCATGGTCACCCTACCTAAACAAATCAATAAAGATAATAACTCTAACACTTATGACAGCACTTTGATTATGAAAAAAAAAAATTGTCAAATTAAGTGAGATACGATGTTTCCAAAGTAACCAGACATGAATTTGACACATATCACAGCAAAACAAGAAAGTATCAGCCATGGATGT
This sequence comes from Pammene aurita, assembly GCA_947086415.1. Classification (NCBI taxonomy): domain Eukaryota; kingdom Metazoa; phylum Arthropoda; class Insecta; order Lepidoptera; family Tortricidae; genus Pammene; species Pammene aurita. The sequence goes on along the minus strand of OX352316.1, from coordinate 9,320,577 downwards.
ACTACGAGGGTTGCTACTTATATATCCGGAAACAAAAAAACAAACAAACGTACACGGCTGAAAATGGTTTTATTGTTTTTCAAAGTATTCCCCTTGATGATCTATGCACTTTTGCATTCGCGTGAACCAATTTTTAAAGCACTTCTGCCACTCCGCCTGAGGTACCTCCATAACGTGTTGTTTGAATGCGTCGACAGCATCTTCAGCGGCCGAAAATCGTTTACCGCGTAATTTATTCTTTATATTTGGAAATAAATAAAAATCGTTGGGTGCCAAGTCAGGGCTGTACGGCGGATGACCCGTTAATTCCACATTTTGACCCTCCAAAAATAGAGTTGTTTCGCGTGACGTATGACAGCTGGCATTGTCATGAATTTATTCTTTATATTTGGAAATAAATAAAAATCGTTGGGTGCCAAGTCAGGGCTGTACGGCGGATGACCCGTTAATTCCACATTTTGACCCTCCAAAAATAGAGTTGTTTCGCGTGACGTATGACAGCTGGCATTGTCATGATGAAGAATGATTCTTCGTCGCTGGTTAGTTTTACGAATTTGTTCAAATACTTCCGGTAAGAAAATGGTCGTGTACCACTCTGAATTAACCGTTCTACGGTTTTCTAGTGGCACTGTAGCTACATGGCCATTAATACCGAAGAAGCAGGCCACCATTTGTTTCAATGTACTTTTTGCACGAGTAACTTTCGTAGGGTTCGGCTCATTTTGAAACACCCATACCGTTGATTGTTGCTTCGTTTCGGGATCGTATGCATAGATCCAGGATTCGTCACCTGTATAGATGTTATAAACGGCTTTTGAGTCACCACGGTTATATTTTTTTAACATTTTATTGCACCATTCGACGCGAGCATCTTTTTGCTCTTTTGTTAAGTTGTGGGGTATCCAACGCGAACAAATTTTTTTTACAGCCAAATAATTATGTAATATGCTATTAATGCTGGTCATAGAAATACCCAGAGTCGCCTCTATCTCGCGGTACGTAACATGTCGGTCGTCCATTATAAGTTTTCGCACAGCCTCGATATTTTGTTGTACAACGACCGATTTCGGGCGACCTGCCTTAACTTCGTCCGTAAGCATACTACGTCCACGATTGAACTCACTAAACCAGTGATACACAGTAGTTTTAGATGGGGCTTCATCACCAAAAGTTGAAGTTAGTTGATCTATGCACTGTTGTTGCGTTAAACCACGCCGAAAATCATAATAAATCATAGCACGAATATTTTCACGAGTGAGTTCCATTCTTGCTGCGAGATGACATTTAAAACCCGTCAAAAACAAAACACGAGCGTTAATAAGAAAGAAAAAATATACCGGCCAGTACTTAAAAAAGTTCAAATTTTACCATGGAGGTCAAATATGCTATTTAAGAAGATTGTAATCCCGGTTTCCGGATATATAAATAGCAGCCCTTGTATATAGGGGATCCGACATATGTAAATCAAAACACATAAAAATATATTCGCCTCGTTTTAACTCAGCGCCATATTCATAAGCAAAAAGAGATGACGAGTATATACGTAAAAACCCAATGCGGCCGAAAAATCCGCCATATTGAAAGCTCTGGATGTCAAACCCTATTCATTTTAACCGCTATATTGATAGCTCCCCAAAACTTCTCATTACATCGAAAGGAAAGGCAGGAGAGAATAAGAAACAAAATGTTTTCATTGCTACTCTAAATGTAAGAACGCTAAAAAGCCAGGAATCACTTTGTAACACTTTGAGGGTGTCAATTTGTAGGTTTATAAATGTAAGTTAGATGGTGTTTGTATATGTTAGGAAATAAGAGATTTCCAGCGGACAGTTGGTATTTGTAGTGGTAAGTTGTTTGTTTATAGATAGGTATTGACCATCTACATTGAAATGTTGTGTATCGAAGGCCTAAAGACGTGAAAGATCGAAAATACTTACATTGTAGTCTGGTCGTTTGCTGTATTTGAAATTCCATTGTTTTGCATGTACTCGCTCCTATAATCACGGAGGCGAGGTGCACATCGTGTTTGTCGTATGATACACACACTCTTGATATACTTTCACTTGATGTTCAAGACCATTTTCAATGGGAATCAAAACAATTTGTTAATATTTGGCTCTGGCCCATCGGCTGTGTTTTGACGTATCTGTCATAGGTGACAGCTTAAGCGCTGTTCGAGCCAGTAGTTTCGCTGCGTCGAAGCGACGTCATTCAATGAGTGATATCTTTTCGTAAATTGTTGAATTTATATTTTTTCCTTTTAAAAGGTTGAACTTAATTTAATTATTCGTATTTTTTAATAAGAGAATATATGAGCACATAGTTCAAGTGTGTGTTTCATTCAAAGGTTTCATTCAAAATCTTACATTCGCTTGGATATCTCATTCGCTGGGACGCGATTGATTGCTCCATCGTCGTTGAGATAATGTCATCCAGCTAATTGTGTGGAAGGTGATAATTTAATATAATGGTGAGGATTTTGGGTTATGAAACGTTGTATATCCATAGTCGGATCAGTGAATAATCCTATTTTGTTTCGTTGTTTTTAGCCTCGTTAGGCGTGGTAGCATTTTTGCTCGCCGCACAAATGTCGGACCACGAGTGGACACACCCATGTTCGGTAAGTTATTTTCGTGATTTATAAGTAAAGGATTGTGTAGGGAGTGGCTTTATTCATGTTTCGTAACCTAAAATATCTATTTTGTCCTAAACAGAAACCTGGGCATGTCTTTGTCGGCCTAACCTCTACGGGTCCCGCCACATGGCGCGTCACAGGCGCAAATAAAATAAAACCCAGTTAATTCTGGTAAGTGGATTACAAGGCATCTTGTTTATCTTGGGCTTTATTGTGGAAGAAATTAGAAATTAATTAATATTTAAAGGATTTGATTTTTAACGGGAATATTTTAATTCCAGGGTTTTTTTATTTCGGTTCCGGAATCGGCCCAGAGCGGATCACACCGGAATGGTAGGACGCGCCCCAGCCTTCCGGGGACATCCTTGGTTCCAGGAACACTACCAGTTAAAATATATGTCGGGGAAATATCCATAGCTTTATTGCGGAAGACTGTAAGTCAATTTTCAGTTCCTTATAACTTATAACGAACCGTCCTTGTTTGAGCGTTGTGTTTCCTTCGTGAACGCACCATGTAAAAGATATACCTACATAATATGAAGATGGGTTAGCAGGTAGTTGATGCAGCGCCCGCCTCCATACAACATATATTTAATATGTAATAAGGGGTATGAAGAAAGGAGAGGAGCGCTACCTTTTGTTAGGTTGTATATTAGGTAATTTTGTTAAACATTTAGAATTTTTGACACGGTTATAGCCGATGATCATTTCTGGTTAAACCCCAGGTATTTGAACTGTCTGTATGATTCAGGAGAGATGTGAATGTTAAATTTATAGTTCCCTAAGGATAGTATTAATCACGGTCTGAGCATAATAAATAAAAATAAGTTGTGTAATGGTTTGTTTTATTTGAACATGTCATACGTTTGTCGAGGGTCTAGGATCTAGGGCGTCCTAATTTAAATACTGGACCTAGACGCCTTGCTCCAAGGGAGGCCTACCCGCGACCTTGTTAAAGTTTCATTTTTAGCCGTGAGCACTTTGTAATATTTTTTTTGTAGTAGGGGATAATTGGGGGTATTGGGGGATAACCACAGCCAAATAGCACTAGACCCTACTCATAGTGTTGTGTTCCTGCTGGTGAGTAAGGTTGCCAAAGAGCTCAAAGAGGACCCAGTGTGTTGACGATGAGGGACCTTCTTGTTCCTTTAGTCGTCAACACAGTGAATCCTCCTTTTTATAAAGGGTCGGCAACGCGCATGTGACGCCTTTGGAGTTGCAGGCGTCCATAGGTTACGGTAGCTGCTTACCATCAGGCGGGCCGTATGCTTGTTTGCCACCGTCGTGGTATAAAAAAAAAAAAAATTGGGGGTTCTAGACCAATTTTCTGAGGTTTGTGGTAAATTAATTTACCAACCATTTCCTATTATTTAAACTCTCGTCACACCCTCAGTCATCACAGTCCCAAGTTTTACAACTTTACGAACTCGAGAATGCGCTTACTAAAATTATGTAAATGGGATGTACTAGGTCTGAGTGAAGTACGTAGATCTGAGCAAAAAATTGAAGAACATGAAAATTTTATTTTTTACTACAAAAATTAAACACCAGGACGTTACGGAATAGGATTCTTAGTCAAAAAACAGCTAAAAAATTGAATTAAAGAATTTATAGGTGTCTCCGACAGAATAGCAGTCCTAAACATAGATTTAAATGGAGATGAAGAATGTATATCAATAATCAAAGTTTATGCACCAACGTAGAGCTCTAAACAGAAGCAAAAGATGATTTCTATCATGTCCTTAAAAGTACAGTCGAAAACCTAAATAACACCATAATTGTCATGGGCGATCTATATAGCCAAATAGGAGACCGATATCCAAATGAAAGTAAATTTGTAGGACCCTACACAACTGGAAAACGAAACGATAATGGGCTAAGGAAGGCTTTGTACAACAACAAAATCTTTGCACTATGAATAGCTTTTTTAACCACAAAACTAGCAGAAGGTGGACATGGGTATCACCCAATGGTCAAGTAAAGAACGCAATAGACTTCATTGTGACGAACAAATCTAAATTATTTGCAGATGTAAGTGTAATTAACCAGTTGAACTTTAATACTGATCACCGTATGGTGCGAGGAAAGATAAAAAATTTCAGATTAAAACCATCTCGAAAACATATTAAAAACAACGTAAAAGAAATACAACTACCCTTGCCGCAAGCAGCTCTGAACTCCTTAGAAAATATTCTGCAACGAAACATACCAAATAAAAAAGGTATTCAAGAAAAGTACAACATTTTAGAGAAAGGGCTTCAGAACACCGGAAATACCTTAAAAGCAACTACAACTAAAAAGGACAAGCTAGGTAGGGGAATTGGCCAGAAAGTTGATAACGGAAAGACAAGCGCTCCAAATACAAAAACCAAAGAATAGGAAAGAAATTTCATATATAAGCAAGAAAATTAACAACAGTATCAGAAAACACAGAGAAAAAACGAGAACGGAAAGGTTCATACATCACATTGAATCTACAGGAGGAGTCAAAAAGGCGTGGAAAGAGTTACAAGAAAATACAGAGTGGATTCCAAAAATGAGTAATCATAAAAACACGAAAAGTAAAACTAAGAGAACTGATATACTGAAAGAAGCTACCGATTTCTACCGACAGTTATACAACGATATAATTCCTTATAAGTCACCGAATTTAGAGAAACAAGAAGAAGAAGAACCTGTTCCTCCTATAATAAAAAGAGAAATATCCAAAGCTATAGATACATTGAAAAACAGAAAAGCACCAGGAGAAGACGGAATTTCGAATGAAGTCGTAAAAGGCACCTCAGAAACCACTTTAGAAGCCTTACTAGATCGATTCAATGATATTTTAGAAAGAGAAATAATACCATCGCAATGGTCAACATCGTCTATTATTTTACTTCATAAAAAAGGGAATAGACATAATATTAATAACTACAGGCCTATAAGCCTTATGTCATCTCTGTATAAGGTGTTCTCAAAGATTCTGCTAGGTCGTCTCACTAGATGAAATCCAACACAAGGAACAGGCAGGGTTTCGAAGCGGCTGTTGTACGATTGACCACATACACACAATAAAGCAATTGATTGAAAAGTGCAACGAGTATCAAATGCCCTTTTACTTGGCATTCGTAGATTACAACAAAGCATTCGATTCATTATATCATGCAAAAATTTGGGAGTGCTAAGCAAAATCCTTGCTAAATCAAGGCGTACAAAAAAAAATATAAGGCTTTTGCGGAATCTCTACAAGGACATGACAGCGACAATAAAGACTGAAAGGCAAGGTTTAAGATCAAGAAGCGCGTCAGACAAGGGGACCCCTTGTCACCAAAACTATTTTCCACAGTATTAGAGGAAGTGTTCAGGAAAATGGATTGGAGCAAATACGGCATCAAAGTAAATGGTGCTCTTTTAAACCATCTTAGATTTGCTGATGATCTTATAGTTATCTCTGACGACGCAAACCACCTGCGTACTATGCTGGAACAACTAGTAGTAGAAAGTGACTAAGTAGGACTTCAAATAAATACATCAAAAACAAAGCTCTTAACTAATCTAAATGAAATTCCCATGCACATTAATAACTTCAATATTGAGTATGTCACGGAATACACTTACCTGGGCCAAATAATATCTACTTCAGAGATAACATCCAAAGAAATACAAAGTCGCATTAACTCCTCGTGGAACAGGTACTGGTCTTTGAAAGAAATAACAAAAAATCCATCTATACCACTTAAGTTAAAAAGCCGCATTTTCAACTCTTGTATCCTACCCTGCATGACATATGGCTGCCAGACATGGGCATTAACAAATGAAAATATGCGCACGCTAAAAACATCACAACACAATATCGAAAGAAGTATGCTGAACATAAGGAGAGAAGATCGAGTCAAATTAGAAACCATACGTGTTGTAGATGTTATGTTATGATATGCTATTAAAAAAACCAAATGGAAGTGGGCAGGACACATACTTAGATGTAAGGAAGACAAATGGGCCAAAGAAGTGACTGATTGGTATCCAAGGGAAGGAGGCAGGAAGCCACAAAGACCTCTACGAAGATGGGAAGATGACTTCAAAGCTATCGCTGGTGGTGAAACATGGCGGAGGAAAGCCCACGATAGGGAACTTTGGAGAAACTTGGGAGAGGCCTATGCTGGAAAGCAAGACAATCTTAACTCCGATGTCTGAAAGCGTAATATATTGTAAGCGATAAGTTAGAATTAGAAAATAAGATGTTTAAATATTATAATTTTTTTGTAAAACTAGTAATAAGATGTTAAATAAAGGCTTATTGAATTGAATTGAAATTGATAGCTCAAGTACAAACAGCAACACGCTTAACTGTACATCGGTGGACCTTATTACAAAAGCCATAAGGTCCACCGATGGGCAGTTATCAGTGTGGGCGAGGGTACCTCAAAATCGACACTCGTCTTTCGTTGATATGTCATTTCCCCTATATTTATTTCAATGGTATCAGCACTCGACGGAGTATTCTCATTGTAGAGTGACCATGCTTGTCGTCAATAATTTAAAACTTTTTATTTTTACTTGATTTTTTTAGCGCTTATCACACTAATACTGGTATCAAACAATAGCTTGTTATTAACTGAATCCGTAGTGTTAATCCTGCTCATCTCTACTGAATCATCCTGTATAGGTGTTTAAGACAAAGGTAGATTTTAAGGAAGTTTAAATATCAGAACAGGGCCATAGGTCAAATATATATAAAACTAGCTTTTGCCCGCGGCTTCGCTCGCGTTAAATTCGGGGTAACACGGTTCCCCTTTGCCCCCCGGAATGCTCCATACAAACTTCCACCCCGCATTTTAGGGAAGTGGGGGGTTAGAAAGAGACAAAAAGTAGCCTATGTCACTCTCCATCCCTTCAACTATCTCCACTAAAAAAATCACGTCATTTCGTCGCCCCGTTTTGCCGTGAAAGACGGACAAACAAACACATACACTTTCCCATTTATAATATTAGTATGGATGGATGGATATATGCATTTACAAAGATTGCATATACCGAGGAAGATTCGACCGATGATTGTGACTCGGGTTTAGGGCATCTGACGCGAATGCAGAAGACGCTGGTCCAGTCCCAGGCAATTTCACTAATTCTACGCAAACGATGTCGCGGGCGAGAGCTAGTCAACTAAAATCAAAGAGAACCTCAACCACTAGATAGATCAACAGTACAACTTGAGGTCACCACACATCAGCGCTCCCGTACTAATTTAGTATGAGAGCGCGACCGTTTATTTCAGTTTAGTTAACGTTTTTGATCATGTGAATTAAACATATCCACGTAAATCACTATAACTTGAGGCTGAACCTGGATTGTTATACTACATGGTGTAGAATACAGTGCTGTTCGAATCGTAGAAATTTACGAATACAATAGAGCTTATGTGACCTCGTACTCCTTGTAAAAGCTTAATGATGAGGTGTCTGTGTAGTCTCTGACTAAAATCAAAACAGCTAGTAAAAACTTTAAGAAATAATATTGTATTTCATGAACGTTTTAAAAACATTCCTGCGTATCAAAATACGAATCTTATAACTTAGAAGTAATATTTTCTCTTTAGAAGTTAACTTAAAGGTCTTAAAGCTTTTCTAGACTAAAAAATATATCCCTACATCAAACGTTCTTAAAATTAATAGAGAAAGTCCAAATTGCTACTAATAACATATCCACTTACGACGTTTTTAAAATATGCAACTTCAAAGTACTCATTATCAATTCTGTTAGAAATACTTTATTATTATAGAATCCCTGAGTCTGCTGAAATCATACGAAATTACGAAAATTATGTGTTTGTTCATCGTCTTTGTAGACTGGCGCATTTCGACTTTATATTATACAGCTAGGGATATAGCCGCGATACCAACTTGTTGACTAATTTCAAACGGCAATAAACCGCGTATTGGCGTTTGAAATTAGTCCACAACATATGTATACAAGATATCTCTATACTCCGCTTAGCGCGTTATTTCTTTGAAACCTAAGCTTCCAAAAAGAAGGGGTGCGGGAGGGGAACACGCAATGCTAGACAGGGAACGCGCGATTGTCCCGTGGGGCGTAAGAGAGAGTCAGACATTAATGGTTGCCATGGAGACGTACTAAGTTTACTGTCACCTGCAATAATTAGTGTCTTACTACATATAGAGTGAAATTACTTCGACCCTGGCAGCGGGGGTCGCCCGGCTATGCGTGGTCTTGGGTTAATTAGTCTATGGTCCACAATAATCCATTAAAATTTGCATTTCCTAAATTTCAACTTCTATATTTCGAAGTTAATATTTACTGAACAGTTTTGCAACTAGAAGAAAACAACAAGATGCGTTTGTATAATCATGATTACTTCTGTAATGCGTCTTATTTACACGTCTACTACATTACTACTTCTACTACTTTTCAACCGACTTCAAGATTTCGTCGGGATCTTTGTTTTTTTAGGGTTCCGTAGTCAACTAGGAACCCTTCTAGTTTCGCCATGTCTGCCCGTCCGTCCGTCCGTCCGTCCGCGGATAATCTCAGTGACCGTTAGCACTAGAAAGCTGAAATTTGGTACTAATATGTAGTATAATCATGATTACTTCTGTAATGCGTCTTATTTACACGTCTACTACATTACTACTTCTACTACTTTTCAACCGACTTCAAGATTTCGTCGGGATCTTTGTTTTTTTAGGGTTCCGTAGTCAACTAGGAACCCTTCTAGTTTCGCCATGTCTGCCCGTCCGTCCGTCCGTCCGTCCGCGGATAATCTCAGTGACCGTTAGCACTAGAAAGCTGAAATTTGGTACTAATATGTATATCAATCACGCCGACTTTGTGGTAAAATAAAAAATGGAAAAAAATGTTTTATTAGGGGGTACCCTAATAAAACATTTTTTTCCATTATAGAGATTTTCCATTTCCGTATAGAGGAGGTACCTCTATACGTAAAGTGGGGAGTGTTTTTTTTTTCATTTCAACCCTAACGTGTGATATATTGTTGGATAGGTATTTAATAATAATAATGAATAGGGGTTTACAAAAATCAGTTTTTGATAATGTAAATATTTTCGGAAATAATCGCTCCAGAAGTAAAAAAAAATGTGTCCCCCCCTCTAACTTTTGAACCATAAGTTTTAAAAATATGAAAAAAATCTCAAAAGTAGAACTTTATAAAAACTTTCTAGGAAATTTATTTTGAACTTGATAGGTTAAATAGTTTTTGAAAAAAAAATTACAAAACAATTTCTGAATTAAGTTAGTAATTTAACCGTATAAGCAGGTGTTTATTGTAACTGTAATTTCTACAAAATCACAATGAAATGACGTGCTTTCAAATAGAGTAAAAACGGTGAAGATCGGTTGACGCAATAAAGAATTATCCCATAAAAATTATCTTCCATAATTTAAGCTCGCGCGCAATAGTTTACTTAATTTGCCGATAGATGTCGCTGTACGTGGAACGCTCATATCATATCCTACATGGCGGTGTTATTTTAACTCTTAAGTGGGGACACTTACTGTAACAGTATATTGTCTTTGCTGTGACGGACGGAAAACTACGGAACCCTACACTGAGCGTGGCCCGACACGCTCTTGGCCGGTTTTTTTTTTTCAATGTATGTTCAACGATATTAGTTATTCGAAAACGGCTGGAGCGATTTGGAAAATTTTTTTTGTTTGAAAGTATACTTCACAGTTGGTCCCATTATCATTAGGTCTGGATCTGATGATGGGATCCTGGAGAAATCGAGGGAACTCTTCAAATATTATAGGACCACTATAGTGATTTGAATATTTTTTACAGTGCCTCGGGCATTTTGGAAAGGTGGTGGCTAAGTGAAGTCGGTTCTTTTTTATTTAAAATTATATTGCTTTAACATCTGTTACTCTCGCAATTAAATATTTTTACCTCTTTAATATAAAAAAAACGTATAATAACCTCTTCTAACCGATACCATTCATAAGACAGACGAAACCTCAATAACAGGATTGTTTGGCATTCCTTAAATATTTAATCTACCTTTAAACCAAAATACACAAAAGCCGCGGTCTAAAGCTTGTTTTCAATTAAGTAGATTACAAGTATACACGAGTTCTTTAATTATTCATTTACATTCTCAATGCTTAGTCTGAATAAAAAATTAATCATAAGATTCCACATTTGAAGTATTTTCTTATGCGTCTTTTTAAGGGGGTGGGGGATGTAACTATTTATTTATTTCTAAAGACAATTTTTGTAATTTTTTGACTCTCTCTTACTTAAGAAAACATATCATGGATTGCGCAAACAATCCGTGCTTGTTAACATGCATTTTCAACCGACTTCAAGATTTCGAAGGAGGAGGTTATCAATTCGTCGGGCCGATTATTCGAAGACTGCTGGACCGATTTGGAAAATTCTTTTTTTGTTTGAAAGAGTATACTTCACAGTTGGTCCCATTGTAACCAGGTCAGGATCTGATGATGGGATCCTGGAGAAATCGAGGGAACTCTTCAACTATTATAGGCAAACCTAAATATAGTGATTTGAGTATTTTTTATAGCAGCTCGAGCATTTGCTCTTGGAAAGGTGGATGCTAAGTGAAGTCGGTTCTTTTTTGTTTAAAATTATTAATATGTATCTTAGTGTATTTGATTCGTTTGGCTACTGTTCGAGGGTCAGTTACGAAATTGGGTATAACTATGTCAGTCCCGCAGCCTGAGTGATTGTTTCCTCCTTAAAAAATCCCCCTCGTAAGAAAAATAAGACACTTTCAACTCTCGTCCACCCTAAATCGACTTGCGTTATAAATGAATGACGCCTCATCATCTTTCGATATTAAGAGGCTGACAACACTCGATGACCTTAACGTTGACTGAAACAGTTTTTTAGCTATAACTACTTGTTTTGGGTAAGTAAAAAATATGTTAATATGAATTATGAAGGAACTTCGTTTATTCCGATACACGATTGGACGAAATCGGTTCGATAGAAAATAATTCCAAAGTTACATGTTAAAATTAACAATAAACAGTTGTATGTCTTTAGTTTCTTGACTTATACGTCTGTAATTAAGGACAAAATTATACTACACTAATACTAAAAACTTTATTATTTTATATTTCTCAATGAATGCGTAGTTTTTTTTTAAATTCAGCATTTTGCAAAATTTGCAATCAGCTCCGATACTAAACGTAACACAGTGTTTCTCTTTCACTGACGCTGAAAAAGATAGGGATGGAATTTAGCTGTTGTTATCACCTTAATAACTTAAAATTCCTATATATAAAATGGTTGCCATGAACGATGTATTTGAAGGCTGTATATACTAGTGTATAAGTTATCTAAAATAATGAGCAAAAATTACATTTTTTTTTCGTTACGCAGGAATGCAATCGGTTAACTTTTTCTTATTGTTCTTTAACAAGCGTTGCGTTCCTGCGTAACGAAAAAAAAAATGTAATTTTTGCTCATTATTTTTATAAGATAGTATCTTTTTCTAAGGCAGTTCATGAAGAGCGACAAAAGAAACGTGAGCCAACTGGCGCTTTAATTGTGGAGCGAGCATATCTTATCCTTTTGTTCATACTATCCACAAAAAAAATTAGGGAAACTTCGAAATTGCTGAACTGATTTTGATAAAACATGTCTAACACGCTAGAAAACCTGCTTTAAATGAAAATACTAGACTGAGAGCTAGCCACGTCCGATATGACGCAATAATGAGCGCATCGAAACTCCTCACGTTAGTTTGCTATACTATGCTTATTTCTAGATCTGGCAGCTGTGAAGTGGTGGAGGTCAAAGTATACAAATTTCAAGAAATCAAATCCCAGAGTCCTGGGTTTGAAGTAATATTATGAGAAATTATATAAATATCATTATATTATATCATTGCCAAAACTTTCTGTTGGGGGAAAGTAGTGCCAAACGACGTATAATGTAACAGTTTGGCGCCTACTGTTTTTGTTGCCGAAATAATAGGCAATGTATTTTGTTCTAATGTTAAAATATAGGCCCTGTCCTTTATACCTAAGACAACTTCGGCAGTTTTTACCTGTTTTGGTATTACTATTTTCTAATTAAAATTTTTTGCTAGTTTGTCAGTCTGACCTCCACCCATTAAAAGCTGCCAGATGCCCGGATCTAGCAATAAGGATAGTTTTGGTGATCATTTACGGAGTCATCTTTATTTATTTACCAGACAAACAAACGAACAAACAAATAAATATAAAAGCGAGTACAAATAAAGACATAAATACACATAAGAAATATCAGTCTATGTGGGGCAGGGCGGCACCGTCGTCAAAACCGAGCAATAAGGATAGTATAGCAATCTAACCGGATGGGTTTTGTTGCTCTCATTATTGTGTCATATATGACGTGGCCAGCTCTTAGTCCAAACCCCATAACACCCCTTTTTTGCGTAGGGAGTTAAAAGATTCTGAATATGGAGTAACTTATAATTTTTATATACACCCATATCATAAATCTTCTATTCTGCGTTCGGAAACCGTATGTTATTACCACCATTATTGCAACCAGTAATGTAACATCCAGTGTCGTAATAATGTTCGAAAATTCATAACCACATCGATTTTGGTAACGTAATGAATATCGAGCCCTCCTCCCCGACCGCGGTTATCCTCCTCCCTGACCGCGGTTATCCTCCTCCCCGACCGTTCGCACAATCGAGTTGATGATGGTGCAATGCAATGGCGGTCATTCTAATGGTTTCCGAACACGTCATTTAGGATTTATTATAATATGTGTGTAGATATTTATTTTTTTGACAGTTACTCTTACGATGTATAACTAATGTATTTTTTATTTTTTCAGGTACGTTCATTTATTTGGAACTCCATTTTGTAGAACATTCTAAGGTTAGTAGTTATTTACAGGACACAAATGATCATTTTATAAATAAACCAAGAAGCGACGGCACTCACTTCTGAAACTTCTATTGATAACTCCGTGGAGTCACAAACTGTGTTCGATATGACGTTCCGTACAACAAGGGTCCTAATTTACTTTAGTACTATTAAACTATACCAATTGAGAACATGCGTGATAAATATTTTATTGAATTTGTTTAAGAAACACGTTCATCAATACCAAATTAATATATAAAAGTGGATACGTAATAAATTTCTAACATTTTTGTAAAGATATTGCGGTTTAAAAACATTTTTTCCTAATGACTGTTTGTGTATATGACTGTTTGTTTTCTAAAAAAAAAAAAACAAAAGGTAAGTACACAAAAATTGAGGCATATTTTGTATACTTACCCCAAATGTATTTTCAAAAACCTCATTTCTATTACTTGTGTTGTAACAAGAAAAAAAATGCACAACGACTATATAGGTAAACGCATTTTTTCGGGCCTAAAATTACAAAAAAAAACATTCAAACAGTTTTTCGCAACTTTGAGGCCGGTGACGTCCTAAACCTCACGCTTTTGTATGAAGCGTTTTTACGCGCGGCGCAGACGCCTAACGTATTTTTGCATTTTAAACGTTTCAGGGCTACAATAGATAGTAGATTTATTAGAGACATTTGAGTCTTACGGGAAATAGAATCGAATTACGTCTTCCAAAAAAAATCATGCATGTTGCTAATTGGAGTTACAAATTTGGGGATTACGCTGTTTTTCTAATGTAAATTTAAAAGTATGTTGTACAAGGGACTGCCGTTTTGATTTTTTTATTTACTGCGTCGATCGCGTTACAATGTCTGTTTGTATGTTTTAAAAGTACATCCACTATAAATGCTAAAAATAAACTGAAATATAAACTTTGTCCTATTTTGTTAAAATTTCCAAAACTTTTATATATGTAGATGTCATATACAAAGGAAAAAGTGACCTAGGCCTCCTTTCCCTTTTAGGCCTTTTTTCCTTTGTATATGACATCTATATAAGTTTATAATTTATATAGTAGTGTGTCTACTTAAAATAAACAAATCAAAATATTTATTAAAAATAATAAAATTTGATTAGTTCTTCAGTTTTCCAAAACTTACCCTAATTTCGTCACATTTAATATACCGCGTGTAAATTTTATACGGGCGTATATTGTAATGGCGATTAGTATTGGACCTAGGGAACCTATTTACATTTATTTCTTTATGAAAATAAGAAATTTTTTTTCATACATAATAATTCAGCCCGCAATGAATTGCATCCATGACAATTAACTTACCGGTGCGTCATGTCAGTTATGTCAGTTTGAAATCAGTTGGATAGCGTACATTGGTGCCCGGTAGGACTTTAAAAAATCATTACACATAATTAATAACACTATTTAACAAAATGATTATACTATATGAGTCCTATTGCTGGATACTATAGGTGGATAAAGTATACGCCCGTATAAAATTTACTGTATATTTTTTTTGTAGTTAGGCATAGTTTTTGTTGTTTATATTATTTTTTTAAGTATATTTGATTGTACCTTTGCCTTTTAATTATTAAAATCTTACTAAATAAGTGCATAATTATAAAAACACCTTATTATCAGCGAAAAGTACACTGATAATGATCTGATTCAGGTTCAAGTTAGTAAATAAAGCAAGAAGCGACAGTACGATAACTTCTACAACTTGTATTGATAACTTAGTAGGGTTGTCACAAATTGTTTCGGCAGGCTTTGTATTGTATTATACTTTTTTTTCAATATCTGAAGAGTTATAAGTTTATCAGTTATCACTGAGACTATACCATGTTTTTTTAGGATTAGAAAAGTAATGGTAAATTTCGTTCATAATTTTTTTTTTCATTCATATTAAGGAAAATTTGTGATATAACTACTTGTATTCATTATCAGTTTCGCTTTGGAAATTATCCGAAATAAATGATTAATTTGATTTTTTTAGAGCCCACTATTCGCCAACAAACTGTCGTCAGTTTGGCGAAAAAAGATGTAACTACCACTTAAGTTTTCTCTTGAAATACATAAATAAATAATGATAGTAATAAACTAACTTTTTGATTGTTTTGGTAGCGTAGCAGACGATAGCATTTGCATGTAGCATGTTTATTTTTTTTGAGGCGTCAACACGCCAACAACTAATACAAAAACCTAATGAACGGAGAAAAAGCCAATAATAATAAATTTACCAATTTTACTCAGTAGATATCCTACCGACTGTGCCATATAAGGACAACATTCAATCATACGTACGCCCACATAAATACAAAGAATTGCATAGCCGCCATCTTGGAATCAAGCTTTAGACCCATAGACATACTAGCCATAGAACTGTCATGGTAATATTATACCAAATTAAACGGGATGGTATTATTAAACTTTCTATTGGTATGACCGGCGCTATTATCGTTGGTCCTTGTCATAGTCTCACATTGTGATTATTGCTTACTTCCAAAAGGCCTTAAGTACAATATAAACGTTTGTTACCCTCCACCGCTTTTTGAAGGGGAACAAAGAAACCAACTAAATTATATAGCTATCTTGAAATGCGTTTCCAAATTAGTCGCGTTGCGTGTATTCTGTCCTTCTTGGGTGTACGCGTGTTTCAACTCTAGAGATACTTGCATTGAGTAAACCCTAAACGAAGCTGTTGCTCGTCTCACAGCCCTGCCAGCTAACTTCGAGCCGGTTTGATCTAGTTAAAACCGGTACTAACCAATTAAAACCGGCGCTAACTTCCCTCCACCGGTTTCTGTCAGTTCGCGTCTTTTGTGACGTTGCGAAGTAAAATGTTACCTGAAAGTTTTGTATGAAGTGTAATTAAAAGTAATCTTTGAAGTTTTGTGACTAATTTTATTAGGTTCCTCTTCGTGTTTCAATTTGCATCCGTTAATCGTTTGCTCTGGAGGTATGACTAATTCTTATACAATAAAAGTTATAAAATAGAACGTTTTCACGCTACTGTTCGGAAATGTGACAAAAGATGGTCAAAATCCAAGCTGGAAAGTAAGCATTTGTACTACAGTCATTTTACGGGCGGCTAGTATGGGGAATTGGAAATAATTAATAATAGCTAATATTTTTAGTGTAACGGATATATCATGATACAAGTATTATTTACGCAATGAAATCCTACAAAATATCGTTATTCGCTAACCGCCACAAATATGTACACACATATTACAAGCGTTTTTCTTGTAGGATTTTAATGAATATATCGTTTCTAAGTCATTTAAAATGTGTAAGAATAAACTACCACTTACTATTTGTTTCTAACGAATTAGGATATATATCGCTCGCGCCGTACATTTTATTATTTATGTGGTTTTATATGGACACGGTTTCTTGTTTTTCGCTTTAAACAGAAAGAAGACTTAAATGTCGTCATATTTACAAATAGAAATAATTGATATTATTGTAAATAAAAATATACAAATTTTTTATATATTTTTTTTTACCTATTTAACTACTTCCGGGTGAAAAGTTGGTAGGATTTTTGCATATATTATCTATAAATATTCCATAAGAATGAATCATAAAAAAATCAGGCTATTATAAATTAATGTTTGACGCAACCGTATCTTTATTGTACTATTGCTGTAGTCTTAACGTAGTGTTATATTCTCTTTGTGCTGTAGCACCTGAACCACCACTACAACAATGTTATTGTAGCGATGAAATGTCATTAGTTGGAAAGTAAATTGTCCAGTTATGTCATTTCATTCATTAAAAACATTAAAAGGTCTTTTTTTGGCACAACTTTATGTTTCAAAAATAAAATAAGGTTGTTTATCGGGCCAACTACCTGTTTAAAAAAAAAAGAAACGTCAAAACCATTTATTCACCCTTAAGGCGTTTTTACTTTTTTTTGCCGTTTGTGATTTTCTATCAAAAACGCCTCTAAGTGATGAGTCGGTTTGAAGCAAACAACAGAAAAACGCTTCTTGAAAGTGAAAAAAAAAGTAAAAAGGCGGGAATGGAATACTGAACTGGATATTCTATTAAAGCATTTATATTATTATGAAAAATGTTTTTTTTTATATTTCCTCACAGTAGTCGTGAAAAGCACTATGTAATATCTCGGCCGAAAGCGCTATAGGTGGACTCGTATCTTCGAGGGCCTCCCCTGGCGGGTCGGCCCTCGAACTAACTCGATCCACCTATAGCTTGCTTTCAAGCCTCTACAACAATGTACTATTACTGATTTAAAGTTTAAACTTTAAATCAGTAAACGTTCTATTTTATTGCTCTACGTTTCTAGAATCTACGTTTTATTTTATTGCTCCTATTACAGGAAACATCCGGTATAATGTACAACCTCTTTATCAGTTTTAATTTAAATTTTAAACTCACACGATTTTCACTCATTATTTTGACAAAAAAGGGCCTTAATCGCGTACACTCACTCTTATTATTTTCCTGCCTGCGACCACGATCGTTACGACACGCTCGAAACGTCAGGAAAATAATAAAAGCAAGTGTACGCGGTTAAGTCGCGTTTTTGACAAAATACTGACAACGTCTGTTCAGCGACTTTTGAAAATAAAATAACTTGTGGTTTGATTTTTAGTACACTTTAAAGTTTATTCGAACACGCAATGTATTGCGAAATTGATAATGTCTGTAGGGTGACAAGACTGACAAGCAATGTCAATTAGATGGATTTTAACGTACATTTAGTTTGTATGAAAAAGAGACAATCTAAGAAATACATATTTTTTTAAAGGTTTACCGATAATAACATCACGTGATCTCCGAGGATCACGTGACGCTTTCTATACAAAATGGAGTGTCGGAGGTGTCGTGCAGGACGCGGATCGGAACAGCGTGCATCATCCTTTAATTGTTTTTCCGTGTGTAACCTTAAATAATCCCTGGCTGTTTCATTCCAATCTCCGGCGGATTAATCATATCTACTACTTTAACTTAATAAGTTATTAACTTATTAATTAAGCAGAGCCACGTGAAGGTGTTTTCACACTGTTCCGAGCACGTGACGATATCAGCGAAGGGTAAAACTATAGAAGTCGTATTAGCCATTCTGCACATTCTAGACAAAAACGAGCGGATTATCCAATGACCGTTTTCGTTACGGTATAAGCGGTATGGTACGTGGTAGCGCTATAGAATATTGTTATAAAGATAGAACTATACCGGTTGAAATTAAGGTACGGTACCGGTATAAAATTACGATATCACTATTTTTCGATACCGTACTTATAACGATATCCAACCTTTATTATTTCGGTATCGAAATTTTCGCCGTAATAATGCAGGTACATCGAAAATTATAACAGTACCGTATTTAGGTACAGAAAAAATTCGGTTGCGCTACCAATTTTATACTGAAACAAACGGTATGACGTTATATCGTTTTAAAACGGTACTTCTATTTTTCCAATATGCAGTCCCTGGTGTGCTACCTAAGAATCCTACAATATTTATTATGAAAAAACTATAATTATTCCTTACATGTTTAGTTGATTTGCATTTGTGTTTGAAAAACCTACTTATTTCTGTTAATTCACAATAGTTTTCGCTTCCCAAAGGTTTTCTGCATGAGATCACTTTTTAGCGATAAGACCGACAATTGTTGTAATATCCTCATCCGCTACCGCAAATGTCAAAATATTTACACCCTAACATCGCTCACTACGGTGTAACAGTCAGCCCTAAGTCCTCAAACACCCTTAAATATTAAATAACATACCCGAGCATGGCTGATCAAAAATTCCCTTAGTCGCGTCAAGTCTTCATAAATGGGGATTTAATTTTGAGAATAGTGGGATTTGCGATTGTTTATGTTGGGTATACAGGGTGGTAAATTAAAGTGTGGATTATTTCACATATTTATTTAGTAACTAAGGAATGATTATTATAAACTTATATAGGATGTCATATACAAAAAGTGACCTAGGTCTCCGGTGCCCAGGGCTGGGATCGAACCAGCGTCTTCTGCATTCGCGGCAGACGCCTTTACCACTTGGCTAAAAAATGATTATTATGATAAAAAACCGGCTAAGTGCGAGTCGGACTCGGAAAAATTCACCGCGTCGAGTAAGATTCGAACTTGCGACCTTTCGGAACACCGGTCCGATCGCTCTGACCAACTAAGCCATCGACGCTCTTTACTCAACCCCGATGAATCTTTCCATCAGTTTCGGTATTCGTTGTATGTCGTACATATTCAATATTGTATTCAAGCAATAAAAGCGCCAGACACCAAATGGTTCCTTTTGACCTAGACTACCACATATAAGGTTGATTAAACATTCTCTTAGTTTCGTAAAGGGGAATTAAGTGATATTATGGAATAAAACTGTAAGACGGAGATGGTGTTTATAAACGGTATACAGGATGGCCTGTACTATTACAGGGCATCACACTTGCAAGATTCGGAGCAATTCCCTATGGACAATAATAATTTTAATCAAAAAAGAACAGACTTGACTTAGCCTCCACCTTTCCAAAAGCAAATGCTCGAGTTACTGTAAAAAATACAGAAATCACTAAAGGTGTGCCTATAATAGTTGAAGAGTTCCCTCGATTTCTCCAGGATCTCATCATCAGATTCTGACCTGGTTACAATGGGACCAACTGTGAAGTATACTCTTTCTAATAAAAAAAGACTTTTCCTAATCGGTCGAGCCGTCTTCGAATAATCGGTGAACATACATAAAAAATAGTCGGTTGAAAATAGCGAATACCGTAAAACTCGCCTAAAACGATTTTAAAGGGACTCGGTCTAAAACGCGTCTTAAGTGAGAAAGCGGATTATTGCGGGACCTGAAGCAGACGCGGTCGCAGCCTGAAATTTTGGGGAGGGATGGGGGGGGGGGGCACTATGAAGTTTGGGGGGGGGGTCACTAATGCAGAAACTATTTTTGAGAGGGTCAGTAATGAATTTTTCTATTCGACGTGTACGATTTTGGGGGCGGTCATGTCCCATGTGACCCCATTATGTGACGTGATAGCATTAAGCGGGTTCTGTTGTACAGTCAGCAGAAGGAGTAGCTAAGTAGCTCAGGTGTTCAAAATGACCATCACACGCTCTTATTCTCTTAATAATAATTTTAAACAAAGAAGAACCGACTTCACTTAGCCTCCACCTTTCCACAAGCAAATGCTCGAGCTACTGTAAAAATTACTCAAATCACTATAGGTATGCGTGCCCTATAATAATTACCTCGATTTCTCCAGGATCCCATCATCAGATCCTGACCTGGTTACAATGGGACTAACTGTTAAGTATACTCTTTCAAACAAAAAAAAGATTTTTCCAAAAAAAAGCAAAAACAGATACGAATCGATAACCTCCTCCTTCGAAATCTTGAAGTCGGTTGATAAAGTCGTGTCAAGCTCATTTTGAACACCTCGCCCGCTCAGCTACTTCTGCTGCTGACTGTACCTACTTTTAGCTTTTTCTAAGTGTGAAACTTCAAAACTTAGGTTACAATTTGCAACTATATTTAACGAAGATGTCAATGAGGGCTACCGTTTTTTTACTCATCAGTTGGCGCCACCGTAGACGGAGGGCCTGAAATACAGCTGTAAAAATTGTTATTTCGTTCGTGAAGACTAAATGTACGTTTAAATAATATTTAATACAATAAACTGTACTGTATAAACATTGACCACGCCGCAATGTTGCGCAGTTCCTTTTTATTTGAGGTTTTTTTTATTCACATTAGACTCGTAAGTCTTATTTGCCATAATTAATATCTTGGTATAGAAAAATATTCACAACGTAGTTAAATTAGAAATGATTCCGTGAATCCCACTTAATTACTATGGCATTTGATATTTCGAAGACCTCCGTCTACACTAGCGCCTCTAGCGGAGAATTCATACGCGATAGTACTCATTGCAAAGTAGCCTGTATCAATTTCAATGGCGGCACAAGGTTGATTGCTTAAAATGAGACATCCATTAAATATTTCGTTATCTCAGTGAGACGATATCCCATTTACTTACACAATCGAGTAATGTCAACAAAATATGGTAGGTATATTGTTAATTAGAGATAATTTTCAGGGTTCCGTAGTCAACTAGTAATCCTTATAGTTTCGCCATGTACGTCCGTCCGTCTGACCGCAATCTAGCTCAGTGACCCTTCGCACTAGAAAGCTGAAATTTAATATCAGTATGTGCATTAATCACGCCAACAAAATGGTAGAATAAAAACTGGAAAAATATTTTTTATTAGGGTACCTCCCGTACACATGAAGGGGGGAGGGGGATGAATTTTTTGTCGCTCCAACCCTATCGTGTTGGGTATCATTAGATAGGTCTTTCAAAAATAATACAGCTCTTTAAAAACATTTTTTGGATAAACCTTTTAGTTTCGTAAATAATAGAGCTGTACCCTACCACAAAAAGCGAGGTGACATTCGCTGTGCCCATACCTCTCATAAAGGTATACGATGACGTTGATAACTAGTAAATAATAATAATAATAACAACATTTATTTGTGACGCAATGTGACGTACATGTGTAAATAACATGATTATAATTTTTTGAGTTCCATATGAAACCGAAAAAGGAAAGAAAACTGATCTCTTGTAGGATCACTCGTGTATCTGTTAATATATATATCTGTATCTTACCTATCTGTCTGTCACAGCTAATTTCCTAATAGAGTACTATCGATAGAGTTGCAATTTAGTAAGTAAACATATTTATGTAAATTGGTGGCATTGGCACAGATACAAAACTTGGAACATTCATTATATTCACGATTTTGAGAAGAAATAACCGACTCGGAATTTGAAGATACCTCGGAGAGCCTCGGTCTCCATCTTCCAGCACTAAAAGTGCTAGGTTAAATTCAATAAAACAAATGGGTCCTCCTAGCCAGATCGGTCTCTAACACAAAAAACGATAGCAAATTGAAATTGGAAAAAAACAACCTCCGTCGGACAAATATTTGCTAATTATAATTTCTAGTGCCTCCAAAGTTAGCTTTTCATTAAGGGGACGTGTCAACTGTCGGGAAAAACAATTGAAAAAATTCAAGATGGCCGCCGAGTTTTACATTTGAAGACTGATTGCGAGTGCGTTCGACCTTTTTTAATGATGTTAACTTTATAGAAGGAAATAACCTAATGCTAACAAAGCCTAGTTTCCTTTTAATTTCAGATCAAATGGCAGTTGATTTAGTAGAAACTGGTACCAACGACAATTCAAGGCATTAAGTTGCCAAGCAGACCCCAAGCTATAAAAAGCTAGGCCAAAATGCATGGAATGTGATGATGAACTATATTCATATAACCATAATATAGGCTTGTCGACATGGGAGTCAATTTCTTATAAACTGATGCTTACGTTAATTCCTGGGAATAGGTTGCCGAGCGAGCCCCAGGCTCCATTGGGCCATGACGGATAAACGCTAGGAATCTAATAAATATATAAAAGAAGAAACTGACTGACTGGCATATCAACGCACAGCCCAAACCGCTGGTTCTAGAGATTTCAAATTTGGCACGTAGGTTCCTTATAAGGTCTAGCGATGCACTAAGAAAGGATTTTTCAAAATTCATCCCCTAAGGGGGTAAAATGGGGGTTCAAAGTTTGTATGGCGAATCAAGATTTGTTAGACTACTTCATTCGAATCTTCCCAGGAGTATTCCTAACGATAAATGAGTAAACACGTGTTTCAGGTTTTTTTTAAATTGAACCTCTAAAAGGGGCAAATGTGGTCACAAAGTCTGAAAATAAACATGGGTATCGTATTCTTTTTGAGAACTTATAGTACGCGGGCGAAGCCGCGGGAAAAGGCTAGTAGTATAATACAAGGTGTAACAAATTGTGGGGATCCTGTTAAGGACATAATCGGTATCGTATTATAATGATGAAAAACTAAGAAGATATTTTTTTCACAAAAAAGATGGTTTTTTTTTATGGAGGGTTGGCGGGTATGACGTGTCCCATAGAGAAAAAAAAAATCTTTTATTTAAAAATGTCCGGCAAGGTTGACTTTTACGGTTAAAAACTAGGCGGCGAAATGCCTAGTTTATGGTCAAATAAAAATTAAGAAGTTACGGAAATTGCAGGCTCGATTTCGCGACATAAATGTTGCATACAAATTCCATTTTTGTCGAGGTACAAACTTTTTAAAAAGTTCAACAGCCATACAAAAATAAAGGCAAAGGTCCTAAACAGCCAAAACACAACATCGGTATTTGTTATGTTGGTACCGCGACTTTTTAGTTATCTCAAATAGCTTACGGTAAATTCAGAAGAAAAATACACTTCAAACTTTTTAATAAAAAAATATAATGGCGGCAAAACTGAGCGTGTACCGCGAACATAGAAAATTGTAGTTTCGAATAAATCTGTCACTCTCACTCAAAATGAGAAGCGATGGAGATAGAGATAATTATAGGATTCGAATCGAAATTCGATGCTCATGGTAGTGGCCATTCTTAGAACCTAGAAGTTATCCTGAATATATTATTTATGTCAGTATTGTTTGTTGTTCATCAACGTTGGCTGTTTTGCATTATTTTTGAATAAAGTACTATATTGGACTCGGCGTGAAGGGCCATTACTGGCTTCGTATTAAATTAAACGGACTCCCAAGGTCGTCCGTTTAAACGTAATACTCAGCCATCAATGTGCTACTTCACCTCCTCGACAATAATGTACTATTTCGCCACCAAAAACTTTTATGCTACTTTTTCTTAGTCTCAAACTCGCAATACGATACCTATTATGCCATTAAACGGATCACTATTATTTTTGTTAAAGATCCTATTTTAAGAAAGAAAACGTCACATAAACATGCGGAATGGAGTCCCAACGTTTGTGTAACCAGTTTATGAAGAAGTTTTAAGAGTCCGGTAAAGTTTTTATTTTTATTTCGCTAAACTTTCCGATACCATCTTGCAGTAACTAACGCTTCCATTTTTTTGTGTACATATTTTTAAAGATCGTTTCTTTTTAGACTGCATAAGTGGTTTTTTTTTTATTTAATGTTTCATTTATAAATAATGCACCTTAATCTAACAGCTGTTTCACGATTTTTGCTTGGAGAGGTGAAAATGGTAAGATTTTTAAAGATTAAATTTATCTTTAACTGGTATGTAAAATATATACCTAAATAAGTTGGAAAATGAGTAGTTTTAGGAATAAGTGCAACAGTTTTTTTATATTTTTCATATATATATATATATATATATATTTAAGCATGAGTATGTTTAGCTAGAGCAATATTAGGAAAAATTGCCGATGTTTAGGTGATATTTTTGGGAATGTAGTAAAGTATTTCATAAAAGTTTAAATGTAGAAATTAACTTGAAATAATGCACTAATCAGATAATATAAAACATATTAATGGGCAAAGAAAATTATAATAAAAATACAAGGGACAAGTTTGCACGAATCAACGTCCTCGCTAAACATATATCATAAGTATTTTTTTTGCAATAACAAGACTTCAAACTATCTTATCAAATGTGAGTTATTTCATCATTAGCGATTTTTTATTTCAAATCGTAACCGGACTCTTGTAGCAGTTGACGGTATGTATTTTGAAAATAAATACATATATAATTGGTGTTATTTAAAATATTAACTAAAAATAGAAGTCTTGCGTCTGGTAGGGCTCGGGACGGGTTATTTGACTGAGTATTCAATTCATTTATTAATTTTTAAGATAACAGTGATCTCATTTTTGTTAGTAGCACTTAAAAACTATGTTAAAACTTAAAAACTAAGTTAGACTTAACTAATTTAATCATAATAGGACAACATACATGGTCCGCGATCATCCTAAGAATGCTGTTTGTGCTCTCCCGGGTTCTATGCAGCAGAGACGTCGCTTTTTTGCGCATAATCGCTGCAAAGCCGTCGGTTCGTGCCTCCGCGAACATGAGGGAAGCGCTGCAGAACCTGGGTAGCCCAACCAGCACTCTGAAGGCGTTGTTGTACACTACTTTTAGAGCGTTGTATGATTTTTGGGTATAACTAACCCACAGGCTGCCCTTACACACAACGCTCGCCTCTCTCTCTCTCTATGTATTGGTTTTTTGAGATGTTTAAGTTAATTTCGTTTTTAGTCTATTTCTATTTTGTTACTTTTACTTTTTAGTCTATTTCTAATGTATTTTTGTAAAAATGTTCATTTATATGTAATTAATAAGATTACTTAATCATTATTATGTTATTTGCTAATTGAGTATGTCCATCTTAAATTAAATAATTAATAAAAAAAGAAACAAAAAAAATCAGATAATCGGTGCTTACTGAAAAGATAGCCTGTTTTTAACTTTTGCCTCAGAATTTAATTTTTATTAGGTAAATTTAGAACGGAATCTAGACCGAAACAGTTCTAAAACATTATAGAATTTTCTAATTCAAACCACCATTCGAAAGTAACATTTTAAAACAGGAGCGAATAAGTTATAATAATAATCTGAATGCTATTCCTACAGCCAGAAACAATTGCGAGCAGTCACCCTGTATAAAATCATCCCCATAGTTGTTAGCTCCATTTTATTATACGGTTACAGTCACGTAATCGCTCACTCTTAAATAGGCTTAAAAAGCGGATTATAGGGATGATTTACTATAAAAAAAACATACAGGGTGATTATAAGTGGTAGGGCACAGCTCAGCGAATGTCATCTCGCTAAAACCTGGAGCAGAGCCTGGGAAAATACCTCCACCTTACAGAAAACCACAGCCAAACAGCACTAGACCCTACTCATAGTGTTGTGTTCCTGCTGGTGAGTAAGGTTGCCAAAATCTCGAAGAGGACCCAGTGTGTTGACGACGAGGGACCCTCTTGTTACTTTAGTCGTCAACACAGTGAATCTTCCTTTTGTAAAGTATCGGGAACGCCTCTGGAGTTGCAGGCGTCCATGGCTACGGTAGCTGCTTACCATCAGGCGGGCCATGTGCTTGTTTGCCACCGTCGTAGTAAAATAAGATATACCAACCATCATCATCCTCCTGTCCTTGTCACATTTACTTGGGGTCGGCGCTGCATGTCTTTTTCTTCCAGACATCTCTGTCACCCGTCATCTCATCACATCACTCACATCCTTTCTTCTCATATCATCTCTCACATATATATATACGGTGCCCGCGAGGAAACGGAAAGATTTTAACAGTATATTCTAGATCCTATTTAGAGACAAAAATGTCACATAAACTTTTTTGAAATTCGCCTAGTGTCAGAGTTAATACCAATTTAAATCCTGACCAGAAATATATGATTATTGTCAAGAGAGCGCTATTATTTTCATTTATATGGCAACAGTCATAGAGTGTATAATTGTCTATGGTATAGTGACATCTTGATTTGTTTACCTGTCAGCCCTGTTGTTAATTTGAAAATGTTTCACAGCGAAATAGCTTCATTTCCCGAGTGTATTATTTACAGGAGTTTATTATATACACTATTTACAATGTTTCGCTCTTGAATATGGATAATTTTTGGATTTTTTTGTCCTTTATTATTTCATATTAAACAATTTATTATTATTCAAGTAAACCGTCTCAATGACACTTGACAACTGTGACAGCCTATCACATGCATATCATTCTGTCATTAAAATTATTGCCAGTGTAAGATATTAGTTCCAATGAAATTCCGCAACATGGCGCATGATCATATGTCAGGCTTTATAAAAAATACACTTTTTAATTTAACTCAGCACAAAACGCCTTTCTGATGGCGTTGTTGCCACTATTGGGCATAGTTTACACGTATCAAAGTGACAAGGAAAAATATGCAGAACCTAAATTTTTCCAAAAAAAAAAAATATACCAATTTGTTTTAGACGATAATTTTATTAATAACATTTACTTTTCATGTGGAAGAAACATTAAAAAAATAGAAAAAAAAAATGTTTTTTGGCGAATTTGACCTAAAGTCATATAATATTTTTTCCTTCTTTTGGTCTCAGGAATGCGTGGTTAATTTTTTTCCATTTCCTCGCGGTCACCTTGTATAGTAAGATATATAAAAAAAGATAAACCAACCTTTAGCATGCAAAATCCGAGTGCGCATTTACTGATGAATGGGGATAATCCTGAGGCTGGTCGATCGAGCTGTTTGCTTCGCAATGAGAACAGCATCTAAAAATACTCTCCGCAATGCTTCCTTTTCAGAATTTAAATGAGCCTTATTCGTTGGATCAACTAGAATTCCAAAATCAGAGCCGGTGTTTAGGGGCGGCATTCGGGTGGTTTAAATTTAAATATGGTTTTGATTTCCAATTTGATATTTATAAGCCGCTTTTTAGTTAAGGCTATGTTTTCAACATAGATGAGCGAGGATGAAATAAATTTAGCAATTTTTGTTTTATATTACTTTTATACTTTACAGTATTTTTATTTTAGTGTATTTCAGAAACCGGTATATTTCAATTTCGGAGCAATTCGATACAAAACTGAGTCATTTTCGCGAAAATAAATAAAAACTACTTCGCGCCATACAAATTTAGCTTTTCTAAGGATCAATGTTCACTTTGACAGTTGCCTTCCCCGTTGACTAAATATTTTCTATTTTATGTTCTCCGCTCCTCTAAGGTTGTGTGGAAGAGATCGCTTATTAGCGATAAATTTGTTTGCCTCTTTTTATAAATAAATAAATCAATATTATAGGACAATCCTACACAAATCGACCTAGTCCCACGTAAGCTCAATAAGGCTTGTGTTGTGGGTACTAGACGACGATGTATATAATATATAGATAAATATTGAACTTGACCTGAGGGACGCCACGGCCTAAGCTGTTGTGGCGTCTCCTCTGCCAGCTGTATGTTCCAGCGTCGCGACACAATTCCGACAGATGGCGACCTAGTAGCGACAAAACTGTCAACTCCCATAGAAAGAGTACAACCTGTATCAAGCGCCCATATAAATCCTACATCGCGCTAACGAAGTTTCTGATGTCAGTTGCGTATATACCAGTTCCAACCAACTCTCATTGGACTTCGGTCCCTGAGAGATCTCTCTATTGTCGCCCTACTATTTTCTCTTCTACATTGGTGATCTCCGACAGTGGACAGCAAACGCAGCCTTTGAAGACTTCAAGATCCCGACGCAGTCTCCGCAGCAAGCCAGCCTCTCTGAGTGTACCACCCTCTCCTGCATGCTTTGTAAATGCTTTGTAAATATTTTGTACATACCTTGTAACATATCTTGTATATCCTGTACATATCCCATACCTGGTACCTCCACTCCTCTACTAGCGACTCGACTATCTCACTCTCTTCTCCTCTCCTAGTCGTCGCACACTCTCTCTCTCTCTCTGCTCGCCCCCTGGATCTGAGCATCTCCGCTCGCCTCGCGGCTCTGAGCACTGGCTTACCTGCACTTTCCATACGTCTTCGCTGACCTCTCCGCTCACAGGGGGGCTGATGTGGCGTCTCCTCTGCCAGCTGTATGTTCCAGCGTCGCGCCACAATTCCGACAGATGGCGATCTAGTAGCGACAAAACTGTCAACTCCCATAGAAAGAGTACAACCTGTATCAAGCGCCCATATAAATCCTACATCGCGCTAACGAAGTTTCTAATGTCAGTTGCGTATATACCAGTTCCAACCAACTGTCATTGGACTTCGGTCCCTGAGAGATCTCTCTACTGTCGCCCTACCATCCTTCTCTATACTGTCAACAACGCTGCCTTCTGGGCATCCATCATATAG
This sequence comes from Pammene aurita, assembly GCA_947086415.1. Taxonomy (NCBI): domain Eukaryota; kingdom Metazoa; phylum Arthropoda; class Insecta; order Lepidoptera; family Tortricidae; genus Pammene; species Pammene aurita. The sequence continues at coordinate 9,291,380 of OX352316.1, read as the reverse complement.
GAACCATCGACACGAAAGAAGAAGAAGAATACTGAAATACATAGAAACCATCCATAACTCAGAAACATAGACTAATAACCCAAGACGCCGCATAGCCGGGCGAACCCCGCTGCCACGCATACAGTCGCTTCACTCGACGGTGTGAGAGAGAAAGTTGTCTTTTCTTTCAGTCCTGTATGTAACATCGCTGGTCTGCAAAATTTTGGCATTTAATTTCACTGGTAAACCGTTTTTTATCTTAATTACCTATTAAAATTTGTCCGGAAAGAGAAGTGTCGTAGTTTATAAGGAAGCTCATACATTCTGCGACACTTGTCTTTCCGGACAGACTCTAAATATAATTGTAATTATTTGATGTGACAGTAAACAAGTGTGTTACCATGGCACCCATTAATGTTTGTCTCTCTCTTATGCACCACGGAACAATCGCGCGTTCACTGTCTAGCATTGCCTGCAATCGCTCGGTTCCCCTCCCGCACCCCTCGGTTTTGGCAGCTTTGGTTTCAAAGAAATAACGCGCTAAGCGGAGTATAGAGATATTTAGTATATGCTCAGAAACAAATATCTGTCATAAAACACACCCTTGCATTTACATGTCCTTACCAGAATTCGAATCTGGGGTCTCTTGCTTCGTAGGCAGGGTCACTACTGACTGGGCTAGAAAGCTTAGTTTTTAGCATTTATGTGAATCATGTATTTTGCCATTGTGTTGTAATTTCTGAGGTGTGCAATAAATCATTCATTCATTCATTCAAGTCAATAACAGATACTTGAAGTCTGAATGCCGCTCTAGGGGCGGATTAATCAATAACTTTTGCTTGATAGAATTATAATCAGATGCAAATTACTTGGGAGCTTATTTTTGGTTTTTGTACGTGATATTTTTAGGGTTCCGCAGTCAACGAGGAACCGTTTAAGTCCATCTTTTTAGGATTCCATATTTTAATAGCACGTCGGTGGCATATGATATCAGACGCCTGCAACTGTAGGGGTGATACATGCGCGTTTCTGTTTCGCTAAAAAGCTTAAGTCGATGGAATACGCAATGTTGATGGAATATGTAGTCAAGTTTTATGTTAGCTGAATGGTTTTCTTTTGTATATCATACCTAATTAGTATAAAAAGGGATATGCACCCGGTTTTTTTATATTTCCATTAATTTGAAGGGTACATTCCTGAGCTTAAATTAAATTAATTTCTCAAAGATCCGTATCCTAATTAGCTCCATTTCTGAGATAAACGATAGTTAATTTTCATTTTTTTATGTTTCTTCCAAAGTATGCTTCCTCTGTATCTTGGACTATTAATGTTCGAAAATTACATTGACATGTCATAATTTTCAATTATTCGGTTGGTATAATTACAATACCTTAATTACTTACATGTCGAATTATTTTGTGTGAAATAAAACAAACTTTAAAAAACTAACCATTTCGCACTTACATACCTGTTAGAACGAGACAGGCGATAAAAATCCGACCATAGGAGGCTAGCAGTATTTATTTATTTAAACTTTATTGCACATAAGGAAACTTAACGTACAAAAGGCGGACTTAATGCCGTGAGGCATTCTCTACCAGTCAACCTTTAGGGCAAAACAGAAAAGATTGTAGGCGGTGCATCTAAAGAAATTAATAACGAAAAGTTATTCTATTATCCTAGTAATACACATAAAATATATAAACTAGAATACATAAAATACATACATATAAAACTACTACATATATAATAATATACATACACACAAATACTTATATATGTAATTTTATCTCGCCAAGAAAAGCACTTTTGGAGAAGATACAGACAATTTTACTTTGAGCTACCAGCAAAGAAAGCTCGCACAGACCTTTTAAAAACGTAGCTCGACGGAGCTTTCCTAATTTCAGTGGGAAGACCGTTCCAAGTATTTTTGTTACAATCTGTTGATATTTAAGCACTTCGCTCCGATATAGTTATCTAAAGATTCTAAAGGTCGCACATTAAACGCATAACCGCGAAATCATTTTTTCCCATTTTCCCTCTTTCCAGTTTTCTTACAACAAAATATTTTATTCAATGCCCACCTGACCAACATGGTTTGGCTTTTAGCTTGGAAACCGGTATTTTACGGTTTTTCCTCATTCGCCTTGACCATAGACTACTTACTGTAGAGTCCGCATTGTTAAGGATAGTATTATATTCATATAAAATACATATCAGTCATTATTTTGACAAAAACCGCGTACACTTACTTTTATTATTTTCCTGACGTTCCGAGCGTGTTAGTCTGGTCGCAACCACGAGCGTTACGGCACGCTCTAAACGTCAGGAAAATAATAAATGTACGCGATTAAGTCCCGTTTTTGTCAAAATAGTGAGTGAAAATCGTGTAAGTTTAAATCACTACTAATCAGTCAAACAAAAGGTCTATTTTAGCATTTTTTCTGCAAACGAATGAACGCAAAATTTGTTGAGTTTGTTTGTAGGTACAGGAGTATTTCTTTGTAATAAATTAGTTAAAAATATTTTAAGAAAAGAAAAATAAGCACAGATGAAAAGTTATACCACCTACGTAACACTAAAATATACAGGTCATTGTTTTTGTACATTTATGTACGAAAATCAGTATATTACAAGCAGGAAGACTCGTCCGAAACGTCGACCTGTCAATCAGTCTTAAGTTTTTTGGTGAATCGTTCAACAACTAAACACTTCGAAAAAAAGACTTACTCTAAAATTATTGAAGTAGACAAGAATACTCTTTTGAGAACACCTCAAATAATATACCTTGCTTGAAATGGAACGCACTTTGAGAATTACGTGGCGCGGCGTTCATAAAATTCGATTATTTCTCCCGGCTTACCTACTCCGAGGAAACCTAGCACTTTATTCTGTATTTCGATAGATAATCAAACGAATTAAGCAGTTACTTACCTAACGGAAATGTTCGACGATCCGCTACGGGAGTGTGGCGACCGCGAGTCCTGCTTACATGCATTTTCTAGTAGACGTGGTCTGTGGACCCGATGCTCCGTCGATTCTGATTTTTCAGATTTGACAGTTATAGTAATAACTTGGACTGCGTGGGTGAGCTTTTTTTAGGGGTAGGAGCTAAGGGTGCTATTTTTAACGATATTGTAATAAATAAATATAATAAATAAGGTTGTGTTCATATATTTTTGAACGTCCGTGTGTCAGATATTGGAAAATACGACTGTAAGATTTTAAGTTAGATGTTTCTCCTGCTGTTTTGTATGGCTCCATTGCCGCCGTTTGCTAAGGCTCCATTGAGATTGGGGTCCGCTCAGCAACCCCTAGTAATAGGCAAATGCAATATTTTAATTTATGCTTTCATTTAAGAGAATTGCACGTATAATAGACCACGAGTGTATTAAAAAATGAAATTACTATAATATATACTCGTAGTCAAAAATTGCTGTTACAAAGTGAAAATTTAAATGTTCGCGCCTAAACGACTCTGCAGTTCCTATGACGTCACTCATGTGTGTCACTCGCCATATTAGTTCGTACACAATGTCAAATTCTTGTTTTTTTTTACCTGGATGCTAACCCTTTAAGCTAAATCCCATAGACAGTTTCCAACCCCATTAGTTGTCATAAGAGGAGTGACGTCACCACACGCTGATTGGTGGATTAAAAAACACGTTCCGTTTCACATTACGTCAAATCGTAATTATTATTTGAAATTAGTATTTCAAACTATAGTAACGTTTCAAATAGCTATTATTTTATGTTTATCTACACTCATATTGTAAGTTCTCTAAAACGTGTTCGAAAACGGTAGGCAATGGCTAGCATTACCACGACCGATTTTACTATGATAAGCTTTTTATCCGTAGCAGTAACGTAATTTTAACTTTTCATGCTCAATTATTGATGTGCTATGAGTTTTGATAACATAATGTACACCTGCACCCTCCCGGGGATCCGCCGACAGCCCGACACGCGCCCGCGCGACCGCCGGCACAATCGAGTTGGCCACGGTGGCGGTGCAATGGCGGCCATTCTATGGTTTCCAAATAAGGCATTTAGAATAAATAAATAAAGCAGTATATGCAACTGTACGTAATTAGGCCTTAAAACACTCGTGTGATCTTATTATGAAACTCACCTGCGGCTCGTTTCATAAAACCACACTCATGTTTTAAGGACCCTTATTACGTAACAGTTACATAAACTACTATTTTTCAATATCTTGATATTCACAAAATAATGGTAAATAGTATAACTTTATATAGGGAAGCCTATTGGCGTAAAGACGAGTTGACATGATAATGGAAGTGCAATACTTATTGTTCGCGAATAACGTCGTGCGCAGAAACTAGTTTTCGAATTTGTGACACTTTTTGGAAAAGGTAGCTTTTGCGGAAGGCACTTACGTTACGTTGTACAGATTCAATATTGTATTCGAGCAATTATGGACCGTAAGCCAGGAACAAATTTCATGACCAATCGCGTCCCAGGCGATAACTTGTGAAGTGGGTAAGGGCGATATATAATGAAGCCTCGTGAAGGTCAGCTGCCGCTCCGTTGGTGGGTTGAGGATCGGCAGCTATTTAATCACTTAAAAAAAAACTGTCATGGCGTCACAATTGAAAATTTGTCAGATGATAGTTTATATTTATATGCTCTTACAAACATGAAAAATCGTCAGCCGGCTGTATCTAGGTGGAAAGACCGTATGTTCACGTGACCAGCTGACGGTCTTTTCACTGCGATACAGCTGACTGACGATTTTTTATATTTAGAATAGGATATAATCTATCATCTGACAAAGTTTCAATCGGGACGCAATGACCATTTTTTTTTAAATCGATTAAATGTCTGCCATTCCTCAATCCACCAACGGAGAGGCAGCTGACCTTCACGAGGCTTCATTACACATCGCCCTTAACCACTCCACGAGTTTTCGCCTGGGACGCGATGACCAACGAAATTTGTTCCTGGCTTACGGTCTATTATAGCGTAAGCGCCGTTCGCCAAATGGTACCTTTTAATCTACACTGTCACATTTGAAGTTAATTGCGTTTACAAAGTGAGTGCAGAGTTAGAGTGGTCGCACTATACATTTTCGAGAACAACACGAATCTGATTGTCAGTGTCGGATTATATTTCACGAAATGCGCACGTCCTGTCGTGACATGTCATATTCCAATAGCGTGCAATCAGGCCATAAAGCTTCCATATTTTAGTGTAAGAGCTAGTGCCTGGATAATAGTAAAAAACAGAAAATGTAATGGTGAAAATGGCGGTGGTTGGATTTTTTTTACCTTTCGCTCTGGTTTTTGTTACTATTTAATGTGTTTTTGGGGTTCCGTAGTCTACTACCTCTTATATGTAGTTTTGCCATGTCCGCCTGTCCGTCTATCTGTCTGTCCGCGGGTTTGCTCAATGAGAGTTAGTACCTACTAGAAAATTGGGTATGAGTATGTGTTTTAATCACGCCGACAAAGTGGTAAAACAAAATCAGAAAAAATTGTATTATTTTTTAGGGTAGCTCCCGTACACATGAAGTGGGGGGTGATTTGTTTTTTCACATAGGTCTTTTAAATGCACATATGCTTTTGCAACACCTACTTTTCTGTTAATTTACAAAGATTTCCGCTTCCCAAAGCTTGTCTGGAAGAGATCGCTCTTTACCGATAAGACCGCCAATTGTTTTACTTCTACTTTTCTGTTCCTAACTTGTGTATACTTTGTTTTCTTAATACGAGTGTGCAATAAAGTGTATTTATGTTTATGTTATGTTATATTATCAATGATATATTCTTCTTGGAAAAAATGCACTAAACATATTCGCATTGAATTGTGCGGATAGGAATGCAAATACCTAAAAACATGCGGATATTTGGGAATACGAAAATTAGTTACATCCTTAGTACCTAAAGCAAGCAAACAATGCGAAATTCCTTTGCTCTCAAAATAGTATACCTCTGTCCCTAGCTCTTAGTCTATTCCATATTTCTATCATCAACACTAAACCACCAATGTAAGTCTTATTCCAACTACATAAGGACTATATTTGGTTAAGATTAGTTAGCACCCTAAATCCTGGAGCCATAGACAAACCGGGAACAACAGCCCCTAGTTCCCAGGATTGCTGAATAGGGGGTATTGCTGCAATGGTCTGCCGCCAGAGTGCAGCACTAGCACATATTTTAAACCATAGAGTACAGGTTGTAACATAAATACTTGTGATCCGTTTAAGGGCATAATTGGTATCGTGTTGCGAGTAAGAAAAAACAGGAGAAAAAAAATTTTGACGTAAAATAGTTATTTGTGCAACAAGAGAGGAAAGTTGGTTTTTCTTGCGAGTGTTGGTTTCGAGTTTCGAGTAAGCGAAAGATCCTATAATTGAATCACGAGCGAAGCGAGTGACTCTAAGTTAGAATCTTGAGCGTAGCGAGGGATTCAAAAACACGAGATGTAAAATAACTTTGCTCTCGTGTGACACATACAACTTTTCACCTCAGTAGTGAGAACATATTAAAGGTAAAAAATATCTATTTCGAATTTGTAATAGACCCCGAAATATGAAGTGGCAGTTCATGGCCTTCACTAAATTAAAAAACTACTTTGTCTCACTCCCTGGAGTGACGAAAGTTGCGCTTTCGTCACTCCAGGGAGTGAGGAAAGTGCGACTTTCGTCACTGTGTATTCGCAGGGAAGTAAGCTTGTTCGAGCTGCTGAGGTGAAAAATAAATATTTGTATGGGAGACGTCATCCCAGCCGGCCGACCCTCCAAACAAATTTTTTTGCGCGATTTTTTTATTTTTATTTTCTCGTAATAAGAATATGATATATTTATGCCCTTAAACGGATCACAAGCATTTTTATTACATCTTGTATAACAGGCCTTAAACAGTTTTTTGACAAGTTTTCATAGATAATTTGTAACGAATAAATATGACATTTGTGCACCAAGGCGGTTTGTTTACATAGGGCCCAGAGAGTGTAGCGTTTCGTTTTCTGCAAACGATTGTCATCTTGGCTAAGCCCCCTGGTGTCAAAGACCTTCTCGCCATCCTTAATTTTATTAACTAGGAAAACAGCTTTGAAATTATCGATATTTTGTCGGAATCGGTTTTTTATCAGAATTTCTCGATCTATCGATTTGCCTCATCACTACCTCATACAATAGCGAATATTACGCAACCTCTGCGTAGGGAGCGGCACTAGCACAAACAGAGGGCCTATCGGGAAACGAGAAAATCGAAATTTCGACATCTGTCTCTCTATCGCTCGAATATGCAAGAGTGATAGAGACAGGTAACGAAATTTCGATTTTCGCGTTTCGCGGTAGCCCCTCTGTTTGTGCTAGTGCCGCCCCCTACGCAGAGTTTTGCGTAATATTCGCTATTGTATGGGATAGTGATGAGGCAAATCGATAGTTTGAGAAATTCCGATAAAAAACCGATTCCGATAAAATATTGATAATTTCAAAGCTGCTTTCCTAGTTAATAACATTAAGGATGGCAAGAAGGTCTTTAACACCAGATGACGGTAACTTTCGTAAAGCCTAGTGTACGACAATTAATGGGATTAGGTTACCAACCGGACCCCAGGCTCAATGGCAAAAAAGCCGGGACTAACGCTAGGAGGATGACATGTAGGTCTTTAAAATTTGAAATGACGCACTATTGAAGATGTGTCCGTAATATTCCATGAGTAAAGTAAATACAGATTAAATATTATCTTATAAAAAGTCAACTCTTGTCTCTGACCTACGTTGCCTTCACCTCTTGAAACAATGATAAAAATCGTAAATAGAACGCACACCGTCTTAATTATTTCATCCGACTTCAATATTTCGAAGAATATTTCGGGATCTTTGTGTTTTTGCTATGTGTCTTTACCCAAGGTCTTTACCGATTATTCGAAAGAGGCTGGACGGATTTGGATTTTTTTTTAAAGACTAGGTACAGTACATTCGCCATCAGATATATCGGAGCGGCCAAGATTACAAATATCTGAACAACGCCTCTATTGTCAATGCGATAAAGTCCATGTTCAGATATTTTTGAGTACCTTGGCCGCTCTGATATATTTGATGCCGACTGTACACTTTACAATTGCTCCCATTGTCATCAGGTCAGGATCTGATGATGGGATCCTGGAGAAATCGAGTGAACTCTTCAAATATTATAGGCAAGGATATAGGATAGTTTTTATCTCAGAAATCATCCTTTAAGGGAGTGAAAAGGGAGTGGGAGTTTGTATGGAATTGTTGCTCACTATTCGCTCGAAATAGCTTATGCGCCTAATTAATATTTGCTCTTGGATTTTACTAAGGCGATTTATTAATTCCATATGGCGAATGTCAATTCCACGCAGACAAAGCCGCGGGCAAAAGCTAGTCTGCTATAATTTACTTATACTTATTAGAAATAAAAAGTTATGTTCAACTCAGATGAAACACCTCAATCAAAATATTAACGCCAAAAATTATCGTCGGAAATGGGTACCTTTCATCCCTTGATTAAGTAATAAATATAATATTTAAATATTATAGGATATTCTTACACAAATCGACCTAGTCCCACAGTAAGCTCAATAAGGCTCGTGTTATGGGTACTAGACGACGATATATATAATAGATAGATATGAATAAATACTTACATACATAGAAAACATCCATAACTCAGGAACAAATATCTGTGATAAGCACAGAAACAAATGCCCTTGCCAGGATTCCAACCCACACACAGTAACAGGACACACAGGACAGAACATAGAACACACACACACACACAAACACACACAGAAGGATTATTAAAGAATCTACTTTTGAAGAATACGCGCAATTTTATTCTTAGTATTCCTTTATCTTAGGTATCAAAGCTGCTGACGCGGCACCGCAGCATGTGAAGGAATACGTTTCCACCCACATTTAATCCAGTTACATCAGCGCCTTATAAAGAGAGCAAATTTTAGTGTTGGTTCCCACTTGAGCAAGAAATAATTTTAAACACTAAAGAACCGACTTCACTTTGACTCCACCTTTCCAAAAGCAAATGCTCGAGCTGCTGTAAAAAATACTCCTATCACTATAGGTGTGCCTATAATAGTTGAAGAATTCCGTCGATTTCTCTAGGATCCCATCATCAGAACCTGAAATGGGACCAACTGTGAAGTATACTCTTTCAAACAAAAAAAGATTTTTCCAAATCGGTCTAGCCGTCTTCGAATAATCGGTGAACATACATAAAAAAAAAGAAAAACAAAGATCCCGACGAATTGATAAACTCCTCCTTCAAAATCTTGAAGCCGATTGAAAAACGCTGCCAACGTCTATCTATGAAAACTCTGCGAACTAATTCAAGTACAAACATATAACGGAAAGGTAAATTAAATTGCTGTTTTAAATATGAGGGTTAAAAATATCAGTAAATAAATGGTATTAGTGTGGTTTCTTTTTTTAAAAGGGTATACCGTGTGTGGCCTGTAACATTAGCAAAAAATTTAATCGTAGTTTCTACTCCTGAAACTAGACAATGTTTGTTCAGCTACTTTAATAAATAACTCGTGGTTTGATTTATAGTACACTTTTAAGTTTATTCGAATACGCAATGTATTGCGAAATTGATTACGTCTGTAGGGTGACAAGACTGACAAGCAATGTCAATTGGGCGGATTTTAACTTACATTGAAAATATTATTTAGTTTGTATGAAAAAGAGTCAATCTAAAGGTTCCATATTTTTGAAAAAAAGTTTTATAGTTTGAGGAGTAGAATCTACGTTTTAATTTTTCGCTCTGGTTACAGGCCACATACTGTGTATGTATATATATATATATATATAAAATGGGGGTTTGTTTAGCTCTAGTTATAACTTTTAAGCCAATGAACCATGTTAATATTCCTAACCGTTTTCAAGTTAGAGCTTGTTAAAATAAAGTGCAAAACACTGCCTGTTACAACCCTAATTAGTAAACGGGTTTAATGACCTTTATAGTAAACAAACTTTACATGACTGACAAGAAATGTTATCATAAAGGCTGAATTTCTTAATTATGTATGGTTCCCTATTTGGAGTTTCCATAAGAGGAACTAGAAATATTCGAAAAAATAAAAATGTGTTTTTTTCTACTTTTCGATTCTAAATTACAAAATAACCGTAAATTCTAAGTATATCATATGTAAGGCTGATTTGTAGGACATTTTAAATAGTACTGGTATGTATTAATCATGTGCCCCTCTCCTCGATCGACATCCACTTCTCCACATTCTACTAAGATGCTACTATTGGGACAGTTTTGCACCTAACTGTATATACACATACCCTTTCAAAAAAATAATTTTCCAAATCGGCCCAGCAGTCTTCGAATAAACGATGAACTTACTTAAAAAATGCAACAAAGATCCCGACATTCCCGACGAATAGTGATGAAATCGGTTGAAAATGAAATGCTACCAATGTTTTTTCGTTATTTAAAAATAAATGATTATAAAATTAGATCAAGACAAGTGAGGATACAATTTAAGCCCAACCATCCGCGGCACCTCTGTCAGCCATATCACGTACTACAAAGGGCCCGCTTTGACTGAACTTCGTAATTGGCCGAATTCTAGATACGTGGGAGTACTACGTGGAGGTACTCGGAATTAGACAAATGTGACGTTGAAGAGACAAAAAGTTACTCCCAAAAATATTTTTTTGCTAAACATTTTTATTGCTGACCGTACCTGATAGCATTGTCATGTAAATTACGGAAGTATACCCAATTTTAGCTCAATCAGACACCGGGAAGTGGGTTTAACTTACAAGATTTTTTTTTTGTTTTTCGCTAGGCTTCTGACTCAGTTTATTTAATGATATTCCGCTACCTAAAGGTTGTCTGGAAGAAATCGGCTTTGAGCAAAATAATGTCGCAAATGTGCATCTGCCAATGATATGCCGCTATAATTCTTACGTATATTTTGTTATTAAATTTTTCATTTTCGTCAAATTTTTTGTGTTCTGTATGACCAATGCTTTACATTAGATTCGACCAACCAATCAAACATACGTTAAAAATAACAGACGGTGTGATTTTATAGCGAGCTAACGAGCAACGGAAATAAAATTTTATTAATATTTTACCGGTAATATATTGCCGGCCGGTCTGAAGCGTTTCGAAATTCGATTATTTTTGATACGGTATCGGTATGTTGTCAAATTGTCGATTTACAGTATTCATTGGCTTTTATTTCTTTTTTCGGAAACAATGCTTACTTAAGTTACAATCTTTATTTGCTCTCCCAAAAATAAAATGTTGCATAAATTGCCATTGTGGTATTTTAGTATTCAATTTAGTATTATTCTTTTAGTGTTCCAAATACCAACTGTCAATCGTGTCAGTGAATAAATAAAAAGACGCTTAAAGAATAGCTGCCATAAATGAAAATTATCTCAACATTACTGGCCGTGTTTTATTAGTGTTTATTTGTTTGCATATTGTCATAAGAACATTTAAGTATATTTAACTATAAAACTCTTGTAGGACTCTAACATATAAAAAGTAATAAATAGCCGTAATTATAATAGTAGCCGGCGCGCTGCCGTCGCGGAAGGCCGCTCATGACTACGATTGATCGAAACTTGTTGAGCAAAAATCGAACTAAATTACGTGAGTGACCCGCTATAATTATGTTTAACCTTTTTAACGCTTTCATATTTTAATGAAGTGATCGCTCACACGCCGAGCACTGTTGCGTTATCAAAAAAGACGAATCTCGTAGTGCTGTGCAAAACAATTCATAATAGATTTTATTCATGATCAAAGTACACCTTCACTCCGACCCCTTTATGGATTGTTGGCGTGGTGGGCACGAAGACACAAGACCTCTTTAGGGGTTCTTGGCGTTCAAAGGGTTAATAACATTTATGAATATTTTTCACATGCTTTAAATGTGGTTAATATACAATCTATCCCTTAACCGGCTTAACCAAATAATGCCTCAGGCGTTTCTGCGCCGGACACATGAGCATGACTATTCATACATTGTGAACTTTTATCATTGTTTCGCCCAAAGCGATCTGTGAGTGAGACAGCACAATTTCTAGGAGCACAACACACAGGAGTCTATTGGGGTCTTCCGTTTGAAAACTATGGTGTCAAAGACAGACAGGATGCATAGGGTGTTATCATGTTATCCTATCCTTTAGTAAGATTAGTATTACTGTAGTGGGAACCGATTGCAATTACAATAACTTAATTAAACAACTATACACAATAATATACTCCAAAAATATAACCAATATATATCTAAATAATTTTAAACAAAAAAGAACCGACTTCACTTGCCCGAGCTACTGTAAAAAATACCCAAATCACTATAGGTGCGCCTGTAATATTAAAAGAGGTCAGAATTTAATTATGGAATCGTAGAGCTCGATTTCTCCACGATCCCATTATTAAATTCTGACCATGGGACCAACTGTGAAGTATACTCTTTCAAACAAAAAAATAGTTTTCCAAATCGGCCCAGCCGTCTTCTAATAATCGGTGAAAAGAAAAACAAAAATCCCAACGAATTGAAATCCTCCTCTTTCGAAATCTTGAAATACCAAAGATGCTCTCAGCATTTCCTTGCTAGATTGCTAGACTGATTCATTGAGCGAGATACCTGCCGGGTCTATTTAAGATTGTCTCAAAATTGGCACGTATTTTTTCTTTTGTCAATTACAAAGGTAAGTGTTAAAGTTTGGAAGTGGTACGTGACAACACACTGTGTAAAAAGTGCGTGCTACACTTTTTACAAGATACGCGTTACGCGAAACTTTAACGGGCTATCTCAATCATCGAATGTTTCTAATTTCACCTCATCATTATTTTTTAACGGCCTCCTAGCCTAGTCGGTAGTGACCCTGCCTTTGAAGCAGGAGGCCCTTGTTTGAATCCACTTATTTGTGTGTTTATCACAGCTATATACCTACCTAAGTTATTCAATTCAAATCGTTTAATTCAGACCAGATGTCCATAGAATTTATAAAAAAAAAAATCTTACCAAATAAGAATTAAATTACCTTAACACTAATGCAATAAAAACTTAATTAAAATTAAATTCCACCATAATAAATATAAATTAACTTTCATCATAAAATTTCAAATGTCATGTCATAAAGTTATGTGTTTACTATTTATTGAATTAATCTAAAGCTAAGCCATAATCGCCAACCTTAAAAGCATCGGTCTCGAATTTCACAGTATTTTAGGCTTCAAATTTCGGCACTGTACCCAGCTCCATACCTAATATACCTATGCCTAGATATAATCGCAAGCCATAAGGTTTCTATATGATATTTCACCCTAGAACGCCTTCGGATCGGGTGTCGCTCAGCTACCTATTTTCTATGAAGCCTTACAGTAAATTGACAGAAAGCCGGTTTGGGTGGGTAATACAATTAAAACGTGAACTAGGTTGAGACCATATACTTATACTGCAATGTCTATACATAACTATTATAAACTAGTTAGTAGTCCGTCTCGAACGGAGAACTCGCGATTTACTTGCAAACGAGTTGACCAATATAACAACACGCTTATGCAGATCGCTTTCTAGCTCCATAACCCCTTGATCGGAAGATTGTCCAATAATATTTATGTATTTCTTTATTATAACCTTCTCCCTGACCGCCTTGCCTGTTTTACCGGCTTGCCTATTTTGAACACTACTAAAAAAAAGTATTTGTATACAGTAGTGACATAATGAAGCTTTTACATCTCGTAGGGTCACTATAGTTTTACCTAACGATCTCTTAAATAAAATTTTCGCCTCCCTAGCTCGGAAAGCTTTTCTTTATTCTTTAAAAACAGATAGCAAAACTGCATTTTATTCACAAGAGAGCTCGCTTCACTCGTGGTTCAACCATAGAATCCATTCGGTAGCTCGTAGTTCAACCCTAGAATCCATTCGCTAGCTCGTGTTTCAATTCCACTCGCGGTTAAAATACAACTTTGCTCCGTTGTATATCAAATAACTATTAAAAACAAATGTGAGAGAAAGGAAGCTATTCTACTTTACGTGAATAAATAGTTCGAATTTTGTTCCCTTTACTTTAGTGGCGCAGCGACCCAAAGTGGATCTTGGCCTCCGACACCAAAGATCGCCAGGCTTCTCTGTTCACAGCCATCTCTGTCCAGTCAACGGAGCCCAGCGCGGTGATTTCCTACCTTTAATGTCCAAAAACCATGAAAAACTAACGGCCATTATCAATAGTAAATTTAACGTAAAAAACTACACGAGCGTGAAGAACGCTTTCAAATTCAAAGAAAATCTTTAAAACGTTGTTTTGATTACAAATGTGGCACTTCGGTTGTCTGAAGCAATCCACAGACCAGTTAAACTACTAGACGGAGCATAGAAGGTGTTTTTCCAATCCTAAAACATTGAACGAGGTGTCGTAATGAACAAATTTTGGAATCAACCCCGAAATCCTAAGAGTATCCGTAATGTAAAATCGCCGATTTTTATCTCTTAAAATTGAAGATAAGGTATTGAAGAATCGTTAACTGTTGGTCTAAAAAATTCTGTAGGTAGTACAAACAGCAACACTCTTAACTGTACATCGATGGGCCTTATTACAAAAGGCATAAGGTCCACCGATGGGTAGTTAACAGTGTGGGCGATGGTACTATGGTGTGAACAATTGAACATCAACTAGAAACACGTCCAGAATCGATGATTGTCTCGTAGTGCCCCCGCGTCCATTCAGTTTAGATATATCAAATATCAATCAATGTTATGCAGCGTCCATAGGAAACACCTTAGACAACCCTACACGTGATCCCTGGGTGGTGCTAAAAGAGTAACAAACTTGGCAGCTGCACTGTCCCATCTGGACCTCGCAGCACTCACTGGATTTTCTTCATCATCTGCTTTCCCACTACTGCTGACCCAGATAAGAAATGCCTAGCTATATCCAGTGACATATAGCCATACGATAAATAAAAGATATATAATTTAGTGATGAGCACTCAAGACTTAAATCAGTAGTAAACACAATAAGTATTAAGAGGCTGACAACACCTGATGACCTTCAAATTGACTTTACTTAAACAGTTTTTTAGCTATAACTACTTGTTTTGAGAAAGTAAAAAAAGATGTTAATATTCATTATATTTGGGAGAACTTTGTTAATTCCGATACACGATTGGAAGAAATCGGCTCGATAGAAAATAATTCCAAAGTTACATCTTAAAATTAGCTTTAAACAGTTGTATGTTTTATTTTTTTTTACTTATACGTCTGTAATTAAGGACAAAATTCAACCACACTGATACTAAAAACTTCATTATTTTATATTTCTCAATTAATGCGTAGTTTTTTTTTAATTTATCATTTTGCAAAATTAGCAAGGTGCTCCCATACTAATCGTAACATTGTTTCTCTTTTACTCGCGCTGGAAAAGATAGGGATGGAATTTAGTTGTTGTTATCCCCTTAAAAACATTACACTCCTTTTTTTGGCCAGATTGTATTTGTCTTTCACTTATCAGTCAACTTCACTTTATCAAGTATATGTTGGTAAACAATGGTTACTTTTGTTTGCAATTTTCTCTACTCTTCAAAATTTTACTCAGCTGAGAGACACTGTCAAAGTGTCTCAAGGAGTTGTCCGCGAAAATGACCAGTTTAAGTTGTGTCGTAACGTCGGTAATAAATTTAATTCGCGTTAGTCCCGTCATAGACAATACATATAATATACGGCCTCCTAGCCTAGTTGGTAGTGACCCTGCCTACGAAGTAGTTCGAATCCCGGGTTCGAATCCTGGTCAGGGAATTTATTTGTGTGTTTATCACTGAGTTATGGCTTTTCTATGTAGGTATTTAAGTATTTATCTACATCTATCTAATATGTTCTAATATCTATATATGTATCTAATATCGATGGATGCTGGGTGCTCAACAGTTTCGCAGTGATTCATTTGTTACCGTCTGTTTTTATTTTATATTGTTTTTTGATTATTTGTGTAATTGTTAGCTTAAGTTTCGTGACGAATTGGTTTTACTGTAAGGTCATGTAAGCGTTTTTGTCAATAAAATAAATTAATTAATTAAATAAATATACGAGTATATCGTCTCCTAGTAGTGGGTATCTAACCCACAACACAAGCCTTATTGAGCTTACTGTGGGACTAGGTTGATTTGTGTAAGATTGTCCAATTAATATTTATTTATTTAATACTAATAGTCCCGTCTAATGATAGTTTAAAATATGTACAAAAAGCGAAAGCTTTAAACGTTATATTTGTAATTAATCTAGATAACTAGATATGTCAACAATTCATGCTATAATTTATGGATACGTCAGGTGTTCGGAAGTATTCGTAAATTCCGAGTTTTCACGATCCCTCACTAAATCCGTAGCATTTATATTCTGTGACATGTCTGAAGCAGTCCAAGCGGGGACGCTAAGAGTGTCAACAATAATATTTATTTTAAATCAACGCCATCTTGAAAGCTTCTAATTTTGAAAAGCGCGGAACGTCAGATTGCTTTTTTTTGTTACGTTTAAGCGTTTTGGACAAATTTTTTTATTAGACTTAGGGTGTATATTTTTGGGTGTTTTGGACGATTTTATTTTAATGGACTTATATCAGTAATCATATTTGTCGTTAATTCTCATTTCATCCGATTTACTTCCTTTAATATCTAGCATTTCAATAGATTAGTAGGAATTATGATTAACAAAATCGCATTCCCGTTCTGGCAAAAGCACTAGCGCCATCTATCGCGTCACTAACGCAGCTCGTCTCAGTTCCATACATTTCTTCGAAGAATTGACTCTGTCAGAAATAACTCAACTTCCGTTCTATAGATATCGTTCTGTAGATAATTGGGCTGTACAAAAAATATTGCATTCTCTAGTACGAGTATAGCCTGAATATTGAAGGAGCGTAATTTTGTAAGTATATTGTAGTCCAGATATTATATGGTCTTTGGTATCCTTAAAAACGTAACTTTAAATTTTCAAATAAGTTCCGATGTATATCACAATTTGTCGTCAATTCCCGTTTAGTTACCATTTCCGTTCGGAAATACTTCACGTTTCTGAAGATTAGTAGGAATTTTTATTGCTTCCCTTGCGTTTGAAGTTTGATCGATTTGTTGGCGACCGTAGATCACTTCCCCTAGACGGAGCACATCTTTATGAGGTTAGCTCGAACTCGAGCTGGTGCATAGTATACTAAATAAAAACGTGGTTTTCTTAAACTTACCTATCTCTAGTGGAGTTCCATAACGATGTGTGACACTTTTCTCACAATTGCTCAAAGGTTAACTGGAAGTAATCCCTTACAGGGATAAGTTCGCATTTGTACAATGTTTTTTCTTTTATCATATTTGTATTGTTATTTCTTTTATGTACGTCGACTACAAAGAGATGTTATCCACTTTTGAACCTTACTACAACGCAATAAGGTAAAAACGTGGATACATCTCTTTGTAGTCGACTGTACAATAAAGTGGTTACATACATAAAAGCATAGGCACAGGCCGTCAAATGGTACCTTTTGATCTAAACTTTTACATATGTGACGTTTTCAAGTCAAAGGTACATCATTGTCGGTTATTATTTGAGTTTATTTCTAAATGAATTTTTATGGCAGTAACGCTTTATTGACAACAGACGATGATGTACCTTTGACTTGATAACGTCACATATTATGATATTTATTTGTATTGAGCATTGAGTATTCTTATCCTACTAATACTATAATTGTAGCTAGGTATGTCTAGAGTTATGGTTATGGATGCATTTTCCTTTCACGCAAAAGAAAAATAACCCAGGTAGACTTATAACCTTATAACCTGCTAGCCTACTATGGTCAGATTTTTATCGCCTTGTCACCAAAGCTGTCACGTTCTAACAAGTATGTAAGTGCGAAAGTGATGCATGACGTGATAGGCTATAAAATGACAACCATGATACGCGTTCTGGAAAGGATACTTATAAAGGGTCATTTACAAATTGATTAGTGTTATGTGCGAGTCTATACATTTTATATTTGTGTTGTAACAAATGTATGAACACGCACTTAACACTAATCAATGTGTAAGTGGGCTTTAATCGAGGATTTTATTATTTTAGGAGGTGAAAGTATAAAGCGAAAATGATGGGGCGAATTAAGTTATTTACTGCGGAATCTATACGAAATAATCTATGACGACGACAAATTTACATTTTCCGTTAACGCCTATGATGTTAAAGTTAGGATTGCGTTATGTGAATGGCAAAAAAAAACATGTAACGAAAATGTATGTTTTCTGTCAAAAGGTTTGTCGAAACAACGACAAAACATCAAAGTGACAATGAAAAGTTGAATTTATAAGTCTGACTTTACTGTACAGTCGCCATCAAATATATCGGAGCGGCCAAGGTACTCAAAAATATCTGAACATACACTTTATCGTCTTGACAATAGAGGCGTTGTTCAGATATTTGTGACCACCTTGGCCGCTCCGATATATCTGATGGCGACGGTACCTACCAGAAATGCGGCCTCCAACGCTGGGCTGGGCTTTAACGGCCTCCTAACCCAGTCGGTAGTGACACTGCTTACGAATCAGGAGGTCCCGGGTTCGAATCCTGGTCAGGGCATTTATTTGTGTGGTTATCACAGATATTTGTACCTGAGTTATGGCTGTTTCCTATGTATTTAAGTATTTATCTATATCTATCTATTATATATATCGTCGTCTAGTACCCACAACACAAGCCTTATTGAGCTTACTGTGAGACTAGGTCGGTTTGTGTAAGATTGTCCTATAATATTTATTTATTTATTTATTTACATTTATGCGACAAATAGGTAGTAAAATAAGATTGCGTTGCGACCAAATTATTTGTTTATCGATTTACCGGTAATTTAGATTAATTTCTGCTACCGGTTAACATTTTTTTTTAAACCACTGTGACAAACAAGCATACGGCCCGCCTGATGGTAAGCAGCTACCGTAGCCTATAGACGCCTGCAACTCCAGAGGTGTCACATGCGCGTTGCCGACTTTTTACGAAAAGGAGGATTCACTGTAACGGCTAAAGGAACAAGAGTTTCCCTCATCGTCAACACACTGGGTCCTCTTTGAGCTCTTTGGCAACCTTACTCAGCAGCAGGAACACAACACTATGATTTTTCTAACTTCGAAGTCGCACTTTAAAACTGTAATGGAGTTTTTTTAACCTGCTTTCTTTAATATTTTTATCAATATACTTTAATCAAGTTCCACACGATTGCAATATCATTCAATATTTATGGATTTAAACTTTATTACACAAAAAATACAGGCAAAAACGTAAATAAAATGTTGAAAATATTTCCCCAAAATACACTGCCCTATTCAGGTCAACAGCAAACATAACCTTGTTACCACATACCACATTGATTAGCGACCGGTTTTATGGCGTGGTTTTATACATTTTCTTAAACACGTATCATAAATCTACTACTTTTAGTGTCTTGTAAATTAACTCGGGATTAGCGCTAATGGTCGATGCTTGAATTCTTGGAAATATCAAATTAATCAGCAATCATAAATACCATTTTTAGGGTTCCGTACCTCGAAAGGAAACAACGGAACCCTTATAGTTTCGTCATGTCCGTCTGTTCGTCCGTCCTTATGTTACAGCCATTTTATTCGGAGACTATAAGGCATAACATAACATAACATAAATAAATACTCTTTATTGCACACCTCAAAATAAAGAAAAACATAAAATACAAGTAGACGTAGTAGTAGACGTATGTTATCGTAATAAAATTTAGACATAAAGCGTTTTTCGTATGCCGCTGTTTAGTAAATTGCTGAAAAATATTTTTTAGGGGGTGTAAAAAAAGAAATAAATATTTTCTGAAATAATCGCTTCGAAAGTCGGAAAAAATGTGTAACCGGAAGTCCAAAAAATATATATTTTTTAAATTTAGTAGAAGCGCCTTATCGCATACTTTCTACGGAAATTGTTTTGAACCTTATCGGTTTAGCCATTTTTGAGTTATCTTCAAAAAACTTCTTCTATAGGCATCAGATACGACTATTTGGTATTAGTTTGGTTCTTATTCCATTGAAGGCACGGAACCCTCTATTATGCGACGTCTGACACGCACTTGGCCGGTCTTTAATGAATAGGCATATATAGATGCTTTGCTTGTCGGACTGTCGGTGTGGCTCTGGCTCAATGTAAACCAGGGAGCATAATACCTAGCCCCTAATTCACCACGGTGACAATTGTCACAATTTTTCACATATCCAAATTAGTGACGTCACAGGCGTCGACGGGCTACAAAAATCGACCTTAGTTGTAGTTCGGTCTTATAGTAGGGGAGCCCATGACACTGAACCTAGTTCAATAAGTCTCCTAGATGAGATATATATAATTAGTCGCGTCTTTAATGGGGGAACACGAAATGCCGATGCTGCAATGCAAAAAAAGTGGTGGCGTATTTTAATTATTTTTTTGAAAAAATTAAAAAATCCGGTTTCTAGTACGATAAGTCTCATCTAGGTTCAGTGTCATGGGCTCCCCTACTATTCATCATCATCATCATCATATCAACCGAAAGACGTCCACTGCTGAACATAGGCCTCCCCCAAAGAGTGCCACAATGACCGGTCCTGCGCCACCCGCATCCAGCGGACTCCCGCGACCTTCACCAGGTCATCAGTCCACCTTGCGGGGGGTCTACCCACGCTGCGCCTTCCGGTTCGTGGTCGCCACTCGAGAACCTTTCCGCCCCAATGGCCATCGGTTCTACGAGCAATGTGCCCCGCCCACTGCCACTTTAGTTTAGCGATTCGAAGGGCTATATCGGTTGCCCCTACTATTAGTTGTTAAATAATTTTAAACAAAAAACAACCGACTTAACTTAAAATCCACATTCCCAAAAGCAAATGCTCGAGCTAGCTTACTCGTAAAAAAATACTTAAATCACTATAAGTTCAAGAGTCAAGACAGGCCCATGAATCATGCCCGCGCGAGCGAGTTATATACCTACGTTTTGCGCCTCCATCGAGGGAGCTAAAGTCAGTGGGCTACCAACGCGCTCACTGAACGCACGTCGTACCGCGCGCGACGCTACTCGGAACTCGGAACAATGTCATAACGAAAAAAAAAATTTATTGCGATGTGGTTGGATGTAAAAATAGCAAAGCTAATAAAAACTTACCGTTTTTCGCTCTGCCGACGGATGGGGAAAGGTAAGTAGGCATACAAACTTTTTTATACCACGTCGGTGGCAAACAAGCATACGGCCCGCCTGATGGTAAGCAGCTACCGTAACCTATGGTCCAAAGGAGTCACATGCGCGTTGCCGACGCTTTACAAAAAAGGAGGTTTCACTTAAGTTATAATAATAATAGACATGTTATCTTTATTAATCTCTAATAACTATGATGATATTGCTAAAAGACGAAAGATTAGAATAAGATTGAGATAGCTGTCAATCCATATTCATTTTGACAGTGTGTGGCAAATCTGTCAAGATTAATCGTACTCTCATCGCGGCAACAAAATATCAATCAATATGTATGTTATTAAATATTAAACTTCTTATCAATATTACTCATGTAACTATAATTGTTATGCACCATGCGAACCACTTAAACACTGAATCAATGCAAAATACCTATTTCCTTAATTATAAAACATTTCCAAACATAGGCGACCCTAGCGATTGTGCGGGTGCGCGGGAGATGCGGGGTGCCGCCGCGCGTTGACGGCCGCTCCATTGTATTATTGCGTAGGTACGTAAACCGTAGGTATTTGCTTTTTCTATGAGTGATACATATCTATTCGTAAGAACTATTATATAATCTGTGGTCAAGAGGTCACTATAAGGTCAACAGTTCCCTCGATTGCTCCAGGATCCCAGCATCAGATCCTGACCTGGTGACAATGGGATCAAGTGTGAAGTACAATCAAATAAAACAATAATTTTCCAAATCCGTCCAGCCGTCTTTAAATAATCGGTTAACATACATTTAAAAAAAATCCGAAGAATAGGCATAATGAATTGCTTTCACGTATGGTATCAATCGATTTGTTTTGTTGTGAGGATCAAATGTCTATGTGGGGCCAATTGCGTTAAAGCAACACAAAAGTCGGAAATGAGATTCAAAATCTGACACTCGTATGTGTTATGTATAATTTATTTTACAGTAATATATGAGAAATCGAATGGTGACATTGTTTTTTTTAATTTTGTACTTTAAAAAAAATCGTTAAATTTTGAAACTTTGAAATATCTTTGAACTATTTCGATAGATTTTTTTCATCTTCAATTTATTAGGCATTGATCATTTTGCATCCATTCAACTTAATTTTATTACAAAATTCAACATGTGTCACATCATCCCTATAGAGAACCTCCTCCTTCAAAATTTGAAGTCGGTTGAAAACAAAATTTATCAAGGGTTTGCTAAGTTTAATAAACAAGGTAAATATATAAGTACAGTCAGCCTGAAACACAATAACTAAATAGGTTTAGTCAGACAAACAAACAGCCTAAACCTTTAAGCCTCCGCGCCGCGCCGCCGTCACGGAATCTTGTCGTTGGCTGTTTTACTGTAAACACAGTAATTGCGTAAGTTTTAGCTACGTCGGTCTTGGCTGCCGTTGAAATCTATAGTCAAGTCTATGTAGACGGAGAGCCACGTCAGATAATAATTTTAAACAAAAAAGAACCGACTTCGCTTAGCCTCCACCTTTCCAAAAGCAAGCTCGAGCTGCTGTAAAAAATACTCAAATCACTATAAAATAAAATAAAAATAGCCTTTATTCTACCATAATTGACAGTACTTTACAATCATTCATTTGCAATTTTATCTTAAATATAATTATAATTAACTGGTTCCAAATTCATTCAATTCGGCATGAGATCTCAGTACATATCAGAATCATATAATATATTAAACACTTTTCATTAAACTTAACATTTCATTCATCATTTGCAATTATACTATCCTATCTAATCTGTTTTATAATAATCTAGGAACCATTTTAAGTACAAATATAATAAAAACATTTCATATTATTTAGATAAATACTATTAATTATACCATTCATTATATAAAGTCTTATTATTTAATCTTAGTAATCATTTTTTAATTATGGAAGTCGCCTCTTTGGCGTAGGCCTCCCCCAATGATTTCCAAATGCGTCTGTCAACTCAAAAACTCAAATCACTATAGGTGTGCCTATAATAGTTGAAGAGTTCCCTCGTATTCTCCAAGATCCCATCATCAGATCCTGACCTGGTTATAATGGGACCAACTGTGAAGTATACTCTTTCAAACAACAAAAGAATTTTCCAAATCGGTCTAGCCGTCTTCGACTAATCGGGGAACGTACATAAAAAAAATAGCAAAAACAAAGATCCCGACGAATTGATAACCTCTTGTTCCTTCGAAATCTTGAAGTCGGTTGAAAAGAGCAACGAAACTCCTCTACTCAGTTGGCTATACTATGCTCATTTGTAGATCTGGACATCTGACAGCTGTAGAGTGGAGGTCAAAGAATGCAAACCACTTCAAGAAAGCAAACCCTAAGTCTGGGTTTGATGAAACATTATAAGGAATTATATAAATAATTAGTTTATATCATTGCCAAAAGTTTTTGTTAGGGGAAACTGGGGAAAGTAATGCTGAATGACGTATAATATAATTCATAGTTTGTCGCCTACTGTTTGTGGTTCCGTAAAAATACACAATGTTTTTTGTTCTTCAGTTTTGTTGTTCGGCAGTCTTTACCTATTTTGGTATTACTATTTTCCAACTCATAAACTTAGCTAGTCTGTCCATCTGACCACCCATTTAAAGCTGCCAGATATCCGGATCTAGTAAGAAGGATATAGCAATCTAACCATACGGGTTTTGTTGGTCTTATTTTTGTGTCATATCGGACCTAGCCAGCTGTTTTTGTTTCCGTAATAATACGCAATGTTTTTTGTTCTGATGTTAAAATAAAGGCGTTGTCCTTTATAACTTCGGCAGTTTTTACCTATTATTACTATTTTCCAATTCAAAAATTTTGCTAGTCTGTCACTCTGACCACCCATTAAACGCTGCCAGATGCCCGGATCTAGCAAGAAGGATATAGCAATCTAACCACCGTCTGGTTAGATATAGGTTTTGATGGTCTCATTATTGTGTCAGATCTGACGTAGCCAACTCTTAGTCCAATAAGGTAGGCGAAGTGCTCGACACGCTATTATCCAATAGTTGACATTTTATTGGCAGTGTTTAGTTTAAAGGTGACATGTTCTGGTACAGTGATTGATGACTGATGAGCACTCAGACGTTTGTTTACCTTATCTTTTTGCAATAAACACATATAAAGTTTGAATGTACGTCTTTTATCTTTTTGATTATCAGTATAAATTTACTCTGAACGATGTTTCCAATTATACCTATTGAAAAATAAAACTCAAATAACCTCTAGAAAAAATGCTGAGGTGGTTCAAATAAACGATTTATAAATTTGTTCAAAGAATTAGTTTGCAATTGTTGAAGGTAAATGCTTTTCAAACATAAATTAAAGTGATTTGTATTATTTTCAGGTAAGCACTATCATTAAATCTCACCAACAAAGAAGAAGAATGGTATGTTTTAGAACGAATTCAAATACTAAAGTCTATTTCTGATTGTTATTTTAGAGCAAGAAATTTACAAAGCATTTTTAATAAAGTTTCAGTCTTAAATCATCTATTATTTTGACACCAGCTTTTATCTCGGCATTTTTCAATGTTTTTCTTAACCAAAAGCTTTATTAGCTTTAAATATTAAGATTTTCAGATAAAAAATTACTTAACGCCCATTTACCACAATATGAGCGGAATCTTTCGCGCTCTCGCTACGCTCCGGATTCTAATGTAGATTCCTTTCTTTCGTTAAGGATTCAATATATGTACGTCCTTCGCTGTAATTTAATTTTGCTCTTTTTTGAGACAATATACTAATGGCAATGGCCACTTTTCAAAAAAAAACATACAGCCGAATTGAAAATTGAGCCGATCTTGAATTTTGAAGTCAGTTAAAAATAGAAAGTACTTTAAACCAATTACCTACCTATTTCCTTAAACTTTAACATAATTGAAAGCAGTTTATAATGTCCATGTTAATGATTCAGTAAATAGCTAAAGATACTTAACATAAACACTTATGAGCATTCGTTTAAATATGTTTTAAGTAAACATTAAGAGCGTTCACCTAAGTTAGCTTAAATTAGATGGGGTAGAAGGCGAGGGTCGATTTTTGTAAGGAACCTGTACTACGATTCGACATGGCATAACTGACAGTCGCTTGCGAGACCACTATGATATCATACTTTTGTGACAGTTGAAATCGGGGTGGAATCACTCGAGAGTGATATCTAAAATGGTGGCCATAGCCATAGACAAAACGCTCTAGCGAGACCTACTGACAGCTTGTCAGGTGTGGACACGGGTGGACAGGATGGATATCACTCTATCCACTAGCAATAGAAGTGTGACATCCACGTCTCACAGTGTGGCATGTCGAATTGAGGCCCTGTACGGTTTACTTTATCTCTGATGGCTATGGATATGTTGTTTTTAGGGTTCCGTGGCAAAACTGGTAAAACTAGATGTATTTTAGATGTATTTTATTCGTAAACTGTAAAGCTAATATTGAAATTTCGAATATAAAATGATGATTCAAAAGAAAAACACCAAGGATTTACTCTGGTATATAAATCTTTAACTGTTAAATCAAACGTACGTACACTTCGTTGTTTCCAAGTCGGTTAACCACCCCCCTCAAATACCTCTTTATTTTACCAACTGGAGGAGAATTGTATTTTTCCATAAAATTTGCGCTTAGAATATGAAATGAAGATTGTCGAATCATGAGACGCCGCGGGCACTAGAGCGGGCGCGGGATTGCGTTTACTCTGTCTCTTATATTTTTTATGATAATGCAAACATTGAAGACATACAGGATGTTTTTTCATTGTCATACTTTGTGACGGCTATCTGACTTTATAGGCTACACTGAAAGCGAATCAGTAAAACGCGCAGATGGCACTACGATTGTTTAAAAACACGTGTCAAATCCATACAACGTCGATTTTTGTAGTGTTTCTGTTACTTTTTTAATAAGGGATTTTTTTTACCACGACGGTGGTAACCAAGCGTACGGCCCGCCTTGTGGTAAGCAGCTACCGTAGCCTACGGGCGCCTGCAACTCCAGAGCGCGCATGCGCGTTGCCGACCTTTTACAAAAGGAGTTTTCACTGTGTTGACGACTAAAGGAACA
Source organism: Pammene aurita (assembly GCA_947086415.1). Classification (NCBI taxonomy): domain Eukaryota; kingdom Metazoa; phylum Arthropoda; class Insecta; order Lepidoptera; family Tortricidae; genus Pammene; species Pammene aurita. Next base: position 9,265,125 of record OX352316.1, on the reverse strand, counting down.
AGAGGGTACGTCATCAACACACTGGGACCTCTTTGAGCTCTTTGGCAACCTTACTCACCAGCAGGAACACAACACTATGAGTAGGGTCTAGTGCTATTTGGCTGTGGTTTTCTGTAAGGTGTTTTGCGTGGATTCTAGTCCTTTAAACCAAATCCCATATACTAAGTGACAGTGACAGGTACAATATGTGGTAACAGCTTCGAGTTTGCCTTGCCTATTAGTATACGGTAATTTTTTGTCATGTATATAACTTCCACATTCATTTTGAAAGTGATCCTGGTCATGGCACCAATTCTATATTCATCGCTTTAATACAATTTTTTATACCTTACTATTATATTGAATTAACTTCCAATTAGTATGTAGATATTTATTAAATATAACGTTACCACATTTTATCAATGTGTTAATTCATTTAACATTGATAAATTAATAATAATTAATTAATATATTAATTAATTGATATATTAAATGCGTGACGGCAAATATGGCTCCAGCTATTTATTAATTAACTAATTGTTTAATGGTTCGATGTTTTGGGAATTGAATATCTGCGTCGACATTCTAGCGACTAAATTTTGAAACTGCCTGGAATCTTTAAAAAATGCATTAAGACTTATGCTGGTTACAAATAAGCGCACGTCGCGTCGCGTTTAATTAAATGAATACAGTCGTCCATCTGCGGCCACCCTTATTCTCCTCGCTTCGTAAAGAGCCCTCAGGCTAGACATATTTTTTTTCAATCTACACTTAACTTTTCTAGTTTCTGCTATCTTCAAAAAATATTATTTAGATTATTAATCACTGAGTACTTAACTTATTATCAGACTCTACATAATTTTTAGGGTTCCGTAGCCAAATGGAAAAAACGGAACCCTTATGGATTCGTCATGTCTGTCTGTCTGTCTGTCCGTCCGTATGTCACAGCGATTTTACTCGGAAACTATACGACGTATCTGAATAATATTTACACATAAGGTGTATTATAATAATAATAATAAATACTCTTTATTGCACACCTCATACAGTTACAAGCACAAATTTTACAATTAGATAAATTTAGGTAGAGGTAACAACAGGCGGTCTTATCGCTAATGAGCGATTTCTTCCAGACAACCTTTGGGTAGTGGAGACTAGAGAAAAACAATAAGCAGTAGGTGGTGCATAGAAACAAAAGAGACGAAATAGATAACACAGCACATTCATATGAATATACATACTTAAATAAATACAAAATAAACATACATATACGTACATATATACATATATAATACACAGAGTAAGAAACAACAGTGTCAACTTAAAAACCTAAGGAAGAGATAAATAGTATTCCTTAAGTTGCGATTTAAAGCTACCAATAGATTGCGCGCGTTTTATGTTGAGAGGGAGAGAATTCCACAAACGAACGGCCTGGAACGTAAATGAGCAATTATAAAATTTGGAAGATGAAGATGGCACTTTTAGGAGCAATTTTTGAGAGGATCTAATAGAATTAAGATAAGAGAAACGCTCTTTGAGGTAGCGGGGAGTTGCAGGGTTAAAAAGTATAGAAAAGAGTAAAGAAAGTATGTGAGAGTTACGGCGGTGACGGATAGGGAGCCATTTGAGTTGAGAACGAAAACTAGAAACATGGTCGAATTTGCGTAATCCGAAAATGAACCGAATGCAGGCATTTTGAATACGCTCAAGCTTATTAAGTTGCTCCTCGGTTAGGTCTAAATAGGAGATATCTGCATAATCAAGAATGGGGAGAAGTAACGACTGAGCAAGCGCAATTTTAGTAGCAATTGGCAGGAAATTCCGGAGCCGTCTGAGAGACCCTATGGCAGCAAACATCTTCCTGCTCACTTCACTCACCTGAGGCACCCATGATAGACAACGATCCATGATTACGCCAAGATTTTTCACTTGGTTGGAAAAAGGAATTTGGATACCATCGAAGACTATCGGAGGGAGCCTGAGAAAGTCAATTTTGGATATTTGTTTATTTGCTACCCATCACAATTACCTGTGACTTTAGGGGGTTTACTTTTAAACCGTAATTTTGACTCCAATTTGATATGCGGAGCAGATCAAGATTCGTGGCTTCTATAACTGAATTGAGATCGCTATGCATACCCTGCGAATATATTTGAAGGTCGTCGGCATAGAGGTGATACGAAGAGGAGAGATCAAGAGTTATGGAATTAATGAAGATAGAAAATAAAAGAGGAGACAGCACACCACCCTGTGGAACACCAGCTGATGTGCTGCACCAGGAAGAACACGAAGAATCTAGTTTTATTCTTTGCCGACGACCAACCAAATAGCTGCGGAACCAGTCAATCGCTGCAGCCGATATATTAAGAGACTGTAAGAACGCGAGCAAAATGTCAAAATCGACCGTGTTAAAGGCATTACTGAAATCTAGAAGTGCAAGAACTGTAAGCTTCTGGTCATTCATACCCAAACGGATGTCATCGGTAACCTTGACAAGAGCCGAGGTAGTACTGTGGCCCGGACGAAAACCAGATTGAAATGGGTTTAGGAGGTCATTTCTATTCAGGAAGGAAGTTAGTTGCTGATGCACTAGCCGTTCGAGGACTTTGGATAGGAAAGGAAGAATGGAGATGGGGCGATAGTCAGAGAAGGAACTGGGGTTGGATTTTTTGGATAAAGGAATAATATTGGCATCCTTCGCAGACTGGGAAAAGTACTTGATGAAATGGAAAAATTCAGAATACCGGTGATAATAGGAACAAACAAATCAAGGAGAGGGAGTATCATATTTCGGCTAACACAGTCAACACCAACGGCGTTAGAAGTGATATTCAATATACCCTTCCTAACATCACTCTCACAGAAAGGGCTAAAATAGAAAGAAGAGAAATCTAAGGCAGGAAGTGATGAAAGATGATGAAGTGAGTTAGATTTCTTAGGACCACTGAAACAGGTGGACGATGAAAAATGCTGGTTAAGCTGGTCAACGTTAATATTGTTTAAATTGGTTGCCTGTTGAGATTTGCCAACTCCGAGACCTTTCAAAAATTTCCACACTTTGGCTGGATTTCCATCTTCAACAGAACTGTGAATATGACGCCTCTGAGCATCTCGACATATAGTGCTACAGCGATTGCGCAGGATATGATACTTAAGTTTATTTTTCTCAGAGTTGTTAGCCTTATACTTAGATTTAGATTGATTCTTCCTCTCTATAAGGGCTTTAATATCCTCAGTGAGCCAAGGAGCAGGGAGATGCTTGACTTTTATTGCACGAACAGGAGCATGAGCGTCATAAAGTTGTATGAGGAGCGAATTAAAGAGAGAAACTTGATCGTCTACCGAACCCGCTCGAGCGATACTGCTCCAATCGATTGTTAAAGCGTCATCTCGAAGCTTTTCCACATTTAATCCACTAAAATTGCGCTGCAAAAGAATTTTTGATTTAGATTTGGGAGGACGAATTTTGTAAGAGAGATAGAGCAGATCATGATATGAGAAGGCATCCGCGAGGTATTGTCCAAATTTAGACACATGAGAAGTCGAAGAAACTAAAGTTAAATCAAGAAGAGAAGGCGAGCAATTTGGAAAATAGTGTGTGGCGTCTGAAGGGAGAATAGTTAGATTGCATGCATCTACCACGGATTTAAGGCGCCGGGATCGACTGTCATCCTTCAGAAGACACGTATTTAGATCTCCCATAAGAATGTGATGATTATAAGAAGGCATAAGGTCTTCGAGAAGTTTCTCAAGAGAATCAAAGTAATTAACGTGAAGGGAGGGGGAATAAAAAACGCCAAGTAAAAGTTTGGAATGAGAGAGGGAAACGTCGAGAAACATATACTCTGCGGCATCAGAAGTAGAAGAACTGGCAGATACATTAACAATTGAATAGGGGATGTAAGAACGAAGGTAAATCGCAACTCCACCGCCACCTCTTCCAAGGCGGTCGTGCCGAATTAAATTGAAACCAGGTAAAGAGTAAGACGTTGAAGGCAAAGCTGGTCTGAGCCACAATTCGGAAATTAAAATAGCATGAATGTTCTTAATGTCAAAAGAGAGTAACATATCGCTGTAATGTGCAGGAATACTTTGCGCATTTAAATGCACAACGTTAAAATTTTTAGGTACATCATTAAACTGAGATTCCAGAAAGTCGTGAAGCGAAGGAGGCAAACTATGGAAACTGTCTTCACTTACACTATCTAAGGAGGAAAAAGATAAATACTGGTCACTGTTATCACTGAAAGGCATCTGAAAAATATATATAAAGTTAAAAATATAATAAGTATATAATAAGTGTATACTAATATTCAATAAATATAAAAATATATACAGTAAAAACTAAACAAAAACTCCACAATCTACCCGCCAGCAGCAAATAAAGAAAGAAATACACTTATAAAGAAACGGAAGTTCAATTCAAAAATACATGTTGGCTTCAGATTCGACAGGCATTAAGTTAAATCACAAAACTAAGGAAATAATTAACTAAGAAAAACGGAACGTAATTTAATAAGGAAATATTTAACTTGGTAAAGCGGACCGCAATATAACAGTTGGCAACACTATACCTGCCATCCGTCAGCACACATGTCAAACTGTCAATGTCAGTTGGACTGGGGAAGTACCTCCACCTTACAGAAAACCACAGCCAAATAGCACTAGACCCTCATACTCATAGACTCATAGTGTTGTGTTCCTGCTGGTGAGTAAGGTTGCCAAAGAGCTCAAAGAGGACCCAGTGTGTTAACGATGAGGGACCTTCTTGTTCCTTTAGTCGTCAACACAGTGAATCCTCCTTTTTGTAAAGGGTCGGCAACGCGCATGTGACTCCTTTGGAGTAGCAGGCGTCCATAGGTTACGGTAGCTGCTTACCATCAGGCGGGCCGTATGCTTGTTTGCCACCGTCGTGGTATAAAAAAAAAAAAAAAAAAAAACTTGGCAAAGTGACATTTAAAGTTAGCAATGAAGTTATTGGAATTAATTTATAATATTTACGGGAGACTATTAAAGAGGGTATACAACAAATAACAGTGATTACACGTCGAAATAGAAAAGCGTCAAGCAGTATAACCCGAACAAATACAGAAGAAAGCTACACTATGTACATACTAAGGCTTCAATTTGGCAGCCGCACGTCTGGGCTTTATCTGTTTCTCCGGTTGCTCGGCTTTGCTGCAATTATCTGCCTTGGGAGGAGCATCTACGCTTGGGGTCGGAGTCACAGGCTGCTCTGGCGCATCCGAAATCGCCTTAAGCTCTGCAAGGCTCACCACACGCCTGCGCACGTCGCTCGCATCCAAGACATGAACAACGCCGTCCCAGGTCCAACATCTTCTGACGCCAAACCGCTCCCGAGCTGCCATGAAGGTCTGCTGACGTGATTTGGTCAAGAACTCGGCTATCGTTACGCCGGAGCCTTTCAATGCCACCTTACCAAACCACACTTTATCACGGACGGCAGTCTCACAGAACTTCACCACAATAGCCCTGGGTTTGCTGCCTCTGCGACGGCCAAGTCGGTGGCTGCGCCTTATGTCATTTGCAGCCACGTCAGCCTTAACAGCTTTGAGCTGTTCAACTACAAGGGCCGTTGTGTCCTCTTTGTCAGCCTCCGGAACACCATGGATGACCAGCATCTTGCGTCGAGATCGCATTTCTATTTGATCGACCTGTTGAGCGATGAGCTCCACCTGCTTCTGGAGTATATTGAGAGAGTTCAAAACAAATGCTTTGAAGCTAGTGAAGTCCGCCGCTACTGCCTCAATACCGCTCCCAGGGTTGCTTGAGCCCGCTTTGTCCAAATTACTCTGCATCTCAGCCATCCTTGCATTTAAGGTTTCAGTGAGCTCCGCAATTGATGCTTGAATTGAGTTGATGTCCGACATAGTGTGTTGATGTTGACAGTTGAAGTAGGTGAAAGTGCAAAAATCAATGTAACTTCCTGGAGAAATGCTTGAATACTACTGGTAGGTAATAGTAGTTTATGCAAAAGTTGTATAAGAGGGGTCAAAAAAGGTGAGTGGTGTGGGTAACAATTTGAGCCGTAGGCGAAAATTGTTAAGAAAAACGCCACGAACATTTTTTGACCTACTTATACGACGTTGCATACAATACTTTTTCTACGACTACACTTACTTTTACATAAAATGCGAAATTGAAAACTTCATGGATATCGCCGTTATTTTGTCAATATAAATAAATAAATAAATAAATATTTGGGGACAATCTTACACAAATCAACCTAGTCCCAAACTAAGCAAAGCTTGTACTATGGGTACTAGGCGACGATATACATACTTATATAGATAAATATATACTTAGATACATAGGAAACACCCATAACTCAGGAACAAATATTCGTGATAAACACACAAATAAATGCCCTTACCAGGATTTGAACCCGGGACCTCCTGCTTCATAGGCAGGGTCACTACCGACTGGGCTAGGAGGCCGTTAATATAATCAACAATCATTTAAGTTTTACCTTTTAAAACACTATTTTTCAAGAATACTAACATTACTAACACAAATACACACGTCGTTATTTGATCAATGATTAAAGAGCTACAGAGATTAGTAAAAATACCTAAATTACTTTCAAAGTTTACAGTTTGCCCCAACAAACGAACGGGAAACGTAAAATAAAAACTGCAAAGTATCTGTGGTTCTTTTCATTTTTTCTTTTTTAAAGTTTTTTTTTTCTAAAAACGCTGCGTTTATTTAGGTTTCTTAGGTTGGCAGTAATTTATTTTGTCCTATATTAAAGTGCTTGCACGCGATTACACGATACTATTTTGGAGCTTTTATAGAACAAGTGTTATTTTGGGCAATAGACTAGATAGACTTTTCTTCTAGTATATTATCTATGTTCTTATAAAGGTGTTGACGAATGTATAAATGACAGATAAAAGTGCAGGAGTAGAAAAACTATATTATCTAACCATCAATTTTATTGTTTCAAATTACTTTTAATTCTATTTTTCTAATAAAATATGTGAACAGTGATGTGGTTCGTTTTATTCACCTACCCGAAAAAAAAAAAAAAAAAATGTGTATTTTGTATGCCGCTACATTATGTAGTTAAATTAAAAAAAAAATGTGGGGCGCTCCATGTAACTAAATTTCATTTTTTTTAACCAAATATCAACATGTGACACATCAATCGATAGGTCTTTAAAAATAACATTGAAGTTTCTTTGACCATTTTGTGATTAAGTGAATATTTTCTGAAATAATCGCTTCGAAAGTCATAAAAATTGTGTCTCCCCCCCCCCCCCCCCCCTATAAGTTTTGAACCGTAAGTCCAAAAAATATGAAAAGATTTGAGGAGATGCGCCTTATCATATACTTTCTACGAAAATTGTTTGAACATTATCGGTTCAGCCATTTTAGAGTTATCTCCAAAAACCTTCTTCCATAGGCATCAGATACGACCTTTTGGTATTGGTTTGGTTCTTATTCCATTGAAGGTACGGAACCCTCCTATGCGTGGTCCGACACGCCCTTGGCCGGTTTTTTTATTACATGTGAAAAAATGAAACGCACCACATATTTCATATGTAGTTGAAACCTACCCAACTAGCAAAATTTTCTCTTACAAATGTCCTAAAACCAAATTTTATTTACTCTTACAGTACACTTTCAAACCTCTTTAAGTGTGGAATTGGGCGCACTTTATAAGGGCATTTCTGATTATAGTTGTTGTATAATGGTCTTATTAAGTGTGTTTTTAATCCTAAGATCATCTTGCTAATGCTGTTGTAAGAACAAATATCTTACAGTGGCATGCTGTCAGGTTAATGAGTCTTTGAGTACTCTTACTAATGCCGTTCTAAGCATGATTCCCCTTATATTCCTCCTGTGATCTCATTGTAAGAGTATTAGCACAACCAGTCGAAGATACCATTGCAGAAAACATGTTCGGACAAAGTGATATTATATTAAAAATATAAATACCCAGGTAAGTCTATATTTTATATGTACTCTTACTAATGCTAACTGTTATTTCTTTAATATGCAAATTATCTTGGTATTATATTGATGAACAACTTGCGAAGTACATTTCCTCGATAGTTTTGTAATATTATTAATAATATTTTCACGGGCCCTTGTGGAATGTCTCTAAATATTAATTATTTGTTAAATTATTTGTGAAATTGAAATGTGTTTCAATAAATGACATTGTAAAAACAGTTAAAAGTACAATTACTCTTTTTTTAAATGCATGTAAGGCTGATATTTCTTATTTAATACTCGTTAAGTCAATTTTAAGCCTTTCGCTCTTATTAAACACTTATCTAAGGCTATCTACCTGTGGCCATTTTATGAAATGATCTCGGCTAAATAAATTTAGGTTATATCAGCCATGCGATACTCTTAATAAAGAATGCCAAAGGTTCTTGTAAGGTATATTGATCTTATAAAAGACTTATAACATAGCTCCTAATCTTACATGTGGCTTAGACAAGACCAAATACACTTTAAATTGGTTGGTTTCAAAGGAGTTGTATACAAGGCTTTAGTAAGAGCAAGAAGTCTGATAAAACACTTATTGCAGACTCAACTAAGAACAAACTGACTTCTAAGGTGCTTTACTATGTGTAAATAATGATCAAGACCAATTAGTCTTATGAAATGCACTAGTAAAACCTATGTTCTGATAAATATTTTATAATAGTTTCTTATAGATGTCTACAAGAGTAGTTAATAAGTTAAAATTTTCTCAAGACTAATTAATCTTATAAAATGCACTTATAAAACCTTGTTCTGATAAATGTTTTAAAATAATTTCTTATATACGTCTACCAGATTACGTAATAAGTTTAAATATTCTCAAGACCAATTAGGCTTATAAAATGCACTTGTAAAACCATTGTTCTGATAAATATTTTATAAGAATTTCTTATATACGTCTACAAGAGTACTTAATAAGTTTAAATTTTCTCAAGACCAATTAGTCCTATAAAATGCCTTTGTAAAACCTATGTTCTGATAAATATTTTATAAGAATTTCTTATATACGTCTACAAGAGTACTTAACAAGTTTAAATGTTCTCAAGACCAATAAGTCCTATCAAATGCCTTTGTAAGATGTACCTTCTTAGTCACGATATATATAAACCTTTTATAATGTCTTACTTCTTATAAAGGCATGTTTATACAGCAATTTTGCTAGTTGGGTATCCAAGAGCTAGACGTAGAAAGACAAGACTTAAAATAAAATGAAACACCTTTCTCCCATGTTTTCGTCGTTTGGAGTTTGAACGCCACAGACAAACGTTAAGGTACAGTCGCCATCAAATATATCGGTGCGGCCAAGGTAATTATCTGAACATGCACTTTATCGCCTTGACAATAGACGTGTTGTTCAGATATTGGTGACCACCTTGGCCGCTCTGATATATCTGATGGCGACTGTACACAGATAAAGGCATCAGAAAAATGCTAATTTGGACCTAAGAACCAATTTCTGTGAAGGATTAAAAAAAACAGATATAGAGTCTCATATAAATGTAGAAAAGATGTTTTAGCAGAGCTTGAAATTGAAAAAATTGTGCGCATCGAGAAAAAGTTGTGAATTAGAACGTTATATAACCAATAAATATCATTTATTGTTAAATACAAAAAAATATCTTAAGGAAGCGTATTTAATGCAGCTTTTAAATATAATATACATTTTTTTTGCATTTATTTTACAAAAACTACGCGAAAAAATATCATCTGCGTCGTGGTATATATGTTTTCTCCATTTATAAGTATGGAAAATCAATAAGAAACGTGAACATCTGTAGCGAATTGACCTAAAAATTTATGTATTGCTTATTATTAGCCAATTTTGTTCAGAATACCTTCTACAAAATGAAAAAAAATAAATAATTAAAAAACACATATTTCCTTATACTAACTTAAGTATTAATCGTTATAATTGGAACAAATGTGTTTTTTAATTATTTTTGATTGATTTCTGCATTTTGTAAAAGGTATTCTGAGCAAAAGTGACTAATAATAAACAATACATACATTTTAAGGTCAATACGCTACGGATGTTCACGTTTCACATTGATTTTCGATACTTACTATGGAGAAAACATATACACCACGACGCAAATGATTTTTCTCGCGTAGTTTTTGTATTGTAAAGGCCTTAAAATTGTATATATTTAAAAACTGCATTAAATATGCCTCCTTACAACATTTTTTGTATTTAAAAAAAATATGATATTTATTACTTATAGAACGTTCTAAAAAATTATGTTTTTTTATTGTTTTTCCTCTTCGCAGAACTGTTTTTTAAATATGGATTTTTACTTTTTTAATATCAAAAATGAATTCTGCACATCTGTTTTATACGGAAATAATACAACACAACACAACCCCTAGCAGCCTTAAACAGAGAGTAATAACATATTGCACGGGACCCCTGATTTTGACGTGAAGGTCCAAAAATTTTACGGACCTCCAATACTAAAAAATATTCATCGTAGGGCACTCTATCCTTGTTCAAAAACTCACAACTTTTTCTCGATGCGCACAATTTTTTTCACTTTTGTACTGAGAGAAAACCCTACTATTTAGAAAAAGTAACATAATAAGAAGAAATAATCTTAGTTTTTGCAGTTTTCAAGAAATGATGTTGACTTTTCCAACTGTTTATCTTGATATAATTTGGCAAATTTGCACAAAATTCGCCACTATTTATATATTTGCGCCAACGAAGTTAATAAATAAATAATTGAACTCGAATATATCCTTAACCTATACAAGATATTGGACTTCGCTTTCGGCACAATGTTTCATATGTCTGAGGTAAATTGCATGCACAGATGTCGTGGTCATTTGCTGTGTGACATCAGGCATCAGATACGATATATATATGCATTGGAGGTATGTATAGATAATATTGAACCACAAATCAATACTTATATGATAAAATGACGATCTTTATTCTTTAGTGATAGATAATATTACTTAATAGTCATCTCACTATGTGGCACAGCACGGCGAAAGTCATCTCGCTCAAATCTGGAGCAGAGCCTGACTGGGGAACTACCTCCACCTTACAGAAAACCACAGCCAAATAGCACTAGACCCTACTCATAGTGTTGTGTTCTGCTGGTCAGTAAGGTTGCCAAAGACCTCAAAGCGGATCCAGTGTGTTGACGATGAGGGACCCTCTTGTTCCTTTAGCCGTCAGCACAGTGAGTCCTCCTTTTTGTAAAGGGTAGGCAACGCGCATGTGACACCTCTGGAGTTGCAGGCGTCCATAGACTACGGTAGCTGCATACCATCAGGCGGGCCGTATGCTTGTTTGCCACCGTCGTGGTATTAAAAAAAAGTTTTGTAGTTAATCACTTGTTGTTATGAAATAAATATTAGTTTAAATTATTCATAAAAGTTTTAAGGTTCGAGTTAAACATTGTTGGTGCTGTTGACGATTTGATTGAATAATTCTAAATATAATGAACTGGTGCCTACTTATCTTATCATATTTACTGATGGACGGAAAAAACCACTTAAATGTCTCAAAACCATGTGAGTTAGTCATTTGACCAACACTTACAATAGCCTAGCAGTTTAAACTATCGATATTCGTTCATATTCATTCTTCGACTTCGTCTACCATTTCTTATTCTCCCTGAACTGCTCAAAGGTTGACTGGAACAGATCCATTAAGGGACGAGTCCGCCATAGTACAAATATTATGTATTTTTGCTGTTGTATTTTTCTTTGTTGTACAATAAAGTATTATATATACTAACTACTACTACTACTACTTATTTTCTAAATTATTTATTTTATTTTTTAAATTGTTACTTTAGATAGATATATACTTAATTATAATTACTTTGCCTTAAATGTGAAAAACGGGGGCACGTGGTCGGCTTCTTGTTTTTCTTACATAGCGGGTGAAAAAGGAGTAAAAACGCCTTACGTTATAAATGAATGGCGCCTTTTTACACAGAGCAACTTTTTAAATGCACGCTAGCTTTGAACCGACTAGCAATTTCAACTTTAACGATATCTGTTCATACTCATATTTGAATATCGGAAGCCGAATTGATTATAAACTTATATGAGCGGCCATTTTTAGTTGGGAACTAGTTCAGGACTTTTACCGATTACTAGCTAAGCGTACCAGATAAACTTTTGAGCGGTATTCGGGTTTAAGAAATCTATTATTGATTTTACATTGATATGAAATTACAAAGTGAATCTACCTTTTGCCTTTTGTGCATTCATATTTCCTGACGCAGAACAACGACGGAAACAGCGCGGAGATGTGAACGCGAACTAGCGGACGAAACGCGAAACCGCGCTTGACATAGGCAGCGCGAATGTAGATATGTTCGTTAGGGCAGTCGGTTTCGCTACTGTTTCGCGCTTCACGCAACGGACAACTCGGCGAAATCGTGCAGCGGTGTCGATTCTGCCGCGGAGTTGTGAAATGGGCGTTATAGTCAAATCAGTTTGTTTAGATATATTATTTTATAAATTTGTCACACAGGAAAATTGTAACTCGGAAAAGGACATGGCATACTTTTTATCCCGCAATTGATTCCCTAAAACTGTAAAATGGGGGATCACAGTACGAAAGTACTTAGCAAATGGAGCGAGGCAGAAGGGTTTCGTAAATATAAGGTAAGCCGACTATTCGGCCCCTTTTGTAGTCGGTGACTAGTCGGCAGAACAAACCGAATATTCGGTGTATTAAATCCTACTAATAAATAAGTAAAACAAGAAAAAACAACCAATAATTAATTAGAAGTTTTATGGAAGTTTCTTAAAAAATATTATAAGAAATTATAAGGATACTGAAACATTTTATAAAAATATGGTAACAATAACACGAATATAATGCAAGACATACAATGTGCCATAACGAGGAGACCCGAATGTTCCCGATTGCGCCCGATCTCAGCCAAAACCAATATTCGGCGTTGCCGACTTGTCGGTCGACTACTCGGCCATCTGATCGACTGCACATCTCTAGTTTCGCAATTTCAGTATTTTTACGTGGAAAAAGACGCCAGCGGAAGTTAGTCAGCTCCTAAATGCACAAAGAAATGTCATGTCATGACTATACTATGACCTATTAATAACACTCATAAAAGCTGAATCACGTGGTTTCTTAGTACTGATCTATCACGAGAATGAATAAGGCATTTACTTTGATAAGAAATTACGGGCACCTGTGTAAACAATTTATCTAAGCCGTTATTTTTAACCAACGACTCTAAATGGAGGATGACTTTAGTTATCAGAAATAGGTCAACTAAATTATTATTTTGGGCACAATCTTATACAGATACTTATGGGTCGCCATAAAATATATCGGAGCGGCCAAGGTACTCAAAAATATCTGAACATGCACACTATCGCCTTGACAATAGAGGCGTTGTTCAGATATTTGTGACCACCTCGGCCGCTCGGATATATCTGATGGCGACTGTATTAGGCGATAAAATAAGGTAAACAAATATGGGTGCGTTTTTTAACAAAAAAAAAACCGTCTTCACTTAGCCTCCACCTTTCCAAAAGCAATTTTTTCCAAAAACCTCCTTCGAAATCTTGAAGACGGTTGAAAAGCATTTGACACAATGACAAAATATTATTTAAAAAAATAGTTTTCACTGAAATGTAAGTAGCTAACGGATATTTTTACTAAAAATGAATATAAATACTTTTAATTATTTTACTTTTAATAAATCCTAATTTAGCTAGATGATTAGGTATAAAGATAAATATGTGCCTACACGCTTTAATTACACTCGCCCCTAACTTAAGAACAAAAAAAAAATCGAGATTTTTTTTTGTACCATGACAGTTGCGTGATGGTAAACAGCTACCGTAAGCCATGGACGCAACTATGGATGAAACTCCAGATATCACATGCGCGTTGCCGACCATTTCATATAAAGGATTCACTGTGGTTGATTCACTGTCTTCTAGGCTCAGCTAGCTGTGTATGTAAGAGTTTATTTGACGACACCCCTCTAGAGAATACATTCGCAAAAATATATTTTGCCGACATTAAAAGGGTTACGCATTAAACATGACGTGACAGACGTTTTAGAGAATACGCGCCGGCAGGTGAGGGGTTAAGATGTGGTGAATATGTTTTAAGGTGATAGCTATTTTTGTCATATAATTATTTCTGACTAGAAAAGTGTTGGAACTTGGACCGAGACCAAGGCTACCCGGGAAACCTCGAACAACATGGATGTCAGTAATAAAAAAAGCCGGCCAAGTGCGTGTCGGACCACGCATAATAGAGGGTTCCGTACCTTCAATGAACAAGAACCAAACTAATACCAAAACGTCGTATCTGATTGTCTATCGAAGAAGTTTTTGGAGATAACTCGAAAATGGCTGAAACCGATAATGTTTAAAACAATTTTCGTAGAAATTATGTGATAAGGCGCATTTTCTCTTTTTTTCATATTTTTTGGACTTACGGTTCAAAAGTTACAGGGGGGGGGGATACAATTTTTCTGACTTTCGAAGCGATTATTTCTGAAAATATTCACTCAATCACAAAATGTTCAAATAAACCTCAATGTTATTTTTAAAGACCTATCGATTGATATGCCACATGTTGGTATTTGGTTTAATTTATTTTTTTGAAATTACATGTATGGAGCGTCCCCCCTAAATTTTTTTTTTCTTTCTACAATTTAACTACATAACTAAGTAGCGGCATACAAAATACACCTTATGTGTAAATTTTATTAAGATACGTCTTATAGTTTCCGAGTAAAATGGCTGTGACATACGGACGGACGGACGGACAGACGCTAAAAACGCTAATACGGACCCAAAGACGACCCAGCAAAGACAACTCTGGAGACTAAGAATTAGGAAAGCCGATCCCAAATAAAGACGGGATAAGGCCTGAAGGAGAAGTTATTTCTGCCATCGGCATGGTAAGTAATTATCATCCTTCTAGCGTTTGTCTTGGCTCAATTGAGCTTGTCAACCTAATCCCATGAATTGGCGTGGGCACTAGTTTTTTACGAAATTGCCACCTGACCTTCCAACCCAGAGGTGAACTAGGCCTTATTGGATTGGGATTGGGTCCGGTTTCCTCAAGATGTTTTCCTTCACCGAAAAGCTCCAAGGTGAACTCCAGAGGTGTCACATGTGCGTTGCCCTTTAATATAAAGGAGCGTTCACTGTGACGGCTATATATGTACAAACTTCTGTCGCGAGTTTTTTTTTAATATTAGCCAACGAACGAAGTCCTTATTCTCATGTCATCCGAGATCAAAATGTCGTGCGGTTTATGTCAAAAAATATATCGTACTGACGTTTCGTATCGACAACATTTTAAAATCTATGGATACTAGAGTAGAAACCCATGTGTTGGTTTTGACAGCTGTTCCAAATTTGAAACTTTTAACTTAACAATATTTGAGCATGTAAAGTTAAAATTACATTACTGCCACAGATAAGAATCTTATCATAGTGAAATCGTTTGTTGTAATGGTGGTCATTGCCTACGGTTTTTGAACGCATTTTAGAGGACTTACAATATGAGTGTAGATAAACTACAATTACCTACATAAATAAGAATCACAATAAGCTGTAAACATTTAAAACTATCCAGATATGGCTGAAAGATACGAATGACAGATGACGCGAGAAAATATTTAAACGCCTGCCTGTGACCACGAGCGTTACGGCACGCTCGAAACGTCAGGGAAATAATAAAAGTAAGTGTACGCGATTAAGTCCCGTTTTTGATAAAATAATGAGTGAAAATCGTGTAAGTTTAAATCAGTACATGTGACATGTATGTTGCCTGATAAAGAACGTTCTGTCAACTTTTTTATAATCTCAAGTAAAATGAACTCTAACCTTATTAAATGTATTTATTGACACCTTACCTTAAACCTTGATATAGGGTAGATGCCCTGTTTTGGCCACATTAAGGAGAGACGCCCGTCATTTTGTTTCAATAAGGAATGAGGGCTACCATTTTTTTACTCACCAGTTGGCGCCACTGTAGACTGAGGTCCTGAAATACAGCTGTCATTTTTTTTAGTACGTTTGTGAAAACCAAATTTACGCTTAAATAATATTTAATACAATAGATCGTACTGTAAAAATATCGACGAGGCCGCAGTGTTGCGCAGTTCCGGTTTATTTGGAAGAATACGAGGATATTTTTAGTTCCGTTTTTAAAACATTCACATTTAATGACTCGTAACTCATATTTGCCATAACTAATATCCTGGTATGGCAAAATATTCACAACATTGTTAAATTACAAATAATTGCGCGAATCCCATTTAATTACTATGGAATTTGACATTTCGAAGACCTCCGTCTACACTAGCGCCCCTAGCGGAATTTTCATACGCGATAGTTCTCATTATGACACTCTTTACGTACTGAGTCCTTAAAAACTAAATCCTGACCAGAAATATATGATTATTGTCAAGAGGGCGCTATTATTCTCATTTATATGGCAACAGTCATAGAGCGTGTTATTCTTTATGTTATGTATAGTGACATCTTGATTTGTTACTGATTTGTTTACCTGTCAGCTCTGATGTTAATTTGAAAATGTTTCACAGCGAAATAGTATCATTGTCCGAGCATATTATTTACATCACTTTATTATATACACTATTTATAATGTTTCGCTCTTGAATAAGGATAATTTTTGGAATTTTTTGTGGTTTATTATTTAACTAGCTGACCCGGCGAACTTCGTACCGCCAACTTCCACAGACTCCCGTCGACCTCAAGTTCACTCCTACGCCAGTCCTACCGTCTCCCACCACTCTCCCACTGTTGTCCAACCATCTCCCACTCTTGTCCACCCTTCTCTCACTCTCTTCCACCACCCTTCTCCCACCGACTCCTACTTTACTCCCATCCCATCGACTCTCCATTCCCACTGACTCTTACACTACCGTCAGTCTCATCGTCTCCACCTCCTCCCGTTGTCTTCATCCACTCCTATTAACGGACTTACACTTTCTTAACTTCCATATAGGGTTGCCAGGTGTTAGCCGGACATGTTTGGCTTTTTACCAGTGTGTCCGGCCAAATAATTCCTCGTCCGGCCTGTCCGGCTTTTGTTAGGCTTCTGTCTGACTTACGCTACGCGCCAGTCACGCCAGTGGCACGATTCGAAAGACCAGCGTAGCGTATGCAAAAAAGGCATGTCCGGCTTTTGGGATCAAATGTCCGGCTAAATTAAGCGGCTTTTTCATTTTTGGGCCTGGTAACCCTACTTCAATAGATTATGTTCCATTTTCTTTTTAGTTTCTCCAATATTTTAATAGTTATTCTGTTATTCGGGGTGGAGATATGTACATCCAAATATTTTTTAAGAAAAAAAAACCCGACTTCAATGGGGAAAGCTGGTGAAAGATTATTATATAGATGGTGTACTCTTAGACTCCATACAATGAAATAACCTGCTTAACAAACACAGGGAAGAGGACAAATCGCCAAACGTGAACTATGCGTCGTTGAAGAGTTCCGTTCTGATCATCATCAGCAGTTCCACTTTATTAAATGTCACTCTTTTGAATGAAAATCTTGATTTGTTGAAAAAAATACAAAAATCACTATGTGTATGCCCTTAAGATTTGAGGAGTTCCCTCGATTCCTCATGGATCCCATAATCAGAACTTGAGGTTGACGAAAATTTGTCCTGACAATCAAACACAGCGAAGAGGACAAATCGCCAAACGTGAACTATGCATCGTTGAAGAGTTCCATTCTGATCATCATCAGCAGATCTACTTCTTCAAATGATCTTCTTGAAAAAATGGTGAAATAAAAACTGAAGTTAACATTTTCTTTGGGTAAGGTTCACATGAAGTAGGGGTAAAATTTTTTTATCGGCTTCTAGTTTCTACCCTATTATATTTTAATACACAAAAATGAAATTATAAAAGATGGTACAATTAATAATAAAACGCTTTAGAAAATAAATAAATAATTCTTGAAATGATTCACTGTTTTGAATGAAAATGATGGATTTCTTGATAAAAATATGTATATGTATGCCTTTAAAGTTTGAGGAGTTCCCTCGATTCCTCATGGATCCCATCATCTGAACTGCGTATTGACAAAAACGGGACCAATCTGTAATATATATATATAAACTAAAAAAAAAACATACACGCCGAATTGAGAACATCCTCTTTTGAAATCTTGATGTCGGTTAAAAATCAAAGATCATGAAAATCGGTTAACCCGTTCTTGAGTTATATAGCGTTTTGTTATACCACGTTTTATGTCACGTTCCGCGGGAATGGGATAAAAAGTATCCTATGTCCGTCTTCTTGTTCTAAGCTACCGCCCCACCAATTTTCAGCCAAATTGGTTCAGCCGTTCTTGTGTTATAAATAATGTAACTAACACGACTTTCTTTTATATATATAATATAAAAGATTGTCTACGGACATAAGACATACAGCCTTGGCCAGAAGTGTTGAGCACCCTTGCGATTTTCATACAAAACTCGAAGCTTTAGTCCAGCGTTTCTATATTTTTAATTCAAACTGAACAGGCATGTTTTGTTGAAGTTAGTAGTAACTGCATAGAATATTTGCAATTTATCCCACCGACCTAAAGTCGCATTTTTGTGACCTTAAGTTTTCATGTTTTATATTTACCTTGAAATTGTTATTAAGTGAAGTTTTCTAGATATATAAATGAAATGTAACATTTTACGTCACCGTACATTGTTATTATTGGGAAATAATACTTAACATCAAAACTGTACCTAAACAAAAAACTGCTATGCTCAATACTTCTGGCCAAGGCTGTATACAGCGAAAGGACAACGTCGTTGCTGACGCTTTATCTAGAGTTGAGATAGTCGATTTTCAAAATATTGCAATAGACTTTTCTTTGATTGCGAAGGCACAACACAAATATGACGACTTGTAAACATTATTACAATTCACCATTAAATTATGACAGACAATGACAACAAACAGTCAAACACAAAAATAAAAGTTTATTTGAAAATGGTAATACAAACTCGGCTACCGGCGTTTATGTATTGATCTTGAACAGACTCGTCGTGCCAATGTTACGAATGCTTCAACTCAATTTTATAACTACCCTCATTTAAATATTGAGCTGCTACCCACTTTTAAATATTGAGCTCGAACAGGCTTGTCATATCAATGTCAATAAACAAAATGGCCGACATGGCCGGCTTTTAATTAAGGTCATATTTGTTCTTTGAAATCAAGGGTTTTGTGACTTTTTAATACTTATTCTGTTAACCAGGGCTGTGACCATTCAAACTAATCCGAAATCATCTAAATCGGTTTAGCCGTTCTCGAGTTATAAACGGTCTTACTAACACCACTTTCTTTTATATATTTAGATATTCAACACTTTATTTTTATTCAAGTAAACCGTCTCAATGACACTTGACAACAGTGGCAGCCTATCACATGCACTCACACATGCATATCATTCTGTCATTAAAATTATTGCCAGTGTAAGAAATTAGTTCTAATGAAATTCCGCAACATGGCGCATGATCATATATTTCTGGTCAGGTTTTATATGATTACGAATCTCCGCTGTTAAGATTCTGACATTAGATCTTATTTTTTTCTTTCATGAAATGTTAGAAAGGGGCCCAGGAGCCAGTTTTGGCCACTTTTTTTCAAGGCTCCTGACAACTGAACTACAACTGATACATGACCATATGACAGTACCATATGTGCTTCCATAATTTACTCTTATATTAACAATAAACCATAGAGTAAATTTGTATATACTTTAATAAAGTTTGTGTTTTTAGGGTTCCGTAGCCAAATGGCAAAAAACGGAACCCTTATGGATTCGTCATGTCTGTCTGTCTGTCCGTCCGTATGTCCCAGGCATTTTACACGGAAACTATACGATGTATCTGATTAAAATTTACACATACGGTGTATTTTGTATGCAGGTACTTAGTTATGTAGTTAAATTAGAAAAAAAAATTTTTTAGAGGGGCGCTCTATACAGGTAACTAAAGTAAAAAAAAAATTAACCAAATATCAACATGTGACACATCAATCGATAGGTCTTTCAAAATAACATTGAGGTTTCTTGACTATTTTGTGATTTAGTAAATATTTTCTGAAATAATCGTTTCGAAAGTCAGAAAAGTTGTGTAGCCCCCCCACCCCGTAACTTTTGAACCGTAAGTTCAACAAATATGAAAAAATTTGAAGAGATGCGCCTTATCATATACTTTCTACGAAAATTGTTTTGAACATTATCGGTTCAGCCATTTTTGAGTTATCTCCAAAAAACTTCTTCCATAGGCATCAGATACGACCTTTTGGTATTAGTTTGGTTCTTATTCCATTGAAGGTACGGAACCCTCCTATGCGTGGTCCGACACACACTTGGCCGGTTTTTTGTTGTTTATTTCTACCTACCATATTTTGTTAACATTAAGTAAATCAATGAACCTCCAGGTACATTTGTACCCTCTCTTTGTTCTTGTACATTGTGTACGACATATGTTGTTTATTATAAAGACTGTTTGTGTTCTAAATAAATTAAAATAAAAAAGCTGATAATGGCCAAAACCGGCACAGTGGCCACAACTAAAATAAAATAATAATAATAATAATAAATACTCTTTATTGCACACCTCATACAGTTACAAGCACAAATTTTACAATTAGATAAATTTAGGTAGAGGTAACAACAGGCGGTCTTATCGCTAATGAGCGATTTCTTCCAAACAACCTTTGGGTAGTGGAGACTAGAGAAAAACAATAAGCAGTAGGTGGTGCATAGAAACAAAAGAGACGAAATAGATAACACAGCACATTCATATGAATATACATACTTAAATAAATACAAAATAAACATACATATACGTACATATATACATATATATTACACACAGTAAGAAACAACAGTGTCAACTTAAAAACCTAAGGAAGAGATAAATAGTATTCCTTAAGTTGCGATTTAAAGCTACCAATAGATTGCGCGCGTTTTATGTTGAAAGGGAGAGAATTCCACAAACGAACGGCCTGGAACGTAAATGAGCAATTATAAAATTTGGAAGATGAAGATGGCACTTTTAGGAGCAATTTTTGAGAGGATCTAATAGAATTAAGATAAGAGAAACCTTCTACAAATAAAAAACTTGAAAACCTATTTGTTAAACCCATGTATTTATTCTTGGAAAGAGGTAATATTTTCTTATCTAGTCGGTTGTTTAGATATTTTTGCCGCTTAGTTATTAATGTATTCCCCTACGCGGCATCACACGTCAAATAAACAAAGTGTATCGCAAGTTTCGCGCCGAAACGGGTTACTTGAGCGGCGGGCGGGCTAGGGCTGTCACTCTCATGACATGATTTTAATTTTCTTTTTTTGCCACATATAAAAAAACACTGTTTCCGTTTTTACACGACGTAGACGTTTCGAGAACGACATTATCCTCGTAGCACAGAATAAATAATAGTATTTCATACAGAATTTCCACGCTACGCCCCGCCCCGATTAGAATTACCTTACCCCGCGGCGGCCGATTGGTAGGAAACTAGTCAGTTATCAGTTAGGTTGAAGGTCTCACGCACACATTGAAGTTTCTACTGTACAGATGTGCCGTGACATATAAGCGTTCAAACGAGTTTTGTAGTCGTGTCCGCCCTGTGCTCGTAGGCCCGTATCAAGATTGGGTGCTGCAACAAAAAGTAGGTGCGAAAAGTCAGCATGTAATAGCGATTTTTAAATCTCGTGTCCTCATTCTGTTAAAGATTTAGGTTGACAGACAATATAAACAAAACGCTAACTCTTAAACTCTCTTGATCCAGATATCGCTTTAAAGTACAGGAACAAACTTTTTAGAAGTCGGCTTAAAATAACACTTTGTTCTATCAATTATTCAAGATAAATTCTCTTCAACACTTACCTTTCAAGTATGTTGCTAAGACTTATAGTTTTCAATCTATCTGACTCGCAAATAAACTTCCCCTCTTTTTACCCCCACTGTACCACAATTTAGGGGGCTCTCCTTCCTAAAATGGCCTATGGGTCCTAAAGATCCCATCATCACTAAAATCCATATAATGCGGTGTTTACCTTTAAGTGATTGTTGCACTTAGCAATTAGATAACTTAATATAGATTTATGTATTGTTCAATTTAGTGTAAACTATCGTTAAAAAAATTTCCTTTGTTGTCGTGTAACACACCACCGACTACAAATACATCTGACAGTACTCGCTCTAATATTTTATTTATGTACCTTTTCCTTTTTTTTTGCTACTTAAACAAATAAGTAAACACAAAAATATTAAAATTCTTGTGACAGCCCTGGCACGTGCCGCGCTATATTCTCGCAACTTATTTCATTACCAGCTGCACGTGATCGTACACGCTATAGACGTGTATACACGTCCGACGTATATATACGTACATATATATCTATACGTATATACGTCTGACATTTAGTACATTTTACGACATTGATACAGAATAAATGTGATAATAATCCATATCAAAAGGGCCCCGCATGCGGCCGGCGCTTAACGCCTTTATTGCTTGAATATATTATTATTATTTCATTTTTTTCTGTAAAGTTTTGTCACTATGAGTAGGGCATAGTGCTATTTGGCTGTGTTTTTCTTCTCCAGTCGGGCTCTGCTCTAGATTTGAGCGAGATGACATTCGCTGTGCTGTGCCCTACCACGCATAGCGAGATGAAATTCGCAGTACCCATACCTCTCTTTTGGACGTAGTTTAAGGTCATACCCGGGTCCAAAATATTTCGTAAACTATACCATTTTCGGAGTCAAATTTGTTTAATCTGAGAGCACATCACCTGTTCTGTCAGCCCTATAAGTCTTGACATCGGTTTTAGAGACAACCTGTATATCTGTTAATCTATATGGTAATACTAAAGGTGTAGAGACTTTCCATAGACTGTATGGATAAGACATGTCCAAACATTGAGTTAGGATATTATGGTCTAAGAGCTGGCCACGTCAGATATGACACAATAATGAGAGCAATGAAACCCATCTAGTAAGATTGCAATACTATCCTTATTGCTAGATTCGGGCATCTGGCAGCTTTTAATGGGTGGATGTCAGAGTTACAGACTAGCAAAGCTTTTGAATTGGAAAAAAGTAATACTAAAATAGGTAAAAACAGCCGAAGTTATCTTATTTATAGAGGACGGGACCTATATTTTAAACATTAGAACAAAACACATTGCGTAATATTTCGGAAACAGAAACTATGAATTACATTATTCCTCGTTTTGGACTACTTTCCCCCATCAGACACTTGGCCATTGCCATCATATTATTTTATGATCTAATTATTTATATAATTTTTCATAATACTACATGAAAACCGGAACTCTGGGATTTGTTTTCTTAAAGTGGATTTGATTATTTGACCTCCACCACTTTACAGCTCAGCTTTAGAAATAAGCATAGTATATCAAACTAACGAGAGGGGTTTCGTCGCTCTCATTATTGTGTCATATCTGACGTGGCTAGCTCTCCGTCTATTAGTAGAGGTACAGTCTCAAAGAAGATTGACCGAAAATAGGGTTCTTAAAAAATTGTTACTGGCCAGTCTTAACACTGACTGAAGACTAATAAAACAATACTGACAACTGGGCTTTTATTAGTACTAGGTACAGCAATCTGTACGAGTCATTCGGATCTTATAGTACTACTGTGGGGCCATTTTTTTTAGGCTGATTGTGTCCCGTTCTTTATTACATCTCGGTGTATCCACAGCATAACCACCAAAATGTTTTTTTTTGCAGCGCCATCTAGGCATAACTTTGCGCGTTAGATTCATTTTTTAGGGTTCCGTACCTCGACAGGAAAAAACCGAACCCTTATAGGATCACTTTGTTGTCCTTCCGTCCGTCTGTCTGTCAAGACCCTTTTTCTCAGGAACGCGTGGAGGTATCAAGCTGAAATTTATATCAAATACTCCCTTGGAGCTGTGAAAAAAATCAAACTTCTAAGCCAACGCAATCAAAAGATTCAGCCGTTTATGCCGCAAATTTCCGCAAATTTTCGAAACTCGTAAGGGAATCAAAACCTACAGGGTACTTCCCGTGAACTCAGAATCTTGAAATTTGGTACGAAGCACCGTCTTATAGCGCAGATAAAGGGAAAATTGCGAAAACCGTAAATTTTTAGTTACATCATATTATAAAAATATTTTTAATAATTTTAAAGTTACTACCCCTTTTCTCATGAACGCGTAGCTATGACTCGATTCGATTGTCGTGATGGGTGAACTTTTACTTATATACCTACAGGTTTGTACGGAACCCTCAGTGCGCGAGTCCGACTCGCACTTGGCCGGTTTTTTTTAACACAAGTTACACTTACAGCTGTAGGAAAATGTAACAAACTTATTTTGACATTTATGTGTTGGCTCAATTAATTCAAATAATTTTACTTATGACCGTACTCCAGACGGAGTTTAATGTATTAAGGTTATGTGAGGTGATTAGTACTTTGATGCCGTTGTTGAAATTACTAGGAAATGACCATAATATATACGGTGCCCCCGAGGAAACGTTTTTGCAACTGATACATAATAAGGCCTAATTATGTACAGTTGCATACTTTACTTTATCTACACACATATTGCAAGTACTCAAAGATGGGTTCAGAAGCCGAAGGCAATTGACCTGCATTACTAGGTAGATGCATACAAGTGCTGAAACATACCCACAGGTGTAAGCTTAATAAAAATAAATAAATTAGAACTGATAAGGAAAGTATATTTATTTATTATAATATAGTTAATAGTAAACATTTACATTTTCGCAATTAAAAATGTTTCGACAAACAATAACTGACAAGTTGATAACAGAAATGGCGGCCGTACAAACCATAGAGAAATATATATATGTACAAACTTCTGTCGCGAGTTTTTTTAAATATTAGCCAATGAACGTAGTCCTTATTCTCATGTCATCCGAGATCAAAATGTTGTGCGGTTTATGTCAAAAAATATATCGTACTGACGTTTCGTATCGACAACATTTTAAAATTTATGGATACTAGAATAGAAACCCATTGAAATTGTGTTGGTTTTGACAGCTGTTCCAAATTTGAAACTCATAACTTAACAATATTTGAGCATGTAAAGTTAAAATTACATTACTGCCACAGATAAGAAACTTATCATAGTGAAATCGTTTGTTGTAATGCTGGTTGCCTTCGGTTTTTGAACGCATTTTAGAGGACATATAACAATATGAGTGTAGATAAAGATTTTAACAGTATATTCCAGAACGCATTTAGAGACTTAAATGTCATGTAAACATAAGTTAATACCAATACAAAAAAATCTTTTTTATATTGTGCTTCAGTGCTAAACACCTTTTTTATGGCGATGTCGCCACTACGGGGCCTAGTCTAGACGTCCTTATTGACAGATATCAAAGTAACGAGAAACACAGTTTTTACGAAAAAATATGTCATATTAATCGATAATTTTCACAAGAACATTTACTTATTATGTATGTATAAACATTCAAAAAGTCGAAAAAAAAACCAAAAAAAAATTTTTTGGCGGAATTGATCTATATTTGTTTTTTTTTTTCCGTCTTACGACCTCAGAAATGCGTGATTAATTTTTTTTCGTTTCCTCGCAGGCACGTTGTACAATGATAGAGTTGTATTATATAGCTAATATCGATTAAAATTATCTAAGCTAATTAAGTAAGTTCTTGTTGAAAAATATACAAGCTTTTAACGCCGACTGTTCTTCTCTAGAAAATGTCATCTTGATAATTCTAACAAACACGAACACAATGAGCTTCCATTGTTTTATCACAGTCAGAGTTATGACCTTCGGTCTCTATCATCAGACCAGCTCGATGGTACCAAAATATTGTATTTTCATCCAAGTATTGTCCGATTGAGCCGTTAGTTTACCTGAGTATTTAGGTATGTAAAATATCAGCTCAATCACAGGACTTAGTTCAAATCTGGCTTGAAAGCCTTTAATCTAATGAAAACTATGATTGACTATGACCAATCACAATTTTTAGAAAATGGTAAAAACGGAACCCTTGTAGTTTTGCCATGTCCGTCTGGCCATCCGTCCGTATGTCGCTCTATACTATAACTATTGCAAAAAAAAAAATATTTTTTTATTTCGCATCAACTGATAGGGCTCTCCATTGCCCTTTGCCCTCTCCATTGCCCTTTGGCAATGGAGAGGCCTATGGTTGGAGTCTCTCTGCGTGATCGCATCAGAAATGAGGCCATCCGCAACAGAACCAAAGTAACCGATATAGCCCTCCGAATCGCTAAACTAAAGTGGCAGTGGGCGGGGCACATTGCTCGTAGAACCGATGGCCATTGGGGCGGAAAGGTTCTCGAGTGGCGACCACGACCCGGAAGGCGCAGCGTGGGTAGACCCCCCGCAAGGTGGACTGATGACCTGGTGAAGGTCGCGGTAGTCCGCTGGATGCGGGATGCGCAGGACCGGTCATTGTGGCACGGCAAGTCCAAAAAAATATGTAAAAATACAAGAATATACGTCCTTGTATATTCTTTCAACAATACCGATTTTAAACAATATCGGTTAAACCGTTTTTGAGTTATCTCCAAAAAAGTTCTTCCGTAGGCAGATACACCTTTTGGTATTCATTAGTTTTTTCTTATGCCATTGAAGCTACGAAACTCTCCATTATGCGATCCGACGCGCACTTGCCGGTTTTTTTAATAATATGTGGTAAATTTCGCCAATAAGTTCATATTTAAAGCCAGAGAAGGGGGTGAAAGGTTCTGTCAGGGGAATATCGGGAACGTTTTTAGAAGCCATGTTAGTACTGAGAACTTCGTCCACATGTTTCGTCGTAGATTGTAAGTATTGTAAGTTGTTCATATCAAATAGCTATAATATTGCCCAATAAGAGCTAACACTCGAACAGTAATAGCTACTAACATACATTACACGTAAACCCATAACAGAGCACACGTGTGTAATATATCGACGAGCGATATAAGGGCACAGCCATACTGAAAAAAAAAATTCGTTACACAAATGTAAGTTAATCACTATTTAAAAAAAAACTGACCAAGAGCATGACGGGTCATGCTCAGTGTAGGGTTCTGTAGTTGCCGGGTAGGTTTTGTTTTTTTTTGTTGTGCCGTAAATACTAGCCTTTTTTTAATGGGATGGGTAGGTTTTGGTTATTTTGAAAGCGATAACGATGAGGCTAAACGTGGGCCGGCTTATTGAAGAACGTATCGCAATAACAATCCGACTAATTGTTCAAGCGCCGCATTTCAAAACGCCCGTTTTTGATAACAGCGAGTCGTAATGTAATACGGCGGATTATACTATCCGGCTGCGACATATTCACAGCCTTACCGTGACGTTAGACAATGCAAGTCACGCGCCGTGCTCATATCGACGTATTTAGGAATACGGAGTTTATCATTGTGTGCGAAATAATGATAGAAGGAATAATCGGGATCTAATGGTGACAGGTTTTCACACATGACAGACTGATTTTGACAATGTTACATAAATAAAAAATCGTCAAAAAAATTAAAGCAAATAAATTACTGTACGCACGTGGGTTTTTGAAAACATTACATTTTTAGCAACGGGCTCAAATGTGCAACGCTACAAAAATAAAAATAAAGTTACACAAATGAATCCCATGTATGCAGAGCCTTACCGTGACGTTAGACAATGCAAGTCACGCGCCGCGCTCATATCGACGTATTCAGGAATACGGAGTTTATCATTTTTACCGTGACGCGCGCGAAATAATGATCGAGAGAATAATCGGGTTCTAATGTATGACGTGTTTCCATTTACGAAATAATAAATATAGCTGAGAATATTTAGAAAATCATACAGACATCATCAATCAATTGCGTATATTTGAAAATCTGAATGTTTCACTGATTCTAAACTAATCAAAGATCCTAATGACTGCGCCATGTAGAAGTCTTTTTTGTCCTACCCTTTTCGCAGTTTATCTGGGGTCGGGTCTTCCCGTATATTGCGCCAAAGATATCTATTTTGGGTTGTCTGTGGGTTGATATTTTGCTTCTGGATTTCATTTTGCACATTGAAAGAAAGAAAAAACATTTATTTCGAATAAACTACAACCATTGGACCCCCAAGTAGAAGGTGCCTCTCCGCTTAGGCTGTTCTGGGAGGTTAAGGACTCGTTTGATGGGATGGTTTTCGTCGCGTCTCATGATGTGGCCGTACCAACGTAACCGTCCTTCTTTTACCTTGGTATCAATAGTAATGCTTGGCTTATAAGTCAGGTCCCCAGTGAAAACCAGCGCAATGGTTTTATTTGCCGCGGCATCATGCTGAGTGGGGATCCTATTTGACGTCATTGTGTTGTTTTATTACTTGCTTAGTTTTTTGTGTGTATTTGTGTCGTTAAATAAATGTATTTTCTTTCTTTATTTCTTTCAATAGGGGCTACCTTAAAGGACCCCCCATACTCGTTTCGAACTTTATGGAGATGTTTTATTCCTCTTGCCCACCTCAGCATCCTAATATCGTTGACGTATAGTTGTTGACGTTGCCATGTAGAACTATACATATGTAAAAGGAAAACATCATCACGACCAAGTGTTTGTCTCGGCTCTTTGCCACGGGTGGTCCCAACCTAATCCAAACCCAAGAATTTGACGCAGAGACAGAAAGGAAGAGGCCTTGTTCAGATGAGGTTATTGGGGTCTGGTTTCCTCACAGTTTTCGACTGGTAAATATCAAATGATATTTCGTACATAAGTTCCGAACTCAATGGTACAGTCAACGCCAAAAATATGTATACACTTTAGCAACTTACCCATTGCAATAAGGTTCAAAATTATATACGTATTTTTGACGTTGATTATTCGAGCCGAAGTTTGAACCAGAGACCTTTGGATTGAAAGTCGGAAATCTTACCGACAGATTAGCAATACTTTATATACATTACATACACATTGTGAGGGTGTTATCTTATCTTTTATCAACCGACTTCAAGATTTCGAAGGAGGAGGTTATCAATTCGTCGGGATCTTTGTTTTTGCCATTTTTTTTTGTATGTTCACCGATTATTCGAAGACGGCTGGACCGATTTGGAAAATTCTTTTTTTGTTTGAAAGAGTATAACTTCACAGTTGGTCCCATTGTAACCAGGTCAGGATGTGATGATGTTATCCTGGAGAAATCGAGGGAACTCTTCAACTATTATAGGCACACCTATAGTGATTTCAGTATTTTTTACAGCATCTCGAGCATTTGCTTTTGGAAAGGTGGATGCTAAGTGAAGTCGGTTCTTTTTTGTTTAAAATTATTTTAGAATTTATCATCGTCTCGCAATCAAAATTTATTGTTGAGATCTATATCATATTTGATTTATTATTTAATTTCCGACGAACGTGAATTTTCCAATTCATGTTTTGTTGTCGTTTTATGTCAATTGTAAGCCTAAAAATAGTATCTATTTGCCTTGGACCGGTAGAAATATAAAATATTGTCAATAAACCATTTTTTTTTTCCAAAACAGCCGAAACGCGACATCGGATTTTATTATTTTTAATGTTGGTACCGCGACTTTTAACTATAAAAAATATTATAAATAACTATAAACTAGAAACTACCTACAATTACAAATAAAAAATGTCCTCCAAATCGCTGCCAATGGGCAGGGTACCCAGAAGGCTGGCCGCATTGCCACGTTGTATAGCGATGCTTACACGTTGTGCAAAGTATTGGCCAGCCCTCTGGTCACCCGTCGTTTCTTTTTTTTTTTTTTAATACTACGACGGTGGCAAACAAGCATACGGCCCGCCTGATGGCAAGCAGCCACCGCAACCTATGGACGCCTGTAACTCCACAGGAGTCACATTCGCGTTGCCGACCCTTTACAAAAAGGAGGTATCACTGTGTTGACGGCTAATGGAACAAGAGGGCCCCTCATCGTCAACACACTGGGTCCTCTTTGAGCTCTTTGGCAACCTTACTCACCAGCAGGAACACAACACTATGAGTAGGGTCTAGTGCTATTTAGCTGTAATTTTCTGTAAGGTGGAGGTACTTCCCCAGTCGGACTCTGCTCCAGATTTGAGCGTGATGACAATCGCTGTGCTGTGCCCTACCACACATAGCGAGATGACATTCGCAGTACCCATACCTCTCTTTTGGACATAGTTTAAGGACATATCCGTGTCCGGACGTAGTTTAAGGACATACCCGGGTTCAAAATGGTATATATATTAAACACAATTTGAAATAAAAATTAGTGGCAAGTACAAATTTAGCACGTAAAATGATACAATTCAAGCTACAATTGTTTTGCCTCAATCTTTGCTATTTCTTGTTTGTGTGACTTTGTATTTTATAGTTACCTACTTATTAATAATTTAATCATTCAAGCGGACCCCAGGTTCAATAGAGCCGTGTCAAAAGCCGGACGAACGGTAAAACGCTGATGAATAATTTGATAATTTGATTTTATCGTGATAAATTGCTGATTTTCTATCCATTTCACTATCTACACCTATATCATAAATCCTATTCTACGTTTGGAAACCGTATGTAATTACCACCATTATTGCAACCAGTAATGTAACATTAGTGTATTATCTGTGCCAGTGTCGTAATAATGTTCGAAAAGTCATCTCAATTCAGCCACATCGATTTTGGTAACATAATGAAAATCCAGCCCTCGTCCCCGACCGCCGGCACAATCGAGTTGGCCATGGCGGTGCAATGGCGGTCATTCTATGGTTTCCGAACACGACATTAAGGATTTATAATATGTGTGTAGTTGTGTAGTTAAAGCAGTGTATGCAAATAGGTACGTAATTAGGCCTTAAAATGTACACCGATACATAAACTACTATTATTGCTATACTATACTATTTTGAGCAGCTGAGTAACATATTTTGAACACCCCAGCCGCATAGCTACCTCTGCTGACGTTATCCCATGGGATAACCTTATACTCGCGAGAAACAAGACTAACTACTACAGCTATATATCAGCTGTCAAATCAAACGTCAAACTACTTTTTATTTAAAATTGTACTCTACTGCAATCGTTTTAGAGATGAATTCGCTTTCTCAATGAATGCGTAGGGTGGAATTTACGTTAGGTATGTGAAATGTCTCGCTGCAAAGTCGACTTTTTTCACATGTATTTATTTATTATGAAACAAAGTGTGGCGTTTTTAAGTCACAGGTACATTGTCGGTTGTTAATAAAGTTTATTTATAAATGATGTTTATGGCAGCAACGCCATATTGACGACCGACAATGATGTAAGTACCATTAACTTGAAAATATAACAATAATGCTTATCATACATTTCGCAATTGATCTTTTTGCTTTCAATCGTAACAAACTTGAGGACCAAACGGATATCAAATTCTTATAAATATAAAATTTAGGAGAAGCCCCGAAACAGCTGAACCTATTTTCAACCGATTTTAAGATTTCTAAGGAGGAAGGTTCTCAATTCGTCGGTATCTTTGTTTTTTATGTACGTCCACCGATTATTCGAAAACGGCTAGGCTAGACCGATTTGGAAAATTATTTTTTTGTTTGAATGAGTACTTATACTTTAAATTTGGTCCCATTGTAACCAGGTCAGGATCTGATGATGGTATCCTGGATAAATCGAGGGAACTCTTCAAATATTATAGGCACACCTATAGTGATTCAAATATTTTTTACAGTAGCTCGGGTATTTCCTTTTAGAAAGGTGGAGTCTATGTGAAGTCGGTTCTTTTTTGTTTAAAATGATTATAAAACATGTCTAAGCTCACTCGCTAGAAAACCTGCTTTCAAATAAATAAAAAACCGCATTTGAATCTGTTCAACCGTTTTAGTGCTACGGTTGCACAGACAGACACAATGGACTAAGAGCTGGCTACGTCAAATATGACACAATAATGAGAACAATGAAACCTGTCTAGCTACATGACTTTATCATCCTTATTGCTAGATCCGGGCATCTGGAAGCTTTTAATGGGTGGAGGTCAGAGTGACAGACCAAAAAGTTTTTCAGTTGGAAAAAAGTCATACCAAAATAGGTAAAAACTGCCGAAGTTGTGTCATTTATAGAGGACAGAGCCTATATTTTAGAACAAAAACATAGTGTATTATTGCGGATACAAAAACAGTAGGCGACTAACTATAAATTGTTTCTAGCTGTGTAAATTGCTTTATCATCCTTATTGCTAGATCCGGGCATCTGGCAGCTTTTAATGGGTGGAGGTCGGAGTGAGACCAACAAAGTTTTTCAGTTGGATAATAGTAATACCAAAATAGGTAAAAACTGCCGAAGTTGTGTCATTTATAGAGGACAGAGCCTATATTTTAGAACAAAAAACATACACATAGTAGGCGCCTAACTATAAATTGTATTTATTATACATCATTTGGCAGTAATTTTCCCCAACAAAAACTTCTGACTATGATATAATATAATTAATTACATAATTCCCCATAATATTGCATCAATTACAGAACTCTAGGATTTGTTTTCTTCAAGTTATTTGCATTCTTTGACCTCAACCACTTAACAGCTGCCAGATGTCCGGATCTAGAAATTTTAAATTTATAATGCTGCACAACGTCATTTCATCGTCATATAACCTTCCCTCGCTGCTTATTCAGACAGCAAAACATAATTACTTTAAACGTTCACGCTAATCTTGGATACAAGAGCTTTATCGCGTGTATGAAATGTATGAGTCACAGTGTTAATGACACTAACAAGATATGCGGATGCAATAACGGATAAGCTCCATTATGACTTCGGTGTTATGTTTGAAGGATTAATTTGGACACGCTAATACGACTGAGTAATATGACCTACTCTCTACAATAACAAAGAAAGAAATGCTTACTTGTATAGTATACGGAAAGAACATGTCTACACTTTGTCAACATTTTGAGTTATCGCACTTTTAAAGTTGAGAAAGTGCATTTTTCCTAAATTCTCCTCCACCGATAGAAAAATTCACCCTGCGTCCGGCTTCCAACTCTGATGGTTGATAACTGCCCGGCCTGGGTGGATGGCATTTTTTTCCGGTGTCTGTATGTGATGAAGAACAAGCATGCTAATTTTCAAGCGGTTGCCTATCAATTTTTTATTTTATTTTTTTCTTCGCTCTCATACAGGGAACCAGTCCAACCAGAAGGGATGGCATAAAATTTTTGTTATATAAACAGCGTACATTCTTTCAGGCAACCGCTGTTTCAATCGGTTGCCTCGCAATAAAAAAAAATTTTTGCACCCCCCCCCCTCTATTTCTGCTCCAGTCCAAGTTGAGTCAGTTCGGGTTGCACATCAGTGGTAGCCGTACGATTAAAAAAAACCGCAAATCGATCTACAGTTTAGCCGTTTGGCACACGCATACTAGAGGTCAAAACAATTTTTTTGACCCGCAGTTCTTAAAAAAAATCCCTTAGGAGGGGAGTGCCGAGACATTTTTTTATTTGTATGGAATTTTTTTTTGTTTCAGAAACCTATCGTGTGTGGTATCTTATGAAAGGGAATTTTGAGGCGATTCTAAAAATATATCACATCATTACATTTCAGCCATTTTTTTTTAATGAACACAAAAATAATTTTCGAAACATACCAAGTTTGGGCTCCTCCAGACACGATATGGCTGATTTTTTTAAAATACAATACATAATATCCTCATATCTAACCTCAAAAAAGCAATTTTGAAAATAATTTCATTAAGTATTTTTTATTAATTTTTCAATATTACAAAGTGACACAGTTCTACTTCAATACCTATTTGGCGTGACTTATGGAACTGTAGTACATATTAATCATAAAATGATACGTAGTATTTATATATCCAACGGGAAATACCTCTTTAACCCTTTAACTGCGCCTTTTCATCAGCTGGTATAGTTTGCTTAGTTTTTGACACAAAATATCAAGGTTGGACTCCTTCAGATACGATATACGCAACTTTTTTTTTGTAAAGTATATTACAAATGATACGTTATATCTTGATATCTAACCCCAAGAAAGCAATTTTGAAAATAATTTCATTAAGTTTTTTTTTTATTGTAGCGATTTGACACACGAGGATGAATGAAGCTCGACGCCAACTGTTTGTCACCGGTGATAAGACCCTCTCTTCAATACCTCCTACTACCGCTGCCCTCCTTCAGCATATAAAAAGGGCAAAATATCAGGCTGGAGAAATATGGGGGCGTGCACTAGAAAGTCACGTAGCAACCCGACAATCTCCAGAACAGTGGGGATGGAAGAGAAGACCTGACCTTTAATTAGAGCCTAATTGGACTGTATATGGCCATGCAGTTAAGGAGCTAGGTGTGGATGCAAAACCAACCGATGCTCATGCAAAAAAAAAACCTCCCTTGCACCCCAGCTTGCAAAATTTGCCACGCTGATTGCCATAACGCGAGGTGCGCTATTATTTTCTCAATTTACGCCTATTACGTAAATAAGTGAGTTCATTTATACAAACCGCTTTTTTATTTGCAGCAAATTGTATATAGAAGACGGAGAGGAAGAAATATACAGATAGAAAAAATATTTTAAAAATGTATTTGTATTATAATTATGAGATAAAAAGAACAGGAATAAACATCTTTAATTCATCTTTCAGCCACTTTTTAAGTCAGTATCTACCACAAAAACTATACCAACTGATGAAAAGACGCAGTTAAATGGTTAAAGAGGTATTTGCCGTTGGATATATGGATACTACTTATCATTTTATGATTAATATGTACCGTATCTGTACTACAGTTCCATAAGTCACGCCAAATAGGTATTGAAGTAGAACTGTATCACTTTGTAATATTGAAAAATAAAATTAAAATACTTAATGAAACTATTTTCAAAATTGCTTTTTTGAGGTTAGGTATGAGGATATTATGTATCATTTGTGGTATATTGTATTTAAAAAAAATCAGCCATATCGTGTCTGGCTGTGTCCCAAACTTGGTATGTTTCGAAAATTATTTTTGTGTTAATAAAAAAAAGACTGCAATGTAATGATGTGGTATATTTTTAGAAATCGCCTCAAAATGCCCTTTCATAAGAAACCACACACGATAGGTTTCTGAAAAAAAAAATTCCCTCCAAATAAAAAATTCCCATACATATAAAAAAATGTCTCGGCACTCCCCTCCTAAGGGATTTTTTTTAAAGAACTGCTGGTCAAAAAATGTGTTTTGACCTCTAGTATGCGTGTGCCAAACGGCTAAACTGTACATCGATTTGCGGTGTTTCCTTGAAATTGGGCTTGTACGGCTACCACTAACAGTGCAGTTCCTTATCACTTCAGGAGCTTAAATACCGCGAGCCATCCGGTTGCCTCGCAGTCACTGAAACAAGGCGTCATTGCTTTAACTATCATATTCGAGCAACAATGTAAAGGAGTTACAGAATCAAACAAGATTTACTAAAAATATGGCTCGTGAAAATTTGTAACCGGCCATATCTTATACCGTATAAGACTGTTAAAGTAAGTACCGCCCGAGTCGTTCTGGCGGTACTATTGTGGGGCCATTTTTTTGGGCTGATTGTGTATCCCTAGTATTATTTAATCGGTGCTTGTCATAAAAGTTATAGTCCGTTCCATACGTATTTAAGCATAACCACGTGACTTATTCATTTCGCCATTCAGGAACAATCTTTTTTATCTGTGGAATTGTGTCATTCTTTAAAAATGCTTACATAAAGGAACCTACATAAAATACAATTTTCCACTACAACTTATAATAAAATTCAACATAGTATTTATTCATTGATATGCTAACCTTTTTCCTTCCGTTACAAAACAAATTAGTACGTAAGCCTCACAGCCCTTATAAGCCCCGTAACAGCTTTGTAAGACAAGGTATATTCGTGTAGAATTTGGGCTTTCAAATGTAATTATTAACGCTAAACAAGTGCTCGCTTCATCTCATACGACGTATAATAAACTGGTGATCTTATATCAATAGTTCTTAACCTTTGAGTGGTAAGGTAACACTCGATAAGTCTTCCATGGTACGGACCTGCTTGGACTTATTATGCGAAAAAAGCCAGGAAAATACTTTTGAAATATATTTATTATTATTAAGTACCCAAAAAAGTCCGTGTGTGAAGTCATTTTTAATACCACTATATTAATGAATTATTTTCGTGATATAGTTTATATTTGCTATGGTAATATTTTTATAATATCCGGAAAGGCCTTCCAAGACAACCATTTTTTTCAACGGGATTTTGTATCTATATATTTGTATAAACATACCTGTCATACTATTTCGTAGTGGATATCCGTCATTGTTTTGCTTTTTAACCGACTTCAAGATTTGAAAAGAGGAGGTTCTCAATTCGGCGTGTATGTTTTTTTTATTTTTTTTTATTTTTTATGTTTGTTACTCCATAACTCCGTCATGTCTGAACCGATTTTGAAAATTCTTTTTTTGATTGTAAGTATATATATACAGATTGGTCCCGTTTTTGTCAAAACGCAGTTCTGATGATGGGATCCATGAGGAATCGAGGGAACTCCTCAAATCTTAAAAGCATACATATAGTGATTTTTATATTTTTATCAACAAATCTATCATTTTCATTCAAAACAGTGACATTTGATGAAGTAGAACTGCTGATGATGATCAGAACGGAACTCTTCAACGACGCATAGTTCACGTTTGGCGATTTGTCCTCTTCGCTGTGTTTGTTTAGCAAGTTTAATTGTCAGAACAAATTTTCGTCAAGCTCAAGTTCTGATGATGGGATCC
The DNA here is from genome assembly GCA_947086415.1 of Pammene aurita. NCBI lineage: Eukaryota > Metazoa > Arthropoda > Insecta > Lepidoptera > Tortricidae > Pammene > Pammene aurita. The sequence continues at coordinate 9,228,380 of OX352316.1, read as the reverse complement.
ATGAAGAATCGAGGGAACTCCTCAAATCTTAACGGCTTACACATAGTGATTTTTGTATTTTTATCAACAAGTCAAGCATTTTCATTCAAAAGAGTGACATTTGATGAAGTGGAACTGCTGATGATGATCAGAACGGAACTCTTCAACGACGCATAGTTCACGTTTGGCGGTTCGTCCCCTTCGCTGTGTTTGTTAAGCAAGTTAGATTGTCAGGACCAATTTTCGTCAAGCTCAAGTTCTGATGATGAGTTCCATGAGGAATCGAGGGAATTCCTCAAATCTTAAAGGCATACATAAAGTGACTTTTGTATTTTTATCAACAAATCAAGCATTTTCATTCAAAATAGTGACATTTGATGTAGTGGAACTGCTGATGATGATCAGAACGGAACTCTTCAACGACGCATAGTTCAGGTTTGGCGATTTGTCCTCTCCGCTGCGTTTGTTAAGCAAGTTATTTCATTGTATGGAATCTAAGTGCACCATCTACAATAATGCTTCACCGGCTACCCCCATGGAAGTCGGTTTTTTTTTCTTAAAAATTATTAAGTTTCTATTAACACACCAAAGAACAGTGACCAGCATAAACTGTAGAGGTCACGTTACAATAGTTCCTAAAATTCGACCCAATCTCGCTCCACCAATCGGAATTCGCACGCTTAAAAACGTCATAACTCCAAAAGCGTTACTGTCGCTTACGCCGTTATTAAAAAGGAAGGAGTAATATCATATCACTTACATGTCCATCAAAACGTTATTTGCATGCGTAATTTGGTAAGAGGCTTTGCAATCTTGAACGAGTTTCGGAGGGTACGGAGGGTTGTTGTGAATTTAAACGCGCCGGTTATTCTAAAGTCAAAATGCTTGTCTGTTAGCATCCACCTTTCCAAAAGCAAATACTCAATCTGCTGTAAAAATACTCAAATCACTATAGGTGTACCTATAATAGTTGAAGAGTTTCCTCGATTTCTCCAGGATTCCATCATTAGATCCTGACTTGGTTACAATGGGACCAACCGTGAAGTATACTCTTTCAAACAAAAAATAAATTTCCAAATCGCTCCAGCCGTCTTCAAATAATCGGTGAACATACATAATTTTTTTTAGCAAAAACAAAGATCCCGACGAATTGATAACCTCCTTCGAAATCTTGAAGTCGGTTGAAAAGATGAGGATATTATGCCCTATATATGCATTTCCCTTACCTGCTTAAATAAAATGGTTGGGATTGCCGTCTCTCTCTCTTGAAAGTCAACAGCATTTTTTTGTCATTATGTTATTTTCAACATACTTCAAGATTTCGAAGGAGGAGGTTCTCATTTCGTCAGGATCTTTGTTTTTGAAGTTTTTATACACATTGTATTCCCAAATCGGCGCGATTAATACACATATCAAATTTCAGTTCTCTAGTACTGTGCTAGATCGCAATAGATTAACCTAACCTAAGCCAAATAATAGGAATTTTTTGACTAAAATTCATATATTAACGTAAAAATATGGTAACTTACGTACAAGGAAAATTAGAATGCGTCTAATAAGTTGATTAGACATGTGTAAGTAATGCACGTAATATCACAAATGTGATATCTCTCGAACGCGAGATATTGCATTACGCATCACTTCGAGAAATCAGGCATCACTCCAAACATCACTCGAAACAACATTACCCGGGCGCGAACGACCTGCCAAAGCGCGCGTGATAGATTCAAATTCAATATATATCGACGCGCCGATACGAATGGTCAGTTTACACTCTATATACATTCCGCGCAATGTGTAACGACTTTGCGATAAAGTCATGTTTGCCATGCCACCATTGCTTTGTTATCCTGCTCGCACTCGCACTCAGTGCTCGCTCGCTCTCGCTCTGTGATACTTTCGTCACGCGCGTTACGTGTTGCTGCGTATCGTCATCGACTATGTTCGGGACGGTCGGGGTGGTTCGGGTGATGTTTCGAGTGATGTGATATCTCAGTGTAATATTATGTTTTGGAAAAAGTGATGTGATATAGCATTACTTTTTGAAGCACTGTTTCGCGCATGTCTAAAGTTGATTTCTCCGCGGTTTTCTCTGTGTAATCGTCCCGTATGTCTCCAAAGGCGGACGAACTTCTCCCGGGATAAGTTTGGACTTAAGTCGATTACGGTCACTTACCGTTGATTTTACATAGGTTAAGACTCTAAAACAATTAAACATTTGCTTAACAAGTAATCACTTACTAAACATTAACGGCTTCCTAGCCTAGTTGGTAGAGAGTTAGTGACCCTGCCTATGAAGCAGGAGGTCCCGGGTTCGAATCCTGGTCAGGGCATTTATTTGTGTGTTTATCACAGATATTTGTTCCTGAGTTATGGATGTTTTCTATGTATTTGAGTATTTATCTATATCTATCTATTATATATATCGTCGTCTAGTACCCACAACACAAGCCTTATTGAGCTTACTGTGGGATTAGGTTGATTTGTGTAAGATTGTCCCATAAAAAAAACAACTAGCCTTCCGCTGCGTAAAAGACGTTTATCTACACTAATATTGTAAGTCCTCTAAAATGTGGTCAAAAACGGTAGGCAATGGCCAGCATTACAACAACCGAATTTATTATGAGAAGTTTTTTATCTGTAGCAGTAACGTCATTTTAACATTACATGCTCAAATATTGTTTAGTTATGAGTTTCAAATTTGGAACATCGATTTTGGTAACGCAATGAAAATCCATTCCTCCTCCCCGACCACAGTTGTCCTCTTCCCCGACCACCGGCACAATCCAGTTGGCCATGTCAGTGCAATGGCGGTCATTTTAATGCTTTCCGAACACGTCATTTAGGATTTATAATATGTGTGTAGATAAAGCTGTGTATAACTCCTCTATTCTGCGTGCGGAAACCGTATGTAATTACCAGAGGGCGGAATTGCTCATGGCAAAAATCAAACGTCAATAGAGTTGGAACATTAAATTTTATCGACTATCGAATAAACTGAAATTATATGTACCTAGCGTATCTTTATTTATCTATTAACAAAACTAATCCGCTAATCCATAAGCAAACAATATTAGACTTCATATGAACATTACGGAATAACATGTGGATTATTATTAATTTTTTTTTTTTCATGGAATGTTGCAATAAACGAAAAATATTATTAAATCTAGATAAAACTATGATCGTTCTTTACCTCTTTAAACTCAGGTGAATGTGTTTTACTCGTTATGTAAGTTTCAACTCAATATTTTTTTAGTTACTTTAAGTGAACCTTACATTTAGAGCAGTATATTGTTGAGTTGTTTTCGTTGTAAGACAAGGGTACTTCTTTATCCATTTGTTAATTGTTTTTCTTTTTGTATTAACCAAATTTTTACAAACGTGAAATAGTTGCAAAAAGACTAGTGGCAGAAATGACAGTTAACTGCCATGCAGTTTACTTTTAATCTAATCAAAAAGGTTAATGTTAAAGTCAGAAATGTAAAAGGTGACTGAACTTATCGATAGCTGAAGAAGTCGATAAGATTCAACGTTCCAACTCTATTGACGTTTGATTTTTGCCATGACCAATTCCGCCCTCTGGTAATTACACCAATTTGCAACCAGTAATGTAACATGTATGTAGTGTATTATCTGTGCTAGTGTTGTAAAAATGTATGAAAATTTATAACCACTTCGATTTTGGTAACGCAATGAAAATCCATTCCTCCTCCCCGACCACAGTTGTCCTCCTCCCCAACCGCCGGGACAATCGAGTTGGTCATGGCGGTGCAATGGCGGCCATTCTAATGGTTTCCGAACATGTTATTTAGGATTAATATGTGTGTAGATAAAGCAGTGTATAAATCCTCTAGTCTGCGTGCGGAAACCGTATGTAATTACCACCATTTTTGCAACCAGTAATGTAAACACCTGTAATATCTGTGCCAGTGTTGTAAAAATGTATGAAAATTCATAACCACATCGATTTTGGTAACGCAATGAAAATCCAGTCCTCCTCCCCGACCACGGTTGTCCTGCTCATGGCGGTGCAATGGCAGTCATTCTAATGGTTTCCGATCATGTCATTTAGGATCTCTCCTAATTTCTACGTCAATTCACGGGATTAGCTTGTGAAGCGGACCCCAGGCTCAATTGAGCCGTGGCGAAAAAGCCGGGACAAACGCTAGGAGGATGATGAGTTTTTACCATACGATTCTAATGCGGGTTAAAGATTTCTCATACAAAGGTACAACATTTAAGCTTCGAGCTCAGTATTCATATATCATTCCCCTTCGTGGCTTACAATTGTCAATTTACAATATAACAGGGGGCCACAGCAATATATTATTCTTAATTATATTTACAATAAACATTAACTACATTATTCGACTTGTCGGTTTTTAATATCAACCCTAAGTCATATGCTAAATTCACACGACATTTGAAATGCAACGCTATTATCTTTGAAATACAGATTAAAATTCAATGACGCTGAACGGTTAGATGATAAAAGTAGATTCAGTAGCAAAACGTCACAAGTCAATGTCGAAGACATGTGTTTTACGACCTTTTGTAATTTTAATGTATATTTCATAGGGTTGAACAGATCTTGGTCGGTTTTCCAAAATATCTCTTATGTACTGACAATAAGGGTCATATTTGTATAATATGGTGTGTGTGATATGAATGTGGGACAAGTATGGGTTTTTTATTAAGTTTATTTGTTTAAAGCGGGTTTACAGTTGTTTGAATTCATGTCTTTTAAATTTATAAGTTGACGTGACGGATTTACTCAAACTTAGGTGTTTGTAAGAAAGTTCGGTAACTTGAGTTTTTTTTTAATGTTACTCTTGTTTTTTGTCTTTGACTACTACCACTACATGAAATCTGATTATCAATATAAAAAAAAGAAATTAAAAGGTGATTTCAAACCAATATCATCCTAATAGAACCGTAACTTGATAGCTAACTACTCTTTTTAAATTTATTTGATATATTTTTTCCTTCCCCTATTTAAGGGGTCGCCAACCTTTTTATGCCTAGTCCTTGTTGATGAAAAAAAAATTACCTATAAAATTTGGAAAAATAAAAAAACCATAAAGACATAAGGTTTCATTTAGAGATAATTACTTAAGACGAATCGCGGCCCTTATGATTAAATTAAAGTTTGTCCAATTTTGTATTTTTGACCTCCAATACACCTTTCAAAACGGAATGTTGTAATGTCACGAGGCGAATGTCAATAAAAGATCAAATTGATATCAATGTAAGTTCGAATCGGCCTTATCTAGAGCACGGTTAGTAAAAGGGGATCTAAAGTGCCCGCATCAAGTCGTTTCGGTCGCGACGTACGTTCACAATAGTCCTATCAATTAATTTATAGTCTGAATATCCGTTGTTTGGGGACTGTATCGTGTCCTATTGAAAAGCATTACTCTCCCTACTGTGTTGGTCGGTTTGGGGTTAAAGTTTTGACAAACATCTATGTAAGTAATAGTCATAGTTTGACAATAGTCGATACATACCTGTAGTACTTACATAACGGTGTGAATATGAAGCATGCGGCCCCAAAATTGTTTATATAAATGAATTTAAAACTTACCTATGGAACGAAAATAATTTCATATTTATATATGTAAGCCTATATACGTCCCACTGCTGGGCACAGGCGGAGGTATGCGAGGAGTCTCATGGGCTATAGTCCCCACGCTAGCTCAAAGCGGGTTGGGAACTTCACATACACCTTTGCATTAATTTGCGGATGTGTGCAGGTTTCCTAATTATGTTTTCTTGCACCGAAAAGCCGAAAATCTCTTTGGTACAAGCCTCGAGACTTCCAGATCAAAAGTCAGACGTAAAACGTCTGACTTTTAACGCTCTATTTGTTGATTTTAAAAATATGTGTGTGTTGAACTAACCTGGTTACTGTACCTCAACTCCTTGAAACATGTGTCCAACATTGAGTTTGTGACGTATGTATACAGATTGATACTTTATATTAAGGATACTCAATGGGATGATGCTTTACTTCAAGCTGCCGCACCCTTGAATATGGATGAATTTATAATTATTTCTGTTTTTAAAGCGCGACATTCCACTCAAACATTACTTTGTTATTAAATCAAATACAAACATTGAAAATATTGAAAAAATAATCAACCCAGTTCGACTTGAACCAACATCGATACGCCTTGCCGGGGCTCGATCGCTTTACCAATTAAGCTATGGGTGAAGTAACTGAGCTGACGAAATTTTGAATGCCTTCAATCATCTGCGGCTGCTGTAGTTGTGCCGATGTAGTTAAAAAAATGCAAAAAGATGATTGAAGGCATTGAACATTTCGTCAGCTTAGTTACTTGACCCATAGCTTAATTGGTAAAGCGATCGAGCCCCGGCAAGGCGTATCGATGTTGGTTCAAGTCCAACAGGGTTAATTATTTTTTCAATGTTTTGAATGTTTGTATTTGATTTAATAACAAAATTAACAAACTATTGGATGTATAAAGGTTGAACACGCCAAAACTTGGGCACGCAAAATTTGTTTTTAAACCAGTTTGAAAATAAATAACTACATTATGAATACCACATTTAATGACAAATTTAATGAATTATAAAATCACATTTTTAATTTTAATTAATGTTTACACTGTAAGCCATAAATCGAACTTTTCTACGGCTCATAAGATTTTGCACCCTCTCTTTAGAAAAGATTTTTGTCACCCAGGTCCATATTTTTTGTAGCTCAGGGACCGATTTTACTTCTCCGCCTTTCTTTTTTAGAATTCCTTTCATAATACTCCAGTACTATTCAACAGGCCGCAGTTCTGGACTATTTGACGGATTGCATATTTTAGGTACCACCATGATCCTGTTAGCGTTGTACCATTCCATAACTGATTTTGCGTATTGGAAACTGGCTAGATCTAGCCAAAACAGCGGTGGTGAGGCATGCTGTCTTATAAAAGGCAGCAAACGCGTCTGTAAACAATCTTTCCGAAAAATATCGCCGTTTATTGTCCCGGTGGTGATAAACGAGCGACTTCTTTTACCACAGCTACATATTGCCTGCCAAAGAAGGTATTTTTTTGGAAATTGCCCTCGTTTTTTAATTCAAAATCTTCAGGAGTATCTGTTCGAGATTTGCTAGTATAAAACTCTTGACCAGGTATTTGTTTAAAATCCAATTTTATATACGTATCGACGTTCATCACCGCGTATTCAAATTTTGTAAGAAAATATTCATAGAGTTGTCGCGACCGTATCTTTGCGGATAAGTTCTGTTTTGAGCCTGGGCGCTATAACTCTTCAGTCCTGCCCTCTGTTTCACTTTTTGGACATAGGACATTTTCACTTTTTTAGCAACACCACGAGATGAAATCGTATGATTTGAGACAAAAATCTTTACAATACTCTTTCCTTTTTATTATTCTTGACTCCCTGCAACCCACCACTTCCTAGCTTTCTATCTATTGTTAAGCGTTCACGGAAAGTTTTTAATACGTGACCAACCGTAGATTATGGATATTTCAGCCTTTTCTTGATATCTCTGTAGCTTAACATGGGATTTTTTACATGTTCGTGCAAAATGCGTTCACGTTTTTGATGTTGTACGCTCGACATTTTGCCAACGAATAAATAAAAGAAAATAAAACTATCATCATTTTTATAGCCCAGTTCCTTGTGTTGTGAGAAAATTGTTGTTTAAAAAGTTTGAATATATGAATTTTTTGAATAACTATAGCTATTTTTACATGCCTAGGTTTTGGCGTGTTCAACCTTTATATATTTTGCCAAGTTCATATCCCTACGTTATGCACGGTAGCAATTATTGGTACAGCGTTCGATAATCAAATAATACATCCATATATTTTGGGGACTAACCTAACGGCTCGAATTACACAATTTTATGGGCCAGTGTTGTCTGAAACGCCGATATAACGATATCGATGTATGATTCCTCATTGTCATTTCTGGGTAGAGGTCGAGCACTGCGTGATTTCGTAGGTAGGGCCTCGTTGGTTCTAGATGCCAGCCAAAATATGTCATTATACTGCGTTAGAGACAGCCAGGTTTAGGCACGTTTAAAGCCGCTGCACCGATACCGCCCTGCGAAGTCAGGAAGGGGCCTGACATACCTAAACAGAATTTTCTTAGTGAACCTTCCGTACGTAGTATTTTATTCTGAGATCTGGGTAATTAAACCATACGTCACACTTTATTTTACACCCTTTCTTATCCCCCCGTCCCTTTCCAAGTACAGTCGTTATGTAAGAATAAGAATAATTTATTTTCAATATAGTTTATGCACCAAATTTCATCAATTCCATTCAGCCGTTTTTACATGAAGGAGACAAGGCATCCAAATATCAAATCCAACGTACAATCTGTCGATTTAAAATATAATAGTATGATTCAGGTTTTTCGACATGTGTCTTTAGAATTACTGGCTTGTCGGATTAAAAAAAACAAATCGCAGTCAGTAGCGTAAAAAAGATAAAAATCGCAAATATATCGACGTTATTTTCCCCGCACTACAGCGGTCCGGTCGCATTATAATAGGCGTTTTGTTTACAATGCCAACTCAAGGGGAATCCTGAACGCCCCAACAACAAAACTGCCTGTGAACACACCACATTTCACTAAAAAACCAACCCTAACTCTGTAGATTTAGGTTTGATTTCGTATGGCTCATCGCACACTTTTAGAAAATTACATTCGTCTGTAAATTGTCATGAGTGTCTTTTTATACCAAAGCGATTTCGATTCTATTGTTTAGATTATAGAGTAGCTTTCTGCGGTATGTTTACCGCTAGATACGATCAAGTAGTGTTGTGTACACAGGGTAAAAGGGATCGATATCACAAATTGAGTTCCTGTCACCTTTTCGTAAGGGTTTTTTAACATTTGTTCTGAATGATTGGATCGAATTTGTTGGTAGTAATTTCATTTTGTTGTCTTACGTGTCGTTTGCTAAGTGGATTGAATTTTTTAAATTGCGACTTTGACAAATTGAAATTTGAGTGACTAATGTTTTATTCGTGTCACAATGAAAAATAGTGTTATTGTATGTTTCCACCTTACCCGCTCTTGTATACTTATTTTGGACCTAGAGATTAGAGTCCGACTTTGATAACTCTATATTATATGGACTGGTACTAGGGCCTGAAATACCGTTATTTCTTGTATGACCAGTACCGGAATTCTGGCATATATTTATTTATTTATTTATTTATTTAAACTTTATTGCACATAAAAAAGTACAAGTGGCGGACTTAATGCCTTAAGGCATTCTCTACCAGTCAACCATTGGGCCAAAAAGAAACATTTGTTGGGTGCAGGTTCGAAAATAGAAAATGAAATTATAATGATCACTTACTAAATACATATATATATATATATATAATAGTACTTAAGATATACTTACATATATACTTTATATGATATACTTACATACATATTATTATTCGTACCTATTATGAAATATAATGCAGACAACTAATCACGTAAATTGTCAAATAAGTGCTTGCGTACCATGCGCTTGAAGATAAATTTGCTCTGAGCTTTTCTGATATCAAGGGGTAGATTGTTCCACAGACGAGTGGCCTGAAGAGTGAAAGAATTAGACAGAAAGCCGGTGCGGTGAGGGGGAATAGACAACTTAAGGCAGCGGGAGGTACGGAGAACGCGTCCTGGGCGAGCAATTACGAATTTAAATTTGGATTTGAGGTAATCTGGTGTGGATGGATCAAAAAGAAGAGAATATAGTAAACATAACATTCTAAGCGACCGACGTTCACGAATGGGCACCCATTTCAGCTGTTTCCGATAAGCAGATACGTGGTCGTACTTTCGAAGGCCGAATCTGAATCTAATACCATTGTTGAGCAATCTATCTAGTTTGTTCAAAGAGGCTTGAGCGACATTGGAGTAACAAACATCAGCATAATCAATAATGGGTATTACCAGAGCTTGAACAAGAAGGGTCTTAGTGCTTACCGGTAGAAAATGCTTAAACCTGAAAAGCGATCTTAATGCGTTCGTCACTCTACGACATACCTCGGACACCTGAGGATCCCAACTAAGGCCACTATCTATAATCAGACCCAGGTTCTTCACTTCAAACGACAGAGGAATTACAACATCCTCGAACTGGATCGGCGCCACACAGGACAGATCCATCAAAGCAAGCATACGTGGGCTCCCTATAACGATGGCTTGACACTTAGACGGGTTAACTGCGATCCCAAAAGAGCGTGACCAAGCAGAAAGATAGTCCAAGTTCCTATTTATAGAAGCAACTGCTTGATCAATGTCCTTAACGCTCGCCTGAGTGTAAAGCTGCAAATCGTCAGCATAAAGATGGTAAGAGCAACTAATTCTAGTGGTAATCATGTTAATAAATATTGAAAAGAGAAGAGGCGATAGAATCCCGCCCTGAGGTACTCCAGAAGGGAGGTCACACCAGTCTGAAAAAGATCTGTCGGCCCGGACTGATTGGCGCCGATCATGAAGATAAGAAGTAAACCACTGAGCTGCTGATGATGACATACTTAAGTGTCTAAGGCATGCTAGTAGGAGGTCGTGATTCACAGCATTAAATGCGTTCGAAAAATCGACCAGGACCAGCACCGTTACCTGTGTCAGTTCCATGCCTTGCCTTATATCTTCAATAACTTTGAGCAAAGCAGTGCAAGTACTATGCCCTGATCGGAAACCAGACTGTAAAGGAGAAAGTAGTTTATTTGAATTGATATATAAAGACAGCTGTTTGTGGACAATGGCTTCTAGAACCTTAGACAGGAATGGGAGAATAGAAATAGGCCGGAAATCTTTCAGCAAACTGGGGTTGGAAACTTTAGGGAGCGGTAGAACATAGGCTTTACGCCAAGCAGAAGGAAAAACCCCAGTAGACAGTGACAAGTTAACAACATACGTTATAACTGGGAGAATGCATTCCAAAATGCTTATAATCATTAATCTACTCAGCTCGTCGTGGCCCACGGCATTAGATTTAACAGATTTGATTACCTTAAGTACATCACCATCAGAAGCCTGAGCGAGTGAAAATTCGGTGTTTGATAGACGGGGTAAAGCAGTGATATAAGATATGCTACTTATCAGAGTGCCGGGGTCTAGAGTCAATGATTTGGCAAAATGTGAATTTAAATCGTTAAGAGAAAATGAATTAAAAGATGAGGAAGAGGAACTAGCTTTAGTATTGACGACACCGATCGATTTAAGAAATTTCCAAGTTTCAGCAGGAGATGAAGATGCTATGCTGTCATGGATATGTTTACGTTTAGCTGCTCTCACCATCTGATTGCATTTATTCCTGGCTGTTTTAAAGATGCTCCAGTTATCCTCACAACGATCTCGTTTATACCTTCTAAAAGCTCGATCTCGCCTCACCATGGCCATTCGTACTGCTCTGGTAATCCACGGAGCTGGAGGACGTTTTAATTTGACGGTACGAATTGGGGCATGAGTGTTAAATAAATCCAAGACAGTCGAGTTGAGGATGCTTACTGCTTCGTCTACTGACGGTGCCAAAAACAATGGCGACCAGTCAACGGAGCTCGCATCTCGCTTTAAAGTATCAATATCTAACTTTGCGAAACTACGTATTTTAACAGTTACGCACTGCGGTCTGGGAGGCCGGACTCGGTAGCTTAGGAAAATGAGGTCATGGTGTGAAAAACCTGGGGCCGGAAACTGACCGACCGCATCTACCAGATTAGCGGATGAAACTAAAGCAAGGTCCAACCAGGAGTCCGAAGTATCCGCATTGTGATGAGTTGGCGTAAGTGGGAGAATGGCTAGGTCGGCAGACTTCACGGCCGCATTCAACTTGCGCGTCCTAAGGTTATCCTTAGTAAGGTCTGTATTAAAATCGCCCATGATTATTTGATGACGATACTCGGTGCTCAATGGGGACAACATGGCATCAAGATCTGCGAAGTAGTCCACTGTAGGGGGGCAATACACCACTCCAAGAGCCATCTTAGTGCCGCTCATGATAACCTCAATGAACAGATATTCCATAGATCCAGAGGCATGCGATGGGGAGCTTGCAATAATTTTATACGGGACATCACTACGGAGGTATATCGCAATCACTACGGAGGCATATATGTGTAGGTATATATACTCTTTTAATCTCTAATTAGGGGGCGTCCATTAATCGCGTCATATTGTTTAGGGGGGGGGGGGTCAAGAAAAAATCACCAATGATCACCACAGGGGGGAGGGGGGTCTGGACACATATCACGTGTAATTTTTTTGTTCCTTGTGCTATACTGTATTATGGTCAATAAAATAAAAGTTATCAACTTTTAAATGAATCAATCTGTCAAAAGCAGAGTAAACTTGCACTAGCACTATGATTGTAAATAATTTTTAATGGCATTTGACATATTATTTTCTGAAGTAGGATTTTAGGGTTCCGTAGCCAAAGTGGCAAAAACGTAACCCTTATATATTCGTTATGTCCGTCTGTCCGTCCGTCCGTCCGTATATCACTAAAAAACTATAAAACGTATCCATAGTAATATTATAAATGGGAAAGTGTATGTGTTTGTTTGTTTGTTTGTTTGTTTGTCCGTCTTTCACGGCAAAACGGGGCGACGAATTGACGTGATTTTTTAAGTGGAGATAGTTGAAGGGATGGAGAGTGACATAGGCAACTTTTTCTCTTTCTAACCCCCCACTTCCCCCAAAACGGGGGGTGGAAGTTTGTATGGAGCATTACGGGGAGGGGCAATCAGAAAAGGTAGTATCTTATAAAATATTTAAATATAAGGTGTGTTTTTGTATGCCGCTACTTAGTTTTGTAGTAAAATATTGCTGAAAAAGATATTTTAAGGAGGGGCACTACTCCATACATGTAATTATTTGTCAAAAAAATGTTTTTTACCAAATATCGACATGATGCACATCACTCGACAGGTCTTTCAAAATAACTCTTGTCTTGTTGCCCTGAACATCAATAAAAAAAAATCATTGAGGTCTGTTTGAATTTTTCTTAATTTAGTGAATATATTAAGAAAAAATCACCCCGTAAGTCTAAAAAACTTGTGTCCCCCCCTGTCACTTTTGAACCCGAGATCCAACAACTATGAAAAAAAAATTGAGAACATTATCGGTTTAGGAATTATTGAGTTATCTCCTAAAAACTCATTTCATACGCAGATACGACCTTTTGATATTACTTTTTCGATAGTAGGTACGAAACCGCGTGGTTCGACACGCTTTTCGCCGGTTTTTTTTATATTAAAGATAATTTTATTTTATATGTATACATGTAGTTTCATTTTTTTACCCTTTACGTGTACGTAGGTTACGTAAGTAGGTTCACGTATTAGAAAACTGTACTTATTTTAGTTAGCAAAAAATTACACGTCATATTGGACAGGGGGGGAGGGGTCCTGAAAATATCACCAAAGATCACCATGGGGGAGGGGGGGGTTTAAAACAAGCCAAAAACGTATGACGCGATTAATGGACGCCCCCTTATGTATACTCTGCAGCTCGCTAAACTAAAAAGGGGGCTTTTAAAACCCGTACCAGAATTCCCATGACATTTCACACTGAAACATTTAACAGTTAACATTAATTATAGTTCCGTCTGGACGCAGGTTGCCGACCTCTGGTCGTTTTAAAAATTAAAATTGTTCCGTACTCTGTAACTATATAATACTCTTATCTGACCTAATCGCTGCATGCAAAAATGAACTTTACGCCTATATTATTAAAGTCGTCTTTCTAATCGCACAGTGGGTTATGAGAAGTGTTTTAGCATGCTATAAATTTCGCATACTAGCAACTTTCATTATAATTGTATTAAAAGTTATACTGTATGCGTATTGTTTTAAGGTTCGTTTTGCAATGTGGTCTATTATGGTCCGAGCTTATTATATGGAGCGGAGAGATCCCATGATTCTATGCTTCTGAGGGATTTCCCATGGGGTATTTTGTCCCAGTGTTTTAGAAATGTCAAAAAGTCGTTATTTCATAGGTTTTTCATGGCGCTTATGACGTTTTTTAAAAGTAAATGGACATGTTAGCCTAAAAGCAAGTGGAATTCTTTAACGATGTTGAATAGGGTATATTGTTTTAGTACGTTCCTAACGGGTCAGAAATGCTAGAACAAAAATATGATTAAAAAGCATGTCAAAAATAATACAAATATATTGAAATTTATCTTCTTTTCGTTAGCTGACTTCAAAGATTTTGAAGGAGGAGGTTCTCAATTCGTCGGGATCTTTTTTTTTGCAATTTTTTTTTGTGTATGTTCACCAAGAAGACGGCTGGAACAATTTGGAATTTTTTTGTTGTTGTTTGAAAGAGTTTTGACAGTTGGTCCCAATGTAGCCACGTCAGGGTCTGATGATGGGATTCTGGAGAAATCGAGGGAACTCATCAAATATTATAGGCACACCACCTATGGTGATTTCAAGATTTTTTCGGGCATATCCTATGGAAAGGTGGAGTCTAAGTGAAGTCGGTTCTTTTTTGTTTGAAAATATTATTTTATCCACTGCTGGGGTGTAGAGCTCGAATTATATTCTTCCACTGACTTCATGCCTGTGCGGTCTGGGTCACCTCCTCCCATCTCCAATACACAATCTCCAATTCAACATGTGTCATCATCCCTATTCCGATATCATAAAAAAATCATAGGTACTATACTGGTGTTTGCCCGGGGATTCTCCGTAGATGAGCGTTTATGATCCAGCATGCCAAAAGATTTGCCTTGATCATAGGCGTCGTTCATTTATTACGTAAGACACTTTTTGCCACTTTTTGACAACCGTTGGACCCGGGGTATGTCCTTAAACTACGTCCAGACTTGGGTATGTCCTTAAACTACACCAAAAAGAGAGGTATGGGCACGTTTAGCGAATGTCATCTCACTCAAATCTGGAGCAGAGCCCCGACTGGGGAAGTACCTCCACCTTACAGAAAACCACAGCCAAATAGCACTAGACCCTACTCATAGTTTTGTGTTCCTGCTGGTGAGTAAGGTTGCCAAAGAGCTCAAAGAGGACCCAGTGTGTTGACGATGAGAGACCCTCTTGTTCCTTTAGCCATCAACACAGTGAATCCTCCTTTTTGTAAAGGGTCGGCAACGCGCATGTGACTCCTTTGGAGTTGCAGGCGTCCATAGGTTACGGTAGCTGATTACCATCAGGCGGGCCGTATGCTTGTTTGCCACCGTCGTGGTATAAAAAATAAATAAAAAAAAAAACCGTAACAAGAACAAAAATCCTTCTCTTGTAAGGAGAAGTAAGACATGGTCAACTCACCTCAACCCCTAAATCGTCTTACGTAATAAATGAATAGCGCCATAGGAGATCTATAGATATTTGAATTTCGATCGGCATTTTCCAGTAAATATCATCATTTGGTTGCAATACGGAACCCTAAAAAGAGTCTGCAGTTTAATTTAACATAAATAAATAAATAAATAAATCGAGTTTGAAATTGCCCGAGCCACGATGGCCGGGTGAACAATTACAATTCAAACTAGTTGTTTAAAAAAACCTATCTACTCGTTGACTGTAATGCTTGAATTGAGACTTTGTAGACAGAATTACTAGCGCATACTTTTCGATTTCGATGGAGCTTGGATGGTCGCAAATTTTAGCATCGTCGTCTGTGCTGAAATTGATTTTCATACAATTAATTATACAACGGTCGGGGAGAAGGACCGTCCTCCTCCCCGACCGCCGGTACGATCCACCACGAGATCGAAGTTAACTAAATTGTAAGAGGGAGCAGGTTGTGTAAGTCATTCTTCGAACTTAATTGTTACCGGCTTGCCTATTTTGACCACTCGTAGAAAAAATATTGTATACAATATAGTGACACGATTAAGCTTTTCAATCTCATACCTTACTTAGGTCAAGCAAGCTTCGTGGCCTAAACACGGTACTCGACTGAAAAGCTCTTTATTATGTCACGATTGTATAAAATACCCGGACCCGGGATTGTGGACCCGGGTATGTCCTTAAACTACGTTCAAAAGAGAGGTATGGGTACTACGAATGACATCTCTCTATGTGTGGTAGGGCACAGCACAGCGAATGTCATCGCTCAAATCTGGAGCAGAGCCCGACTGATGGGGAAGTACCTCCATCTTACAGAAAACCACAGCCAAATAGCACTAGACCCATAGTGTTGTGATCCGGCTGGTGAGTAAGGTTGCCAAAGAGCTCGAACAGGATCCAGTCTGTTGACGACGAAAGACCCTCTTTTTCCTTTAGCCGTCAACACAGTGAATCCTTCTTTTTGGAAAGGGTCGGCAACGCGCATGTGACACCTCGAGAGTTGCAGGCGTCCATAGGCTATGGTAGCTGTTTACTATCAGGCTTGTTTGCTACCGTCGTGGTATAAAAAAAACTATTCTGTTTTAGTTTTTGTATTAGTTGCTGATGTTCCGTATTCAGGGCTCGGCCTAACGTGCACGCGAACAGCCACCAGGGGGCGCAATCACACAAACAATCTAACTTGTTATTAGTGCATACTGATGCAGCGAACTTTCATTATTTCGTACAGACAGACACAGTAGCCTGTTTATAAACAGTAGTCTTAGAGTCAGCCAGCGACTGACAATTAAACAAAAGCACTTTGTACATATTTTTTCGGAATTTCACGGTGCTCAAAGCCAAATTAGCTGAATGATCCCAGAAAAGCCTATGGAAGACACAGGTTTTGGTTTTGTTTTTAAACACCTACCAAATTTTATTTTATTTATCAAAAAATTTACGAAACTCATGTAAATAATCAACAAAAACCTATTTCGCGGTACAATAACGTGCTAGTCTATTGATGGTAATCCGTTATATTTACTTGCGTATTTTTTGCATTTACCTTAGATGATTGGCTGAAATGCGCCTTAGCATTTACAAAGATTGCATATACACGGGAAAATTCGACCGGTGCTGCTGTGACCCGGGTGGCTAAGTTAGTGGTAAAGGCGTCTGCCGCGAATGCAGAAGACGCTGGTTCGATCCCAGCCCTGGGCACCGGAGGCCTAGGTCACTTTTTCCTTTGTATATGACATCTATATATGTTTATTTTTTGCATGCTTTAATGTTCCAACCCTCCCACCGCCAAAATAAACATCCAATAATACCAAAACTCGACACGTGTTTCGCCTCTTTACGAGACATCCTCAGGAGCTGCTGGAGATGTTGTGTGCCTGACATCCGGCAACGAAGTTTACACCTGATTCAATAAATTACCTCATGTAAATAAGTCATCATCATCATCAGCCTATACTATAGTCCACTGCTGGACATAGGCCTCCCCTAATAAGCGCCAGAGCGCCCTGTCTTCAGCTTGCCACATCCAGCATCTGCCAGCAGTCTTTCGCAGATCGTCATAAAAGTTATCTAATTTTATTATTACTGAGGTACTTATCTTATTCTCTAGAACCATACCACCATACCATGCTTGTAATTACATACCTACACTCAGATATTATGATTAGATGTGTAACGTCTGTCCTCGATACTAGGCTTGTGTCGGTCAGGAACGAAGAACTAAAGCGAACTAATTCCTCTGAAAGACCGAAATGAACTGTATTCGGTCCTTAAGTT
This sequence comes from Pammene aurita, assembly GCA_947086415.1. Lineage (NCBI taxonomy): Eukaryota > Metazoa > Arthropoda > Insecta > Lepidoptera > Tortricidae > Pammene > Pammene aurita. Next base: position 9,210,813 of record OX352316.1, on the reverse strand, counting down.
CAGTAGTAACGATTTGTAAACGTGTGAGCAAGACGGAGACGGAGCGGCAATCAGTGACGCGCGCGGTGCGAACGAGACAAATAGTGATACCGAACAATTTCGAGATAGGCCGTCAGTTACTCATTTGTCTTTTTCCCAGAAATCCAGATATGACAATTTGTTCGTGAACTAAAGGAACGAAGAGACCTAAAAGTCCGAACTAGTTCCTTTGACGGATCGCTCGAGACAGGAGCGCTCCCTCTAAAGACCGAGTAAGCCCAAGCCTACTCGATGCGTATCGACTAAATTTACTGTTGTTCTTCAAGCAAGCATACTGTTCTACGATCCCATACGTGGAAGTCTAAGAATCCACCTGGGAATATAAACTCCTATATTAAGCCAAACTTTGCCCAATTATTAATACAAATAAGTTTAGAGCATCCGCTGAACACCGTTATTATCAAACAAATACAGACTGTATGTACCAATAAATAGAGTTCAAGTTTAAACGACAATAGTCAGTTTCTGAAGTATAATCGAGGTGAGCATACTGTTTTAAAACTGTGAGCTATATTTATTGTAGCCAGAGTAAAATAATTAACTACGAGTATGTTTCTAACGCATACTACCGAATTTATTTTTAGTGTAATTAAGTTTATTTATTAATTAGAATTGTTTGTTTTTACAGGTAAGAGTACGTTTCACAATTGCACGATTGGTATGTATGTAGGAAAGCGTAATATGAAAGAATAAATGATCTTTATATTAAAGGGACGGCAACGCGCATGTGACATCTCTGGCATAGAGCTTTTGAATTTGCAGGCATCCATACTACTACGGCACAGGGCGGACACGTCATTCTACAAAACTTGTTTGAGCGCCTATGTATGCAGGGCACGTCTGTACACGCTTCAATGTGTGCGTGAGCCGGGCGCTGTTTTCGCTGTCGTAAATGACGTTTGACAATACATCGCCATTTTGCTTTTTATCGATGCGCTGCCAACCAGACCTATTAGCCTACTAGTTCCCTACCAATCGGCCGCCGCGGGGTGAGGTCATTCCATTCGGCGCGGGGCGTAGCGTGGCCGTTTGTATGAAATACTATTATTTATTCTGTGGCTATACATTAAATTATATTTTCTTACCTTTTGAAAATTATATTTTCTTATTCGGTTGAAGGTACGAACCCTCTATTATACCTGGTCCGACACGCACTTGGCCGGTTTATTAAATTTATTCGGGGCTGATACGTTACGATACATCAAGCACTCAACTCATATCGAATCACAGTGCACAGGTATGACTTTTAAATTTCACCCCCGTATAAATATAAAATCTAGATTCATCCCTTCAAGTGGCCTTACGTGTAGCACTCCGCCGGCATTGTGCACTGGCGGTCACAATAAGCTGTGATTTATTATTGTGTGTGTGCTCGGCATTTAAACTTGGAATATGATTTAAAAATTACCGTTTGACCGGTTAGTTGACGGATTTCTAGTTAAAATCGAATCGTTGAGCTCTCTTGTCTGGATACGTATTATCATTGTTTCTATTAATCATACATATTTTGAAAGTCATTTACATGAAAAATCTTTACATGTTTATTAAACGCGTAAGTAGACATCTGCTCATTCGCAAGCCACGCAAATATGACTGCACATAATTTAATGAAATTTTGTATACAAGTAGTAACAGTTTATATTCCGGAAGAACATTTAGTTTACGGTAGTTTTTCTTGCAAAACGCCCACGGGCGAAACAGCAGGAACAGCTAATATATAATACCATATATTTCGAATCCTTTATATAACCATTAGGAAAACCTATTTGGTAAACAAATGATCGAAGCTTCATTAGCGTTACCAAAAACAGAGATATTGAATAACAACTTTATCCCTTAAACGGTATTTTAAAAAGGTAACGATGAAATATTAGTAAAGACAAATAGTATCCGACGTAGCTTGCTCAAATAAAATTAACTTGGGGGGTGAATTTGACGGATAGGGGGGTGAAATCGTAGACAAAAGAAGAAGGTTCACTGTAGTATTTTTATTACTGCAGTAATATACGTAACTTATTTTATTTGGGTTGTTTAATATTAGATTATTTACGTGAATAGTTTAGTGAAATTTTTTATTCGTTTAAAAAAAATGTTTTCAACCGACTTCAAGATTCGTCGGGATCTTTGTTACTTTTTTATGTATGATCACCGATTATTCGAAGACGTCTGGACCGATTTGGAAAATATTTTTTGTTGTTTGAAAGAGTATACTTCACAGTTGATCCCATTGTAATCAGGTCTGATGATGGGATCCTGAAGAAATCGAGGAAACTCTTCAAGTATTATAGGCACACCTGTAGTGATTTTAATATTTTTTACAAAAGCTCGGGCATTGCCATTTGGAAAGGTGGAATCTAAGTGAAGGCGGTTCTTTTTTGTTTACAATTATTTATAGTTGTATTTAAGTAGAATATGTGACAGTTTAGATCAAAATGTACCAATTGGCGGCCGGCGCTTACGCATTTTTTACTCGAATGCAATATTGAATCTGTACAACGTACAACAGAAGCGCCTTCTACCAAATAATACATTTTCTTTTTTTCTCACTTTTACTTTTGTCACTTTCTCACGTCCATTTCAGTTTATAAATAAAATAAAGTTATAATTAAGTTATTTTATAATCTTTCAAACCAATAAAGATTTTTCCGAATCGATCCGGCCGTCTTCGAATAATTGGTGACATTGTTCACAACATACATAAAAAATAGCAAAAAGAAAGATCCCGACGAAAACTTACTTCTTCGAAATCTTGAAGTCGGTTGAAAACAATACGCATGAGCCGTTGTAAGCTGTGCCGGGGGTGCAGTGGGGTAAGGCGGGTCCGTGAATTTGTGAATAATTCACTGGAGGCATCAAAACACTAATGTTGAGAGATGGCGGTAAAGTTGAAGGCACACTGGGCTCTGACGGGGTTGAAAATCCACAGATTATAACTAATTCATCTTCCTAGCGTTGGTCCTGGCTTTTTGGGCCGTATTGAGCCTAGGGTTAGCTTGGAAACCTAATGAATGGCGTAGGCACTAGTTTTTACTATAGCGATAGAAGTCCACCATGATCGATCCCGCCAGATAAAGCGAAGAAACCATTAAGTAACAGGAGATGACATCCCTAAGAATTTTTTTGTCCCAAAAGTTGAAGTGAAAATCACTACAAGTCTATACTAGTCTTTGATTCAGTCACAGCTGTCAAACATGGCACACAAAATATGTACTAGATGTCACATCTAGTAGAATACATAATAAATCAATGGAAGAAACAAGTAAAAACTTGCACCAAAATTACTTTCCCCACATGTGAATAAAATACGATTTTCCCGCCGCTTTCAAGGGATAAAAAGCGCCTTTCCGAGGAGTGGTGAAAACGATGTTCCTCTCACTACATTCCCAACCTTACCCCTAAAAATGATTACTAATCGCGCAGCAATATTAAAGCCGCCATATTTATTTATTATCGTTTACATAATAACCCTCCCCTAATTGTAATTGCCCCTCCCCCCTCCTAATGAGGTAGCAATGTTTCACTGTCAAGTTTAAGATTTGCTAATTATAACACTTGCAGATGTTAGGTCATCTGTCTCTTTCACATGTTAGTAATTCGAATTAGATAGAGCAGTATTCAAGATAACACAGTTAAGATATAACTGCCTATAAGTATTCTAACTTTAAAACACGATCCAACTCCAATTAGACGGAGAGCTGGCCACGTCAGATATAACATAATAATGAGATCAACGAAACCCCTTTAGTTAGTTTGCAATACTTTGCTTATTTCTAGATCCGGAAATCTGGCAGCTGTAAAGTGGTGGAGGTCAAAAAATGCAAATAACTTGAAGAAAACAAATCCTAGAGTTCTGGGTTTGATGCAATGTTATGGGAAATTAAGTAATTCATTAGATTATATCATGTCCAGAAGTTTCTGTTAGGGAAAGTAGTGCCAAATGATGTATAATGCAATTTTTAGTTAGTCGCTTAACGTTTTTGTTTCCGCAATAATAGACAATGGTTTGTAATCTAATATTAAAATATAGGCCCTATCCTCTATAAATAACACAACGTTGACAGTTTTTACCTATTGTGGTATAACTTTTTTCCAACTTAAAAACTTTGTTGGTCTGTCACTCTGACCTCCACCCATTAAAAGCTGCCAGATGCCAGGATCTAGCAATAAGGATGGTAAAGCAATCGAACTAGATAGGTTTCATTGCTCTCATTATTGTGTCATATCTGACGTGGCCAGCTCTTAGACCAAATGCATTAACTTACGCAATTCAGCTAACGCCTAAGTAAACGGCTGAATGAAAATTAGCTTGAAAATTATTCCGACGCAACTCCAATGTGGATTGATTATTTGTTGTGTGTTGGAATTGTGTTGGGAATATATTATGTTTTTAACCCACTTCAAGATTACGAAGGAGGATATTTGTTATGTTCACCGATTATTCGAAGACGGCTGGGCCGATTTAGAAAATTATTTTTTTGTTTGCAAGTACTTTGCAGTTGGTCCCATTGTAACCACGTCAGGATCTGATGATGGGATCCTGGAGAAATCGAGGGAACTCTTCAAATATTATAGGCACACCTATGATGATTTAATTTTTTTACAGTAGCTCTGGCATTTCCTTTTGGAAAGGTGGTGTCTGAGTGAAGTCGGTTCTTTTTTGTTTAAAATTATTAATGTAGCTATTGTTTATGTATTTTACGGTATACTGTTGTAATTTTGACCGCAGTTTTTCACTAAAACGTTTCCTTACCCCACGACCTTTTTGATTTATATTTAATTCTGTCACTGTCGTATCGCGAATCGTGGCTATTCCAAGCAATAATGTTAATGGACAGATCGATCGACAGATCATTAATCACTGGCTTAGGGGACGGTCACCATCATCAGGCCATCGGAGGAAAAGGTCGTGTACATGTAAGTTCATATAATAGACGGAGAGCTAGCCACGTCAGATATGACACAATAATTAGAGCGACGAAACCCCTCTCGTTAGTTTGCTATACTATACCTTATTTCTAGATCCGGACATCTGGCAGCTGTTAAGTGGTGGAGGTCAAAGAATGCAAACCACTCTAAGAATACAAATCCTGTTTTGATGCAGTATTATGAAAATTATATAAATAATTAGATCATATCATTGCCAAAAGTTTCTGATGGGGGAAAGTAGCCCAAAACGACGGATAATGTCATTCATAGTTTGTCGCCTACTGTTTCTTTTTCCGAAATATTACGCAATGTTTTTTGTTCTAATGTTAAAATATAGGCCCCGTCCTCTATAATAAGATAACTTCGGCCGGTTTTACCTATTCTGGTATTACTTTTTCCAATTCAAAACTGTGCTAGTCTGTCATTCTGACATCCACCCATTAAAAGATGCCAGATGCCCGGATAGCAATAAGGATAGTATTGCAATCTTACTAGATGGGTTTCATTGCTCTCATTATTGTGTCATATCTGACGTGGCCAACTCTTAGACCATAAACATAGCATGTTGGAGGAAAGTGTATTCACCGCTCAAAACCTGCACCAAACTAAGCTTTTCAATCTCATACCTTACTTAAGCCACTTAGCAAGCTTCGTGGCCTATACACGGTACTCGACTGAAAAGCTCTTTATTATGTCACGATTGTATAAAATACTATTAACCCATTTTCATTTGTCTCATAATAGCAGGGATAGATAAAACATAATGCCTGCGCCACACCTCCGGTCATTAAAAAACCATTACGACGCGGTTAGAATTACAATTTATACAATTATCTACACGAACGAATATCGTCTGTAAACAACATGTTACCTGCATTGCATATGAAGGGTACACGGAAAGAACATGTCTAGTCACTGACAATATTTTGAGTTATAGCGCTTTTAAAGTTTGGAACGATTCAAATAATCATACTATTTTCGAAACAAGATGGTTCATACGAGTTAAAAAGTAGATTTACGTTATAATTTACAGCTGAAACAAAAGTTGTTAATAATAGTTCATTTCAAGCTCTACATTTTGATATAAAAATTTCAATTTACAAAAAAAGTGACTAGACATTTTTATTTATTTCACAATAACAATACAACTAACATTACAGAGTCCCAATGCGATAGTGTAGTAAATTTAACCTAGATACAAACATATATACAGACATTTATACATTTAATTATAACACAGTACAAACAAAGTCAATTTAGTGAAGTCATTCTCTGAACAATGGAATAAATCAATCCGGGTAGCAACCTTATTAAGCGTGCGCAGGACCCGCGTCCATGGCGCCCATTTCAGCAGGCCAGTGCGCGCGTGCGGCTCGGCTAGCAGTGGCGGCCTGCGCAGGCGCCGCACGTACCGTGCTGGAGCATACAGACCCACTGTGGCCAATAACCCCGGGTTACTGATCCTACCTCGCAGGAGTTTAAAAATAAGGGATGATAGGGCTAACTCCCGCCTAACTTCCAACTGGTAATACCCTACCATTCCTAGTACAAACAATGTTGGGTACATAAGTGGGTAAAACGGGTATGCGCCGTAAAATTTTAAATATAAAAACCTTGTAAATTTATTTTGAATACGTTCAAGCATAAATTTGTATTTTTTTTCATGCGGACTCCACACACTGGAGCTCCCCTCCATATGGCTTTTTACTAGAGCTTCGTACAGCGCACGAATAGCACCTAAAGGGTACATGTTCTTTCCGTGTACCCTTCATATGGTAATATTAATATATGTTATAGGAATCTCGTTATTTCGTGTAGATGAGATTTTTGGAAAAGAAACATCAAAACTTAAAAGAATCTCCAAATAATTTTAAACAAAAAAGAACTGACTTCACTCATAGACTCCACATTTCCAAAAGCAAATGCCCGAGCTAGCGAAAAAAATACTTAAATCTCTATAAGTGTGCCTATAATATTTGAAGAGTCCCCTCGATTTCTCCAGGATCCCATCATTAGATCCTGACCTGGTTACAATGGGACCAACTGTGAAGTATAACTCTTTCAAACAAATAAAGAATTATCCAAATCAGTCCAGCCGTCTTCGAATAATCGGTGAACATACATAAAAATAAAAAATAAATAGCAAAACAAAGATTCTGACAAATTGAGCACCTCCTCCTTCAAAATCTTGAAGTCGGTTGAAAAGACGTCTTTTCCGTGACTCTTCAACAAACTGAATTAAATTTGCTGAAGTTTAATTACCATTAACGACCATAATATTTATCTTGACAGTATTGTATCTGTTAAGAAAAATAATGCAATTTGTGTGATGTACGCACTGGTTGGGGTTATCTGTGGATGTACGGAATTCACGGGGCGCGAGTCTGACTCGCACTTGGCCGGTATTTTTATACTAGCCAACACTTAGGGCGGGTTGCACCACGCATACTTAACGAACTCATCATGGTTACAGTAGACGTCAAGTCCGTTTTTCCGTTGCACCATGCACTTTAGCAGTCAGAAAGTTACGTTTACCTTAACCAACGGTCGAGCACTGGTTAACTCAAATCTACGTTTAAATATGGCGGACAATTTGCAAAAATGTCTCGTATTTCATAGATTAATGCTTGATTAGACAAAAATACAGCGATATTTGATGAAAAATAATAAAATATTGTTCGCAGTAATAAATATATGCACGTTTCTGAACGCAAAAGGGTCATACGATTGACGTTTTGTATTATTCACACTTCAACTCGTGTATCTAATAATAAATATATAATTCTGTGTAAAAAGTGCGCTTTTAAGTTAAAACCGAGTGCCAAGTGACTTCAGGTTGAAATAGACCAGACTTCTGTTATAACAGACATACCAGAACTATGCCAGAACCTACAGTAATTGTCATGAAAGCCGACAGCCGTAGAGCGAGCGAAACCTGCAGAACAATCATGATAATCATTTTAAAAACCACTCTGTTTTTGTCAATGATGACCAAACCTTTGGAAATAACGAATGACTGACTACAAGACTTGAATACTGCAAGTTCTTTAAGGTAGAAAGCAAAAGGGAGCGTAAACCTCTGACGCGGTGGAGTGAACAGGTCAAGAAGAAACACGTGTTTTATGTTATGACACGGTAGAAAGCGTCGATGGGAGCAAGTCATACGATTCAAAAGGTGCCAGATAACCAGATTATAATTTCATGCCATAGCAGCAGTGCTATTATATATATCACCAAACATTTATCGCCAATACCACCGAAATCGAGCCTCGACAATGTTCTTACTCAACTAAACAATGTTCAGAACTACATGTAAATAAAGCGTGATATGGAATATACAATCAAGTAAATTAGAGTGTCAAGTGTTGTGGAACAAAAATAGTTCAACAATGGCTTGGTATCCACAAATTCAAATGTCTATGAAAATTTATTATACTGATTCATTTAAATCTTGTTTTTTTATTTGATTTTATATAGGCCTTAAATCAAGCACAGTAGGTCTCTGTTTAACGACAACTCGCAATAACATGAAAAAAATTCCGGTTCCTTGAGTGCCGCTATATAGTTTACACTGTATTTCAGTTTCATTTGTGAAATAAATTCACAGCACAGATTTTACAGATCTGAAGAGACAATAACCCCATATAAATAAATAATTATCTACTGAAAATTTGGTAATAGCATGGTTTAGCTAATTTGACTTCATGTGTGTTGCTCTTCTGAGGCAAATTATTGTTTTACTTGGAATTTTCTGGCATTAATTATAGCCCTTTAAGCCAAATCCCATAGAACAAAACTAGTGATAGGTACAAAGCTATGCTGGCACCATCTGACAAACCTTTGATAGATGCCTTCCTCCATTCCCCATTAGTATTTTTTATATCGGACATTATTATGAACATGCTTTTTTTCATTCAAATTGTACACAAAATACATGCATTTGCATTTTGTATCTGTTTCATGATGGGCTAAAAAGGAAGCAAAGACCTGGCCTTGGGCTTTGGCTAAAAATGTTAGATCCTATGAGAGTTTATGTACTGTACTCTAACATAAGTAGATACCTAAAAACTCATTAGTAATAAATAATATAGGTCTCTTTTTATCAATGTCATATATCTCTACTAATCAGGATAGGTACCTATTTACAAATAAAACATAATAGTACAGTCAGTACATACATGGCTGTTTGTATGACTTGTAACATGTATTTTACAAAGATACAAGTGATAATAAAACATTTTTGAAATTTACTCTTATGACTTTGGGACAATCTCACCTAGCCAAACTAAGCAACTACAGCAATTTATACTATCTATTTACATTGATAAGTAATGTTTCATAAAACATTACTTGACCATAGTCACGTTGACCTGTATCATATTGTTGATAACCATCTGTGGTTCAGTATATGAAGTTTTTTCTCCGGTCAACAAGCTGGGTCACCTTGGCCACGGGTTGGGTTTATACTATCTTAGATTGATCTGGCCTAAAATACTTCAATAGTTTCAAGTATAGTAAGTATGAGACTGCATAACAATGCAGTCTGCAGTTGACATTAATAATCAATATGAACATTGCCTGTAACAACAGGCAATGTTCATATTGATTATTAATGTCAACTGCTAGAAAAATTAACTTATATAGATGTCATATACAAAGGAAAAAGTGACCTAAGCCTCCCGTGCTGAAGATGCTGGTTCGATCCCAGCCCTGGGCACCGGAGGCGTAGATCACTTTTTCCTTATATGACATCTATATAAGTTTATAATTTATATAGTAGTGTGTCTACTTAAAAATAAACAAATCAAAATATTTATTAAAATAATTTGATTTGTTCTTCAGTTGCTAGAAAAATGGTGAAAATAATCATTGCATGTCATTGTCTTGCCCCTATCTACAAAGGAAACCTATGCCAGAGTTTGAATAATATATAAACAAAGTAGGGTAACTAAATATATTATGTATTTTATTGACAAAATTGAAATAAGTATTGATCATGTTAAAAAAAATATTCTTTATTTTTCGTTGAGATTCTACAAATTTCTTGAAACCACTGCACTTTCACTTTAAAAGTTCCTTGAGTTGAGCACTGAGTTGCATAAGCCTTGATTTCATCTTGTCTTCAAAACCAAAGGTAAATTCAAACCTGAAATAAAAAACATTGTGTATTATGAATGTAACATAATTATGTGCTATAGGTACTTCACAAAGATGCTTTAGAACACTCTTTCAATAAGCAGGTACATATATAATAAGTTCAATATTTTGGTCGTTGGTTACAATGCTAGCCATAATTAACCAGGTTGGAGGGATTCAGCGCCCTATATTTACGAATTTTCGAAAAGAGAGTTCTCAAAACTAGTGGTGCCTTTGTTTTGCGACTGGGCACCTTCTCGCCATTTGGTGCTTCCATCAACCGCTTTACTTGCTTAGGGTTCTGTAAGTAGTAATAAAGTAGAAGGATAATTTACTCACTATAATATAAAATATAATACACCAGCCGACTACTCTGGCTTTCTCTTTAAACACCACTCGCAACACAAGTTGCATTATCCTTTGAAAAAGTTTGCTCGTAGGGCGCTATGGATAGCCCACTTTTTGACTGAGTAATAAACATGTTCAGGAATGGCTAAAATTGTTGAATATTCTTGATTTTCAAGCTGCAGGGTGCAAAGCAAAGTTTAGTTCGCGCTCTTTTCTTTCCTTTAGATTTTTTCTTCGTGTGACGAATTGACGATTTTGACAAGTTTAGTTTGGCACTTATGGTTGGGTTGCCATATGAAAATAATATTCTACCATGAAAATGTTGTTAGAAATGCGTTTATACAGTGGCATCCCTCGTAACTCTTACATTCTGTTATTTTGCACTTGGTGCAACCCATTCATGTTAGCAATCGTTAAGTACCTCCGATTAGCGTAACATTTGGCTTACTTTAACAGGCGGTTTGGTGCAACCCACCCTTAGTCTAAGGCCCCGTTTACACATTGATTAGTGTTAAGTGCGAGTGCATACATTTGTTACTAAACACAAGGGCCTAAGAGAAAGCTTAAAAACTTGAGCCTAAAAAAATTGCATTTATTTATACAGTATATCATACAATTTGCCATGTCATTATTCCAATTAAGCCTAAAATATGCACCTAGTTAATAAACAATAATTAATTGAAGCCATCATTTCCATCAAGACTGCAATTAAATCATCAAAATAATGATGGCGGAGTGCATTGTCGTGTTTTACGAGTAATATAAACTATAATAATTACCCTCGTTTCGATAAAGCGCTAGCCCGGCGGTAAACCGTCCGACTTTCCAACCGGTGGTCTCGGGTTCGAACCCCGGCTCGGACCACTAAGTTTTTTTTTTTCGTCTAATTGTGGAAACTTTTCTGCAACATAGTTGACTGAAATGTATGCCCTAAGCTGCCACAAGACACCTCTTTTACACATGTGCGACGGATATTTTGACAAAAAATGGTTAATTTACCAAGGGCGGTAGAGTGTGGTGCCATACAATTTTAAAGGGGTGCAGTTTAAAAATGGTTGAGAACAAAAATGGTATGGGGGTTGATTTGTCGATAAAATTCATCATACTAGACTTGGTTAACGGCTCGAACATAGGTGTACAAACACATTGTATATGAAGGGTACACGGAAAGAACATGTCTAGTCACTTTTTTTGTAAAATGAGATTTTTATATCAAAATGTAGAGCTTGCAATGAACTATTAGTAACAACTTCTGTTGAAGATGTAAATTTTAACGTATATCCACTTCTTAACTCATAAAAACCATCTACATAGTTACGAAAATAGTATGGTTAATTGGATCGTTCCAAATTTTAAAAGCGCTATAACTCAAAATGTTGTCAATGTGACTAGACATGTTCTTTCCGTGTACCCTTCATATGACCTTTCGTCTCTTACTATAGGCACTTTGAAATTAAGCCCTTTTGTACTTTAACTATCACACGTCAGAGCGTTGCCCCCGATTATTAACATATTATTAATTATCACGGACGTTTAAGGGTTGGTTTGTGGAAATGACAGTGGAATGGCAGTTTTTGTGTTAAGTTGATTGTTGGGGGCGATAATTTTAAATATGCAGCTGGTTGATAGTTTGTTTTTTAACTATGAATTATTTGTTGGTTCTTTTTAGCGACATTTAGAAACTGAAGAAATGTCACAAACAATTATTCGATTTTCTGCTATCTTCTGCTAGCAGTGCATACTACATTTCAACAACACGGGTTTGATAAGGAGTGGATGGGTTCCTAAAGGGTAGGCAACGCGCATGTGAATCCTCTGTGGTTGCAGGCGTCCATAGCCTACGGTAACTGCTTACCATCAGGCGGGCCGTATGCTTGTTTGCCACCGTCGTGGTATAAGAAAAAAAAAAGGTTAAATTCGGTAGTTTGTTAAAAAAATATATATATATTTGGGGACAATTTAACACAAAACAACCTAGTCCCAAACTGTACTATGGGTACTAGGCGACGATATACAGTCGCCATCAGATATATCGGAGCGGCCAACGTGGTCCCAATATCTGAACATCGCCTCTATTGTCAAGGCGATAAAGTACATGTTCAGATATTTTTGAGTACCCTGGCCGCTCTGATATATTTGATGGCGACTGTACCTATTTATACAGATAAATATATACTTAGATACATAGAAAACACCCTTAACTCAGGAACAAATATTCGTGATAAACACACAAATAAATGCCCTTATCAGGATTCGTACCCGGGACTTCCTGCTACGTAGACATGGTCACTACCAACTGATTCTATTCTTAGAGTCCGACTATGCTAAGTTTGCACCGACTTGACGTAACACTTGGCCTGAAGACTTAGCGAGGTCAAACTCACATTTATAATGTACAGTCGAGGACAAAGAGATGTATACACTTTTGGACCTTATTACAACGCAATAAGGTCCAAAAGTGTATACATCTCTTTGTCCTCGACTGTACTAGCGACCCGCCCCGGCTTCGCACGGGATATGGTTATTGTGGTTTATCCCTAAGAGATAGACATATACTATCAAGGACTTTTTTGTAGACATTTTTAAGGTGTACAAAACTGTAGTACATTATTTTGATCTATCTCGTAGGGTTCAGCCAGCGTTCGCAATGTAAGCGCAAAAAAATGTGTTTATTTACGACATCACATTAGAAACCTCTAAAATTATCAGTGTTTCTCTACTTTATTATGCATGTACTATACATATAAACCTTCCTCTTGAGTCACTCTACCTATTTAAAAAAAACCGCATCAAAATCCGTTGCGTAGTTTTAAAGATCTAAGCATACATAGGGACAAACTGCGGAAAGCGACTTTGTTTTATACTATGTAGTGATGATACAAATAGTCACATTTCTAATTCATTCCGTAAACGCACGTTTACAAAATTACTGTTATAATCACTCCTTTAAGCGGAAAATGCCTCGTTAAACCATATGCTCAGCCAACGTCACATTGTGCTTTTGTTCCTAAAATCACGCCGGGGATCGAACCCGGACCCCCGCGGTCGATCAATTAATACGTCAACCCAGTGACGCGGCGTTTCTAGCCCTCAGAAATGCAGCTAAATCTATTAAAGTTTTGCTAAGTGGTGTACACACTGGGGGCGGCAACGCTGCGTTTTGTGAAAGAAATAAGTTTTACTTTAGGGGTAATCTCAGGGTGCCTATTAAACATCATAACCCTATTTTATTTTGAGTATGAATTGACGTATAAAGGCTCATATGCGGTGTTGCAGACTCTTTGGTTTGCTGTAGCATTAAATTAAAACCATTTTTTTAGATGTCAGGAAATATACGAGTTGTTCATTCTTATTATGGCATATGAAGGGTACACGGAAAGAACATGGCTAGTCACTTTTTTTGTAAAATGAGATTTTTATATCAAAATATAGAGCTTGCAATGAACTATTAGTGACAAATTCTGTTACAGCTGTAAGTCTTAACGAATATCCACTTCTTAACTCATAAAAACCATCTAGTTACGAAAATAGTATGGTTAATTGAATCGTTCCAAATTTTAAAAGCGCTATAACTCAAAATGTTGTCAAAGTGACTAGACATGTTCTTTCCGTGTGCTCTTCATATGAAAGAGTCAATCTGTTTTCGTGTCATTTTTATTTAAGTTTTGTGATTGCTAATTCGGTAATTTTAATATATACCAAAGGTAATAATTGAATTTTATAGTTGTATTTATAATGCAGCAGCTCACTCGCCATCTTTTTCATTATATAGACTTTTAAATAAAATTGAAGTATTACTATTAATTATTAAAAGCGATCATGATATTGATGACGTATTCGTTCTCTATAAGTAAACCTAAGCAAAGCAGAGAGAACGTGGTCATTATTACAGCAATTCGTCATAATTATGTATCAAAATTGACTGATATATAGTATTTTAACTAATTGTATTGGTTTTAAGGTACCTATGGGTGTATGACGTGATCTAATATTGAATTAACCATAACCAGCGTTTTTTAAAACGCGGCGTTTCCTATCCCAGTCTGCAACGAGCATACATGCAATATGTCCCAACAATGTATAGTTTTCACGATTGATTAACTTGCGCAAGTCATCTACTTGATTATGATGATTGTATCATGATTTCTGTTAGTCATTTTGGGGAGATATGCGGTTTGGCATATGCTGCCAACGCTATTACTTAGAAACACGCTTGTTTTTGTAAATACATTTCTATAGACTAAAAGATAACAATACAATACAATACAAATACTCTTTATTGCATACCTCAATAAAATACAACAGTACAGTACACAGATTAAAAGTAGAAACAGTCAACAAGCGGTCTTATCGCTAGCGAGCGATCTCTTCCAGACAATCTTGGGGTAGCGGAAATCTATAAAGTCGAAAATAATCGTATGAGTAGGTGCAAGGCAAAAGAAACAGTGAAAATCCAGTAAACAATAACAAATAACATAAAATACAATAGTTTAATTATACATATACATACACAAATAAAATAATCAATAAACATACATATACTACATACACAGAGTAAATATAAATAAAAATAAAATAATAATTTTTATTACACTTATAATTTTTTTTACTGTATTTTACAATCAGCAAACATTTGTGTTAAGGGAGAGATAGGTAATACTCCTTAAGGTGTTTCTTGAAAACGGCTAGGGATTTTGCACGCCTTATTTCTAGAGGTAACGAGTTCCGCAGGCGTATTCTGGTAAATTATAATTAAATAATACATTTTGATAGCGCCGAAACCTACAACATATTTTGCTATACAAGATGACTATTTAAATAAAAAATATTTATTTTTCAATTTAGGCACATTACAATGCACTTATGAACGTCAGAGACAGAAAAAAAAACTACCACCGGTTCTAACCCTACACCTCTGACCCGAGAAGTATTATGACCGGCAAAAAACTCGGTGGGACTTATTTTTTCAACACTAATACATTCAATCTTAAAATTACTCAATAATGCGTAGTTCTTCCAGAAGCCATATCAATACAATTCAAGAGACAGACAATGTACCTATTGTGTAAATATAATTTTTAAGAAAAAAAAACCGACTTCAATGGGGGTAGCCGGTGAAGGATTATTGTAGATAGATGGTGCACTTAGATTCCATACAATGAAATAACTTGCTTAAAAAACGCAGCGGAGAGGACCAATCGCCAAACGTGAACTATGCGTCGTTGAAGAGTTCCGTTCTGATTATCATCAACAGTTCCACTTCATCAAATGTCACTCTTTTGAATGAAAATGCTTGATTTGTTGATAAAAATACAAAAGTCACTTTATGTATGCCTTTAAGATTTGAGGAATTCCCTCGATTCCTCGTGGAACTCATCATCAGAACTTGAGCTTGACGAAAATTGGTCCTGACAATCTAACTTGCTTAACAAACATAGCGAAGAGGAAGAATCGCCAAACATGAACTATGCGTCGTTGAAGAGTTCCGTTCTGTTCATCATCAGCAGTTCCACTTCATCAAATGTCACTCTTTTGAATGAAAATGCTTGATTTGTTGATAAAAATACAAAAGTCACTATGTGTAAGCCCTTAAGATTTGAGGAGTTCCCTCGATTCTTCATGGATCCCATCATCAGAACTTGAGCTGGACGAACATTTGTTCTGACAATTAAACTTGCTAAACAAACACAGCGAAGAGGACGAATCGCCAAACGTGAACTATGCGTCGTTGAAGAGTTCCGTTCTGATCATCATCAGCAGTTCTACTTCATCCAATGTCACTGTTTTGAATGAAAATGATGGTTTTGTTGATAAAAATATAAAAATCACTATATGTATGCCTTTAAGATTTGAGGAGTTCCCTCGATTCCTCATGGATCCCATCATCAGAACTGCGTTTTGACAAAAACGGGACCAATCTGTATATATATACTTACAATCAAAAAAAGAATTTTCAAAATCGGTTCAGACATGACGGAGTTATGGAGTAACAAACATAAAAAAAAAAAAAAACAAAAAAAAAAAAAAAAACATACACGCCGAATTGAGAACCTCCTCTTTTCAAATCTTGAAGTCGGTTAAAAAGAAAATCACTACATAGTATAAAACAAAGTCGCTTTCCGCTGTTTGTCCCTTATGTATGCTTAGATCTTTAAAACTGCGCAACGGATTTTAATGCGGTTTTTTTTAAAATAGATAGAGTGATTCAACAGGAAGGTTTATATTTATAATACACGCAATATATAGTAAGAAACACTGATAATTTTAGAGGTTTCTAATGTGATGTCGTAAATAAACATATTTTTTGCGCTTACATTGCAAACGCTGACTGAACCCTACGAGATAAATCTAAATAATGTACTACAGTATTGTACACCATAAAAAGGTCTACAAAACAGTCCGGGATTGTATATGTCTATCTCTTAGGGATAACCCACAATAACCATTTTATATCCCGCGCGAAGCCGGGGCGGGTCGCTGTTTAGTAAATGATAAAATCCAAATCTGACTGCTTCACAAAACGTTTGATATGCTTTCTTACCTGAACTGTGTCCTCTACTCTTTCTTCCTAGACTAAGATAAATTATATGCCTATATATGATTTTGTAGTAGTTTCTGTACACTTTGATTAACTCGTTAGTTATAACGTTACCATTGTAACCAGGTCAGGATCTGGAGATCCTGGAGAAATCGAGTGAACTCTTCAAATATTATAAGCACACCTATAGTGATGTAAATATGTTTTACAGTAGCTCGGGCATTTCCTTTTGAAGACACAGTTCAGGTAAGAAAGTATATCAAACTTGTATGTAATTCATTTTCAAATAGTCAGATTTGGACTCATCTTTTTTCTTTGGTATTTTTCTTAAATTATAACCTATTGTTGGTTAATCTAACCTTGGTTTGTATGTTTTCTTATAGAACAACGCACTTATATGTATTTTTAAGTTTTGATGTACTGTTGTTTTGAAAAAATAAGTCCCGCCGAGTTTCTTGCCGGTCATAATTCTTCTCGGGTCAGAGGTGTAGGGTTAGAACCGGTGTAGTTTGATTTTTTTTCCTCTCTTTTACTTTGACGTGTCAAAGTGCCCTTGTGGCCTACTTACTGAATAAATGTTTGAGTTTGAGTTTGGAAGGTGTAGGCTAAGTGAAGTCGGTTCTTTAAAACCGACTTCAAGATTTCTAAGGAGGAGGTTATCAGTTCGTCGGGATCTTTGTTTTTTTTTTTGCTTTTTTTTTCATGTTCACCGATTATTCGAAGACGGCTGGACCGATATGGGAAATTCTTTTTTTGCTTGTTCTTACTTTACAGTTGGTCCCATTGTAACCAGGTCAGGATCTGATGATGGGATCCTGGAGAAATCGAGGGAACTCTTCAAATATTATAGGCACACCTATAGTGATTTAAATATTTTCTACAGTATCTCGGGCATTTCCTTTTGGAAAGGTGGAGTCTAAGTGAAGTCGATTCTTTTTTGTTTAAAATTATTTTAATTTAACAGGTGTTACGTTAATAAATGTATTTTCTCTCTTTCTTAAATGGCAACTTTTTTATTAGCATGAACGCAAAAAGTTTCTAAAAGTAAATTGTTGGCTATTTAGCCGGCTTCAGAGGTTGATATTATTGCAACTAAGTTGTGTAGGTACTGTAATGGACTAAGAGCTGGCCACGTCAGATATGACACAATAATGATAGCAACAAAACCCATGTAGTTAGATTGCTTTACTATTCTTATTGCTAGATCCAGGCATCTGGCAGCTTTTAATGGATGGAGGTCAGAGAGATCGACCAGCAACATTTTTGAATTGGAAAATAGTAATACCAAAATAGGTAAAAACTGCCGAAGTTGTCTCAGTTATAAATTACTGGGCCTATATTTTATCATTAGAACAAAAAATATTGCGTATTATTACGGAAAAAAACAGTAGGCGACAAACTATGAATTACATTATACGTCGTTTGGCACTACTTTCTCCTAACAGAAACTTTTGACAATGATATAATCTAATTATTCATATAATTTTTCATAATATTGCATCAAACCCAGAACTCTAGGATTGGTTTTCTTGAAGTAGTTTGCATACTTTGACCTCCACCACTTTACAGCTGCCAGATGTCCAGATGTTGAAATAAGCATAGTATAGCAAACTGACTAGAGGGGTTTCGTTGCTCTCATTATTGTGTCATATCTGACGTGGCTAGCTCTCCGTCTATAATTGAAGACTAGCACGTGGCGCTATTGAATCTCAAAATGAAATATTTAAGGCCGAGGTTACTATACAGCAGCGGCCACACAAACAAAACTTCAACAATGTAGGAATACCCTCAAAGTCAAAGTAAAAGACTCAAAGCGGTGCGCGGCTTCCGTTTTTAAGAAACAAATACCTCAAGAACTTAGTCTATGGAAATATTTAATTCTTTACGTGAAAAGGATCGCAACGGATTTTGTGAATTTATGATGTACAAATAAATATTTTTATTTATCGTATGGCTACATGTCACTGGATATAGATAGGCAATTCTTATCTGGGGTAGTAGTAGTGGGAAAGCAGATGATGAAGAAAATCCAGTGAGTGCTGCGAGGTCCAGATGGGACAGTGCAGCAGGGATCACGTGTAGGGTTGTCTAAGGTGTTTCCTACGGACGCAGAGTAACATTGATCCCCAAAATTAATATAAAGAGCTCAAAGGACCCAGTGTGTTGACGATGAGGGACCCTCTTGTTCCTTTAGCCGTCAACACAGTGAATCCTCCTTTTTGTAAAGGGTCGGCAACGCGCATGTGACACCTCTGGAGTTGCATGCGTCCATAGGCTACGGTAGCTGCTTACCACCACGCGGGCCGTATGCTTGTTTGCCACTATCGTGGCATAAAAGAAATCAACGTATTGTCTTATGGAAATATTACATAATTACAACTCTTTCTTTTTCTACTGAAAAATAACTCTCCTGGCGTTAGTCTTGATTTTTCATGTCTTATTTTTGAGCCTGGGGTCCGCTTGGCAACCTAATCCCATGAATTGGCATAGGCACTAGTTTTTTATAGTGGTCCTTGGTAATCTTACACATTTCATTACATCTTGTCACATTTACTATGTCAGGAGTCGGCAAACCGCGGCTCGCGAGCCGCATGCGGATCTTTGAAGGGTCAGTTGTGGCTCTTAAAGTTCCCCAAAATAAAATAAAAAATCAATTATTACAGTGAAAAACAGAAAACTGCGGCTCGAGCTTCCAATAATTCCATATTTTCCGCCATCAGGCTCTTTGTCAAATAAGTTTGCCGACCCCTGTACTATGTCACCCTGTATGCCCTTAGTGTCGTAGAGTCAGATGGGTATAATTTTAAACTGACTCGTAAACTGAACTGGAACCGGCCCATAAATAATAATGTATTCGAGTTTCCTATATTTTTTACGGCGCGCATCGCCGCAATACCTCTAAGTGACCGGCCGGTAGCGTCAGCAATGGTGGTCTAAATATTATGCTGTTGATGCTGTAATATATGGTGTAACAAAAAGGTGGTGATCCTTAAGGGCATTATTTACCAATTATCGTATCGTATTCTAATTATGAAAAACTAAGAAAAAAAAAATCTGGCTAAAAAAAAATAGCTGTCGGACAATAAATGTTTTTCGCGTCCAAAAAAATGTTTTTAATACAATTGCTCAAAAAGTTGACTTTATGTAGCTGCAAATCGTGCGTAAAGTTTGATTTTATGCACTAGTGCTAAAAAGTAATCTGATCTGCAAATCGTGCGTAAAGATTGATTTTACGCACGATTTGCACCATATTGCATTTTCACTATATTAAATCCACCAATCACAACACATATCGGAGTTAATCGGAACGCTAGATACTTTTTTGGGGCGTATACTGTGTAAATAATTTAAGTCCTTAAAAAAACATTGTATTTAATATCAACCAATCAGAATACAGTAATGTTAAAATCGACCAATCGGGAAACGCAATTTATTTCTCAAAACATGAGGTGTTTTTTAGTTCCTACTTCACAATCATTAAAAAAGATTTAATTTTTTGGGAAACGCTTTAAAGTGTGTTTAAACTAAAAAAAGAGCTAATTATACCGTCGTCTGTGGCATTTATTCGCGGTATTTATATTTTGTATCTATGTCAAAGAAGTTAAAAAAATTAAAAGACCGTCAAGTTATACCATAATTTCACCTTAGTTTAGTTATTGTGCGTAAATAATAAGTACTTTTATGATATTTTCTCGCAATCGAAGTGAAACATTGTATGCATTACTCTGGTCTAAAAGCCATGTTATCACTCAAACAATTTTCCCTCACTTCGGTCGGGAAAATAACCACCTGGTGGTAATATGGCCTACTTTAGACCCTTGTCAAACAATCTACTATTATTTCATTGTAGTTTTTTCGCAATTGTATTAAAAAACGTTGTTCGACACACGTGCAGAAGTGTCATTTTCACTCGTCCCGAGTCTTGACCCTCGCCTCTCGGCTCGGGCCAAGTAACCTCGGTACTCGTGCAGAATGACATACTTCTCGCACTTGTATCGAAAACTATTCCCTACTTTTTCGTACTCGCAATACGATACTAATTATGCCCTTGAACGGATTAACAGTATGTTTGTTAGATCCGGTATGTGACATACGTCAGCATCGTTATTACTGTCATCACAGGCGTCCACAGCTACAGGCTACGGAAACCGCTTACCATTGGGCGGGCTGCATGCTTGTTATCCTCCAGCGTATATAAAGAAAAAAACTTTTTACCACTAAAACTACTGAGTACTTTTGTAAAAATTGGTTTTGACATATGTCTCGTAGAACACGACAATTGTCATGAAACTGAGATACTTGCCTAATCTTATGTCAAAAAATATCGAAAATTCTTCTAAGGCCTTACTAGTCCTACTGGACGTGCCTATTTATTCACGATAATAAAAAAAATGTTGCATTTTATTAAACAATATCATGTTGGCGGCAAACAAGCATACAGTCCGCCCGATGGTAAGCGGTTTCTGTAGTCTATGGACGCCTGTGAGTCATTAATTTGGATATGTTAGAAATTGTGACAATTGTGACGGAGAAGGCGCTATTATCGTTGGTCCTCGTCATAGTCTCACATTGTGATTATTACTTCCAAAAGGCCCTAAGTACAATACAAACGTTTGTTACCCTCCACCGCTTTTTGAAGGAAATCAAAGAAACCGACTAAATTATGTAGGCTAGCTACGGTATGCTATTAGTCATCTTGAAATACGTTTCCAAATTAGTCGCGGTGCGTGTATTCTGTCCTTGGGTTTACGCGAGTTTCAAATCTAGAGATACTTGCTAAGCATGAAACAATGCCATTTATGCCAGATGGGCAATCAAGTGGGTATCGTGAATAAAACATTCGGCGTAAAAAACAACGAGAATGGAATGGTTATGATCGCTGAACCAAAAGCAAAAGTCCGACAAGGTCCGAAAAGGTTATCGAGTATTTTGGTACACATCAAAAGGAATGATCGAGTTATTTGCGACCTTTGCCTTATCGCCTTTGCTAACGCTACTGAGGGCGACATCGCGTTCGGAAGCGACTCGGAACCGTCGCCATTCCGATGCTCCTACAAATTATTGTCTCCTGTAATACTTGCCGGCTTTTACTGTACACATTTATGACAACGCCGGTCTTATGACGTAATTTTAGTTTTCGTTTTCACTCCAAACTTTTAAGTTGCTAAAATAATGTTTGGTAACATTATTGCTATGAATCAAACTCTAAGTAGGCCGCAAAGGCAAGTTTAAACTTAATCTTGAAGCAAAGCAAATTATTTTGTAGATTGTTTTTTGATGAGCAGTTTATTTAATGTAATATAGGTATGTTTAAAACTATTATGTGTGAACAACGCGTTAGGTTAAAAATAGGGCAATTACAATTTGGTGCTGTGACTAGGATTATCAAACAAGAATATTCAATTTTAAACTATGATATTTTGTCTAAAGTCCAGTATTTTTTTTCTATAGTTAGGTTATAAACGAAGAGCTGTAGATTTTTTGGGTGTAGATAAAATTATTAGAAAGTATATACAGTTAGGTGCAAAACTGTCCCAATAGTAGCATCTTAGTAGAATGTGGAGAAGTGGATGTCGATTGAGGAGAGGGGCACATGATTAATACATACCAGTACTATTTAAAATTTCCTACAAATCAGCCTTACATATGATATACTTAGAATTTACGGTTATTTTGTAATTTAGAATCGAAAAGTAGAAAAAAACACATTTTTTTTTTCGAATATTTCTAGTTCCTCTTATGGAAACTCCAAATAGGGAACCATACATAATTAAGAAATTCAGCCTCTATAAAATAAGGTATCAACTGTTTAAATCACAAACATAGTTTTGTAGTTATGGCAGAGTAAAAGTCGTCTTGAACATTGAACTAACAAACACGTTCTATGGCTGTTTTTAATGGTACACTTTTGCACCGAACTATAAGCCACCTAAAAGTAACTTGAAAAATATGCCCCATTAAAGCAATTGCATGATGATTTTATAGAGGCAGAATTTCTTAATTATGTATGGTTTTTTGTTAATTTGTTACCCTCCACCGCTTTTTGAAGGAAATCAAAGAAACCGACTAAATTATGTAGGCTAGCTACGGTATGCTATTAGTCATCTTGAAATACGTTTCCAAATTTTTCGCGGTGCGTGTATTCTGTCCTTGGGTTTACGCGAGTTTCAAATCTAGAGATACTTGCTTTAAGCATGAAACAATGCCATTTATGCCAGATGGGCAATCAAGTGGGTATCGTGAATAAAACATTCGGCGTAAAAAACAACGAGAATGGAATGGTTATGATCGCTGAACCAAAAGCAAAAGTCCGACAAGGTCCGAAAAGGTTGTCGAGTATTTTGGTACACATCAAAAGGAATGATCGAGTTATTTGCGACCTTTGCCTTATCGCCTTTGCTAACGCTACTGAGGGCGACATCGCGTTCGGAAGCGACTCGGAACCGTCGCCATTCCGATGCTCCTACAAATTATTGTCTCCTGTAATACTTGCCGGCTTTTACTGTACACATTTATGACAACGCCGGTCTTATGACGTAATTTTAGTTTTCGTTTTCACTCCAAACTTTTAAGTTGCTAAAATAATGTTTGGTAACATTATTGCTATGAATCAAACTCTAAGTAGGCCGCAAAGGCAAGTTTAAACTTAATCTTGAAGCAAAGCAAATTATTTTGTAGATTGTTTTTTGATGAGCAGTTTATTTAATGTAATATAGGTATGTTTAAAACTATTATGTGTGAACAACGCGTTAGGTTAAAAATAGGGCAATTACAATTTGGTGCTGTGACTAGGATTATCAAACAAGAATATTCAATTTTAAACTATGATATTTATTTCATAGGATTAAATTTCCAATTCACAATCAAAGTAATAACTAAAACGAAAATATTTCTTATACAGTCAAAGAAAATAACCGTTTTATGTAAATATTCTGTCGCTACTCGGACACGGCCACACGGCGACATAGAGTCGTTCAGTTGGCCGCCATTTTGATTTTCACGCGGAAGTGGTTGTTTTCTTCTTACAATGCTTTGCGTTTACGATTTCAGTGTTAGTAACATATAGGATGAACTTATGAGTTAGGTTAGGTTAGGTTAGTAATGAAAAAAAAAAACTTCTATTATTGAAAAAAATTCTTATAGTTTATTTCTTTAGTTCCCTTGTTTTAGCCTTATTGAGCTTACCGTGGGCCTATCTCGATTTGTTTAAGATTGTCCCATAATATTGATTTATTTATTTTATTACTTTTGCCTTTGCTTATATCTATTAAACAACTGACACGTAAAATTTTAAAGGTATGGGATATTTTGTCTAAAGTCCAGTATTTTTTTTCTATAGTTAGGTTATAAACGAAGAGCTGTAGATTTTTTGGGTGTAGATAAAATTATTAGAAAGTATATACAGTTAGGTGCAAAACTGTCCCAATAGTAGCATCTTAGTAGAATGTGGAGAAGTGGATGTCGATCGAGGAGAGGGGCACATGATTAATACATACCAGTACTATTTAAAATTTCCTACAAATCAGCCTTACATATGATATACTTAGAATTTACGGTTATTTTGTAATTTAGAATCGAAAAGTAGAAAAAAACACATTTTTTTTTTCGAATATTTCTAGTTCCTCTTATGGAAACTCCAAATAGGGAACCATACATAATTAAGAAATTCAGCCTCTATAAAATAAGGTATCAACTGTTTAAATCACAAACATAGTTTTGTAGTTATGGCAGAGTAAAAGTCGTCTTGAACATTGAACTAACAAACACGTTCTATGGCTGTTTTTAATGGTACACTTTTGCACCGAACTATAAGCCACCTAAAAGTAACTTGAAAAATATGCCCCATTAAAGCAATTGCATGATGATTTTATAGAGGCAGAATTTCTTAATTATGTATGGTTCCCTATTTGGAGTTTCCATGAGAGGAACTAGAAATATTCGAAAAAAAAATGTGTTTTTTTCTACTTTTCGATTCTAAATTACAAAGTAACCGTAAATTCTAAGTATATCATATGTAAGGCTGATTTGTAGGAAATTTTAAATAGTACTGGTATGTATTAATCATGTGCCCCTCTCCTCGATCGACATCCACTTCTCCACATTCTACTAAGATGCTACTATTGGGACAGTTTTGCACCTAACTGTATGTACTCGTAAGAGCGTAACAGCGATCCTATATTTTAGGTTAAGAAAAGAATATAATAAAGTTATGAATGATTAATAACTTAAATTTTGTCTTTAGCTCTCCTCATTAAGCAAGGTAATTAAACGTATATTTGAATCAGTTTAACCTAAAACCATGTTTTATATTAATTTAGATTAAAATAAACATATTTTAAACCCGTTTTCGGACAGTTATGAATACCAGTAGGCCGCTTAATTCAAAGATTTAGAACAATCCCCACTAAATCCTTAGAACAAAGAGTTGGGAACAAAACGTCGTTCTAATAGTACTGATAGCCAGTTGAAGACACAGTTAAATTATTTAGTGGTTTGCAGTGTTTTAACTCGCGAAATGAAATTTGCTTCCGTTTACAGCGTGCCTTTGACCATGGCTTTAAATGCAAGGATCGATTTTGTTTATAAAACTGAACTACAATTTTTTGAAAATGGATTTGTAAAAAAAATACAGTTCAAAACTTATTTGAGCAAGCAATGTATGTACTGCAAAATCAGCAGTTTTTGAAGTGTGACAGAAATGTCAATTGCTTAATTGGATGATGTACGAGTACATTGAAAATAATATTTAGTTTGTATGAAAAAAAAATACATTTCATAACCTTTTTACTGTTACAAACCTAACGTGTAAATTAGCATATCTTATGATAAAATATGTCTTGTGTTAGGTTTATAACTTTTATAAGTCAATAAAGATTTTTTTTTTCTTTTTCTAATACTTGTAGACTAATATTAACTCAGTTTTATGAGCAAAATCCATGTTAGGAACATACAGGTGAACTTGTTGGGTTGGGTTAGGTAAAATTAGAAATTGCTAGCTTAATTTTAGGAATGACAAAAAAACATTAATACCACGACGGTGGCAAACAAAAATACGGCCCGCCTGATGGTAAGCAGCTACCGTAGCCTATGGACGCCTGCAACTCCATAGGTGTCACAAGCGCGTTGCCGACCCTTTACACACAAGAGGATTCACTGTGTTGACGGCTAAAGGGGAACAAGAAGGTCCCTCATCGTCAACACACTGGGTCCTCTTTGTGCTCTTTGGCAACCTTACTCACCAGCAGGAACACAACACTATGAGTAGGGTCTAGTGCTATTTGGCTGCGGTTTTCTGTAAGGTGGAGGTACTTCCCCAGTCGGGTTCTGCTCCAAATTTGAGCGAGATGACATTCGCTGAACGTGCCCTACAACACTTAGCGAGATGCCATTCGCAGTGCCCATACTTCTCTTTTTGGCGTAGTTTAAGGACATACCCAAGTCCGCACGTAGTTTAAGGACATCCCGGGTCCATCTTCAGAAGGGTCTTGTTATATTGGTCATCTCGTTCTCATCTCTCAAGTAAATCGCAAGTTTTCAGTTCGAGGCGGAATACTTGTATATGTTCTAACATAAGTATACGATCTTCTATCTTCAGAGCTTCTTAAAAAGAGCTATATCAAGAGAAGGGAGTCACGTAATTTTGGTTGATTTCGCTCGGCTTATTTCTATTAATTGCCGATGATCAACTTCGGTAGCGTCCTCTCCAATACAAGACAATGATCGTCATAAATGTTCCACTCTCACGAGCATTTTATAGTTAACATACTGTAAATATTTTTACTATATTTACTAACGACTAAGAACAGAAAACGGAGAAACGCAACAGTGAAATCCTACTACCATATTTACAAACCACTTACCCCCAACATAACTTGATCTCCAACTCCATACCAACTCTAATTACTGGTGTATCATAGAAATACTGGACCATATCATACACTTTCCTTTACCAATATAACTTGATCTTCGACTCCATACCAACTGTTCGCACTGGTATACCATGTGTAATACTGGATGTTTATACATTGGGAATAAGGGTTGTGGTGAGACCCATTGACCGCCAAGACGATTTTATATGAATCGCTGAAGTAAACTTTATAGGAATGCGTGAAGGTTCATTTTAGATTGTAGTGGAGGATTGTGGCAGCCTTTGTGAAAAGGTTAGACTAGATTAAAGGTTAAACATCTAGTTAGGGATGGGAGTTTTAACATACAAAATCGAATAATCGAATATTACTCGTAAGTAATCGGAACATTCTCAAAATGATTAACGGTAATTCGTTTTTTTAGGGTTCCGTAGTCAACTAGGAACCCTTATAGTATCGCCATGTCTGCCCGTTCGTCCGTCCGCCCGCGGATAGCGGATAATCTCAGTGACCTTTAGCACTAGAAAGCTAAAATTTGGTACTAAATCAATCACGCCGACAAAGTGGTAAAATAAAAAGTGGAAAAAAATGTTTTATTAGGGTACCTCCCCTATACGTAAAGTGGGGAGTGTTTTTTTTTTTTCATTTCAACCCTAACGTGTGATATATTGTTGGATAGGTATTTAAAAATGAATAGGGGTTTACTAAAATCATTTTTTGATAATGTAAATATTTTCGGAAATAATCGCTCCAGAAGTTAAAAAAAATGTGTCCTCCCCCCTCTAACTTTTGAACCATAAGTTTTAAAAATATGAAAAAATCTCATAAGTAGAACTTTATAAAAACTTTCTAGGAAAATTATTTTTAACTTGATATGTTGAATATTTTTTGAAAAAGAAATTACAAAATAATTTCTAAACTAAGTTTGTAATTTAACCGTATAAGCAGGTGTTTATTGTACCTGTAACTTATACAAAATCACAATGAAATGACGTGCTTTCAAATAAAGTAAAAACGGTGAAAATCGGTTCACGCAATAAAGAATTATCCCATAAAAATCATCTTCCATACTTTAAGCTCGCGCACAATAGTTTACTTAATTTGCCGATAGATGTCGCTGTACGTG
This sequence comes from Pammene aurita, assembly GCA_947086415.1. Classification (NCBI taxonomy): domain Eukaryota; kingdom Metazoa; phylum Arthropoda; class Insecta; order Lepidoptera; family Tortricidae; genus Pammene; species Pammene aurita. Next base: position 9,182,834 of record OX352316.1, on the reverse strand, counting down.
GAACGCTCATATCATATTCTACATGGCGGTGTTATTTTAACTCTTAAGTGGGGACCCTTACTGTGACGGACGGAAAACTACGGAACCCTACACTGAGCGTGGCCCGACACGCTCTTGGCCGGTTTTTTATAACAATAATCGATCAGGAGTAATTGATTTTTGTTATTATAAATGCGTTAAATCTCGAGGTTTTCCCAGCGGGCTACAGTATGAGGTTCTGCAAAAATTGTATTTATTGTTATTGTATTGTGTGACATAATTTAATTTAGTTTTTATTGTATTAGTGTTAAGGTAATTTAATTCTTATTATTATTATTTTTTTAATGAAATAGGAGGCAAACGAGCAGACGAATCACCTGATGGTAAGCAATTAACGCCGCCCATGGACGCCCGCAACACCAGAAGGGTCACAAGCGCGTTGCCGGCCTTTCAGATGGGAATACGCTCTTTTCTTGAAGGTCGTATCGGCCCGGAAATACCGCAGACGACAGTTCATCCCACAGTTTTGTTGTGCGAGGCGGGAAGTTTCTTCTTATTTGGATATAATTTAATTTATTTTTTTGTATGTAATTCTATGGACATCTGGTCTGAATTCCTAAAGGGTAGGCAACGCGCATGTGAAACCTCTGGGGTTGCAGGCGTCTATAGGCTACGGTAACTGCTCACCATCAGGCGGGCCGTATGCTTGTTTGCCACCGTTGTGGTATTAAAAAAAATTGATTTTTCTCGCCTTTCCTTTGTTAAAAAAGAACACATTTCAATGCAAGAGCGAAAAGTGTGTCATTACTTCACGAGTGCCCGAAATATATTGCCACGAGCTGCAAGTGAGTAGAAAAACTCGGGCCGAATGAAGAATGACATTTCCGCGCGAGTATTGAACAAGGTTTTTAACATTAAAAAAATAGATTTTTAGATGCTTATAGTCGGCTGCCGGCAGTGGAAACTAATAGTTGTATCATTAATCTATTGTCATTTAAAATGAGAATCGAAGTCTAAATCTAGTTTTCGATAATCGATTATATTTTCCCAACTCTACGTGTGCACTTGCAACTTTGTTCTGCCAATAGTTGTTGATTGAATTTTTTCACGCTACTGTTCGGAAATGTGACAAAAGATGGTCAAAATCCAAGCTGGAAAGTAAGCATTTGCTGTAGCACCTGAACCACCACTACAGCAATGTTATTGTAGCGAAGAAATGTCATTAGTTGGAAAGTAAATTGTCCAGTTATGTCATTTAATTAATTAAAAACATTAAAAGGTATTTTTTTGCACAACTTTGTTTCAAAAATAAAATAAGGTTGTTTATCCGGCCAACTACTGTTTAAAAAAAAAGAAACGTCAAAACCATTTATTCACCCATAAGGCGTTTTTACTTTTTTTAGTCGTTTGTGGTTTTCTATCAAAAACGCCTTTAAGTAATGAGTCGGTTTGGAGCAAACAACAGAAAAACGCTTCTTGAAAGTGAAAAAAAAAGTAAAAAGGCGGGAATGGAATACTGAATTGGATATTCTATTTAAGCATTTTTCTACTCCTGTACTTTTATCTGTCATTTATACATTCTTCAACACCTTATAAGAACATAGGTAATATACTCGAAGGAAAGTCTCTACTCTATTCCCCAAAATAACACTTGTTCTATAAAAACGCCAAAATAGTATCGCGTAATCGCCTGCAAGCACGTTAATATAGGACAAATTAAATTACTGCCAACCTAAGAAACCTAAATAAACGCAGCGTTTTTAGAAAAAAAAACTTTAAAAAAGAAAAAATTAAAGGACACAGACCTACTTTGTAGTTTTTATTTTACGTTTCCCGTTCGTTTGTAGGGGCAAACAGCAAACTTTGAAAGTAATTTAGGTATTTTTACTAATCTCTGTAGCTCTTTAATCATTGATCAAATAACGACTGTGTGTATTTGTGTTTTGTGTCAGTAATGTTAGTATTCTTGAAAAATAGTGTTTTAAAAGGTAAAACTTAAATGATTGGTGATTATATTGACAGAATAACTGCGATATCCATGAAGTTTTCAATTTCGCATTTTAAGTAAAAGTAAGTATAGTCGTAGAAAAAGTATTATATGCAACGTCGTATAAGTAGGTCAAAAAATGTTCGTGGCGTTTTTCTTAACAATATTCGCCTACGGCTCAAATTGTTACCCACACCACTCACCTTTTTTGACCCCTTTTATACAACTGTTGCATAAAATACTATTATATTATTATGACAAATGTTTTTTTTTATTTCCTCACAGTAGTCGTGAAAAGCACTATGTAATATCTCGGCCGAAAGCGCTATAGGTGGACTCGTATCTTCGAGGGCCTCCCCTGGCGGGTCGGCCCTCGAACTAACTCGATCCACCTATAGCTTACTATCAAGCCTCTACAACAATGTACTATTAATCAAGTCCTCAAGTATTGTAACAATGTTGTCTTACTTAGGAATTACTAGGAATGGATTGTATTGTGGTTAAATATCTTTACGTTTAAGGACCACATGTGGCCTGTAACACGGGCAAAACATTAAAACGTAGACTCTACTCCTCAAACAATAAAACTTTTGTTTTACAACTTAAAAAAAAACATGTATGTAAAACTGTCTCTTTTTCATACAAACTAAATAGTTACATAGTATTTTTCTACTCGTCGATTATATATAATGACTATACAGGGTGTACACTTTAAAAAAACATGTATGTAAAACTGTCTCTTTTTCATACAAACTAAATAGTTACATAGTATTTTTCTACTCGTCGATTATATATAATGACTATACAGGGTGTAACAAAAATGCTGGTGATCCGTTTAAGAACATATAATGGTATCGTATTTTAATTACGAAAAACGAAGAAATTTTTTTTTAATACAATTGCTCAAAAAGTTGACTTTATGTAGCTGCAAATCGTGCGTAAAGTTTGATTTTATGCACTAGTGCTAATAAGTAATCTGATCTGCAAATCGTGCGTAAAGTTTGATTTTACGCACGATTTGCACCATATTGCATTTTCACTATATTAAATCCACCAATCACAACACATATCGGAGTTATCGGAACGCTAGATACTTTTTTGAGGCGTATACGGTGTAAATAATTTAAGTCCTTAAATAAAAACATTGTATTTAATATCAACCAATCAGAATACAGTAATGTTAAAATCGACCAATCAGGAAACGCAATTTATTTCTCAAAACATGAGGTGTTTTTTAGTTCCTACTTCACAATCATTAAAAAAGATTTAATTTTTTGGGAAACGCTATAAAGTGTGAAACTGTTTAAAGAGCTAATTATACCGTCGTCTGTGGCATTTATTCGCGGTATTTATATTTTGTATCTATGTCAAAGAAGTTAAAAAAATTAAAAGACCGTCAAGTTATACCATAATTTCACCTTAGTTTAGTTATTGTGCGTAAATAATAAGTATTTTTATGATATTTTATCGCAATCGAAGTGAAACATTGTATGCATTACTCTGGTCTAAAAGCCATATTACCACTCGAACAATTTTCCCTCACTTCGGTCGGGAAAATAACCACCTGGTGGTAATATGGCCTACTTTAGACCCTTGTCAAACAATCTACTATTATTTCATTGTAGTTTTTTCGCAATTGTATTAAAAAACGTTGTTCGACACACGTGCAGAAGTGTCATTTTCACTCGTCCCGAGTCTTGCCTCGCCTCTCGGCTCGGGCCAAGTAACCTCGGTACTCGTGCAAAATGACATACTTCTCGCACTTGTATCGAAAACTACTATTTTCACGCGATGAAAAAAATTCATTTTGTATGGAGGGTTGACCGGCTGGGACGATTGGTCCCATACAATTTTTTTTCTTTTCGCGTTTAATAACTTTTTCTTCTATTTTTTCTTAGTCGTAATACGATACCAATTAAACGGATCACAAGTATTTTTGTTACAACCTGTATAGTAACCTGTATAGTAGGTTACGGCTCCCATACAAAATATTTTTCACCTCAGCAGCAGGAACGAGGGTTCTTTGATACCTAAAAACAGTAAGCAAAACTCAATTTTGCTGCGAGCGTGAGACAAAAAGACCTTGTTGACCTTGGAATTACAATGTCAATCCGCGCGCGAGGTCTCATACAAATTCGAAATACTCGGAAGCTATTCGTGTTGTCTTTTTCACGTCATTAGTAAATAGAGAGAGACAGAAATATTTTAAACGTCATTCAATCAAATTTTATTTAATTTTAATTCGTATTCTGAACTTTCGATTCGATGTTATTCAATCAAATACAAACACTGAAAACATTGAAAAAATAATCAACCCAGCAGGATTTGAACCTCGCATCGATACGCCTTACCGGGGCTCGATCGCTTTACCAATTAAGCTATGGGTTCAGTTACTGAGTTGACGAAATTCTATTGTATGAGTGGAATGCCCCACTTTAAAAAAACATGTAAAATAATTATTTCGATTTGATCCCTGAAACAGAGTCAGAACGAAACGTTCCGAAATGCGCAGAAGTACTTATTTGTAAATATAATTTAAACAAATTTTAATTTTGAAATGTTTAACCATACAATACCTAAAATAATTTACGTTCTTTATTTCAAGATCAAATAAGTATAAACGGAAAAATTACAAGATTATCATGTGAAAAATATTATTACTTACAACAATCTTTCGTATTGTGATCAAACAGTAGTTACGGAACGCAGATAAAAAAAAGTTGACAAAAGTCAAAATGGCGGTATAGATATTTTAAAAATATTTAATTTATTTTGATTATTTTTTGTGTTATTAACTTATAATTGAGGTTTTTGAACTCAAATGTAAGAATATTATAATAAATACAAGTGAAAAAAGTGACAAAGAAGGATTAAGCATCACCCAGGTTGTATTTTTCCATGTTTTCTCACTGCTGAGGTGAAAAATAGTATGTTCAACATGAGAATAAAGTTATTTACATCTTGTGCTTTTGAGTCCCTCTCTACGCTCAAGATTCTAAATTAGAATCACTCGCTACGCTCGTGATTCTATTATAGAATCTTTCGCTTGCTCAGGACTCAAAATTAGCACTCGAAGTAAATATGAACTTTCTTCTCTTGTTGTACAAATAGTATATTACTGCAGAGGCCGTGAAGTAGGGGATTTAAGGACGAGATTGCGGTAAACGAGGATAAAGCGAGTCCTGCAATCCCTGTTCCGGCCAAGGATTGTATAGTGCTTTTCTCAAACAATGTAAGAAAATATTATAATTAAAATAACTACTAAGTAATCAAGTAAATACATTTAAATTGCCGCCTTTTTTTTTTAAAAACTTGACATTTGAAAAAGCTATTCGAGCACCATGTTTAACCGCTTATAAATTTAGTAAGTACCATAGATTTTGTTTTTTCTTTTTTAATTTTAATGTCGCAAGTATACTTACATAGAGAGTGGTCGTTGGCTGTATGTAATATTTCCTTTGTCAGTCTAACCTTAGTGAGCAAATTTAAAAAGTTAGAGCAGCGGACAATAATGTACGTTTCATACTAACTCCATAGCCTTAGGCCAAGAAGTAATGTAAGGAGCCATAAATAGTTGCTCTTCCCCTCGGACCACCGTAAGGTGTACACGTTTCATTAGACCTGTTATTGTTTAATTAACATAAATAAATTAAATTTAAGTTCAAATAATTGAAGTGATAAAATAGGAGTGCATAAACAACTAAGAGGTTGTCCTCCTGGTACTGCGGAGCGCGCATCTATACACCTGTATCTGTGTGAGTGACGAGCGGTCGGTGTGTGTGTGTGCCGTCCCTCGAGTGACGTCTACGCCTGCGCAGGTAGCATCTGGCTAGACACAACCGCCTGAGATTCATTATCTCCTGGTACAATGTACGGAGACTCGCCGATGAATAGGTCGCAGTCCGAAGCGGACCTCGATAGACCAGGAGAACACGGAAACGAAACTGTAACGCCACCAAACTATGTTTCTTTGCGACAAAAAAGAAAACGCGACGATTTGACGGACTTTAAGGACGAAATGAAATTAATGCTTCAGTCGCTTATGGACACACAGCTCTCAGAAATACGTAAAAATACCGAAACGTTGAAGGAAATCCAGACGACCAATAAGAACATTGAAAACTCGATTGAGTTCCTTATGTCACAAAATGTGGAAACGAAAAATAAAATACATACTTTGGAAAATCAGTCCGCCGAGGACAAAAAGCGCATCGTGCTTTTAGAAGACAAGCTTGAAGATGTATTAAAAAACAACCGAAAATCGAATTTTGAGTTAAAAAACGTTCCTAAAAAACCAGAAGAAACAAAAACTGACCTCATAGAAATGGTGATAAATTTATCTACATCTATAAGATGTAATTTGACGAAAACTGATATAAAAGATATTTATAGAGTACGAAGCAAGCAAGACCGCTCCCATGCAACCCCCATTGTGGTCGAAACTTCGTCCACAATTTTGAAAAACGAGATGCTGCGTATGTGTAAAATATTTAACAATTCAAGTAATCAAAAGCTACGTGCTAAACACCTAGGACTGCGAGTCTCTGAAGAGACCCCCGTGTTTGTATCTGAGCAGTTAACCCCTAAAGCCGGCCGACTGTACTTTTTAGCCCGCGAACTCAAACGCCAAAATCTGTACAAATACTGTTGGACGGCGTATGGTAACGTCTATTTAAGAAAAGAGGAGACCTCCCAAATTATTCTTGTTAGTAGTGAAGCCCAATTAAAACAATTGTCAACCTCAACTTGTTGACTATCGCGGCCAGAAGTGAAAAATAATATACTATATTTTAATTATAACAAACACTCAGTGGCCCTGGACTGTGGCGGAACATGCCGATATTTGTATGGTACCGACATAGACCCCCATGCCCAGTGTATCTGTTACGTAACTAAAATATGTAAAAGAGGCGAAGATTTACATGGCTTAGTCAACCCCGCTGTTAAAAGGTACGTTAATAATAATAATGTACGTGGTACTTATGGACTGCTACTTTATTTTAGGCCTAATGTAAAATATACTAATTCTTTGTTATTCTATTTTTTGTTGCATGCATACTATACTCTCACTTATAAAAATAAACACAATGTTATGATTATGTACCACCTTTTTTATACACACATTACTTACACTTACACACATCACAAGCACTGCTATAAGTTTCTACATGAACACACACACTTGAGCCTTGATTATATAATAATAACCCACACCACTGCTATTTATACCTCTGGATATCTTATACACATCTTGTATGAATTCTGACATTATAAATGAAATAGATGAATGTGAGGTTGCGGTCTCAGTACAGTGTGACCCCCAGGATCTGAATAAGTATGTCCCAATAGAGGGCACAAACCTAACAATATTATCGCAGAATATTAGGAGCGTATATCGCAACTTTGATGACTTAACGTTGACACTCTCTGAATTGAAATTAGAAGTTGATGTATTAATTTTAACAGAATGCCGTATTAACTCCAATTTACCACTACCTGCCCTCAGCAACTACTCCTGCTTAGCAACTAACTTTAATCAGAACCAGAATGACGGGGTGGTAGTATGCGTAAAAACAAACCTAAACGCTACACTACAAGAAATAAAAATCGAAAATTCAACCTGTATAAATATAAAAATTAATGATACTACCATTTTAGGAATATATCGATCACCCTCAAATTTAAATGCATTAACTTTTATCGATTCTCTTAATACCTACCTGGAAAATGATCGTTCATCTAACTTAATAATAACCGGTGACATAAACATTAACCTAATCGCTAGACAGAGTGAGTCAACGTATGAAAATCTAAACAGACAACAGTACCTAAATATGCTTGCTACCCATGGTATTTTACCGGGTCACATTTTTCCAACCAGGCTCTCAAATTGTTTGGATCACTTTATGTTGAGATTAAATAGTAATGATTTTTCGGCTTTCTGTGCAGTTCTCAATACGTCTATAACAGACCATCTTTCAATATTTCTATCGTTATCACATAACAATCCACAAAAATATATACCAAAAAAGAAAACTTTAGTAGACTATGAAAACGCAATTAAAAAACTATTGGAAAAAAATCTAGAACTTCTTCTCTTAAGTAGTGACCCTAGATTTGTAGCTGACCAACTAATACTTAAATTAAGACAATCCTTAGAGGAAAGCAAAACTTTAATACCTATCCCTAGAAGTCAGCGCACTTTGAAGCCATGGATAACTCCGGGTATACTGCGATGTATAAGACATCGTAACAAGCTACAACTAAAGATACGCTCAGAACCAAACAGCGAGATCCTTGCTGTTACCTATAAAAGATACCGCAACTTTTGTAATAACTTACTTAAAAAACTTAAACGTAATTACGAAACTAAATTAATAACAAATTCTTCTAAAAATTCTAAGAAACTATGGAAAACTCTAAGAGAAATCACTCGATACAAATCCACTAAATCTTCCAATCTTGACTTGCTAACCATAAGTTCATCTTCTAATGACTCAGTCAATTATGTAAATCAATACTTCGCTGATATTGGTAAGTCTTTAGCAAATAACATTATAAATAATGACCAAAGTAGACTTGGACACTTTAACCCATTTAATGTAAACGGTAGTACTTCTCCAGACTACGCGACTTCCTCATTTGTACTTCTAGACACAGATCCTCAAGAAGTATGTGGCGTTGTCATGGGCTTAAGATCAGACAGTGCCCCTGGATGGGACGGCATCACAACTAGATTCTTAAAATTGGCTGTAACTGTTGTCGCTCCAGTTATTAGTCACTTAGCTAACCTCTGTTTTAAAGATGGTATTTTCCCAAAACCATTAAAAAAATCTATTGTTACTCCAGTTCACAAGAGTGGGGAGAGGGATGATGTCAATAATTTTAGGCCCATATCGGTCTTGCCAGCTATCTCGAAAGTTATCGAAAAACTAATCAATAACCGTTTAATGTCATTTCTTAATAAGTACAAAATTCTATCGGATAATCAATTTGGCTTCCGCCAGTCGAAATCTACAGAGGATGCAATATTAGAACTAACTAAACTAATAGCTGACAGGACTGATAGGGGCATTAAATGTTTAACAGTGTTTCTAGATTTAAAGAAAGCCTTTGACACCGTCTCTCTCTCCACTCTTACGAGCAAGTTGGAGAGGATTGGTATAAGAGGGATCGCACTAAACCTGCTGAGTGACTACTTATTGGAGCGTACACAAACGGTTAAAATAGGTGAGTTCACTAGTCAAGAAGCTAAAGTAACATACGGCGTCCCCCAGGGGTCTGTACTGGGGCCTACATTGTTTTTAATTTACATAAACGACTTGACGAACCTCAAACTACAATGTGGGCATACCTTTTCTTATGCCGATGACACCGCTATAGTCTTTGAGGGGCCATCTTGGGAATCTGTGTATAGAAGAGCTGAAGCTGGTATGAGTACAGTATTCTCCTGGCTAGGATGTAACCTTTTAACACTTAATGTAAATAAAACAAACTTTATATGTTTCACTAAATATAATAGGACACAACCAAGTAATCTAACTTTGAAAATTCATACCTGTCAGAGACTTGATCCCTCTTCTTGTAATTGTATAGAAATTTGTAAAGTTAACTGTACCAAATATCTTGGTGTAATGTTGGACCAACGCATGTCATGGCACACACATATTGAATATGTCAATACCAGAATACGTAAATTGATTTGGATTTTTAAAAAACTTAGACATATTACCACAAAAAAACTACTAAATCAACTTTACGTTATATTAGCTCAGTCCATCATGAGTTATTGCATATCAGCATGGGGTGGTTCAACAAAAACTAAATTCTTGGAGGTGGAGAGAGGGCAGCGCTGTTTGTTAAAAGTAATGTACTCTAAGCCCTTCAGATTTCCAACGAATGAACTCTATCCACTAACTAACCTTTTATCAATGAGAAAGCTGTACATTCTCTCAGTAACGCTAAACCTACATAAAACTATAGAATATAACCCTCAAAGTGTTACTCAAGAGCGTAGACGAAAGCCCAGCGTTGCCCCACTCCCTACAGCCAAGTCTACATTTGCAAAGAGGCAATTTGCAGCGCAATCAGCATATCTTTATAATAAGCTAAATGAACAATTAGATATACACCAATTACTAAGGTATAAATGTAAAGAATCTATATTAGAGTGGCTCATGACGCTAAGTTATGAAGAAACTGAAGCATTGTTATATACATCATTAAATAATAAATAAACATCTGTGTGTTCAGAGGCTCTATAATAATAAGTATACAGTCATGTAAAACTTTTGTCTAAATAAGAATTACTGTTTCTAACTAAATGTACTTCCATTATACCTATATAAAAATAATAATATAAGACTAAGCTAGTGTAATTTTGTGAAACTCATACACTTACACGCATACGTCCACACACACACCCACCCACACACACACACACACACACACACACACACACACACACACACACACACACATACACACACACACACACACACACACACAATCACACACAATTATTTCTGTAATGTAGATAACTACTTGTTGCTATCGAGGAGCGGGGCTTCCTAACACAGGTATTGTATACTTAACAGGAAGTCCCCACCTAGTATTATGTACACTGTGTAATAGTGTAATAAAATATTTTCATTTTCATTTTCATTTTCATTTCATTTTCATAAATGAGCAACTTCATGTCTTCATTTCGAGACATTAACGCATACATTTCGGAGTATGTTTGAGAAATATCTATTTTCATTCCGCGTCCAATAATTTTTTCTTCTATTTTTTTCTTAGTCGTTATACGATACCAATTAAACGGATCACAAGTATTTTCGTTACAACCTGTATATAATGCTTGAATTGAGATTGTGTACACCGAACTACTAGCGCATACTTTTCGATAGAGCTTTTATGGTCGCATATTTGAGCATCGTCGACGATGTTGAAATGGATTTTCATACACTAAGGAGTGGTCCGGGAAAAAAGTAGCCGGGCCTTTTCTGATTTACTTTTTTATTTTGTGCCGATTTAGAAGCAGTGTTTATATTTAAATAATCTGTATATACAATCATACAAAACATAAATACAATCATATTTAAATGAAACAGCGTTTGGAAGTTTTCGCCTTTTGTATTCTATCATAGACATAGTTTTTTGAACAGCGTCTTCTGACAGAAGTTTCGAGGTGTTTCCCAAAAACATGTTTTTCTTATAGTTTTATTTGATGACCTATTTTATAATATAACTTAATAAATTGTTTTTCTTCAATAGTAAGCTTTTTTATCTGGCTTCATTTTAAGGTAGTTACAGTAATTTTTAATTAAATGTGTTTGCCTTTTTTATAGAAAATTGTCTCCCATAGAAAAATCTTTGTCAGAGGTTAGATTAGAGAGGCTTCCAGACTATCCTAGCTAAAATACAGTTAATTAATGTAGCTTCTTGGTAAGATGAAATTCTGAAAAGCATAAAACGGGTTGTGAAAATGGAAATACAATTGTGGCATTGTAGCGGATGACGATTGAAGATTGTCTAATCATATTGTTCAAAAAGTTACAAAGTTTGTTGAATTACAAACGTGAAACTTATATATGCTCACATATTTTATTATGATAGTATTTTTTTTAATTAGTATTGTATCTACGGATTAATAATAGTAGTTTATGTAACTGTTACGTAATAAGGGTCCTTAAATAAGATCACACGAGTGTTTTAAGGCCTAATTACGTACAGTTGCATACACTGCTTTATCTACACTCATATTATTTATTCTAAATGCCTTATTTGGAAACCATAGAATGGCCGCCATCGCACCGCCACCATGGCCAACTCGATTGTGCCGGCGGTCGCGCGGGCGCGTGTCGGGCTGTCGGCGGATCCCCGGGAGGGTGCAGGTGTACATTATGTTATCAAAACTCATAGCACATCAATAATTGAGCATGAAAAGTTAAAATTACGTTACTGCCACGGATAAAAAGCTTATCATAGTAAAATCGGTCGTGGTAATGCTAGCCATTGCCTACCGTTTTCGAACACGTTTTAGAAAACTTACAATATGAGTGTAGATAAAATAAATATACTGCTTCAAAATTAGCACTAAATTAAAAAATACACAAGATTGTACACGGCTACTTTATTTCAGGACCACTCCTTATTATAGCACGTTCTCCTGCCCGACTGCCGGTACATTCCACCGGGATGATTGAAGTACTAATTGATTAAATAGAGAGACCAGGCTTGTAAGGCCTTCGTCGAACATTATTCTTACCGGCTTGCCAATTTTGAGCACTCGTAGAAAAAGTATTGTATACAATAGTGACATGATTAGGCTTTTCAATCTCGTACCTTACTTAGGCCAAGAAGCTTGAAGAGCTCTTTATTATGTCACGAAAATACTATTTAAATGTACATTAAATTCCGTCGAATTGACACTGCTAATCATTCTTGTCACCCTACAGACAATCCGTCTCGCAATTCGCTATACATTACGTGTTCGAAAAAACTTTTATCTACACTCATATTGTAAGTTCTCTAAAACGTGTTCGAAAACGGTAGGCAATGGCTAGCATTACCACGACCGATTTTACTATGATAAGCTTTTTATCCGTAGCATTAACGTAATTTTAACTTTTCATGCTCAATTATTGATGTGCTATGAGTTTTGATAACATAATGTACACCTGCACCCTCCCGGGGATCCGCCGACAGCCCGACACGCGCCCGCGCGACCGCCGGCATACGAGAGTTGGCCACGGTGGCGGTGCAATGGCGGCCATTCTATGGTTTCCAAATAAGGCATTTAGAATAAATAATATGAGTGTAGATAAAGCAGTGTATGCAACTGTACGTAATTAGGCCTTAAAACACTCGTGTGATCTTATTATGAAATTCGCCTGCGGCTCATTTCATAAAACCACACTCATGTTTTAAGGACCCTTATTACGTAACAGTTACATAAACTACTATAAAGTGTATTAAAAATTAAATCACAAGTTATTTTTAAAAGTCACTGAACAAACGTTGTCTGTTTTGAGTAGTAGAATTAGACGTAGAGTTGGTCATGTCAAATATTACACAAAAATGAGAGCAACGTAACTCGTCTAGTTAGTTTGCTATACTATGCTTATTTCTAGATCGGGACATCTGGCAGCTGTAAAGTGGTGGTGGTCAAAGTAGGAGGGGAAAGTAGTGCCAAATAATGTATAATGCAATTTAAAGTTAGTCACGTACTGGTTTGTTTCCGCAAAAACACACACTCTTTTTGTTTCTAATGTTAAAATATAGACCCTCTATAAATGACACAACTTCGGCAGTTTTTACCTATTTTGGTATTACTTTTTTCCAACTGAAATACTTTGTTGGACTGTCACTCTGACCTCCACCCATCTAAAGCTGCCAAATGCCGGGATCTAGCAATAAGGATAATTAAGAAATCTAACTAGACACTAGATAGGTTTAATTGCTCTCATTATTGTGAAATATCTGACGTGGCAAGTTCTTAGTCCAAATCTACGTTTAAATTTTCCTTGTGTTACACGCGGTATAATACCAGGATTATATTCAATACATAGCGATATTAGCGATACAGTATTATATGTTCAACGTCCTAACTACTTATCTGTATCTCCTAACTCAGTTCCGAAGACTGCCTAATCTGACAGCTCGACTAATCCGACGACTAATCTAGCAAATAATCCGACGGGGTTGTGTGGGGTCACGAAACCCACGAATAATACCGATATCGATAAGCAACGGTTTGGGTAAGGGATAATACCGATATCGATGAGGTTTGGATTGTTTTTGTGTACGTTAGGGCAATGATTGCTGGAGATAGTAGATAGGATATACAGGATGGTTGGAAAGAAGCGCTGGTTTAAACCTCGGCTCGCATCGCACCACTAAATTTTTCGGATGTGAAATATTATTTGATATTTACCAGTCGCTTTTCGGTGATTTATTTATTTATCGTATGGCTACATGTCACTGGATATAGATAGGCATTTCTTCCCTGGGGTAATAGTAGTGGGAAAGCAGATAATGAAGAAAATCCAGTGAGTGCTGCGAGGTGCTGATGGGACAGTGCAGCTTCCAAGTTTGTTACTCTTTTAGCACCACCCAGGGATCACGTGTAGGGTTGTCTAAGGTGTTTCCTACGGATGCAGAGTAACATTGATCCCCAAGGTGATGAAAACCACCGTTAGGGAAGCGGTTCTAATCTCAACAATTTTTTTCGTAGATATTTATTATAAATTTCCGTAAATACCTTAATAATAAATATAATATAATAAATTCACAGTCCGTTGAGTTGATACAGCTATACACCTCCAACGTATTGGCACATCAGCACCGCTTAATTTTTAATCTTAGACAAAAATCCACTATTTTAGATAAGGAAGTTTTTTAATCCGCTGAAAATATATAGATTAAATGCATTCCCTTTATGATTCTTTTAAATTTTCCAACACTATGCTATTGTTTTTATTTATTTATGGCCAATTTTTATTAGGTACAGAGTTGGGCAAAAATTAACGTGATTGAAACTAAAGTTGAAAATGAGAACGTTACTCATAATCACTTGAACATGATTACGAATGCAATCATGTGCTTTTCAACTTGATTGAGCAATGACATGAGTAAATCATGTCGATTTTTAGTTTCACTTATGATTAGCTGAAGTGATTACATTAGTAAGACAGAATGCTTAGTTAAACTAACGATTTAGTTGATTAGATGATATGATTAGATGATATGATTAGATTTTGATTAGATTTTGCGTAGCTACTAGCTCCATCACTTTTTTCGGAACCTGACGGAACAGAGGCGGTACCTAGGTACTTAGTGGGTTGTCTATTCTTTGCCCGAAAATTATATAAAATAATACTCATATGCCCGAATTTTATTTGCCCGAATTTCATTTTCCCGAATGGTTTGTTTACCATAAAAATGATGTGACATACTCTTTGTTTACCCGATTATTAGATTTCAGAACGTACGAGTGCCATACGTATTGTTGTCCATATTATTAATTGTAATAATACTATTTAATAGAATATTTAAACGCCATACTAAGTAATGGTTTTCCGAATCCATGCATACAAACAATGCATTTGCTCACTATATTCCTGTAGGCGCTCTAAAAATATTTACAAACTAACCTAACCTACTTTCTGGTAGCCGTTCGCTTCTTGGGGGATCTCAGTTCTAACCTAACCTACTTTCTGGTAGCCTTTCGCTTTTCGGGGGATCACAGTTCTAACCTAACCTAACCTACTTTCTGGTAGCCGTTTTATTTTGAAGGAGATCACAGTTCTAACCTAACATAACCTACTTTCTGGTAGCCGTTCGCTTTTAGGGGGATCACAGTTCTAACCTAACCTAACCTACGTTCTGGTAGCAGTTCGCTTTTTGGGGGATCACAGATATAACCTAACCTAACCTACTTTCTGGTAGCCGTTCGCTTTTTGGGGGATCACAGTTCTAACCTAACCTAACCTACTTTCTGGTAGCCGTTTTATTTTGAAGGAGATCACAGTTCTAACCTAACATAACCTACTTTCTGGTAGCCGTTCGCTTTTTGGGGGATCACAGTTCTAACCTAAACTAACCTACGTTCTGGTAGCAGTTCGCGTTTTGGGGGATCACAGATCTAACCTAACCTACTTTCTGGTAGCCGTTTTATTTTGTAGGAGATCACAGTTCTAACCTAACCTAACCTACGTTCTGGTAGCAGTTCGCTTTTTGGGGGATCACAGATCTAACCTAACCTAACCTACTTTCTGGTAGCCGTTCGCTTTTTGGGGATCACAGTTCTAACCTAACCTAACCTACATTCTGGTAGCCGTTTTATTTTGAAGGAGATCACAGTTCTAACCTAACATAACCTACTTTCTGGTAGCCGTTCGCTTTTAGGGGGATCACAGTTCTAACCTAACCTAACCTACTTTCTGGGAAGCAATTTGGATGGCAAATGATATTATGGCTAGTGATAATTATGGCTTACAATGATCATGACAAATGATATTATTGAAATTGATTTTATGGGAAACAAAGTTTCTGGCACGTGACTAATATAGTAAACAATAACTATGGCATATGTTATTATGGGAAACAATATAATGGCTGTTGACTATTATGGCAAATGAAATTCTGGCAAATGAAATTCTGGCAAGTGAGTGTATACCACTTAGTGAGTACGGGTACATACTTTTTGGATAAATTGCTATATCATTTTGATTTTGGTTATTGGTTTTTGATTTTTGGTTTTTGGTTTTATTTTATTTCATTTTAATTTATTGTATTTCATCTTATTTTTTATTTATTTATAGGTATCTAATTCAATATGTGGAATTCAGAACAGACGCCTTATTCTAGTAATACTCGTAACATAATTCAGCCGAAGAACATTCTAATCATATATTCGTCAATCACATTGAACAAATCATGATTAGCCTTAGTTGATTAGCGTTACTTTAGTTTCAATCAGCGCTCGTCGTTAATGATTTACTCATGGCGAAATCACTTGATTGGTTTGTGTTATGATTTAATCAGCGGTTATTCAATCAGCGATGATTCGTAATCAATCACCGATTTTAATCAAGTGTGCCCAACTCTGATTAGGTACAACTGAACTGTTCATGCATAGCAACTTGTTACTTCCCCTCTGTTGTAGCAAGATCTGCTTAGTTATTATTTAATTTCATCGGTTTCTTTAAAAAAAAAACTAGGCATACAGGGTGACTTGGTATGTAGCGTCCAAAAAAAATATATTTGCTAATTGTCGTCATTTGTCATTCTGTTTTTAATTAATACAAATCACAATCCGTTGATCCAATAATACATCTCCAAGGTGTCGGCACGCCAGCACCGCTTAGTTTTTAATCTTAAACAAAAAATACACAATTTTAAATAAGGAAGTTTTTTAATCCGTTGAAAATTCATAGATCAAATGCATTTTTAAAAAATTTCCTACACTATTTTATTATATATTTTTTAATTTATGAATATTTTTTATTAGGTACGTACGTACAAATTTCTATATTTTATTTTGTTTTCAACTGAACTGTTCATGCATTGCAACTTGTTACTTGATTCTTATCTGTTGTAGCAAGTTCTACTTTGTTATTATTTAATTTCATCGGTTTCTTAAGGAAACCCGGCATGCAGGTGACTTTTTTTAGCGCCCAAAAAAAATTCGCTAATTGTTGTCATTTGTCATTCTGTTTTTAATCAATACAAATCACAATCCGTTGATCCAGCAATACATCTCCAAGGTGTCGGCACGCCAGCACCGCTTACTTTTTAATCAAGGATCGCTAATCCCCCGATATCCCGGGGTTCCGCTTAATCCTAGCGAGTAAGTACAAATATCGTAGGTCTTTGTACGCTAGTTTTCCTATTAATCCTATTGATATTGTAAATGTGAAAGCGTAGATACTGTAGATGTTTGGGCATTTTTTTTATTATTATGGGACAATCATACACAAATCGACCTAGACCCAGCTCAATATGGCTTGTGTTGTAACTAGACGACGATATATGCAATATATAGATATAGATAAATACCTATATACATAGAAAACCATAACTCAGGAACAAATATCTATACATATAATAAAGCTGAAGAGGGTCGAAAGTCTGTACATGGAAGATAATCGAAAAAAAGTTGGCTGGGGATACTTAGAATCGATAACAGAATACGTTCCAACAATTTTTAGAATTTTTGTCTGTTTATCTGTTTGTCTGTTTATCTGTTTATCTGTTTATCTGTTTGTCTGTTTATTTGACCGCGCATCACGTGAAAACGGCTGAACGGATTTTGATGAAATTTTGTATAGAGATAGTTTGAGTCCCGGGAAAGGATAATATATAGTTTTAATCCCGAAAATCAACCCTGGTGGGGGTGAAAATGGGGTTGAAAGTTTGTATGGAAATTTTTAACCGCTGAAACGATTTAGATAGAAATGAGTATGGAGATAATTTGAGTCTCGAGAAACGTCATAGGATAGTTTTCAAACCCTTGTGGGGTTAAAAAGGGGGTTGGAAGTTGGTATGAGATTTTTTTTACCGCTGAACTGATTTAGATGGAAATTAGTATAGAGATAGTATGGGTCTCGAGAAAGGACAAAAGATAGTTTTCAACCCGAAAATCAACCCTAAAGGGGTGAAAAGGGAGTTGGAAATTTGTATAGGGAATTATTAACCGCAGAATCGATTTAGATAAAATTTGGTATGGAGATAATTTGAGCTCTGGAAAAGGAAATAAAATAGTTTTATCTCGGAAATTATCCCTTAAGCGGATGCAAAAGGGGTGGAAGTTTACATGGGGAAGAAACAAAAAATAACCGCTGTACGTATTTAGATGAAATTTGGTATTGAAATAATTTGTAATTTTTTGGTCAAGGTGTTCATATTTCAAATTCAAATTCAAATTCAAAAATATTTATTTCAGACAATGGTCCATTTTGTTAGTATACATTCTAAGTTGTTAGTAAGTAATCATATTAACATACTTAAAATAAAACATAAAACATCTAAAACTTATATTCTAAATTGGACTTTACCAGTTTGATCAACCCGTAGACTATCGGGCAATCAAATCTACCGGCAATCATCCTCAGAATGTTGTTGCTTCTGCATATTTATAACATGTTACCCGTCGATGCTTTAAATTTACCTTTACCCGCTCTTAAGAAATATTTGAAAATGTCATGAATGTCGAAGGGTTATTGCAGGTTCGAGGACTATATATGACGGACAAAGTTGCATGGCCCAAACCAATAAACTACTACAAAATCATCTAACATTTATAGGACACCGTTTAGGTAGGAAAACATATCAAACGTTTTGTGAAGCAGTCAGATTAGGATTTATTTTTATTTATAATTAAACAATGGGTACATTATCTGTCTCTCAAGATGTTTTGATATGCCTTCTTGAAGAACTACGCACTATTTTGTATCTTTAATAATGTATTACTGTTTTGAAAAAAATAAGTCCCGTCGGTTTCTTTTCGGTCATAATACTTCTTGGGCTCAGGTGTAGGGTTAGAACCGGTGGTAGTTTTGGAACGAAGTTCCTTATCGGACGGTTCGCGGATGGGGGTCTAGGCGAAAAAAAGTCACGTGACCGTCACGAAAAAGCGTCACGTCACGAAAACGCGACACCCGTACGATTGAGAAACATGTAAAATGGAATGAAATAAAAAATATATAAAATAGAATAAAGTGAAGTGAAGTGAAGTGTAGTGAAAAGTGAAAGTGAGAAGTGACAAAGTGATAAAAGTCGAGAACCTAAAAGTAAAAAATATCAAAAATGTCAAAAATGGCAAAATTTCTAAATTACAAAAATTTCAAAAACTTCAAAATTTTCCAAAATTTCCAAAATTTTCAAAATTTCCAAAATTTCCAAAAATTCCAAAATTCCCAAAATTTCAAAAAGTTCTAAAATTTCAAAAAAAAAAAAATTTCATAAATAATTAAATTTCCACAATTTCAAAACTTTCCAAAATTTCAAAATAATTAAAACCACAAAATTTACGATAAAGTCAATAATGATATTAAATAAAATAACATAACTTCGTTCCAATCGCGTGTTTCACGACACTCGTGTATTTTATTTTTCTCTGACGTTCATTAGTGCATTGTAATGTGCTTACATTGAAGAATAAACATCTTGATCTATACCAATATCAAAAATCCGCTATCGGAACCGTATGTAATTACCACCATTACTGCAACCAGTAACGTAACATCAGTGTATTATCTGTGACAGTGTGGTAAAAACGTATGAAAATTCATTACCTACGGTAACGTAATGAATATCCGCCCCCCGACCGCCGGCGCAATAAGGTTGGTCATGGCGGTGTAATGGCGGTCATTCTAATGTTTTCAATGGATATGAGTGTAGGTAAAGCGGTGTATGCTTCTGTACATAATTTGGCCTTATTACGTAACAGTTACATAAACTACTATTTATCTCTTTTTAGGGTTCCGTAGTCAACTAGGAACCCTTATAGTTTCGCCATGTCTGTCCGCGGTCTAGCTCAGTTACCGTTCGCACTAGAAAGCTGAAATTTGGTGAGGCCTGTTAAGAAGGTTCAATATAAACTATATTGAATAAAATCGGTTCAGCCGTTTTTGAATTATCAGTCAAAAAAGCATATTGAAAGGAAGTGCCGAATAGTAAAATGACGTAAGCGCCGCCGAATATCCCTTAATAAACGACCTTTTGAACGGATGCTTTGTAACAGGGTGGCATCTACGAAACTCTACACTGAGTATCGCCCGACATGCTCTTGGCCGGTTTTTTTGCATTTTTATCCCGAAAATCACCCCTTAAAGATTACTAATTCCAATTCAAGATAATCCCCAGCCAGGTTATACGTAGCCTATAAAAATTCAACGTCTCAAAGGGGGGGGGGTAGCCACTACACTCGATTGAGTTTAATTTGCATGGGTCATGGACCCCCCCCTCCAAGTGCACCACAAATAGACAAAAAAACATTTCTGCATTTTTGACCCCCCCCTTCCCCAATTTCAACCGCACCTGTTCCTACCTTTCATGCTTAGACTGATTTGACGGGAGGATCGATTTGGATGACATTTGCCGTGTACATAAACGTATAAATACAAAAGTGGTCCTGATATACACCTACTACTCTATGTCGTTTAAATCGTGCCAAAAAATATATATACAAAAAGTATTAATTTTTGAGGGTAGTTTCATTTAGTGATAATTGTAAAATATTTTATTAGGACTACTGTCCTCTAGCGTCATTGTCAACTTTACTTCAAGTTCCGCCTCCAGGGAAGCGGGAGAGAAATTAGGGGTGAATTAGCCGTTTACTGACACAGACCGAATTCCACGCGGGCGGAGCCGCGGGCACAGCTAGTTCGTAATAAACACACAAATAAATGCCCTGACCAGGGTTCGAACCCGGGACCCTCTGCTTCGTAGGCAGGGTCTCACCCGAATAGGCTAGGACAGTGGTGGGCAAACTACGGCCCGCGGGCCAACTCCGGCCCGCGCAACCATTTTATCCGGCCCGCCGCGGATACATTGAAATAATTTGTATGTGGCCCGCGATTATTATATTTTGAGGATTCACCCGTTATGAAGAAAAATATTTGAATACATATATATAGATAGATAGATGAATAAGTATAAGAATCAGTTTACCCGCGTTCATGTATGTATTGTGTCGAGGGCGGATCGCGGGGAGCGGAGAGAGTAACGCAGTGAGAGGCACCAGTGAGTGAGAACAAACGAAACATTTTAGTCAGCAGTTGCAGAAACTTCACGCACAATTTGAAACTAGGTTTCAAGATTTTAAGAACATACAGTCATCGCTAGTTGTTTTTTCGCTGCCGTGTAACGTACATCACGAGAACGTCTCTGCAGAGTTGCAATTGGCAATTATCGAAATGCAGCATTGTAGCACCCATTTAAAACAACTGTTCTTAAATACAACTAAGCTAGATTTTTATAGGACACTGCCGAAAGCTCAATACCCGAATATGACTGCTCACGCCCAGAAAATTAATGACTATGTTTGGGTCATCGTATGTGTGCGAACAGAAATTTTCCACCGTGAAATTGCGAAAAAACTCAATCAGAAACTTACTGATGAACACCTTTTCTCACTGCTGAATATTACTTCGTCGCAACTCGAACCTGCATTTGTCTATAGTTTTGATTCTTACATGTGATTCATTTGAAATAAATGGTGTCACCCTCTTTCATAGACAGAAATTTCATAGAATTTCGTTTCTCAGAAATTATTTCTTAGATTATTTGGTTCATGTACTTTCTGTTCCAATATTATTGTTTCATAGACTATTCAATTGGTTAAAACATATTTCACAGACAATCAGTTCCATGTATATTGCTATCAAACTTTTTTAATTTACAAAGTTATCAAACACTAGAATCATATTTCATGTATTTTTGTTTCGTAGACACAGATTTCATAGACTGTTGTTTCATAGTTACTGTTTTATATAATATTTAGTTCCAGTATTTTCTTTTCCAGTATTATTATTTTAGTATTTATGCACATCATTTACATTAATTGCAAAGAACCTTATTGCAAAGAATAAACATAATGATATTAGATCTGTTACACACACAACAAAATTGCAGAAACAAACAGTTGCCAGAAAAGTTGGTTAGGTTAGGTTAGAACTGCGACCCCCCAGAAATAAAAAGTTTCAAGAAAAGTTGGTTAGGTTGGGTTAAACTGCGACCCCCACAGAAACAAACTGTTGCCAGAAAAGTTGGTTAGGTTAGGTTAGAACTGCGACCCCTACCGAAACAAACTGTTGCCAGAAAAGTTGGTTAGGTTAGAACTGCGACCCCTACAGAAACAAACGATTGCCAGAAAAGTTGGTTAGGTTAAGTTAGAACTGCGACCCCTACAGAAACAAACGGTTGCCAGAAAAGTTGGTTAGGTTAGGTTAGAACTGCGAACCCCACAGAAACAAACTGTTACCAGAAAAGTTGGTTAGGTTTGGTTAGAACTGCGACCCCCACAGAAACAAACTGTTGTTAGAATAGTACAATTAGAATAGTAAAATTAAACATATTGCTAAATTAAATAGATTAAATGAAATACATTAATAAAAGACAGATTTTTTTATTTAAGTTTAAAATTCAGCATAATTGATAAAAAAAATCTACAGTTTAATTCTCTTTGAATAAAAACATATAGGAATTTTGAATAAAGACATGAATGTATTGAGAAACTGAGTCTTCTATGAAACGAAAATATTAAGTTTGATAAAATCAGAAACAACATTCTATGAATATGCAGGTTTTGAAACAAATGTTATACAAACTAAATACTATACGGATTAATAATATTTGATTTAAAACGTAACGAACTGAAATTCGAAAAACTACTTATCTGAACAATAAAAAATATACAAAACCAGATTCTACAATGTAAGAGCTCTGACAAATGATCACTCTATGAAATTAAAATATGAGAAACATTTTCTATGAACCAATATTCTGCGAAAATGTAGTCTATAAAACAACGTACAACCGAAATAAATATATACTTATATAAAAAAAAAAAATGTCAATGAAAACACATGTCAATAAAATGGACAAATTTTTCAAAAATTGCTTAAAATTGAACCCGGGCAATACGCCCCTCTATTTAACTCGCATTCGACCGTCAAGTTTGTGAATCAGCTATACACGTGTTGGCGTGTCTCGATCGCACGTAGCCGCTTGTTACATTTTAACTTTGTTTTTACAAGAACGGATTCGACAGAACACCATTTGACTGCCACTCAATAGTTGCCTTCACGTTGCCTTGGTTACCTCGTTCACGTCAACCAATTGCCTCGCCATTGGCTCCACTGAAATATAAAAATATTATACAAGTCAGTGATTGGCTCAAAAGAAGCACCTCCGTGACAACACCCATCCAAAGTCTGCGCTCTACCACGCGTCACGTCAAATTATTGTTTATATTTATATTTTCTTGTGTGACTTTTGTGTTTCTGTGACAATTTAGTTTATTAATGTTTGTAAATAGTGATACTCGGAATATTTTTATACTTTTACCTTTGTAAGTATTCACCATGTCAACTTTGCACGACCTTTCTTCTGTCTCTTGCCCCCACTGCCCAAACTCAAGTCGCACTTTCTCATCTCATGGCCTAAAAATACATATAGGACGCATGCACAAAAGCGTCCCGCACACGATCGCTCCTAGTCACTCAGATCTGCCATCGCAGCCGCGAGCAGTAGCTAATAACCATAGTGGCTTAGGCCTCGATGACCTGGCTAACCTTAAGCAGTCGGTTCGTGTGCTGCGTCACATACCCAAAGGAGCACGTCACTTGGCTGCAGGTAAATTAAGCGATCTCATCATCTCTTGTATTAATAACAATGACGTAACTAACTGGTTTGCTCTCCTTTCGTTCGCCTACTCCGCTCTAAAATCACCCGAGAAGACAGGTACAGGTAATCTTACTACCAAAGTTAAACAAAACATTCTATGTGATAGAGTAGTAGATTCACTATTCGTAGAGGCAGAGCCATTAACTTCGAGGGCCCCCTCAGTCCTTAGAACTATAGAAGGGAAAGTTTTCGAAGGTGATCTAAGAGGAGCGGTACGAGTACTTATGTCTGATGACAGAGTAGCATCGCCTAGTCCAGAGGTCCTTGCCACCTTACAATCAAAACACCCTGCCCCTTCTCGACCTCTTGTGCTACCAGAGGAGCCAAATAGCTCCACATCAGCTTGTCATGTTACCCCAGCGGAAGTAGCACAAGCCCTCAACTCTTTTAACAATAGTTCTGCTGCTGGGTTGGACGGGATCCGTCCAGCACACTTAAAAGAACTTATTTCCGGTTCCGCTGGAGAAAATGGTCCTCGTCTGTTGGATTGCCTGACCAAGCTATGCAATTTTCTCCTGAGCGGCCAACTCAACTCCGAGGTTTGTCCATTCCTTTATGGAGCGTCTCTGTGCGCCCTGTCGAAAAAGGACGGAGGTCTAAGACCAATTGCCATCGGCAGCACTTTTCGCCGCTTGACCGCTAAACTAGGATGCAGTGTCGTGAGGGAGGAAATGGCCTCCTATCTGCAACCTCGCCAACTGGGATTTGGCATTAAGCTCGGATGCGAAGCTGCTATTCATGCAACTCGATCATTCTCATTGAATCCGTCAAACGGCGACTGTGTCATAATAAAACTTGATCTAAAAAATGCTTTCAACTCAGTAGAACGTGACATATTGCTTACTGAAGTGAAAAAACGTGTCCCCTCTCTTTACCCTTTTTTATTTCAGGTCTACTCTACCCCCTCCAACTTATTTTACAATGAATCGCAAATACTCTCCCAAGTTGGGGCACAGCAAGGTGATCCACTTGGGCCCCTAGTCTTCAGTCTCGCCATACAAACTGCTATATCATGCCTCAAGTCCCCTCTCAACATTTGGTACCTGGCTGACGGTACGCTGGGGGGAAAGCCTGATATAGTTCAAGAAGACCTGGTCGTCCTCCTCCCCCGCCTCCGGGAATTGGGACTAGAGGTAAACACAAACAAATGCGAACTATTCTCCTGCTGTCCAAATTCTCGTGTTTCGTTTCAAGCTTTTAACCAATTACTCCCCGGTCTCAAAGAATTAACTGAACAAAATTTTAATCTTTTAGGCTCACCCATTTTCCCCTCTGCCATCCCACTAGCATTTGAGGTAAGGAGACAGCTCCTCCTTAACGCAAAGGAAAAACTAGAAAACATCTCCGCTCACGTAGCAATTCTCCTAATGCGTGTCTGCTTTGCGGTACCCAAAATCACCTATTTTTTACGCACCGTACCTACCTGGCTTTTCCCCGCACTCGTTGACTCCTTCGACTACTCATTAAAGGAATCAGTAGAGTGCCTGCTCAATGTCGCACTCAACCCAGAGCAGTGGGAGCTAACATCTCTCCCCATCAGGTCTGGTGGTCTGGGAATTCGTCGAGCACGGGACGTCAGCCTTCCGGCCTTCCTGGCTTCGGCGAGTGGGGTTGTGGACCTTGTCACTGATATTTTCTCACTAGAAGGTGCCAAGGCTTCCATACCCTTCTCATCCGAGGCCTTGTCGGTCTGGACGGCACTGAACCCCGGTGCCACAGTTCCCAAAAAACCGGAATGCCAACGGCTATGGGATGACGTAGGGGTCAAGCGTATCTTCGACGGACTTTTAGAGAACGCTGAGGGCGTGGACAAGGCCAGACTTAAAGCAGTGTCAAGGCCGGAGTCAGGAGCTTGGCTGCACGCACTGCCCTCACCCCACTTGGGAACATTCCTGGACAACGATTCAATTCGTGTGGCAGTTGCTCTCCGCCTGGGCTGCGATGTTTGCGAACCTCACATATGCATCTGCGGCTCACGTGTGGAGAGCAACGGTCATCACGCGTTGAGCTGTCAACGTTGTGCAGGAAGGTTCCCACGCCACCACGCCCTCAATGAAATCGTTAGGAGGGCACTCGTCTCCGCAAATGTCCCCTGCATCCTTGAACCGCCAGGCCTGAGCCGCTCAGATGGCAAAAGACCCGACGGCCTGACCTTGGTGCCGTGGAAGTACGGAAAGTGCCTGGTATGGGACGCAACCTGCGTCAGCACTTTCGCCGCCACTCACCTTGGTCGAACCGTCAGGTCTGGAGGTGCAGCTGCTGAGTTAGCGGCACTCCGCAAGCGGGGCAAATATTTAGCTTTATCAAACTATTTATTTGCACCGCTTGCGGTGGAAACTTCGGGATGCTGGTGCAAGGAGGCCCTAATATTTTTAAGGGAAGTGGGGCGCCGGCTACAGGAGAGAGGTCTCGACCCCCGCTCCGGGTCCTTCTTGTTGCAAAGGCTGTCTATCGCGGTCCAACGCGGCAACGCAGCCAGCGTGATGGGCACCTTTGGACCAGGAATGACTCGGGGTGGGCTTTTCGACTAAATTTCTTGTTTATCTCCCCCCCCTTTTTTATATGAAAATTGTATACATATTATTAAAATTAATACAAATAAAATTTCTTATATAAATATATACTTATATATACTTATATATATTTATATTTTTTTCTTTTGCTGTAAAAAAAGCTTGAGAAGTTTCAAGATTAAGGCCGGAATTGCAGCATAATTGCACTTTTATAAAAAAACCGTAAAATTTTAAAATTACCACTTTTGCTGCAATTCTGGCCCTGCTCCGAAATTTTTCAAGCTTACTGGCCCCCCATGAAAAAAGTTTGCCCACCACTGGGCTAGGAGGTCGTAAAAGCATTTTGATGCTTGTTCCATTTTCACTCAAAAACGGCTGAACGGATTTAGATAAATATATTAATTTGAGAATTCTGGATGACCCCACAAAAGTAAAAAATAAAAGAACATTGATATGTAGTAAATTTATCAACGTCAGAAAAAAAGTACTACTGGTTCTAATCCTACAACTTACATTTTCAAATACTAAGTAACACGTAATAATTTCAAAAATATATGGTAATGTATAGCAGATGTAGTACTCTATACGACCTTTAAGAATTACCTCATATACTTGAAGTATATTTCTGAAAACATAACCTTTTTACAAATATCTTCTCTAATTAAATTAAAATTAAATAAAAACTAAATCGTCATATGTGTTAAAGATAAATCAATTCTTCTCTAATTGAATAGGAAGTGTTGAAACGTGAAATAAGGAAGTGCATACTACCGTATCAATAGGCAATGCCTACCCCTTTAATCTACCCCTACCCTACCCCATCCTACCTATTCTATTAGTCGTAATAAGTGGCTCGGTGCATCTGTGAGTGCGAAAGCGCCATCTAGGGAAGCATACACGAAATGTCTTTTTAAAAATTCATACTCTACCGATATGTACTTGAGTGTGGTGTAACTTTAAAGGTATTTTCAACTATTTGTGTAACATTATAAACGCGAATGTTTTTAAATGCAGATAAATGCATATTAATAGTATCGTTGATTAGAAGAACATTGACACGAATATAATAAATAAATAAAAATGTTTTCAAGAACAGAACATGTTGGACAAAATATGTGCATATAGTAGATTTTTTAAATATACATCTATTTTCATAAAACTATTAACGATACTAAAAAAAGCAATTTCGTGCATATTCAAATTTATCATGTATGATGTATCCTAAGAACATAAAAAAAACATTGTAAAGCTTTAAAAAGTTATTTACTTAGGAAAGAAACTTGTTGTAATGGGCAGTATAAATCTCTCGACATTTCACCCTTTTCTCTAAAACAATCAGTTAATGTTTTTTGGAAACTTTCAGAAAACTTGCCACCCCTTACACTACATGTACCGTCGGCGGCAAAAGTTGCTACGTATAAATCAATATGGTATTTTGTACCAAATTTACGGTGATTGTGATGTGATAAAAAAGGAAATAGAAATAAGATTTAACTTGAACTTTAAAAATTCGTTTCGTAATCGAAAGAGCCAGCGTAGCGAAGCGAAGTTCTTACAAACAACTTTCCTTACTATATCACATACAGTTTTTCAATATACAATAAATATTAACACCTATTCTTCTTACTTTTCCGAAAAAAAACTGTTTTTGCTCAAAAAATTGTTTAAGTACTTAACGTTAATTTCGAGGTCAAGCTCTTAACACAGATTTCCCATGCTTTATGTGCGAAGCCTTTAAAAAAATACACTGATTAATGATTATGCTTAACTGTACATGTCGAACGAGCGGAGCGAAAGCGAAGTGAAGTTCTTACAAACAACTTCGGCTACTGGGACGTCTCGACATTTCGATGGGTTTTTGATTTTGAGGATTTGTTCCGCGATAACTTTAGTAACGTTTTTCTGATCTTTTTGAAATTTGTTGGAGTTGTAGCAGAGATACATACAATTTGAGAGTGCGTATATGAGCAGGATCGATCAAGGGGTTGTGGAGCTAGAAAGCGAAAAAAAATCTTCAGAAAGGTCTTGTTACATTGGTCATTTCGTTTGCAAGTAAATCGTGAGTTCTCAGTTCGCGTCGGACTACTAGTGTTACCTACACCTCATGCCTTTAGCTAGGGGACAACCCTATCCCATAGTTTTATTCCGTGTCATCTCAACGTGTGACATTTACGAAAACTAAGCTTTAGCTTCATAACAATAAGAGCTAAACTAAATACTCGTGCAATGCAATATTCGTAAGTGGCGATTACTCTTAACTCGCTAAAATTGGATATAGGTACATCATACTCGAAAACGTTAAAACGTCGATTCGAACAAAAAAATCGTTAAAATGGAATTGTAATAAAATTGCGTTAGCGTCTATTGATACGAATACGAATATACTTAAAAGCAATGTAACTGGATATGTTTTTTGTGATATTTTTTGTTAACAATTATTTTGGAGCTTTTATTTTAAACTAGTGACCTGCCCCGGCTTCGAACGAGATAAAAAATGGTTATTGTGGGTTATCCCTAAGAGATAGACATATACCATCGCGGACTTTGTTGTCGACCTTTTTAAGGTGTACAATACTGTAGTACAGTATTTTGATATATCTCGTTGGGTTCAGCCAGCGTTTGCAATGTAAACACAAAAAATGTGTTGATTTACGACATCACATTAGAAACCTCTAAAATTATCAGTGTTTCTCTACTATATTATGCATGTATTATACATATAAACCTTCCTCTTGAATCACTCTCTCTATTAAAAAATACGCGTTAAAATCCGTTGCGTAGTTTTAAAGATTTTAGCATACATAGGGACAGACAGCGGAAAGCGACTTAGTTTTATGTAGTGATAGTCAGTGTTGGCCGTTAATTTCAATTAGAATTGAAAATTGATCTATTGATCAATTTTCTTCAATCTTATTAGATTGAAGATTAATTCCGTAACTAATCAATTACACTAACATCAATTTTTACTAACGTTAGTTCGCATTGATTTTGTGACGTCGTCAATTACACTAACCGTCAATTAGAATTAACCTATTAGTTACACTAACGTCTCGAAAATTTAATAAGAATTACAGTCAATTAGATTAACGTTAGTGTAACTAAATTAATCCTGTCTTACACTAATAATTAATTTTAAAACTGCATCTCGGGTTCGGAAGTCGGGACCAATATCACAAGATGGAGCTCATGCTGGACCCTAGGGCTACCTACTGGATCTCGGGTTTGGCGCATCATAGACTCATGCTGTTTGGGCTCATTCGACTTGTACTGATGAGCAGATGGTACCGGTATCAAAATCTGGAGCTCATGCTGGACCCTGGGGATCCCTACTGGATCTCGGGTTTGGCGCATCATAGACTCATGCTGTTTGGGCTCATTCGACTTGTACTGATGAGCAGAGGGTACCAGTTCAAAATCTGGAGCCAATGCTGGACCCTGGGGATCCCTACTGGATCTCGGGTTTGGCGCATCATAGACTCATGCTGTTTGGGCTCATTCGACTTGTACTGATGAGCAGATGGTACCGGTATCAAAATCTGGAGGTCATGCTGGACCCTGGGGATCCCTACTGGATCTCGGGTTTGGCGCATCATAGACTCATGCTGTTTGGGCTCATTCGACTTGTACTGATGAGCAGATGGTACCGGTATCAAAATCTGGAGGTCATGCTGGACCCTGGGGATCCCTACTGGATCTCGGGTTTGGCGCATCATAGACTCATGCTGTTTGGGCTCATTCGACTTGTACTGATGAGCAGATGGTACCGGTATCAAAATCTGGAGCTCCTTTTAACTTTTACTTTCTTAGTAAAAGTCAAAGTGAAAGTGAAAGTGAAAGTGAAAGAGAAAGTCAAAGTCAAAGTGAAAGTCAACGTGAAAGTGAAAGTGAAAGTGAAAGTGACAGTCAAAGTGAAAGTGAAAGTCAAAGTGAAAGTGAAAGTCAAGGTCAAGGTCAAGGTCAAAGGTCAAAAGTCAAAAGTAAAAGTAAAAAGGAGCTATACCGGTACCATCTGCTCATCAGTACAGGTCGAATGAGCCCAAATAGCATGAGTCTATGATGCGCCAAACCCGAGATCCAGTAAGGATCCCCAGGGTCCAGCATGAGCTCCAGATTTTGATACCGGTACCATCTGCTCATCAGTACATGTGGAATGAGCCCAAACAGCATGAGTCTATGATGCGCCAAACCCGAGATCCAGTAGGGATCCCCAGGGTCCAGCATGAGCTCCAGATTTTGATCCCGGTACCATCTGCTCATCAGTACAAGTCGAATTAGCCCAAACAGCATGAGCCTATGATGCGCCAAACCCGAGATCCAGTAGGGATCCCCAGGGTCCAGCATGAGCTCCAGATTTTGATCCCAGTACCATCTGCTCATCAGTACAAGTCGAATGAGCCCAAACAGCATGAGTCTATGATGCGCCAAACCCGAGATCCAGTAGGGATCCCCAGGGTCCAGCATGAGCTCCAGATTTTGATCCCGGTACCATCTGCTCATCAGTACAAGTCGAATGAGCCCAAACAGCATGAGTCTATGATGCACCACACCCGAGATCCAGTAGGGATCCCCAGGGTCCAGCATGACTTCCATCTTAGGATACCGGTCCCATTGCTTATTAATACAAGCCCCCGAGTCCAGAGTCAAAATCGAAACAAAAATCAAAACCTCGTAGCTTAACCTAAATTCGCGTTTAGTTAGGTAAATTATTAATGTCAATTACCAATTCAATCTACACTAAAAATTAAATTAATGTTAAAATTTTTGAGAAAGACTAAAAATTAAATATCTTCAATTTTTGAGAAAGACTAAAAATTAAATATCTTCAATTATTAGTTATTCGCAAAGGATTAACACGTTAGTTACAATTAATTTCAATTCTAATTGAAATCAATTTGCACTAAACTATTACAGCCTTATTCATAAAAAATCCTTAAATGAGGTTTTAACCATCATATAGTTAAAACGCTATTTATGCCTAAATGACGTTTTAAGAAATGTGTGATTTATAATCTCTCCATAAGCCGACAATAGTAATTTCATTGATTCGACTCGTTATGTTGGCACTCTTGGCAAAATCATAGACAAAATCGTATCCCAATCGCAATTTTTAAAAAAAGTTTGACAGCGAATGTCAGTAATGACCGGGAAATCGGCGAAATAGAATCGAATAAATGCAAATACTAGTTTAGATAATCTAATTTAAATCAAATAAGCCTTTGCATTGAAAAGACGAATCGATGCAACAAAAAAAGGGAGTAATAATTACACGTCAACTGTGTGCACGTCATGCAACAATACAAGGTAAGAATACCAATTCATTTACTTATAATTAGGTTATGTGAAGTTGATTCTTGCTTACCTTTAATGTTTTTAATGAATCTAATCATTGATATATCTTCCTCAGGTATTACTACAAGAGCAAAATATAAAAAAAAAATACTGGATACAAACACCAACGCCTTCAAGATTGACCTTTTGCAAGTAAGTACAATACCTGCCCAAGTGCCCAAGTCAGACATTTTCACAGTAATAATTCTATACCAGTGCCTACAACTAATAACATTAGGTATACTTATTGTAAACCAGTTATATCTGTCTGATATCGCCTACAGTTAATGCAGTGAAATAATCATGTACTAACTATACCCAGAAGGATGATATTAAAGTAGTGAAAAATCAATGGTTAGATAATGTGCAAAATTTATTGAAACATATGCATTAGTCAGGTAGAATTTTATTGTTATTTTCATTCAAAATCCTTATTAATATCACCATAATTGCAGAATATAAGTAGGTATTCCACATTGTGATGCTGTAATGTCTGTAAATTACTATATTATTCAGTCAATCAGTCAGATGCTGACAATAAAAGGCATCAAGCAGATGTACTTACATTAGTGTCATTTATGGTCAGGAAAATTTGACTACATACTTATGTAATAACTACTAATAAGCAGTGGTGATAGATAGAGATTAGGATGTTGGTCGTTCTCAATTAAATGTAAATGTATGGTTATAATATGTATGTAGTCACATCGATTTCTGCCCATTTTATAGAAAACTTCCATATCCTGGTATATGGAACAATATATATGAAAGCTAAAAATAAAAAAAGTGTTTGTTTAAAATTAATTTAATTAAATTTGTTGCATTCTTTTCAGGTCAGCACTTATCATCAGCCGTCATCATCCACTGCCATTGTTAAGGCAGTAAGTCGTCAAGCATTAAACAGGAAAGGGCGACCAGGTTAAGAATCCACACAAATCCAGGAAAAGTCTACCGGCCCCGGACATATTCGAAGCCAAGCAGTCCTCAGCGGCAAGGCAATCAACTGAAACATAAAAAAGAAAAATAAGAAGCTACATAGCCTGATTTTGGTCAAACTACTGGTTCTGACCCCATAATACTCTCACACTCTTTAGCTTTGTTTTATTATTGAATTGTATGTTTAATTTTGCTAAATAAAATTTTTTTTCATGAAGCTTTTGTAATGATTTTTAATGCTTCTCTCTCTGGGAGAATCTGTTTATTTAGTGGCATATTATTATTCAAGAGCTTAATCTTAGCCTATGGAGAAACCTGGTCTTCAGCAGAAGGACATGATGTCACGATCCTCAGCTCTGAGGGAACGACTGATGATGATGATGATAACCTTTTGGTAATAACATTTATGTTGCAATAATTATATTATAGTTTGTCCGGACAAACTATACCTCTGTGGTTGAATTGTAATGAACAACATCAGTAATGTATGTGCATTGATTGCCGCTTTAATACTTGTATTACAAATACCACTTCGTCAGGGCGACCCCTGACCTTGGGCAGTGTAAAGTATATAATATTACGACAAGTTGATAGTAAATGACAAATATGCTCACCAATACTTCTTTCTTACCTTATTTTTTTTTTTTTTTATACTACGACGGTGGCAAACAAGCATACGGCCTGCCTGATGGTAAGCAGCTACCGAAACCTATGGACGCCTGTAACTCCACAGGAGTCACATGCGCGTTGCCGACCCTTTACAAAAAGGAGGATTCACTGTGTTGACGGCTAAAGGAACAAGAGGGTCCCTCATCGTCAACACACTGGGTCCTCTTTGAGCTCTTTGGCAACCTTACTCACCAGCAGGAACACAACACTATGAGTAGGGTCTAGTGCTATTTGGCTGTGGTTTTCTGTAAGGTGGAGGTACTTCCCCAGTCGGGCTCTGCTCCAGATTTGAGCGAGATGACATTCACTGAA
Organism: Pammene aurita; assembly: GCA_947086415.1. NCBI lineage: Eukaryota > Metazoa > Arthropoda > Insecta > Lepidoptera > Tortricidae > Pammene > Pammene aurita. Next base: position 9,149,195 of record OX352316.1, on the reverse strand, counting down.
CGTGCCCTACCACACTAAGCGAGATGCCATTCGCAGTGCCCATACCTCTCTTAAAACCTTATGTTATGATACATATTCCAAAATCGGCTTTCGTAGTTGTACCTATTCACATGCTCCATTGCCTGAATTGGCATTTTATAGCAACAATTACACTTCAAAAGTTCACAGTCACTTTAAAAGATAGGTTTTTAATTTATTACATAAATAATAATATTTTTCACAAAACATAAAAATTGTAACGATAGGTAGCTTCCATTCAGTAGAAATCTTCTGATTTGTGTTCGGTGTCGCTAGTGTCAAAATCAGCTGACAATATTATGGCGGCCATTATGATCCTTATCGAGGAGATAAAGAAGGGTCCTGGGTCATGTAACTTTTCGAACATTTGCAATAGGTTTGTAGAGCTTTTTAGAGATAAATAACGTTTATAAATAACGTTTTTGGGCTTCCGGACTTCAAGTAGGTTTGAAGGAGGTTGTAACTTTTTATGAATAAGCTTAGTGTTCAATTTTAACTAACGTGTTTCAATCTTCAATTTTTAATTTTCAATTACACTAACGTTCGGCCAACACTGGTGATAGTGATGATGATAGTCCAGTGATGAAAGTGGCACATAACATAGTAGATGATACAAAGTACAGTCAGCAGCAGACGTAGCGTTCAAAATTATCTTGACACGCCCTTAAAAAGAGAGGTATGGGTACTGCGAATGTCATCTTGCTATGTGTGGTAGGGCATAGCACAGCACAGCGAATGTCATCTCGCTCAAATCTGGAGCAGAGCCCGACTGGGGAAGTACCTCCACCGTACAGAAAACCACAGCCAAATAGCATTAGACCCTACTCATAGTATTGTGTTCCTGCTGGTGAGTAAGGTTGCCAAAGAGCTCAAAGAGGACCCAGTGTGTTGACGACGAGGGACCCTCTTGTCCCTTTAGCCGTCAATACCGTGAACCCTCGTTTTTTTTCTTTCAAAGGATCGGCAACGCGCATGTGACACATCTGGAGTTGTAGGTGTCCAAAGGCTACGGTAGCTGCTTACCATCTAGCAGACCGTGTGCTTGTTTGTCACCGTCCCGTTAAAAAATCTTTCCGATGATTTTATTCAAAAATATGAATAACAATAAATATCAATAATTTTTCACTCGCCTAAGCACGACCCTTTAAAAAAAATAAACCGCGATTTCAACAATAATAGTTTGCTTAATGAAAATATGGTTGAGTGGGTTCGAATAATTTCTATATTATTGTTTGAAGGACAAAAAATGTACAGAATAGGGGACTGCTCTATCACACACGGAGAGGCGTAACAGCCTTTGAAACGGCATTCAAGTGTCTATCTTATGTGTGAGCAATAAAGCAAAAATTCAAATGGTTTTGCGTTGTACATAGGCTCTTATGGGTATTGAGTGTATGAGGGAGAATGCTAGTTTTCTATTAGGTTTAGAGTACCCAATTTTGTAGTTTGTGTGTACGTGAAGTAGGAACAATCGAAATAAAAAATGGGTTCTTCTGCTTATTGTGATAAAAAGGTTTAAAATGTTAATGTAGGTAGGATTGTATGTCATTTATAGTTGAGAGTAGAATCAAAATTTTTACATTAAATTATAACATAAATTACAACAACAAAAACCTACTATGAAAAGCAAAAACGAACGTGATTCGTAGCATTCTTTATTTTATTGTTCAGTCACCGCCAATAGTATATCCCTACACGAAGGCCGCAAAAATATGTGACACGCTCTTATTTGTAGGGACATAAGAGCGTGTCACATATTTTTGCGGCCTTCATGTACTCGTATTAGGAAGTGTAGCATGACGCTACGTTTATCGTACGACATCTGTCGACTTTCTTCAGAACTTCCGTGTCTAAGGAAGGTCTAAGGCTTGGTCGCGGTTGATATATAAAAAGCGTACATTGTGATTCACGGCATTACGGGTAGATGGCGCTTATATCAGTCCGCATTTTGTAATACGACTGGCAGTTATAAAATTGAGATAATATCCGCCCTAATTTTGAATATGAATTTTTGAGGTATTCCAGATTGTCAAAAAAAAGGTTGATTTTTGATTGAGTGTGTCAGATCGACGGGGAGATTTTTAAAGAAAAATACATATTCTGGTTTAGTCTGAGGGTTTTGCTATAATTTGCTTAGTTGCATCGTGTTGAAGTGCGATTTATTTCTCTAGATTTTTGCGTTCAAACATTATATAGCAAGTGCTAATACATTATTGAAGCAAATACAAATTCTTTTCAATAACCAAATACGTTGCCGGGCAAAAAGGCCACCAGTGGGACCGCCTGAGCCGGAAGGACTCCGGAAGGCGCTTGTGGGTGCCGGACCGGCGAGACGGTCTGCAACCGTCGCGTGTTCCGCGTGATTCTTCACCGTCGTCGGAGAATTAGAGCCCGTATCCAGCGGGCTCTCCAAGTGAGAAAGAGAGTTCAGCGAGCTGTTGGGTCCGCCTAAACCAAAGGGGGGACGCTTGCCCACGAACTCTTTTCAATTTCAACTACAGCTTTAGCCATCCTGTCTTTCGAGAATATCATATTATTTACATTTTTTTAAAAACGTTATAAATCCGATTCCTTTTTTTTGTATCCAGTGTTTTTGTGCCATAATAGTTTTTTTTGTTGTTTTGCTAAACTTCCCAAAATTCCAATTGCCTCGTTTGACCTGCGTACAAAGACCTGGCTCTTTAATTTAGGCTACGTTCAGCCAGCGAATCATCTGTCACCATCCATATCACCCGCCTCATTAATCCATTATTTTCCTGCAGCCAAATTACCAGCCGAGTCTTTATTTGTACTTACCAGTTTTGCTAGTACTCCATCCTTTTTATTTTCCTTTTGTGCGGAAAGTAGACGTTTACGATACTAAGGTAACTATTGAATGTGAAATATCCTTATATAGGTACAGTTATCGTCATTTTTATGTGAAGTGCTAATATTAAATATTCTGATTATTGTAATTTAATTACATTCTAACCACTAAGGTAACTATTGAATGTGAAATATCCTTATATAGGTACAGTTATCTTCATTTTTAAGTGAAATGCTAATTTTAAATATTTTGATTATTGTAATTTAATTACATTCTGACCACTAAGGAAGTTATTGAATGTGAAATATCTTTATATAGATACCGTTATTGTAATTTTTACGTGAAATGCTAATTTTAAATAATCTGATTATTGTTGCTAATTTTAAATAATTTACTTTATCTTCAAAATTAAACGTGTTAATGCAATGATAGAAGTGTTTTACTGCAGAAGATGGGTTACCTATGTTTTACCAAAAAATGTTTGACAAATTATCAATTCCCAAAACATTTTTCGTAGAATTTCATTTGCCAAATAATCGTTTGCCAAATTAACACTTGACAAATAATTCTTACGCAACCTAACGTTTGTCATGTTCATGTTTAAGCAATAACTCGTTTACCAACTGGTACTTTGACCAAATTTCATTCAGTCAAATATGTTAGTTGGCATAATATGTTTTAACCAAAACAAAATAAGGCAAATGATTTGTATCGTCAATATTCAATTTACCATTTCTATTCCGTCGATTAATCAGCAGAGGAGCTCTTCAATGACAAATCATTTAAATGCGCTTTGCCTTGGGGTCACAGTTCTAACCTAACTTAACCTACTATTTTGCCAGCAGTCCGTTCTTTTTGGGGGTCAAAGTTCTAACCTAACCTAACTTACTATTTTGCCAGCAGTCCGTCCTTCTTGGGGGTCAAAGTTCTGACCTAACCTAACCTACTATCTGGTAGCAGTTCTTTTTTGTTAGGGGTCATAGTTCTAACCTAACCTAACCTACTATCTGGTAGCAGTAATTTTTTGTTGGGGGTCGCAGTTTTAACCTAACCTAACCTATTTTGGCAGCAGTCCGTTCTTCTTGGGAGTCAAAGTTCTAACCTAACCTAACCTACTATCTGGTAGCAGTTCTTTTTTGTTGGGGGTCACAGTTCTAACCTAACCTAACCTACTATTCTTCTGAATTCTTACTGTTTTCATAATTATTAAATCTTAATTTTTTTCTAAAATTTTATAACCCAAACAAATGTGATTTTTGTCTATTTATGGTATGCCGTAATATTAAATTGACTAAATGTTTATTGTCTAACGTTTTTTTGCCTTATTAAAGCATTTGCTAAAATACCAAATGCCATAATGTAATTTTTCGTAATAATATTTTGCTAAATAAAAATTTGACGTAATGAAAATATCCGTATTAAAATTGTGCCAAAGTTTACATTGGCAAACAAAATAGTTGCTAAAATTTGTTTGGGAAACGAAATTTGACCAAAATAAATTTGGTAAAACGGCAGGATCCCGCAGAAGATACTATTCCTGGTGACTGTACCTACACATTTTGACTGTTATTTGTTACCAAGGGCCGCATTCTAACTTTAAAACACATTTAGACACGATCTAACTTTAATACATGAACTACGAAATACATCTAGCGCCTAAAGTAATATAGTAATAATAGTTCTCTAAGTGAGAACCTATAATTGGCTTTGTGATTCTATTGTTATTTATGTATACTGTGTAGCGCTGTTGGTTTTCCATGTATCAAAATAAAGTAAAATAAATAAAATAAAATAAACGTCTGAATCAGAAAAATCTGAATTTGCTTGTAAATTATTCCGATGCAACTCCAATACAACTTTAATATCGGTTGATTATTTGTTGTGTGCTGGAGTAATGTTTGAGATAGATTGTGTTTTTAATGTATTGTTTATGTATTTAAAAATTAGAAAACGGTACCAAGACTAACCTATATATAATACCTATGTATTAATTTTACGGATCCCAAGTCTGTATTAAATACGTAATTCAAAAGTCGGTAATAAGCGTAATAAATAACTAAGTATATTCAAGTTGTTTCTGCAAATTGTTATTCAATCTTCTCTTCTTACTCCTAGCATTTGTCCTAGCTTTTTGCTCCATTGAGCCTGGGGTCCGCTAGGCAACCTAATCTCATGAATTGGAGTAGGCACTAGTTTTTACGAAAGCTACTGTCATCGGACCTTTCCTTGTTGGGATTATATTCGGTTTCCTCACGATGTTATCCTTCACCGAAAAAAAATGTTACTCTATAATGATTAGTACATTACTGCAGAGACCAGTAAGTAAGCTTTCCTGGCTGAGTATTTAGTAGCCGTCCGAGTCGAAGACGAGGACGGCTACAATACGAAGCCAGGTAAGCTGATTACGGTCGAAGCATGTATAGTGCTTTTCTCAAACATGTAAGGAAATATTTTAATACATACCCAAAAATACCACCTAAACTTAAGCAATTTTTCTTATAATTGCTCTAGGTAAACGTACTCATGTTTAAAAAATATGTATGAAAATGAAAAAAAAAATTACATTTATTCCTTAAACGACTAATTTTCAAACTTATTTATATAAAATTACTTGTTTAATGCTTCAGTTACTGGCTGAGTGATTTAATGTTGTATGAAAATCCTTTACGTACGTCGCGCTGAACCTGCCTTGGAATAGAGTCCCTACTGGTCTCTAATTACTAACGTAACAGGAACATTTCCGAGCATGTTTGAGAAAATTATATTACTTTTACTATGTTTTGATAACCTGTTTAATAATCCTCTCATTTTTTACAGGTAATATAAAAGTGTCTACATCTTACGACGCCAGTAACTTATATGTAAGTAGGTACTTATAAATACCTACCGGGATTACCCATACAAAAAATACCGGTAATTGTCAAATCGCGTCCCAGGCTATAACTTGTGAAGTGGTTAGAGGCGATGTATATAGAAGCCTCGTGAAGGTCAGCTGCTGCTCCGTTGGTGGGTTGAAGATCGGTAGCCATTTAATTACTGAAAAAAAAACGGTCCTCGCGTCCCGATTGAAAATTTGTCAGACTAGTTAGACTGTTAGTTTAAATTTGTTAGTTTATATGCTCTTACAAAAATGAAAAATCGTCAGCCGTCTGTATCGAGGTGGAAAGATCGTCAGCTGATGCCCTGAAGATCGTATGTTCACGTGACCAGCTGACGGTCTTTTCACTGCGATACAGCTGACTGATGATTTTTTTATTTATAATATTATGTAAACTCTCATCTGACAAAGTTTCAATCGGGACGCGATGACCATTGATTAAATCGCTGCCGTTCCTCAACCCACCAACAGAGAGGCAGTTGACTTTCACGAGGCTTCATTACGCATCGCCCTTAACCACTTGAGAAGTTATCGCTTGGGACGCGATGACCAACGAAATTTGTTCCTGGCTTACGGTCTAAAAGTTGCCATACAAATTTTGCGGTCACTATTCGATAAAACCACGGGGTTTTATATACGTGGGGGTATACGGATATGGTATACTTACGGGAAAATTAATATGTATATGATCCTAGCCTAACTGTACTATACTCAATACCCCCTTGGTCTCTACTTTACCTAACACTGGGACTCATAAAAGCTGATGATGATGATAAATCGTTCGAGTCGCGAGACGATACATAATATATATGAAAATAAGTATTTATACGTAAGCCTGGGCTAGCTGCGGCACAGATCAAATATAATCAAAACAGACTCGCCACTCTGGATAACACGTTGAATAATAAAATTAATAAAGTCAACGCAGGCACTTGGAAAGCGATTAAAAATAAGGAACACATCCTACATCTTTTCCCGACTATTTAAATAATTCATAGACATAGACTGTTTTTATTTAACATCACATGGAATTATAATTTTACAGAGAATGCTACAAAACGAAAAAAAAACCTAAAAACTAAGAAAATCCTTAATCCTTAAAAAATCCTTAATCCTTAAAAAAGTATTAATGTATGATGTTAAAAAGGAGTATTTCCTTTCTAAGATTTGTTTTTTCCAGATACTTAAATGAGGGCTCGATAGACCCTAACCTGACCAAATTCGCCCATTCCAACTGTAATTTTAATACGAAAATGGATAAATGTGTAATTTACTACACCCAATTATAAAATAATGCTCATACTAGCGGAGCGGTAATACAATTAAATTTAGCAATGTGTATTTTTTGCTATTTTAATATATTTTTTGCAATCGAACTGTCATAAATGTGTAGGTAAAGTTTGTTTTTGTTTTTGTACAAAGCGCTGATTATAGGTACATCGGCGTCCAAAAATTATAAAAAGCTACCTTAAAGTAAGAACCACGACGAAGTCAAAAGGAAGGGTAATGATTTTAGCAGTTAATGTATGAATGTATGTATGTTTGTTTTTACGTATGTTCCAACGTAGCGTCTAAACTATTCATTCGATTTTGATGAATAAGGTGTCAATTGATTCGTTATTATGGACCGGATAAACTGGGCTACATTTTAACCGACTTCAATGATAGTTTCCGTCTTCTTTCTCTTCCCTCACTGCTGAGGATCGCGAGCATTCGTGACCACAATGTAGCTTGTTTCCATAAAGTGCGGTCATAGTCATAGGCCATGTGGTCTGCAAAATAGTTTCCGTAGTCGAGTCTGCACTAGTTTTATGACTTAGGGTGGGTTGCACCATGCACAATTAACGGACTCATCAACGTTAAATATGGAAGCACTGCTGTCATCCCATAGAAAACTGTTCATACAAGAAAATTTGAACGATGATGTTGACGATTTGGTGCAACCGGCCCATTCTCAAATGTAAGTAGCGTATCTTCTGTTACCACATAATCTATGTCCTTGGCCCGGAGATATAAAACAAGATGGCGTCTACAAATGGATCTGTCAACGGGAAGACCTCAGGGATCTCCAAGCAACCCTCATAATGCTGTTTACGTATAGTTTTACTTTAGTCATAGATAAAATAGTTATTTTTAGCCACAGAAGAGGTTTATTTTGATAATAAAATTACAAATATTGAGATTAAAATAATCAGTTGCCTCAGACGGGAATGAATGAATGTTTTATTGCACACCTTAAAAAAACAGCACAGTAGAAAAAAAACATGATAAAAAGAGGCAAACAACAGGCGGTCTTATCGCTAATGAGCGATCTCTTCCGCGGAATCGAGTTAGTGCTCGAAAAATGTACAGGCAGTAACAAAAATGACGGTTATCCTTTTATAAGGGCATCACTGGGATTGTGTTCTAATTATGAATAACTAAGGAAAAAAATTCGGTTGTCTGTAAAGTCGGTTTACTGACGATAGTTGAACGTGACAACGTCATAAGAAAATAAATTTAAATTTCACTGCACTTCATACTTGACGAAAACATGTAAAGCTTGATTCACACACAGCGCGAGCGCGGGCGGGCGCGTGACCGAGCGGGCCCGCGACGCTTTTGTATTCAGTAGTTTTATATGACCATCTTCACACACGCAGCGGGCGCGGGCGGTCGCTTTTTTTCCCGCGCACGCCCGTGCCCGCCCGCGCCCGCTGCCACAAACAGAGCGCGGGCGCGGGCGGTCGCTTTTTTTCGTCATACGTTCATTTGTAAACAAGCCCACACACAGAGCGCGTGCGCGGGTCGGGCGCGTGCGCGCGTTTCATTGAAGTTGTATTTTTTTACAAAAAAAATTGAAGTTAATGAAAAAATAATAGAATGTGTTCGCAAACACAATTGTTTGTGGGTGTAAAAACCGATCTTCGTATGTAGAAACACAGTTCTTTACACAATCGATGGTAGTCTCCAAATTTTAAACCTTTTTTATTGATTTCGTGAAACCATACTTTCTTTTTTTTTCGAATTCTGTTTCTCAAAATAAGCAGACATAATAATTCGTCGTCTGTGTCCGTATCCTCCGACATGTTAGTACAGACTGCCTCGGAGCCGCCGCCGAGCATACACACTGCGGCGCGGGCCCGCGCCCGACCCGACCCGCGCTCTGTGTGAAAGCCAATAGACCCGTCGCGGGCCCGCTCGGTCACGCGCCCGCCCGCGCCCGCGCTCTGTGTGAATCAAGCTTTAATGTATTATTGTATAGCAGCTGTCCACGCGGACGCATCGCTCACTCAAGTAGGAGAGAGACAGATGTCGAACGCTGCCGAACGCGAAGGCCGATTGTGCCTCTTTGTCGCTCGTTCCGCGCTCTCGCTTGCACTTCAAGTCTTAAATGGAACGCCTCAGAGCGAGGTAACGCCGCATGAGTCATGTTTTTTCGTGCGTGCAGCCGGCTCCATCGAATTATAAGACGTTGTCACGTCAAAAATTATTTAAAAAAAATGGTTTTGTGTGGGAGGGTTGGCCGGCTGAGTGAGACGAAGTGTCCCATACAAAAAAAATAATGCGTCAAAAAAAATGTTTCTCACACTTTTTCTTACTTGCAATACGGTACCAATTATGCCCTAAAACGGCTCACCAGTATGTTTGTTACATCCTGTATAAATAGAGGGCACAGTTTAAGAAATTTTTGTGCTCCAATTTTGATAGCTTTACTAAATGGCGCGGTATGGCCCAATACATGCGGTAACTCTGAAGGGCAATCTGACCAGAGCTAACCAAAGTTACCGCATGTATGGGGCTGTACAGATTCAAGATTCAAGATATTTATTCATGACGTGCACAATATTACATACAAATTTACAGACAAACAAAATGAAGACGTGGTGTAGCACCACGAAATGGACCCTGCTCAGCAAAAAAAAATGCTAGCTAGTATGTCATAGCTGACCTAGCTAGCGCGCTGGTCTTCCGTAGGGCCTACTTGGTGATGCCACGACAGATAACACAAACTGAAGACAAAAAATTGAAAATAAAGTTATACTTAACCACAAACAATTAAAAAGAGGAACGCAAATGACGAATGAAACAACTACACATGTACAGGAAAATACAAAATAAATATGGGATAATATAAAAACATATAGGGCAGATGCCCCGGTTTTGGCCATTTTCAACTTTATTAAGGTCTAGACAAATTTACAAGTCTATGGTTTATAGTTAATATAAGAGTAAATTATGGCAGCATAGATAGCATTGTTCTCTGTCATGTATCAGTTGTCAGGAGCCATGGAAAAAAGTGGCCAAAACTAGTAGCTCCTGCGCCCCTTTCTGACATTTCGTTAAAGAAAAAAATAAGACCTAATGTCAGAACCTTAACAGCGGAGATTCATAAAAAATAGTAATATATTTTTAATGACTCAGTACATAAAGAGTGTCATATTGCCTTATTTACGCAAAATGACGTACGTCTGAATAGACAAACTCTCCTTAAAGTGGCCGAAACCGGGGCATCTGCGCTAAGGGACATACACTACAGGTAAAAAAATAATAATTATGTACTTATCTATTAAATGCAACTAGTGTAATGTAATTTGTCGTTACAGCGCCATCTAGTAACGCTATGAACCTTGGAGCACAAACATTTCTTAGACTGTTTCCTCTATTCATACATTCTCTTTACATACGACACATTCAATCATAGCTCGAAATGCAATCCCGATGTGCTAACTTCGTTGACCTAATTGAGTGCATTGCATACATCCCCGCGTGCAGCGATTATTGGAACTTCAGAGAATGAAAATTCAAATCGCTTTTACGGCCTTTAACGGCCTCCTAGCCTAGTTGGTAGTGACCCTGCGTGCCACAGACTACTCATCATTAAGCTTTTACAAGGAGCACGAGGTCACCACACCACACATAAGCTCAATTTTATTCGTAAATTTCTACGATTCGAATAGCACATCTCAACCAATGGTGTAGTATTCCAAACCATTTTGCAGTATAACCATCCAGGTTAGCCCCTATAACTTAATTTTTGTGGATATTTTTAATTCACATGAGTAATGATCAAAGACGTTAACTCAAATGACATAAGCTGTCGCGCTCTTATAAAAAATTAGTACGGGAGCGCTGATGTGTGGTGACCTCGAGTTTTACTTATCTGTCGTTGGTTGATGTTATCTGTGCTGCGTACGAAGCAGGAGGTCCCGGGTTCGAATCCTAGTCAGGGCATTTATTTCTGTGTTTATCACGGACATACGATCCTGAGTTATGGATGTTTTCTATGTATTTAAGTACTAGCTTTTGCCCGCGGCTTCGCTCGCGTTAAATTCGGGATAACACGGTTCCCCTTTCCTGATTGCCCCGCGGAATGCTCCATGCAAACTTCCACCCCCCATTTTAGGGAAGTGGGGGGCTAGAAAGAGACAAAAAGTAGCCTATGTCACTCTCCATCCCTTCAACTATCTCCACTTAAAAATCACGTCAATTCGTCGCCCCGTTTTGCCGTGAAAGATGGACAAACAAACACACACATACACTTTCCCATTTATAATATTAGTTGCTACTTATATATCCGGAAACAAAAAAACAAACAAACGTACACGGCTGAAAATGGTTTTATTGTTTTTCAAAGTATTCCCCTTGATGATCTATGCACTTTTGCATTCGCGTGAACCAATTTTTAAAGCACTTCTGCCACTCCGCCTGAGGTACCTCCATAACGTGTTGTTTGAATGCGTCGACAGCATCTTCAGCGGTCGAAAATCGTTGACCGCGTAATTTATTCTTTATATTTGGAAATAAATAAAAATCGTTGGGTGCCAAGTCAGGGCTGTACGGCGGATGACCCGTTAATTCCACATTTTGACCCTCCAAAAATAGAGTTGTTTCGCGTGACGTATGACAGCTGGCATTGTCATGATGAAGAATGATTCTTCGTCGCTGGTTAGTTTTACGAATTTGTTCAAATACTTCCGGTAAGCAAATGGTCGTGTACCACTCTGAATTAACCGTTCTACGGTTTTCTAGTGGCACTGTAGCTACATGGCCATTAATACCGAAGAAGCAGGCCACCATTTGTTTCAATGTACTTTTTGCACGAGTAACTTTTGTAGGGTTCGGCTCATTTTGAAACACCCATACCGTTGATTGTTGCTTCGTTTCGGGATCGTATGCATAGATCCAGGATTCGTCACCTGTATAGATGTTATAAACGGCTTTTGAGTCACCACGGTTATATTTTTTTAACATTTTATTGCACCATTCGACGCGAGCATCTTTTTGCTCTTTTGTTAAGTTGTGGGGTATCCAACGCGAACAAAATTTTTTTACAGCCAAATAATTATGTAATATGCTATTAATGCTGGTCATAGAAATACCCAGAGTCGCCTCTATCTCGCAGTACGTAACATGTCGGTCGTCCATTATAAGTTTTCGCACAGCCTCGATATTTTGTTGTACAACGACCGATTTCGGGCGACCTGTCTTAACTTCGTCCGTAAGCATACTACGTCCACGATTGAACTCACTAAACCAGTGATACACAGTAGTTTTAGATGGGGCTTCATCACCAAAAGTTGAAGTTAGTTGATCTATGCACTGTTGTTGCGTTAAACCACGCCGAAAATCATAATAAATCATAGCACGAATATTTTCACGAGTGAGTTCCATTCTTGCTGCGAGATGACATTTAAAACCCGTCAAAAACAAAACACGAGCGTTAATAAGAAAGAAAAAATATACCGGCCAGTACTTAAAAAAGTTCAAATTTTACCATGGAGGTCAAATATGCTATTTAAGAAGATTGTAATCCCGGTTTCCGGATATATAAATAGCAGCCTATGTATCGTCACATAGTAACAAGCCTTATTGAGCTTACTGTGGGACTAGGTTGAATTTATAATATCTAGTTATTATTTATTTTAAAAATCAACGCGATAATCAATAGCGACATCTTGATAACTACTAGAATGTGGGTGTATTTAGAAGCTGCACCCCCCCCCCCCCTCCCCCCCTCCCCCCTGAATGACCCTCCATTTATATCAACTTGCCCCCATCCTGGGCAATCTGCTGGCGACGCTCTCGTATCTCCTGACATGATGGCGCGGTCGGTAGGATACCAATTCCTGGGTGCGTAAACAACGTGCCAATCGTTAACGGTAGCGAACGAAACGCAACTGTCACTGTCGCACTAATATGGAAGAGTGATAGAGAGCTACGGAGCGTTAACAATTGTTAAGTTGGCTACGGAAGTACGCACCCTGAAGTTATAGAGCGGACCCCAAGGCCAGTGGAGCAGTGGCAAAAAGCCGGAACAAACGTTAGGAGAATCTAGATGATAATGTTGGAGCATACAATTTTCAATTATAACTCGAAATGCGATCCAAATGCTTTAACTAAGTTGACCTAGTTCAGTGCCATCTGTGATTCGTTCCCGGAAATGTTCACCAGGAAATTAGCGTATTGTGCTTAGATGAAGTTTCCGTTATATATACTCGTAGGCTAGGCTAGTTTTAGTTTTTCGATGTTTCTCAAATGTATGTGGGTTGTACAGTATCTTATCTTCCTACACGAAGGCCGCAAAAATGTGACACGCTCTTATGGACCTACAAATAAGAGCGCGACACATATTTTTGCGGCCTTTACTTAGGATGTATAAAATTTTTGAGCATCTAAAAAACTAAACCTGTCTTATTCGTACTTACTTATGTTAGCTTAATAACTAGTCACTAAACATGATCTTTGCATGATTAGGTATAGTTGAAAACAAAAGCGTAAGTATTGTGGACAATATAATGTGATAGTCTAGATTCTAGATTAAAAGGTACCATTTGGCGGTCAGCGCTTACGTTTTTATTGCTCCAACAGGGCGGACACGTCATACTACAAAATTCGTTTGAGCGCCTTTGTATGCACGGCACGTCTGTACACGCTTTAATGTATGCGGGCATCTCAGGGCGCTGTTTCCGCAGTTGAAATGACGTTTGACAATAATAAATAAATAAATAAATATTATAGGACAATCTTACACAAATCGACCTAGGCCTACGGTAAGCTCAATAAGGCTTGTGTTATGGGTACTAGACGACGATATATATAATAGATAAATATGAATAAATACTTAAATACATAGAAAACATCCATAACTCAGGAACAAATATCTGTGATAAACACACAAATAAATGCCCTGACCAGGATTCGAACCCGGGACCTCCTGCTTCGTAGGCAGAGTCACTACCGACTAGGCTAGGAGGCCGTTAAAACACACAATATACCGACATTTTGCTTTTTATCGACCCGCTGCCAACCACACTGATTAGTCTACTAGTTTCCTACCAATCGGCCGCCGCGGGGTAGCGTAGCGTGGCCGTTCTGTATGAAATACTATTATTTATTCTGTGACTTACGCGCCTTTCCCCAAATGGTACCTTTTCCAAAAAATTGTCACCTTTGATCACTTGGTCTGCCAAGCTACTTCTGTGCATACGATATCCAATCAAAACTGCAAATTCACTAACTCCATGACCCAATTGAGCGCCATCTGTCCTTTTCCAAAAAAGTGCCACCTTTGATCACTTTGTCTGCCAAGCTACTTCTGTGCATACGATATCCAATCAAAACTGCAAATTCACTAACTCCATGACCCAATTGAGCGCCATCTGTGATCAGTTCCAGGAAATTCCACTCGGAAATGAACGTATTGTGCCCAGATCGAGTGCAGATTCATCTAGGCCGTGTGCAGGAAGGTGTTCGATTAAGCGGATGACAACGGCCGATGACCTTAAAATAGTGGTATTACTGCAATTGTTCTTTATTGTTTTTTTTCCTTCTGTGTTGCGTTGCATGTTTTTTTTTTGTCTGTAGGTAGTTGTGTCGTCACTCGTTGGCCATAATAAGTTGGCTATAAGTTAGGTCCCTACTGAAAATCGGCGCCGCGGCTCGCCGGGTCCTTTTTATCGTCTGTTTATATACCATTTCGTGTACAATTTAACTGGTGTGACGTGAATAAATCTATTTTCTTTCTTTCTCTCTCCTTTCTTCTTTCAATGTTTTAAACTGTCTTTTGTCTAGTTTTCACAGATAATAGAGAACATGCATGAAAAATATTTAATCGAATCTGTGGCATAAACACGTTCAACAACCCCAAACTAATATAAACAAGTGGAAATCCGTAATAATTTTTAACAGTTTTTTAAAGATATTGCGGTTTGAAAACGTAACATTTTAGGCATTTTTTTTTATACATCAAATGTATTTTCGAAACTGCAGTTCGATTACTTATGTCCTAACAAGAAAAAAAATGTACGACAACTATATAGCTAAACGCATTTTTTCGTGCCTAAAATTACAAAAATCTTACAAAAACTTGTTCCATCCAAACAGTTTTCTGCAACTTTGTGAACGGTGACGTCACAATCTACACACTTTTTGTATGGGGCGTTTTGACGCGCGGCGCAGACGCCTAACGTATTTTCACATTTTTGACGTTTCAGGGCTATCATAGATAGTAGGTTTATTAGAGACATTTGAATCTACAGGGAAACAGAATCGAATGAGGACTTCCGAAAAAATCATGCATATTCCTAATTTGTAACCGAATAGAACTTTATGTTTGAAACGAATAAATATGTCATTTATGCATCAAGGCGGTTTGTTTACAGAGGGCCTATCGCGAAACGCCCTTAGTCGCTCGAACATGCAAGAGTGATAGAGAGACAGATAACGAAATTTCCATTTTCATGTTTTGCGGTAGGCCCTCTGTTTGTGCTAGTGCCGCCCCCTACGCAGAGTTTTGCGTAATATTAATATTCCTTATTGACTTTATTAGTTTTATTACTAGTCGTCTCGAACTGAGAACTCGCGATTTACTTGCAAACGGGTTGACCAATATAACAAGACCCTTATGAAGATCGTTTCGCACCTTCTAGCTCCATAACCCCTTGATCGATCCTGCTCATAAACGAACTCTAGAATTGTACTTATCCATGGTACAACCTCACTGAATTTCATAACGATCAGATAAGCGATAGTAAAGTTATCGCGGAACAACTACTGAAAATCAAAAAGCCGTCGAAATGCACAGACGACTAGGTAGCCAGGTGACAGTTCCGTTGCCTTCGAAGTTGTCTGTAAGAACTTCACTTCGCTTACGCTCCGCTCGTTCGAAAACAGTTTTCGATCAATAACTATTCGTTTTGGGAAAGAACCAGAAATATATGTATTAATTCTATTTTGAAGAACTTTTTTATTTTTAATACACGATTGGATTTCCATGACCTGACTGATAAGATAATATTAGTATAATATTGTACACGAAATGCGTCCAAAGACGACTCAGTGAGCATTATAATATTAACAAAAAAAATCATATTCGTTTCCAAACAGCAAACAATATAACTACCCAAAAACATTTTAATTTGATAGCTAAAGGCAGATAGCATTCCATTTACCGATATCGTTAAAAAATAAAAAAAATACACTGAATTTACAATACGTTTTGTGATACCAAAAATCCTAAACGGCCAATATATTTTTCCATTCCGTATAATACCTTCCTGTTTATCAAAATCGACCTTATCTATATTACCGTAAAGTCTATATTCCTTCAACATTTAGATATAAGAATTGTACTGGAACAATTTCCCGACCGATTGGCTAATAGCCGCCGGAAGCTCCGATGACGTCACGGCACTTCCGGTCCGCCATTTTGGCGTGTAAAAAATGCAAAGCTTAGGGACCACTTACTGTGTAGCCTTAAAAGTCTGTAGTAAACAAAGTAATATAGAGTGCTTATATTATACAGGATGTTTGCGTAATACAGGATGGAACAAAAATCGTGATGATCCGTTTAAGGGCATAATGGGTATCGTATAGCGACTAAGGAAAAGTAGGAAAAAGTTTTCGAACGCGAATAAATTTTTTTTTTTTTGTGTGAATTTTTTTTTTTTAGTTTTTCATAATTAGAATATGATACCAATTATGCCCTTAAACGGATTATCTGCATTTTTGTTACATCATGTACAGGTGAATAATAGACAGAAATAAAATTGTACTTGCAGGTAAGGTAAATCATGGACCGATAGATTTGTGATAGATAGGTGGCAAACAATAATACAACCCGTTTGAATAAGCGGTCACCGGCAGTGGACCCCTGCAACTCAAGGGGTGTGACATGCGCGTTGCCGGTCCTTCAAAACCGTTACACTCCTTTTTGAAGAGTAGAGGCTAATAAATATAGCATCAACCTTCATGTTTTCAACCGACTTCAAGATTTCGAAGGATCTTTGTTTTTGCTTTTTTTTACCGATTATTCGAAGAGGGCTGAACCGATTTGAAAAATTCTTTTTCTGATTGAATGAGTATATTTACTATACAGTTGGTCCCATTGTAACCAGGTCAGGATCTGATGATCGGATTCTGGGGAAATCTAGGGAACTCTTCAAATATTTAAGGCACATTTTTACAGTAGCTCGCGCATTTCCTTTTGGAAAGGTGGAGCCTAAGTGAAGTCGGGTTCTTTTTTGTTTAAAATTATTTTATTTAATCTTCATAATAACGACTTATAAACTTTTTATAAAATTCTAACATAACAGTCACTTATACTTACAAAAAGACCAGACGAAATCGATTCGTCAATCGAATTAGAAAACATATTTCTCGATTGGCCGGATACTATTCGATTATCGCGCTCAACGGAGTAGGGTACGGTTCATGGGGACAGAATCGGTACTTTTACCCTAATGTGGGGTGGCTAATAAGAGTAATAAGCTTTCTGACTCCGACAATGTTGGATCTTTCAATAGTTTTAAGAGGCTGACAACACCCGATGACCTTCATATTGACTTTACTTAAACAGTTTTCAGCTGTAAGTACTTGTTTTGGGAAAGTAAAAAAAATATATGTTAATATTAATATATGTATTTGCAAGAACTTTGTTAATTCCGATACACGATTGGAGGAAATTTCCCCATACGCGTTTATTATACAGGATGTAACAAAAATACTGGTGATCCGTTGGGGTATTGGTATCATATTGCGACTAAGATAAATTAGGGAAAAAATTTTTAGACGCGAAAAAAAAAATTTTTTTTTGCATGGGATACGTCGCCCAACCGGTCCAACCTTCCGTACAAAACCGTCCAGCCGACTTCAAAAAATCGGTGAACATACATAAATAATTTTGAACAAAAAAAAACCGACTTCACTAAACAAAAAGCAAATGCTTTTTGTTTCCAAAAGCAAATGCTCGAGCTGCTGTAAAAAATACCCGAATCACTATAGGTGTGCCTATAATAGTTGAAGAGTTCCCTCGATTTCTCCAGGACCCCATCATCAGATCCTGACCTGGTTACAATGGGACCAACTGTGAAGTATACTCTTCCAAACGAAAAAATAATTTTTCATATCGGTCCAGCCGTCTTCGAATAATCGGTGAACATACATTAAAAAAAAAACAAAGATCCCGACGAATTGAGAACCTGCTCCTTAGTCGGTTGAAAAAAACATCGCGCTACCTCACCAAGCATCTGGGTAAAGTTGCTCTAACTGGTTACATGTCAATTTACACTTAAATTCAATCATCCAGCCCGTGGATGGAGTGGTGGCCCCTTTCAGATGAAAGAAGCCCCTGGCGTCCGTTGGCTCGTTGGCTAGATGACGTTCGGAAGGTTGCGGGTCACTTCTGGATGAAATTGACACAAGAGTCTCAAGTGGCGTACACGAAGCCTATGCTCAGCAGTGGGCGATAAAGGGCTGATGATGATGATGAAGATCCAGTCCATACTTTTGTATGACATCATCCAATAAGGGTACCGTAGCAGAAATTTGAACTAAATACCTACGGAGGGGCAATATTTTAATTTGGGCGGACCGGGGGCTCAGGTATGTACGGATAGCAAAAACAATCTGATTTAATTAAAAATATAAATCGAAACAATGGGCTGGACAATCCAATTTGTTCATACAAAAAAACCGGCCAAGTGCAAGTCCGACTCAGCACGAAGGGTTCCGTACCATCACTATCATTGGCATCATCATTATCATTACATAGTATAAAACAATCATTACATAGTCGCTATCCGCTGTCTGTCGCTTATATCTTTAAAAGTTCGCAACGGATTTTTATGCGGTTTATATATAGAAATTTAAATAGATAGTGATTCAAGAGGAAGGTTTATATGTATAATACTTGCATAATATAGTAGAGAAACACTGATAATTTTAGAGGTTTCTAATGTGATGTCGTAAATAAACGCATGTTTTGCGCTTACGTTGCAAACGCTGGCTGAACCCTACGAGATAGATCAAAATAATGTATCGGTATTGTACACCTTAAAAAGGTCTACAAAAAAGTCCGCAATGGTAAATGTCTATCTCTTAGGAATAACCAACAATAACCATTTTCTTATCCCTTGCGAAGCCGGGGCAGGTCGCCAGTTACCTATGAAAACGGCAAATAAATCATGTCTGTTGTATGGGAGCCCCCTTACATAATTATTTTATTCTGTTTTTTAGTATTTTTTCTTATAGCGGCAAAAGAAATACATCATGTGTGAAAATTTCAACTCTCTATCACGATAATAACGAGGTATAAGATAAGATTTTCTTTTCTGACGCTACCTAGTGATTGGACCCCGCCCAGGGCCGATAGACATTGCTTAGCCATTGAAGCACTAAATACTCTATCTATATATATTAGGGATGTCACGTCATGTCATGCACGAACATGAAAAAAATCTGTCCCTGAGGAATTAGTTTAGTTGTAAACGTCCATTATTATTCTCACTTTCACTTTTGTTACTATGTAAAAAAAAATATGTTGTTTTATAGAAAACTAGCCTTTTCCCACGGCTTCGCCCGCGTACTATAAGTACTCAAAAGGATACGATACCCATGTTGATTTTCAGACTTTGTGACCACATTTGCCCCTTTTGGGGGTTGAATTTTCAAAAAACCTGAAACACGTGTTTTCTCATTTATCGTTAGGAATACTCCTCTGAAGTTTCGATTAAAATAGTCTAACAAATCTTGATTCGCCATACAAACTTTGGACCCGCATTTTACCCCCTTAGGGGTAGAATTTTGAAAAATCCTTTCTTAGTGGATCCCTAGACCTTATAAGGAACCTACGTGCCAAATTTGGAATCTCTAGAACCAGCGGTTTGGGCTGTGCGTTGATATGTCAGTCAGTCAGTCAGTCAGTCAGTCAATCAGTCAGTCAATCAGTCAGTCAGTCAGTCAGTCAGACAGTTTCTTCTTTTATATATTTAGATTTACACGGTATTTTTTTATATTATGTATTACAGTCGCCATCAAATATATCGGAGCGGCCAAGGTACTCAAAAATTTCTGAACCTACATTCTATCGCCTCGGCAATAGAGGCGTTGTTCAGATATTTGTGACCACCTTGGCCGTTCCGTTATATTTGATGGCGACTGTACAATATTACTACAAAATTGATCTATATATCACTTTAGATTCGATAACTATTCTTCAACACAAAAACAGCTGTTCGTAAAACCTGCCGCCACATTTGACGCCAAGGTTACTCTGCAGGCCTAGGCCTGAAAAATTGTATGATATCCCAATACAGTCTCCTCGAGTTGCTGCGCCGTCCGAAACTGAATACTTCCAAGCATATTTATTACAGCCTTTTCCCGCGGCTTCGTCCACGTACTATAAGTACTCAAAAAGGATACGATACTCTACTATTGATTTTCAGACTTTGAGACCACATTTGCCCCTTTCAGGAGTTGATTTTTCATAAAACCTGAAACACGTGTTTACTCATTTATCGTTAGGAATACTCCTGTGGAGCTTCGAATAAAATAGTCTAACAAATCTTGATTCGCCATACCCCCCCCCCCATACTTTGGACCCCCATTTTACCCCCTTAGGGGGTGAATTTTGAAAAATCCTTTCTTAGTGCATCCCTAGACCTTATAAGGAACCTATGTGCCAAATTCGGAATCTCTAGAACCAGCGGTTTGGGCTGTGCGTTGATATGTCAGTTAGTCAGTCAGTCAATCAGTCAGTCAGTCAGTCAGTCAGTCAGTCAGTCAGTTTCTTCTTTTATATATTTAAGAAGAAGAAGATAAGGAACGTAACGAGAATATGTCATTCCATGTCTAATAAAAATGTCGTACTAAGTCGGTTCTGAGTTAGATTTGTCTGACCATAGACTATTGGTTTACATCTGCCGGCCTGATTACATACAGAGTGTATCTCGGCCCTTGGGACGAGGAGGCAATATGCTTGGTTTCCTGCTTACGAATGACGTAGTTATATGCAGGCAGTGTCTTATAGACGGAGAGCTAGCCACGTCAGAAATTACACAATAATGAGAGCAACGAAACCCCTCCAGTCAGTTTGCTATACTATGGTTATTTTTAGATCTGGACATCTGGCAGCTGTAAAGTGGTGGAGGTCAAAGAATGCAAACCACATCAAGAAAACAAATCCTAGAGTTCTGGGTTTGATGCCATATTATGAGAAATTATATAAATAATTAGATTATATCATTGACAAAAGTTTCTGTTGGGGGAATTTAGCAGTGCCAAACGACCTTTAATGTAATTCATATTTTGTAGCCGACTGTTTTTGTTCACGTAATAATACGCAATGTTTTTTGTTCAAATGTTAAAATATAGGCCCTGTCCTTTATAACTGAGACAACCTCGGCAGTTTTTACCTATTTTGGTATTACTATTTTCCAATTAAAAAAAATTGTTAGTCTGCCACTTGACCTCCACCCATTTAAAGCTGCGAGATGCCCGGATCTAGCAATAAGGATAGTATACCAATCAAACCAGACGTGTTTTGTGGCTCTCATTATTGTGTCATATCTGACGTGGCCAGCTCTTAGTCCATAGGCAGGACACTCGAGTAAAACCCGGATACATGCCCTAGTGGTGTCTTACATTAAAATAATGGCTGTCAATTTGTACTAATCACTTGTAAATCTTGACGCTGAATCAGTTTAGTTTTACTGGGCATTTTCCGCAAGTAGACATCCAACGCACGGTGGGCTGAAAATCGGCCTCCATAGAAATAGAAACCGAAGTCTTAAATTTGAACTTTTTTTTATTGGAATAGCTATGGTTAGGTGTTATTATGTCTCAAAATTAATCTTAGCTTATTTGGTTGGAAAAATAATTAATTATATTTTTTTTCTAAATCTTTGTATGGCGCGTATCAGAAAAATCGAGTTTTCTCCGAAAATAAAAAGTTAACCGTAATATCCTGACAAATGATTTTAAACACAATTATTCTTAATTTTTCCACATAATTATAATTTTCCTACGGGGTGCACTTTAAAAAAAAAAATCGAAATATAATTTTTATTTTTTTTATTTAATTTTTTTATAATTATTTTACATGATTTTTAAAGTGGGGCATTCCACTCATACAATAGTATGTTATTCAATCAAATACAAACACTGAAAACATTGAAAAAATAATCAACCCAGCCGGACTTGAACCTGGCATCGATACGCCTTACCGGGACTCGATCGCTTTACCAATTAAGCTATGGGTTCAGTTGAAACTGAACCCATAGCTTAATTGGTAAAGCGATCGAGCCCCGGTAAGGCGTATCGATGCCAGGTTCAAGTCCGGCTGGGTTGATTATTTTTTCAATGTTTTCAGTGTTTGTATTTGATTTAATTTTTTTATTTTAATATGGTTAAACTCGTTATTTAATCGAATCAATAACTTACGCGTAGTGAATTTTTGTTCTAAGCAAATGTATAGAGCGTACGAGTAAAACGGATTTTTTTTTCAAAAATTAAAGGTATACCGTAATATCCTTGCAGATGATGTAAGAACCAATTATTAAGGATATTTTCACATAACGCGAACTTTTCTACCGTATGCACTTATTTAATAAAAAAGAAAAAACTTATTTTTTCATGCTGAAATAGCTATTTATCATTGTTTTAATCAAATAAATAATAAACATACAAGAGTTACAAGTAGAAAATTGAAAATAAAACCATTAGGTACATTAATACCCTTGCATCCTCTTTATTACATTATCTTTGTACTCGTACTTAATGAAATAGTATTTAACAAATGGCACATTGAAAACTGATGAGTCTAAAATTAATGATCGTTAATGAGGTCCGGTTACAATTGTTAGTAGATAATATGAATGCAGTTTAATCATTAAGGTTTTAATCATTATGCTTATAATTAGACGTAAAACTAATTACAATAACAATGATATAGAATGGTGGTGTTCATTAGTACTTGCAATAAATAGGTAAGGGGTACATTTTATATTTTAGTTAATCTTGAGCTTCTCAACCGCTAACATACGACCATAAACCATGGACAGTCTTATTACGAACTTGGACTTGTTTGTTATCCTAAAATCTCAAAAAAGAAACAGGCTTTCTTCCCTGAAACTTTAGAATTATTCATTTGTCTGGAACCTCAAGAACAAGAAGTGACAGATACCTCAAATGTGTACCCTGATTCTGAAATGGACACGGATTCGGAAGTAAGCGACCAGGAAAACTAAACTTTCTGGATTCCTATATTAGCATTAGAATACTTTTAATTAGGATAGCATTACACATACTTATTTCTGTTTTTATGTAAACCAATTATTGATAATGTTACTGATATTTATTTAATTAAGTAAATTCGTAGTATCTACTAATAATTGTAACCGGACCTCATTAACGATCATTAATTTTAGACTCATCAATTGTCAATGTGTCATTTGTTAAATACTGTTAAAGATAATGTAACAAAGAGGATACAAGGGTAATAATAATAATGTAAAGGATGTAATGGTTTTTTCTTCAATTTTCTACTTGTAACTCTTGTATGTTTATTAAAACAATGAGAAAAAGCTATTTCAGCATGAAAAAATAAGTTTTTTATTTTTTATTAAATAAGTGCATACGGTAGAAAAGTTCGCGTTATGTGAAAATATCCTTAATAATTGGTTCTTACATCATCTGCAAGGATATTACGGTATACCTTTAATTTTTGAAAAAAAAATCCGTTTTACTCGTACGCTCCATACATTTGCTTAGAACAAAAATTCACTACGCGTAAGTTATTGGTTCGATTAAACTCAAATTCATTTTTTGTAGTCAAAATAACGAGTTTAACGATATTAAAATAAAAAAATAAAATAAAAAAAATTAAAAATATATTTCGATTTTTAAAAAAAAAAGTGCACCCCGTAGGAAAATTCTAATTATGTGGAAAAATTAAGAATAATTGTGTTTAAAATCATCTGTCAGGATATTACGGTTAACTTTTTATTTTCGGAGAAAACTCGATTTTTCTGATACGCGCCATACAAAGATTTAGAAAAAAAATTATAATTAATTATTTTTCCAACCAAATAAGCTAAGATTAATTTTGGGACATAATAACACCTAACCATAGCTATTCCAATAAAAAAAAGTTCAAATTTAAGACTTCGGTTTCTATTTCTATGGAGGCCGATTTTCAGCCCACCGTGCAACGTGCCTATTTTGCGTGAAACGGGGATGGCGCTACTCTAACCACCCCAGCTCCTCCACGAACTCCAGCAAGGCCTTTATGTTGCTTACCGCGTCGTGTAAGGTGCTTGGAGACCCTAGATGCTTAGTTCTGTATACTTCTACCTGTTTGCAGTCTGGCAGAATGTGTTTAGTCGTTTCCTCCGTCTCCATACATGCTCGGCACTTCAATCGGTACGGCAATCATGAACATGAAATGAAAACTATTTATTTGGTGCAAAGAAAAGAGAAACAATATACACCTAAATGGTTGCCACTCAGCATGAGTCATGGCAGGGTAGCCACAACGCTGATACAGTCATTCAATCAGTTTAGTAAATACAGGTTGTCTTTCAGCGGCGGGGCGTCCATAGATCGCGATTTCCACCTGTCCCACCAGCTTGATTACCCTTGTTGCGTAGATTTTTTTGAATACCACGACGGTGGCAAACGTGCATCCGGCGCGCCTGATAGTAAGCAGCTACCGTAGCCTATGGGAGCTTGCAACTCCAAAGGTTACATGCCCGTTGCCGACCCTTTACAAAAAGGAGGATTTACTGTGTTGATTGGCTAAAGGAACAAGAGGGTCCCTCATCATCAACACACTGGGTCCTCTTTGAGCTGTTTGGCAACCTTACTCACCAGCAGGAACACAACACTATGAGTAGGGTCTAGTGCTATTTGGCTGTGTTTTTCTGTGAGGTGGAGGTACGTCCCCAGTCGGGCTCTGCTCCAGATTTGAGCGACATGACATTCGCTGTGCTGTTACATAAGTACCGGGGTCCGAAATTTGACCGGAATTTGAATTCTTTGAAGGATCACTGTGTTGACGGCTAAAGGGCCGCGAGGGTGCCGCGTCGTCATCACACTGTCGTCTTTGAGCTCGCTGTCAACTTTAGGTACTGATATTTTTGCTGTGGAGTCCATAGTGTGGACTATTTACGTATCAGTTAAAACTTTCAACGTAATTTGACAACGAAAGTTGCATTGCACCGCGTCTAGTTTGGGCAATCGTGTGTACAGTCACTGGCAATAGTATCTTCCTACACGTAGGCCGCACATGTGACACGCTCTTATTTGTAGGGCCATAAGAGCGTGTCACATGTTTTTGCGGCCTTCGTGTAGGAAGATACTATTGCAGGTAACTGCAGTAGATGCAGTGTACTGTACACTGCATCTACTGCGGGTTAGGAAAATAGATACACGCCGGGTTAAGTGCCCGTTGTCTGACGACACGATTTGATGTCAAGTCGTTATGAATTATAGAACAATAGAATGATGATTTATTGTCACGTAAGGGAACGTACCCATACTACGTGACCAATTTTTTTACAATTTTTACCCCCTCCCCTCCCTCGGTGACCAACCGTAGTATATGCCAAGATCCCCCCCCCCCTCCCCCCTCTGGTTGTCACGTAGTAATTCTTAATATTGTTTTTTTTGCAAACAGAAAGTAAAAAATATCATAATTTGGCGCATATTTGTATTTATCAAAACGGCGGTTGCCGCGTAACGCCTCAAGGTGCGTGCAAACCATAATTAAAAAATGAAAAAAAAAAAAATTGCACGAGATTTCCCTAGAGCATAATTATAATAATTATTGATTACGTGACGTAAACCTAAACCTCCCCCCCTCCCCCTTGTGACCAAGAGTAGTATTTTGACGACCCCCCTCCCCCCCCTAAACGGGTCACGTAGTATGGGTACGTTCCTTAAGTATACACACATGCAAGAAGCAACAACAAGCAACGCCGTCCTGTCGGTCGTCCTAAGTATCGCTGGGCAGACAGAGTAGGAGTGGATCTTCAGGAGCTCGGCGCCGGTGAAAGCTGGCGTGAAATAGCGCAGGACCGTGCAAAATGGCGTGCTCTTGTATCGGAGGCCAGGACTCATTTTGGGTTGTTGCGCCAAATAAGTAAGTAAATAAGAAACAGCAAAATAAAAACAGAATACTTACTTACTCTATACTAAAGGAAAAGAAACAGACAATGTGACCAAAGATTATCATAGATTAATGACTTAATTATTATAAAATACAACATCGCCCGCGACTTTCACCGCGATCCACTTTTACTATGACACCAACCCCGAAATTAGAAAAAAAAAACCGGCCAAGTGCGAGACGGACTTGCGCACGAAGGGTTCCGTACCGTTATCTATAAAAACGGCAAATCATGTCTTTTGTATGGGAGCCCCCTTGTATATTTATATTATTCTGTTTTTTAGTATTTTTTGTTATAGCGGCAACAGAAATACATCATTTGTGAAAATTTCAACTGTCTTACTATCACGGTTTATGAGATACAGCCTGGTGACAGATAAAAACGGCAAAAAAATCATGTCTGTTGTATGGAAGCCTCTTTAAATATTTTTTTTTTGTATTTGTTATAGCGGCAACAGAAATACATCATCTGTGAAAATTTTCAACTCTCTAACTATCACGGTTACGGATACAGCCTGGTGACAGACGGACAGCGGAGTCTATATAATAGGGTCGGGTCCCGTTATCAGCTGAAATGTATAATTTTTTTTTTGTTTTTACAGAAAATTAATTCAAAATGCATTCATTATTGAATTCAAGCTATTTTAAAAGCGCTCGTTGCGTAGATATTTTCGATACCTGCTACCATATCAGGGGCTTAGCCAAGATGACAATCGTTTGTAGAAAACAAATCTAAACGCTATCTGTCTCTCGCACTAATATGGAAGAGTGATAGAGAGACCGATAGCGTTTAGTTTTCTACAAACGATTGTCATTTTGGCTAATCCCTCAGTTATAATTTCAGCGTCATCGGGCTACTACGTGGCATTGCACCGTGCCCTAGTTTGGGCGAACGTATCCGATATACCTACACTGTATTTGCGGGTTAGATGTTGTACACACGCTGGGATAAGTGCTCATTGTCAAACGACACGATATATTTTCGTATTCCGTTTCTCATTAACAGCATAGACAGAAGGAATCATCTCATAATTGTTTTTGCATATTTTTAAAGTGCATTCCACTCATACAATAGTTTGTTATTAAAATAAATAATAATCAACCCAGCAGGACTTGAACCTGCATCGATACGTCTTGCCGGGGCGCGATCGCTTTACCAATTAAGCTACGGGTCAAGTTACTAAGTTGACGAAATTAGCCCATAGCTTAATTGGTAAACCGATCGAGCCCCGGCAAGGCGTATCGATACAGGATCAAGTCCTGCTTGGTTGATTATTTTTTCAATGTTTTCAATGTTTGTATTTGATTTAATAACAAGCTATTAGAAGAAATCATGTTGAAGAAAGAAAGAGAATCACGTTGTCTTTAAAAAAAAAGAGATTAGTCTAGTTTGTCTTTTATTGCTACCGACAAATTTGGCTTGTCAGATTAAGTAGGTACCTACATTTTTAGGGTTCCGTACCTCGAAAGGAAAAAACGGAACCCTTATAGGATCACTGTGTTGTCCGGCCGTCCGTCCGTCTGCCTGTCTGTCAAGACCCTTTTTCTCAGGAACGCGTGGAGGTATCAAGCTGAAATTTATATAAAAAAATCAAACTTCTAAGCCAACGCAATCAAAAGATACAGCCGTTTATGCCGCAAATTTTAGAAACTCGTAAGGGAATCAAAACCTACAGGGTACTTCCCGTGAACTCAGAATCTATAAATTTGGTACGAAGCAACGTCTTATAGCACAGATAAAGGGAAAATTGCGAAAACCGTAAATCGTTTGTTACATCATATAATAAAAATATTTTTAATAATTTTAAAGTTACTACCCCTACATACCTACAAGTTTGTACGGAACCCTCGGTTTTTTTAATAGAATACATCTACGTTAACTACTGGGCTCATATTTCCTCTCATCGTACAGTCACCGGCAATAGTATATTCCTAAACGACGGCCGCAAAAATACGTGACACGCTCTTATGGCCCTACAAATAAGTGCGGGTCACATATTTTTGCCTTCATGTAGGAAGATACTATTGCTGGTGACTGTATATACAAGACAGTTTGGATAAAGTAAAGTTCTACTTTATCCAAACTAAAGCTGACGATACCAGTTGTGGTTTTAAATAGGAAAAATTCACTTTCCGGGCGAGACTCAAACTCGTGACTCAGGATACCCACACGCAGCTTTACCGAACTCAGATGTGTTGGTTCGATTCGGAATTATACACATACCAGTGCTCGTCACTGGCCCAGTACATGTCATCTTTAAACTTAAATCAATCGCAAAAAAGTTGACAACAATGTGTCAATTATTGGGCATTAGCGTGTCGAGCATAAGCCTTATTTTCGTTTCAAGAAATCGTGTGTGCATGGAAACGCGTCGCCTATCGATCCGCAGCGGAAACAAATTAACAAACAGACACCGCACTGTTGCCATCACCGCTTACTGTTAGTGGCTTTCAGAACCGGGATCGTTGGTTCGATTCCCGGCCCGTGCAGTCAGCGGCAAAAGAGCTAAGCGGGTATTTTAATATTACAGTTATCATATCACTAATTTAAGTAATTTATCAGGTTATTCAGATAAATAAAAAAAATACGTGAGTGTCGTGGAATACTCGGTTGGAACGAAGTTATATTATTTTTGTATTTTTTTGCAATTTTTGTAATTTTGGTAATTTCTGACATTTTGACATTTTTTACTTTATTGCCTTTTTTGACTTTGTTTGCCTTTTTTTAATTTTTTACTTTTCACTTTGTCAGTGATCACTTTTCACTTCACTTTATTTTATTATATTCTATTTTATTTTATTTCATTTCACATGTTTCTCAATCGTATGACTTTCTGTCGCGTTTTCGTGACGGTCATGTGACTTTTTTTCGTCTAGCCTCCATCCGCGAACCATTCGATAAGGAACTTCGTTCCAAAATACCGAGATACCGAAATTGAATACCGGTTACTCTAAAATATAACGGTTACACTCACGTCTCCTAAGTCACTACGCGCGACATGTTTCGGAGAGCTTAGCTCCCCATCTTCAAGCACTAAGAGTGCTAGCCAAACTAGTCTTCCTCGCTGCTGCAAGGCGCGTTGCTGATACCCTTATAACCACGCATTGTAACCGTTTTATTTTATAGAGTTAATTTGTCTCACGTAAGTTTTTTTTTTCGCCTATTTGGTGTCCCACTGCTGGGCAAAGGCCTCCCTTCTTTTTCCCATTCGACCCTGTTGGTTGACAATTTCGACCACTCTTTACAGAATGGATCCAAGTCATCGCGCCATCTCTTTTTTGGTTTGCCTCTGCCCCGGTAGCCATCCTGTGGGACCCACTCGGTAGCATGTTTGGCCCATCTTTCCGGATGCATGCGGCAAACGACACCAACATCTACAATGAGAGTTCTGGAGCGCAGTTCCGTGTTTCTGATTCTATCAGTCCTGTGAACACCTAATATACTACGCTCCATCGCCCGCTGGCAAACCTTACTCATCATCATCATCATCATAATAGCCGAAAGACGTCTACTGCTGAACATAGGCCTCCCCCAAAGAGTGCCACAATGACCGGTCCTGCGCCACCCGCATCCAGCGGACTCCCGCGACCTTCACCAGGTCATCAGTCCACCTTGCGGGGGGTCTACCCACGCTGCGCCTTCCGGTTCGTAGTCGCCACTCGAGAACCTTTCCGCCCCAACGGCCGTCGGTTCTACGAGCAATGTGCCCCGCCTACTGCCACTTTAGTTTAGCGATTCGGAGGGCTATATCGGTTACTTTGGTTCTGCTGCGGATGGCCTCATTTCTGATGCGATCACGCAGAGAGACTCCAACCATAGACCTCTCCATTGCCCTTTGGGTGACTTTGAGCCTTCTTATGAGGCCCATTGTAAGCGACCACGTTTCAGTTCCATATGTCATCACTGGCAACACACACTGGTCAAAGACTTTCGTCTTGAGACACTGCGGAATATTGGACAAAAAGATGTGCCGTAGCTTCCCGAACGCTGCCCAACCGAGTCGGATTCGTCGATTGACCTCTTTCTCGAAGTTGGATCTACCTAACTGGACAGTCTGTCCTAAGTATATATAATCGTCCACAACTTCGAGTGTAAAGTCTCCGATTGTAACGGGAGTTGGTGCTACATGGGTATTTGACATGATCTTCGTCTTATCTATGTTCATCTTTAGACCAACACGCTCGGAGGCTTTACTGAGGTCATCGAGCATCGTACTCAAATCCTCCATGGTCTCAGCCAAGACTACTATATCGTCAGCAAACCGAAGGTGAGTGATGTACTCGCCGTTTATGTTGATGCCTAGCCTTCTCCAGTCCAGAGTCTTGAAAACATCCTTCAGTGCGGCGATAAACAGTTTAGGAGAAATAACATCTCCTTGCCTGACTCCCCGCTGCAACGGAATAGGCTTCGAGTTCTGGTCCTGGAGTCGGACTGACATAGTGGCGCTCTCGTACAAACACTTCAGCACTTCGATATAGCGATAGTCCACTTGGCACCTCTGGAGAGATTGTAGTACAGCCCAGGTTTCGATCGAGTCGAAGGCTTTCTCGTAGTCCACGAACGCTAAGCAGAGGGGCAGGTTATACTCCTCAGTCTTCTGTATAACCTGACGGAGCGTATGGATGTGGTCTACGGTACTAAAGCCTCTTCGGAAACCGGCTTGTTCGGGAGGCTGGAAGTCATCTAGCCTGCGTGCGAGACGGTTCGTTATGACTCTTGAAAACAGCTTATAGACATGGCTCAGAAGTGAAATGGGTCGGTAGTTCTTCAGTAACGCGTTATCGCCCTTTTTGAAGAACAATACCACCACACCTCTGTTCCATGCCTTAGGCGTTCTCCCTTCTAGTAAAACGGAGTCGAACAACTTCTGAAGGGCCATAAGGACCGGTTTACCACCCGCCTTCAGAAGTTCGGCTGTAATTCCGTCTTCACCAGGAGCCTTATTGTTTTTGAGCTGTTTAAGAGCCATTCTAATCTCGTACAGGCTGATGTCCAGGATGTCTTCGGTATAATGTCGGGTCAGTCTAGCTCTAGGGTCTTCCGCCAGATCAACTTCAGGTCTGCTAGTTGATGTGTACCTACAGCTGTCCATAAAAGTCCTCTATCTCCCCCAGAAGCTCGGGTCTGGATGAAACGATTCTACCATCCTCAGTTTTTAATTTGGCGAGCTGGCTCTGCCCAATAGACAGATCCCTTGCGAAAACTTTAGAGCCCTTATTCTGCTCAATGGCCTCTTCAATACGATTTGTATTGAATTGGCGCAAATCACGGGTAAGGGACTTAGAGATCCGTTTATTGAGCTGCCGGTATAATGACGCATCTCCTGAGGATTGCAGAACCAATTCTCTCCTTTCCTCGATGAGTTTCTGAGTGGAGTCAGAGAGCCTTTTGGTTCTGTTGCTCCGCTGGGCCTTAAAAAACTTAGACCCAGTGCTATGGACAGCTTCCACAAACCCGTTGTTGAATTCGTCCACATCGCCGCCTAGACAATCGAAACGGTTTTGGAGTTCCAGCTGGAAGCTCTCAGGGTTTTGGATTTGAAATGCTGCTGGACGGAGCGTAGACTTCATCAGTCGAGAGCGCTCTAGCTTAACACATATATTCAATGTGCCTCTCACCAGACGGTGATCACTTCCGGTTTTAACCGTATTGATCACCGAGACATCATTGAATATATGCGTCTCCGTTGACATGATGAAGTCAATCTCGTTTTTAGTTGCACCGTCGGGACTCATCCAGGTCCACTTCCTGTGCTCACGTTTCTTGAAGAAGGAGTTCATCATGTAGAGTCCCTCCAAGAAGCCAGCCAGTAGTTGGCCCCGGTGGTTCCGACTTCCAAATCCAAATTGCCCCACTCTCAGCTCTTCACCATCTCTCTTGCCCAGTTTCGCGTTGAAGTCCCCCATAACAACGGTGAAGTAGGTTTTGGAGCTATGCATGTCCTTCGATATATCCTCATTCATACATAGCCTCCACCTCGTAATCGGAGTGTGCCGAAGTCGGCGCATACACCTGTATGACCTTCAACGAGTACCTCTTGGATACTCTGAGTATAAGGTACGCCACCCTAGTCGACACACTCTCGATCTTCACCACGTTGTTCACGAGGGACTTATGGACGATGAACCCGACACCTCCCTGGGACTGTTGGTCGCCCTCCCGGAAATAAAGCAAGTTGCCGGACTTTAGGATTATCGTTTCCTCCCCCTCTCTTCGGACTTCAGATAAGCCTATGACATCCCAACGCAACTTGCTCAATCCTTCCTCCAGTTCCAGTATCTTTTCGTCGGTCCGCAGTGTACGCGTGTTATAAGTTGCCAGGGCCAGAAGTCGTCGGTGGTGGTAGCCGGATCTTCGCCGGAGATTCTTAGCACCCCTGACCCCGCTAGTACCCTGGCCGCTACCATAACCAGGACACCGGGGGTCGCCGGACACTCGGGGTCGTGGTTTTTGTCTTCTTTCCATGGGGGGTGAATGCCGTAATCGCCACGCTTGGCATGCGGGTTGGCGATCGCAGTATCTCCACCGCACTCCGAGGATGCTGCTGCCCATCCCCCGGTGGTCTTGGCCGTAGTTTTAGGACATACTCCGGGTCCCCTTACTCAACTAACACTTAATTAACAACTACTTTTTTCCATTACTGCCCTATTAAGATAATACCCTGTATATTTGCTAAGGGCTGCCCAATCTTCACACTTTGTTAAATCTCTCTTCCTTGACGCTCCCCACGTTTCCCGCGTATCTTAGCAAACATCCTTGTTTACTTATATAAGTATGTTTACTAAATAAACTAATTGGGATAAGATAACAAATAAATAAATATTTGGAGGAAAATCTTACATAGTTAGACCTAGACCAAACCAAGCAAAGACATTGTTTTATACATTTATTTAATCGTATCGTGTATTCAACCGTCTTCACGATTTCTAAGGACGATGTTCTCAATTCGTCGGGATCTTTGTTTTTGCTTTTTAGGGTTCCGTACCTCGAAAGGAAAAAACGGAACCCTTATAGGATCACTTTGTTGTCCGTCCATCCGCTTGTCAGTCCGTCCGTCTGGCAAAACCCTTTTTCTCAGGAACGCGTGGAGGATCAAGCTGAAAGGGTTTAGCAGGCTAAGGAAGGACGTGTGGCCCCTGTGAGGAATAGTTGAATTGGTAAATGTCAATTGTTTGTCGCCTCATAACTAGTAATCACTCCAACTTTCAGCCCTCTATCTTGAACTGTCACAGAGATAATGTCAAAAATGTATTTTTTTAACATTTTTTTTCAAACTCGTATATCTCCTAATCCATAGCAGCTAAAGCATTGAAACAAAATCACAGCTATGTAGTTTGAGTGGGAGTATACCCTATAATTTTACTAATATTTTATACGTGAAAAATAAAAGAAATAAATGTCAATTTATTTTTTGACACCTCTTTCCAACACGTTTTTTTGAAAGTACAATTATGAAAAAAATCATATAAATTGCTTATAGTATTAGTTACTAGCATACAAAAACTCAATTGATTATATTTGGTGCAACATACTGTAAAAAAAAACTAACGAAAGTATTCAAGTATCAAGAGTAGGCTTCTGAACTGAAAGTTCGTTTTTAAGTTTTTTGTTTGTTGCCTAGCAACAAAGGGTGTATTGTTTTTAATTTGACGTATGACTGTCAAAAAAGGTCACTGAACTACTGCTGTGTTAGCATTTGTAACTAATTTTACTAACTACTAAATCAACGAAACGACGGATGTGCTATATGTTTATTATTTTTTAAACAAAATTAATTGGTTTCATTATAGTACACGTATTAACATAACGAAATAAATAACTCATTAGAGCAGATATCACAATATAAGTCACTTAGATAATGACTATCGTAATATTCGTCGTCCCAGGTATAGGACAATGTTATCCTGCAGTCATCGCAATATCCTTTTAACATAGTATTTTCGTCAGAGAGCGATATCTCAATATCTGGTAAAGACTGTAAAAACAGTTGCTTCGCTATTAACCGTGGCAAGTTGAGCCGAAATATTTTTGATTTTATGATTTCCATCTGAAAGAATGTACATATATACATGAAGTTTCTGTTTTATTTTATTTACATTTAAAGCTTACTTTCGCCATTATGGAAAAATCGGACTCCTCTTCTACATAACGTGTTGACAATCCACTATTATGTTAAATGTGCTAGCGTATAAACTAAGCGTTTGTCGATTCCGAGTAACATAACATTAGACATTATGATTTATTAGGTATGAGCTATCTTTAAATTATACAATACTATTATACAATTTATACGCTAGCACATTTAACATAATAGTGAATTGTTTAAGGGAATATACAACACGTTATGTAGAAGAGGAGTCCGATTTTTCTATAATGGCGAAAGTAAGTTTTAAATGTAAATAAAATAAAAAATAAAACAGAAACTTCATGTATATACATTCTTTCAGATGAAAAACATAAAATCCAAAATATTTGGGCTCAACTTGCCACGGTTAATAGCGAAGCAACTGTTTTTACAGTCCTTACCAGTATTGAGATATCGCTCTCTGACGAAAATGTTATGTTATAATTTTTAAGAAAAAAAAACCGACTTCAATGGGGGTAGCCGGTGAAGGATTATTGTAGATAGATGGTGCACTTAGATTCCATACAATGAAATAACTTGCTTAAAAAACGCAGCGGAGAGGACCAATCGCCAAACGTGAACTATGCGTCGTTGAAGAGTTCCGTTCTGATTATCATCAACAGTTCCACTTCATCAAATGTCACTCTTTTGAATGAAAATGCTTGATTTGTTGATAAAAATACAAAAGTCACTTTATGTATGCCTTTAAGATTTGAGGAATTCCCTCGATTCCTCGTGGAACTCATCATCAGAACTTGAGCTTGACGAAAATTGGTCCTGACAATCTAACTTGCTTAACAAACATAGCGAAGAGGAAGAATCGCCAAACATGAACTATGCGTCGTTGAAGAGTTCCGTTCTGTTCATCATCAGCAGTTCCACTTCATCAAATGTCACTCTTTTGAATGAAAATGCTTGATTTGTTGATAAAAATACAAAAGTCACTATGTGTAAGCCCTTAAGATTTGAGGAGTTCCCTCGATTCTTCATGGATCCCATCATCAGAACTTGAGCTGGACGAACATTTGTTCTGACAATTAAACTTGCTAAACAAACACAGCGAAGAGGACGAATCGCCAAACGTGAACTATGCGTCGTTGAAGAGTTCCGTTCTGATCATCATCAGCAGTTCTACTTCATCCAATGTCACTGTTTTGAATGAAAATGATGGTTTTGTTGATAAAAATATAAAAATCACTATATGTATGCCTTTAAGATTTGAGGAGTTCCCTCGATTCCTCATGGATCCCATCATCAGAACTGCGTTTTGACAAAAACGGGACCAATCTGTATATATATACTTACAATCAAAAAAAGAATTTTCAAAATCGGTTCAGACATGACGGAGTTATGGAGTAACAAACATAAAAAATAAAAAAAATAAAAAAAACATACACGCCGAATTGAGAACCTCCTCTTTTCAAATCTTGAAGTCGGTTAAAAAGGATATTGCGATGACTGCAGGATAACATTGTCCTATACCTGGGACGACGAATATTACGATAGTCATTATCTAAGTGATATCTGCTCTAATGAGTTATTTAATTCGTTATGTTAATACGTGTACTATAATGAAACCAATTAATTTTGTTTACGTCACACCTGGCCATAACGTGAGTTTTGCCGCACGCTACGCGTACGGTAAAGCTCGCATTATGGCCAGATGGAGACGTAAAATTGTGTACTCACCACGGGCAGTAAAAAAGAAAGCCCTCTATCGCATATTTACAACCCTCGCCTGCGGCTCGGGTCACAAATACCTGCGATTTCGGGCTTTCTTTCTTTTACAGTCCTTGGTAAGTAATGTACTATTACAAAATAATAAACATATATAGCACATCCGTCGTTTCGTTGATTTAGTAGTTAGTAAAATTAGTTACAAATGCTAACACAGCAGTAGTTCAGTGACCTTTTTTGACAGTCATACGTCAAATTAAAAACAATACACCCTTTGTTGCTAGGCAACAAACATAAAACTTAAAAACGAACTTTCAGTTCAGAAGCCTACTCTTGATACTTGAATACTTTCGTTAGTTTTTTTTTTACAGTATGTTGCACCAAATATAATCAATTGATTTTTTGTATGCTAGTAGCTAATACTATAAGCAATTTACATGATTTTTTTCATAATTGTACTTTCAAAAAAACGTGTTGGAAAGAGCTGTCAAAAAATAAATTGACATTTATTTCTTTTATTTTTCACGTATAAAATATTAATAAAATTATAGGGTATACTCCCACTCAAACTACGTAGCTGTGATTTTGTTTCAACGCTTTAGCTGCTATGGATTAGGAGATATACGAGTTTGAAAAAAAATGTTAAAAAAATACATTTTTGACATTATCTCTGAGACAGTTCAAGATAGAGGGCTGAAAGTTGGAGTGATTACTAGTTATGAGGCGACAAACAATTGACATTTACCAATTCAACTTTTCCTCACAGGGGCCACACGTCCTTCCTTAGCCTGCTAAACCCTTTATATCAAATACTCAGGTCTACTGTCCCTTAGAGCATTGAAAAAATCAAACTTCTAATCCACTGCAATCAAAAGATACAGCCCTTTATGCCGCAAATTTTCGAAACTCGCAAGGGAATCAAAACCTACAGGGTACTCCCCGTGAACTCAGAATCTTGAAATTTGGTACGAAGCAACGTTTTATAGCACAGATAAAGGAAAAATTGCGAAAACAGTAAATTTTTAGTTACATCATATAATAAAAATATTTTTAATAATTTCAATGTTACTACCCCTATATTAAGAGTGGTCCTGAAATAAAGTAGCAGTGTACAATCTTGTGTATTTTTTAATTTAGTGCTAATTTTGAAGCAGTATATTTATTTTATTAATCCGTAGATACAATACTAAAAAATAAAAATACAATCATAATAGAATATGTGAGCATATTTAAGTTTTCGCGTTTTTAATTCAACATACTTTGTAACCTATTGAACAACATAATTTGAAAATCTTCAATCGACATCCGCTACAATGCCACAATTGTATTTCCATTTTCACAACCCGTTTTATGCTTTTCAGAATTTCATCTTACCAAGAAGCTACATTAATTAACTGTATTTTAGCTAGGATAGTCAGGAAGACTCTCTAATCTAACCTCTGACAAAGATTTTTCTATGGGAGATAATTTTCTATGAAAAAAGGCAAATACATTTAATTAAAAATTACTGTAACTACCTTAAAATGAAGCCAGATAAAACAGTTTACTATTGAAGAAAGACAATTTATTAAAGTATAAAATAGCTCATCAAATCAAACTATAAGAAAAAACATGTTTTTGAGAAACACCTCAAAAATTCTGTCAGAAGACGCTGTTCAAAAAACTATGTGTATGATGGAATACAAAAGGCGAAAACTTCCAAACGCTGTTTTATTTAAGTATGATTGTATTTATGTTTTGTATGATTGTATCTAGAGATTATTTAAATATAAACACTGCTTCTAAATCGGCACCAAATAAAAAAATAAATCAAAAAAGGCACGGCTACTTTTTTTCCGGACCACTCCTTACCTACAGGTTTGGTACGGAACCCTCGGTGCGCGAGTCCGACTCGCACTTTGCCGGTTTTTTTATGTATGTTAACCGATTATTCGAAGACGCCTGGGCCGATTTGGAAAATCATTTTTTTGTTTGAAAGAGTACACTTTACAGTTGGTTCCATTGTAACCAGGTCAGGATCTGATGATGGGATCCTGGAGAAATCGAGGGAATTCTTCAAATATTATAGGCACACTTATAGTGACTTTAATATTTTTTACAGTGGCTCGCGCATTTCCTTTTGGAAAGGTGGAGTTTAAGTGAAGTCAGTTCTTTTTTGTTAAAAATTATTTACATTATAGGTTCTTTTTAATACTATTATAAATCGCCATGCAGGTTGCACAGCCAGCCGATCGCGTCAGATGTTAAGTTAGTGACAGTGTAGAGGTCCTCCGGGTCGCCTTGATATCGTCGCTTTGGGCAGCGCTCCACGATGCATGTGCTGAGTCACCTGAGTCGTTTGGTCTTCAAGGCCGCAGTCACAGAGCGGACTTTTTCTCCATCCCCATTTGTGCAACATGTAATTGCACCTGCCGTGATCCGTTGAGGCGACAACAATATTTCCTCTGAGCGAGAAGCCCTGTTTTATACATAGAAACGTTCATAAGAGAAATTGTTGACAAATACACAAATGCCCTTGGGATGGGATCTAAACCCGGGACCTCAAGCCTCGTAGACAGGGTCACTACAACCTGCGGTACGAAGGCTGCATGATAGAACATACTTCATCTATCCAAATACATAAAACATGCGTGTGTGAGGGCGTTGTGAAAAGTAGTCCAGAATGGTGCGGATCTGGACAGACCAACGTATTGGGCTTTGGGCTGCGTCCACGAGGTTTTTTTCCAGTTTGTTTTTCAGTCTTAATTAACAAGCAACATATGTCATACACAATGTACAAGAACAAAGAGAGGTAACAAATAGACCTGGAGGTTCATTAAAATACATAATGTTAACAAAATAAGGTAGGTAGAAATAACAACAACAAAAGTAGGTTAGGTACAAAGAATAGTAACGTCAAAATTATACAGAAAAAAAAAATTCTACCATAAGTAGTAACTAAAAGAGTTTACATTGAACTAGTATTTATAGACTAGACATTGAATTATGAAAAGGAATGAGAAGAATTAAGATTTGCATAAAGCCGGGGTTTTTTTTATAATGGTTTATCCGAATAATAGGCTCTTCTTCTTCTTAAAAAGGTCAGATAGTTGAAATTTCCGAAAGCATTAGCGCCTCAAAAGGTTAATTATTTTATTCGCAATTTCATGACTTTCAAATATTGTGTAGGTGTTAACATTAAAGGTCTTAAACCTACGTACTAACTTATTTGTATTCTCTCCCTTGTTAACCCACACACAATACATGATGATACAAGACATTGTATCAAGAATAAATGTAATAAATATGTTAGACGTGCACGTTTAATGCAAAGCAAAACAAAATCTTTTGATATAAATAAACCATGATACTTTAAGTTACATACGTACTTTAAGTTTTCTAAATTAATTTTGTACTAAGTAGAAACATCTCAGTCAGTTGGTTAAAGCGATCGCACCGGTGTTCCGAAAGGTCGCAAGTTCGAATCTTGCTCGACGCAGTAAATTTTCACATTTTTCTTTCAATTACAAAATTTTAGGTTTTCTTTTTTTTGTATATATTATTAGTGAACAAAACTATGATATTCCTGTATTTCATCTTCCTTTGACTTTGACAGAGGGGAAACCTATACAAAACTGTATACTGGGATAAAACATTAACTCCCGCTTAGTAAAACATTTGCGCGTTTAATGATTTTAAAATCAGCAAAATTTCAAAAAAAAAAAATTATTAGTGGTCAGTAATCATAAAAAAATATAACTGAAATATCTGTCAGACCCCAAACTAGGTTGGGCCTGTATCTTGGGACCCTGGAGTGCTATAAATGTGACACAACATTGATGAATGGATACATC
This sequence comes from Pammene aurita, assembly GCA_947086415.1. Taxonomy (NCBI): domain Eukaryota; kingdom Metazoa; phylum Arthropoda; class Insecta; order Lepidoptera; family Tortricidae; genus Pammene; species Pammene aurita. The sequence continues at coordinate 9,109,429 of OX352316.1, read as the reverse complement.
AAATAAGATAATATGTGAGGAAAGAAATATGAGATGCGTTCATAAAGCTCCAGCAACCTTACATTTTGTGCATAAAATAAAGGACAATTTCCATTATCCTTTCTGTATATGACCCAATTGTCTACTTGTTTTGCCTACTATCCGACATTCATTTCGTATCAGATAAGTATTCAACGCACGGTTAACGCACCGCTGACGCACGACGACCGCAGGACTATTAAAACATTAGCAGCGCTTCGCTCGTCGCTTTTTTCCGAGCAGTGTTTGTAAGTAGGGCATCACGGTTCAGAGGACGCGACTCTGGCAGGATGGCCGAATACAGACGGTACTGGTTTTAGGGTAGAAGTTGTACGTAACGGAGTTATTTGTTGTACGGAAGTTATTTGTTGTCTAGGGGCCGTATTCTAACTTTAAAACACGTTTTGCAATGCAAGTGCGAAAAATATCACGAATGATCACGATGGGGGCGGCGTCAGAAGAGATATCACGTGTAATTTTTTCGCACCAACTTTAAAACACAATTATCACGAGATCTTGGGGCAGGAGGGAGGGGGGGGGGCGTGCGTTAAAATCACCAATGAGGTAGGGGGGGGGGGGGGGGTCAAAATGGACCAAATATGATTTCTGGACGACCCCTTAGCTACGCAATACGCTAACGCCTAAACTTAGAAATATCAGAATTTGCTTGAAAAATATTCCGATGAATCTCCAATACGACTTCAATATTGGTTGAGGATATATTGTGTTGTTAATGTATTGTTTATGTATTTTAAACAATTAGAATACGACATCAGGGCTAGACGTTTGTTAGGATCTGTGATAAAAAATAAAATAAAAATCTAACAAATCAAAAGAGCTACTTTTATAGCAATCTTACCAGACGGGTTTTGTTGCTCTCCTTTATGTGTCTTTATGTCCTGTGTGTGTATCTGACTACGCGACTATAACAGACAAGGTAACCAACTAAGGTACTGGTAACTTTTTCTCTGAAACCGTCACTTCAATATACAAAATTCAAATATTAACAGCCTTATTCATAAAAAATCCTTAAATGAGGTTTTAACCATCATATAGTTAAAACGCTATATAAGCCTAAATGACGTTTTAAGAAATGTGTGATTTATAATCTCTCAATAAGCCGACAATAGTAATTTCATTGATTCGACTCGTTATGTTGGCACTCTTGGCAAAATCATAGACAAAATCGTATCCCAATCGCAATTTAAAAAAAAGTTTGACAGCGAATGTCAGTAATGAGCGGGAAATCGGCGAAATAGAATCGAATAAATGCAAATACTAGTTTAGATAAATCTAATTTAAATCAAATAAGCCTTTGCATTGAAAAGACGAATCAATGCAACGAAAAAGGGAGTAATAATTACACGTCAACTGTGTGCACGTCATGCAACAATACAAGGTAAGAATACCAATTCATTTACTTATAATTAGGTTATGTGAAGTTGATTCTTGCTTGCCTTTAATGTTTTTAATGAATCTAATCATTGATATATCCTCCTCAGGTATTACTACAAGAGCAAAATATAAGAAAAAATACTGGATACAAACACCAACGCCTTTAAGATGGACCTTTTGCAAGTAAGTACAATACCTGCCCAAGTGCCCAAGTCAGACATTTTCACAGTAATAATTCTATACCTGTGCCTACAACTAATAACATTAGGTATACTTATTGTAAACCAGTTATATCTGTCTGATATCGCCTACAGTTAATGCAGTGAAATAATCATGTACTAACTATACCCAGAAGGATGATATTAAAGTAGTGAAAAATCAATGGTTAGATAATGTGCAAAATGTATTGAAACATAATATGCATTAGTAAGGTAGAATTTTATTGTTATTTTCATTCAACATCCTTATTAATGTCACCATAATTGCAGAAAATAAGTAGGTATTCCACATTGTGATGCTGTAATGTCTGTAAATGACTATATTATTCAGTCAATCAGTCAGATGCTGACAATAAAAGGCATCAAGCAGATGTACTTACATTAATGTCATTTATTGTCAGGAAAATTTGACTACATACTTATGTAATAACTACTAATAAGCAGTGGTGATAGGTATATACACCTTAGGATGTTGGTCGTTCTCAATTAAATGTAAATGTATGGTTATAATATGTATGTAGTCACATCGATTTCTGCCTATTTTATAGAAAACTTCCATATCCTGGTATATGGAACAATATATATGAAAGCTAAAAATAAAAAAGTGTTTGTTTAAAATTAATTTAATTAAATTTGTTGCATTCTTTTCAGGTCAGCACTTATCATCAGCCGTCATCAACATCATCCACTGCCATTGTTAAGGCAGTAAGTCGTCAAGCATTAAACAGGAAAGGGCGACCAGGTCAAGAATCCACACAAATCCAGGAAAAGTCTACCGGCCCCGGACATATTCGAAGCCAAGCAGTCCTCAGCGGCAAGGCAATCAACTGAAACATAAAAAAGAAAAATAAGAAGCTACATAGCCTGATTTTGGTCAAAACTACTGGTTCTGACCCCATAATACTCTCATACTCTTTAGCTTTGTTTTATTATTGAATTGTATGTTTAATTTTGCTAAATAAAATTATTTTATTTCATGAATCTTTTGTAATGATTTTTGGGAGAATCTGTTTATTTAGTGGCATATTATTAACGGCCTCCTAGCCTAGTCGGTAGTAACACTGCCTATGAAGCAGGAGGTCCCGGGTTCGAATCCTGGTCAGGGCATTTATTTGTGTGTTTATCACAGATATTTGTTCCCGAGTTATGGATGTTTTCTATGTATTTAAGTATTTATCTATTATATATATCGTCGTCTAGTACCCATAATACAAGCCTTAATGAGCTTACCGTGGGCCTAGGTCGATTTGTGTAAGATTGTCCTATAATATTTATTTATTTATTTATATTATTTTATTATACAAGAGCTTAATGTTAGCCTATGGAGGAACCTGGTCTTCAGCAGGACATGATGTCACGATCCTCAGCTCTGAGGGAACAACTGATGATGATGATGATAACCTTTTGGTAATAACATTTATGTTGGAATAATTATATTATAGTTTGTACGGACAAACTATACCTCTGTGGTTGAATTGTAATGAACAACATCAGTAATGTATGTGCATTGATTGCCGCTTTAATACTTGTATTACAAATACCACTTCATTATCTTTAATTAAAGATGTTTTTTTTTTCATATACTACCAGTTAAAGTAAGAATAGTTAAGATGTTTAGCTTTTAGTAAGAAGTTAGGTAGGTAGGTTAGGTATTGAGTTCATCCAAAGATTGGCTGGAGGCTGTTTTATATCACTTATATTAGGTATGTTAACCCTTCGAATGCCATATGTCACTCACTCGCAAATTTCACTAGCGCAAGTAGGTAACCCAATATAAACCTTACTTGAAAGTATGAAGGTTGCCGTGTATGCCGTAACATTTTGCTCTTGGCGCTGTGAGCACGAGAACTCATGATACCTTTAGGTGTTCTTAGCATTCAAACGGTTAAGCATGTTAAGCATAAACTAGATTAGGTCCCAATGGTAACCTATCTGCCTCCTAATAGAAAGTCTGTTGCAACTACTTTAGTAACTACTTATCTGAGATCAAAAAAAAATAGCCTAAATAGGTGTACATATTTATATAAAGAACATCGTGACCCCTGACCTTGGGCAGTGTAAAGTATATAATATTACGACAAGTTGATAGTAACCACTTCTTTCTTACCTTATGTTATGATACATATTCTTTCGTAGTTGTGCCTATTAACATGCTCCATTGCCTGAATTGGCATTTTATAGCAACAATTTCACTTCAAAAGTTCACAGTCACTTTAAAAGATAGGTTTTTCATTTATTACATAAATAATAATATTTTTCACAAAACATAAAACTTGTAACGATAGGTAGCTTCCATTCAGTAGAAATCTGCTGATTTGTGTTCGGTGTCGCTAGTGTCAAAATCAGCTGTTCAATATTATGGCGGCCATTTTGATCCTTATCGAGGAGATAAAGAAGGGTCCTGGGTCATGTAACTTTTCGAACATTTGCAATAGGTTTGTAGAGCCTTTTAGAGATAAATAACGTTTATAAATAACGTTTTTGGGCTTCCGGACTTCAAGTAGGTTTGAAGGAGGATGTAACTTTTTATGAATAAGGCTGTAAATATACAAAATAATCCTAGTAATAATCTCTGTCCCTAGAGTGATCCTGTATAAATAAAAGTGATTGCTATTATTGTCTGTTATAAATTTCTAATTTACTATCTACTCGTTATACAAACATAAGTTATTGGTATTGTTTAATATTCCATACATACTTGATTTGAACAATATAGGTATAGATTAATATACATAAGTACTACTCCGAGTACTCCGATCATTGAGGTTTTTATAAACTGTTGCTATTTTCCCTTAAGAAGAAGAAATGACATCCAGATAAGTTTGTCGATACTTACCATATTTCCTAAACGCGTTACCTACAGGGCTTTGGGCTACATCAGCTATCTTTGTTTTGGAACGTAGTATTGTATTTCTAATGCGGTCGCTGTTTTTCACGCCCAAAATACTACGTTCCATAGCTCTTTGGCAACCTTGAGGTTAGACTTTTGAATTTTCGTCAAATGCCAAGTTTGTGCGCCATAAGTCAGGGTCGGAACAATGCATATGTCCATGAGCTTGCGTTTTAATACTAAGGGAAGGTTTTCCTTCATGTATTCCTTTCATGGAGCTGTAGCTCCTCCAGGCATTTTGGGTACCTCTTGCGACCTCTTTGACCTGTTGAGCCTGGAAGGAGACTAACTGGCCCAGGTATATGTACTCATCTACATATCGCATTCTTCCGCCATCCATTTCTATTTTTCGTTTGATGCTGTTCGTCATTAGCTTGGTCTGTGACATATTCATCATTAATCCGACCTCAAGGCTTGCTCTGCTAAGTTCTTGCGGCATGCTACCGAGCTCTGTAGCTGATGATGAGAAAAGGACATTTAATTACAGTACATATTTGTACATACCATAATACAGTCAAGTGTAAAAATATGGGTGTACTCATCGTACTCAAAAATATGTCCTATAGTATCTTATTCCGTTGTAATAAGTACGTAGTACCGTATTTATGAGACGATTTTTTCGATACGTATTTTTGATTTTTCCTAATTGACCTTTACAGCTCTAGAAGATAACCTGCGCGTTGACGATCGTTCAAAAACATGAAGATACACTCCTTTCTACACATTATTGAAGTCCCACAAAAAAACGTCGATTAGAAATTTGTACAGTCACATCTAAAAATATAAATACATTTAATGCGACAAAAATATGTAGTCACGACTTTATAACCAAGGCGTAAAGTCCTGAATACATGTTTTTTGTTTCATTAAATGTATCCTTATTTTCAGACGTGACCGTAGTACACAGCTGAGACCTATATTGACTGGACTAAGCTTGTGGAGAATATAAAAATTCTATTATTTGTTTGACGTGACTAGCAAATAATGACTGAATAATTGCTTATTTATATGCCGCCATTTTGTATTTCCCCGTTTTCATAATTTAATGAGATAGATTCAGTTGGGAAATCGGTTATATCTGTCGTTTATACGGAGTCGATTATAAAGAAAACTTGATTGTTTATTTTATAAGTTTTATAACGAATCAATTTTATTAATAGATTCCCATTAAAAACAAACAAGAACTTTAACCGACTGTGTTATTGCCAAAAATGATGTAGCATCTAAATCTCGACTTAAATCGGTTTTAAAACTAATGGATTATTATAATAACATTTTTTTTATTACTATTGATTAATTTTAAAATAAAAATCCATTCGTTTTAAAATATATTTAAGTCGAGTATAAATAGGGCTGCCATCTCTAAATTCGCGGAACCCGGACAAAGATAAAAAAAAACCCGGACATTTGTCGTAAATCGCATTTTTTCCCCGGACGTGTCCGAAAATAATATTATTAAAAAAACAATTGCTTTGGTGTTTCCTCACATAAAAAGTGTCCGGGTTTTCCCTTTTTTAAAACTCCCCCCGGACGGCCCCCGGACGGCCTGAACTAGGACAAATCCGGGGAAACCCGGACGAATGGCAGCCCTAAGTTATTAATCGATTATTGATATTCATTTAAAATCGGTTATTTAAAAAAAAACTATATTTTATATTTGAAGTTCCATCACTGCACCTTAACTAACTATTCGATACTTCAACAAAGTATATCGTGTTCGATGCGAGCTGAATGAATGAAAGAGTCATTTAATGAATGAGTGAGTTAATTAATTGAATGCGCTCTAGAATACTTCATGATGTTGGATATCTTAATGTCACTTCAGTGTTTCGCTGTTTGCATTTTAAAGTAAGGTTTGAAGTTTTAATTAAAGCTGATTTATTATTTATACTAGGTACAGTCAGGTGCAGAGAAAAAGACCCCACTGCATACAAACTTTGTATGCAGCGTGGGCCTTTTTCTCTGCATCTGACCGTACCAAACTATTTAAAAATCTTACCTTTTATTGTAGGGGAATTGTGCTAGTTTCCCGTCCACTTGATTAAGCTGCTAATAAATGAGAAAAGCTTTTTAAGGTCAATATAGTTTATATTTATAACTGAAGAACAAATCAAATTATTTTTAATAAATATTTTGATTTTGTTTTTATTTTAAAGTCCCAGCCCTGGACACCGGAGGCCTAGGTCACTTTTTCCTTTGTATATGACATCTATGTAAGTTTATGATTTATATATATAGTTTATTCTTTAGTAGATTTTTTAATATTAAGCTTTTATTTTGGGAAAAACTTGAAGATAAACATATAAATAAGTATGGACGGAAAACTGACAAGAATGGACGAAAATTAGCACAATCACCCTATTTACCTAATTATAAAAATGCCAAAATAAGTAGATATACGATAGATATATTTTTGACACTACGGTAGCTAGCAACATGGAGGTCTCCGAAACGTCAAATGTCACTGTTTTTAGGTATTCGCGGATTTATCTAGACACACGGCAGTGTGTCCGCCAAGTTCGAGCAAAAAAAAGCGACACACCGGCCGTGGGTTATATTACACGAACCATTTCGGGCCAATTTCGACCACCCTATAACTCAAAACATATTTTATATACTATATGAAATTTCGAGTGTCTGTTGACATCCCCTTAATTGTCTAGAATACAAAATTTCATTATTCTACCTATAGCAGTTCTTGAGATATTGACGTCAGAAAATCGTTATTTTTACTATACACTCACTGACTCACTGACTCATCAAAAACCTAGACCACTTCCAATGGTCGTACTGACTTGAAATTTGGCATGGAGATAGGTCTTAAGGTCAAAGTAAAGGGAAAAATCTGAAAACGGCCAAGTGTGAGTCAGTTTTAAAAATAGCGAAGGTGTAACTTTGTTCTACTATGAAGTCATAATGAACTAAGTGGGTCTATCTTCCAATAGTCGTACCGACCTGAAATTTGGCTCGAAGGTTTGTCTTTAGGTCGAAATAAAGTAAAAATCTGAAAACGGCCAAGTGTGAGTCAGTTTCGAAAACAACGAATGTGTAATTTTGTTCTACTATAAGTAGGTATGGAGTGGAAATGAGATAAGACTTATTTAAATTTAGATACATACCAATTTAAGACAATACATGTTTGTCTTAAAGACAAGAACAATAAAATTGTTCACCACTCTGTGTGTGTCTGTTGCGGGAACCGAACCCACGATTTACGAAGTACAAAGCAGGTCACTAGGTACACTAGGTGCGCTAAATCAGTCAAACAAAAATGAAAAGACTATTTTTTCTCGCATAGTCTAAATAATTTCTGATTTTACAACTAATAAAATCGCAGATTCAAGAACATGGAAATCATATATACTCTAAGATGGAATTGTCTAGACACACGGCAGTGTGTCCGCCAAGTTAGAGCAAAAAAAAGCGACACACCGGCCGTGGGTTATATTACACGAACCATTTCGGGCTAATTTCGACCACCCTATAAATCAAAACATATTTTATCTACGCATATGAAATTTCGAGTGTCTGTTGACATCCCCTTAATTGTCTAGAATACAAAATTTCATTATTCTACCTATAGCAGTTCTTGAGATATTGACGTCAGAAAATCGCTATTTTTACTATACACTCACTGACTCACTGACTCACTGACTCATCAAAAACCTAGACCACTTCCAATGGTCGTACTGACTTGAAATTTGGCATGGAGACAGGTCTTAAGGTCAAAGTAAAGGGAAAAATCTGAAAACGGCCAAGTGTGAGTCAGTTTTAAAAATAGCGAAGGTGTAACTTTGTTCTACTATGAAGTCATAATGAACTAAATGGGTCTATCTTCCAATGGTCGTACCGACCTAAATTTGGCTCGAAGGTTTGTCTTTAGGTCGAAATAAAGTAAAAACCTGAAAACGGCCAAGTGTGAGTCAGTTTCGAAAACAACGAATGTGTAAGTTTGTTCTACTATAAGTAGGTATGGAGTGGAAATGAGATAAGACTTATTTAAATTTAGATACATACCAATTTAAGACAATACATGTTTGTCTTAAAGACAAGAACAATAAAATTGTTCACCACTCTGTGTGTGTCTGTTGCGGGAACCGAACCCACGATTTACGAAGTACAAAGCAGGTCACTAGGTACACTAGGTGCGCTAAATCAGTCAAACAAAAATGAAAAGACTATTTTTTCTCGCATAGTCTAAATAATTTCTGATTTTACAACTAATAAAATCGCAGATTCAAGAACATGGAAATCATATATACTCTAAGATGGAATTATCTAGACACACGGCAGTGTGTCCGCCAAGTTAGAGCAAAAAAAAGCGACACACCGGCCGTGGGTTATATTACACGAACCATTTCGGGCTAATTTCGACCACCCTATAAATCAAAACATATTTTATCTACGCATATGAAATTTCGAGTGTCTGTTGACATCCCCTTAATTGTCTAGAATACAAAATTTCATTATTCTACCTATAGCAGTTCTTGAGATATTGACGTCAGAAAATCGCTATTTTTACTATACACTCACTGACTCACTGACTCACTGACTCATCAAAAACCTAGACCACTTCCAATGGTCGTACTGACTTGAAATTTGGCATCGAGACAGGTCTTAAGGTCAAAGTAAAGGGAAAAATCTGAAAACGGCCAAGTGTGAGTCAGTTTTAAAAATAGCGAAGGTGTAACTTTGTTCTACTATGAAGTCATAATGAACTAAATGGGTCTATCTTCCAATGGTCGTACCGACCTAAATTTGGCTCGAAGGTTTGTCTTTAGGTCGAAATAAAGTAAAAACCTGAAAACGGCCAAGTGTGAGTCAGTTTCGAAAACAACGAATGTGTAATTTTGTTCTACTATAAGTAGGTATGGAGTGGAAATGAGATAAGACTTATTTAAATTTAGATACATACCAATTTAAGACAATACATGTTTGTCTTAAAGACAAGAACAATAAAATTGTTCACCACTCTGTGTGTGTCTGTTGCGGGAACCGAACCTACGATTTACGAAATGCAAAGCAGGTCACTAGGTACACTAGGTGCGCTAAATCAGTCAAACAAAAATGAAAAGACTATTGTTTCTCGCATAGTCTAAATAATTTCTAATTTTACAACTAATAAAATCGCAGATTCAAGAACATGGAAATCATATATACTCTAAGATGGAATTATATATACTACTGCCCATCTCACCCTCCGATACGCCACGGGATGAGATGGGATGGTGCACTTCTAGGGCTACATAATAGGCCACCAATTATAATACCTACTGGTAGGTAGGTATTACCAAGTTATTAATTATCTATGTAGGTAGCGTACTTACAAACAGAATAAAGTACGTTATTGATGTATGTAATTATATGTAAGTAGGTACATTTTATAGGTGTAGGGAGCCAGTTTATTTGTAAAAATCACCTATAAATAAATAGTAAAATAGGATTTATCATCGATTATAGGTACTCGCGCTGCCCGATCGATCCCGAAATCCCGATATATGTATGTATAGTGATACTAGATAAAAATTCCGTTCCCCGCCTCGCGCACCCTCCGTCGCTGCCTACACTCGTCCGCCGCGCTCGCGCCGTCCGCCAGCTCATGCCATCCGTTCGCCCGCTCATGCCGCCGGGGGGATGCGTACGCGTGGGAGGCGGGGAGTCGACGAACCAAAGCGTTCGGCAGCCGCGCGTCATACGCGAGACATTTTCTAAAGCAAAAGTGATACAAAAATAATAAAGAACCTACACCTAACAAAAATAAATGAAATCCCATCAAAAACATAAATGTGAAAGGCTGCCAAGTTCGATACTATGGGAATGCTTCGCCTATAAAAGAAGTGAGATCTGAATAAGTACCAAGTTCCATAAAAATACCTTAAATCATAAATAGTTATAGGAATGCACACTTGATTTCCAGCAGTGTTTAAGGTACATTTTGAATAAGTATCACGTTACATAGAAATACCTAAAATTATAATAGTCAGAGAAACGCACACCGGTTTTTTAGCAGTTTCCTGATAACATTTAGTATTTTCAGTACTTTTTAATGATGTTACTTGACAAGTTTTCAAACACCACACACCTTTTCAATGCAATGAATCGACACCTTTGGACTGCAATGTGTCAAGTATATAATTTTCTATTAAAACTTGCCAACTTACATCATTAAAAAGTACTGAAAATAATAAATGTTATCAGGAAACTGCTAAAAAAACTGGTGTGCGTTTCTCTGACTATCATAATTTTAGGTATTTCTATGTAACGTGATACTTATTCAAAATGTACCTTAAAAACTGCTGGAAATCAAGTGTGCATTCCTATAACTATTTATGATTTAAGGTATTTTTATGGAATTTGGTACTTATTCAGATCTCACTTCTTTTATAGGCGAAGCATTCCCATAGTATCGAACTTGGCAGCCTTTCACATTTATGTATTTGATGGGATATATACTACTGCCCATCTCACCCTCCGATACGCCACGGGATGAGATGGGATGGTGCACTTCTAGGCACTAGGGCTACATAATAGGCCACCAATTATAATACCTACTGGTAGGTAGGTATTATAATTGGTGGCAAGTTATTAATTATCTATGTAGGTAGCGTACTTACAAACAGAATAAAGTACGTTATTGATGTATGTAACTATATGTAAGTAGGTACATTTTATAGGTGTAGGGAGCCAGTTTATTTGTAAAAATCACCTATAAATAAATAGTAAAATAGAATTAGACGCTTAGTATAAAGGGTATAGTATAAAGTACATACCTAAGTGGAATGAGACATTTCCTAAAGCAAAAGTGATAAAAAAATAATAAAGAACCTACACCTAACAAAAATAAATGAAATCCCATCAAAAACATAAATGTGAAAGGCTGCCAAGTTCGATACTATGGGAATGCTTCGCCTATAAAAGAAGTGAGATCTGAATAAGTACCAAGTTCCATAAAAATACCTCAAATCATAAATAGTTATAGGAATGCACACTTGATTTCCAGCAGTTTTTAAGGTACATTTTGAATAAGTATCACGTTACATAGAAATACCTAAAATTATAATAGTCAGAGAAACGTACACCGGTTTTTTTAGCAGTTTCCTGATAACATTGATTATTTTCAGTACTTTTTAATGATGTAACTTGGCAAGTTTTAATAGAAAATTATATACTTGACACATTGCAGTCCAAAGTTGTCGATTCATTGCATTGAAAAGGTGTGTGGTGTGTGAAAACTTGTCAAGTAACATCATTAAAAAGTACTGAAAATAATAAATGTTATCAGGAAACTGCTAAAAAAACCGGTGTGCGTTTCTCTATTATAATTTTAGGTATTTCTATGTAACGTGATACTTATTCAAAATGTACCTTAAAAACTGCTGGAAATCAAGTGTGCATTCCTATAACTATTTATGATTTGAGGTATTTTTATGGAACTTGGTACTTATTCAGATCTCACTTCTTTTATAGGCGAAGCATTCCCATAGTATCGAACTTGGCAGCCTTTCACATTTATGTTTTTGATGGGATTTGTAATTTAACAATGTTGTGAATATTTTGCAATACCTGATATTAATTACGATTATGACAAAACGAGTCACTGAATGTGAATGCTTTAAAAGCAGAGCTAAGAAAATTTTCCTTTATAGGGTTCCGTAGCCAAAATGGCAAAAACGGAACCCTTAGTCTCGTCATGTCCGTCTGTCTGTCCGTCCGTCCGTATGTCACAGCCATTTTACTCGGAAACTATAAGATGTATCTTTACAAAATTAAGACGTCAGGTGTATTTTGCATGCCGCTATTTATTTATGTAGTTAAATTGCAGAAAAAAATATTTTTAGGGGGGCGCTCCATACATGTAACAAAGTTAAACATGTTGGATATCAATCGATAGGTCTTTAAAAAAACATCGAGGTTTCTTGGAACATTTTGTGATTCAGTGAATATTTTCAGAAATAATGTAACTCTTGAACCGTAAGTCCAAAAAAATATGAAACATTTGAGAAGATGCGCCTCCCCTCGCTTCCGCCACTCGTCACGGCCTGGTACATTTTCCCGCCAGTCGCTACAAAAGGCATCCAGTTCGTCCCGCCATTTCCTAGTTCGGTCTGCCTCTGCTCCATTTTGTGTTTAAAATAGTAGTTTTCGATACAAGTGCAAGAAGTATGTCATTTCGCACGAGTACCGAGGTTACTTGACCCGAGCCGAGAGGCGAGGGTCAAGACTCGGGACAAGTGAAAATGACACTTCCGCACGTGTGTCGAACAACGTTTTTTAATACAATTGCGAAAAAACTACAATGAAATAAAATCACATTTATATTCTGTCAGTGTACGAAAGACAGCTTCAATCGCGCGTTGTTCAAGTAATATTATTGGGTCTCGCATAATACTCCTTTATGCCCAATCGCGCGTAGTTCAGGTGGGTCATTTATAAGCGGGTCTCGCATAATACTCATTTATTTAAAATTCTGATCTGCAAATCGTGCGTAAAATCAAACTTGACGCACGATTTGCAGATCAGATTACTTTTTAGCACTAGTGCATAAAATCAAACTTTACGCACGATTTGCAGCTACATAAACTAAACTTTTTGAGCAATTGTATTAAAAAAACATGTTTAGATGGAAAGTGACTTTCTTCATGTTAGTATTCTGTAGCAAGTCCTGAAGCCTCCAGCCAATAAGTCTATCCATGGCAAAGCCAGCCCGCTAATACGGCTATAAAACACTATATCCAATGCAATTCCGTGTTTACACCCTGTGAGGCCTGGCCTTACGGCTGGGCCGCGACAGTAGCGGCTAGCGATAAGCGGCAGCGGCGAGCGGAGTCGTCAAGACTAAGAAATGCAAACCGGTTATTTTAAACAAAAAAGAACCGAATTCACTTAGCCTCCACCTTTCCAAAAGCAAATGCTCGAGCTGCTGTAAAAAAAACAGATCACTATAGGTGTGCCTATAATAGTTGAAGAGTTCCCTCGATTTCTCCAGGATCTCATCATCAGATCCTGACATGGTTACAATGGGACCAACTGTGAAGTATACTCTATCAAACAAAAAAGGAATTTTCCAAATCGGTCCAGCCGTCCTCGAATAATCGGTGACAAACATTAAAAAAATAGCAAAATCAAAGATCCCGATGAATTGATAACCTCCTCCTTCGAAATCTTGAAGTCGGTTGATAACCGATTTTTAACAGAAAAACCAGTTTGCATTCCCTCGCCAAGACCTAGCTAGCCTACCTAGTCTTAGTATTTACAGTATAGATAGCATACTAAGTTTTAGTACATCCGGTACAGGATAGTTAAAAGCAGCAAGTTCATTTACAAATGAACACTGGTACAGAATTGATGATAGTAGTGAATTCTCACTGTCAGTTTGTTATGTTGTCCCGCTCTAACGCTTCGCGCTAAGAACGCGTTCGCTTTTTCGCTCCTTAGACTATTACTTAAATAACTCGGAGCAATAGTGACCGTGAGAAGGAACGTAATGAGGAAGCCGGACCTAATCCCAATAAGTCTTCTTCCTCCTAGCATTTGTCCCGGCTTGACAACCTAACCCCATAAATTGGCGTAGGCACTAGTTATTACGAAAGCGACAGCTATCTGACCTTCCAACCCAGAGGGGATACTAGGCCTTATCGAGATTAGGTGCTACAATGGTTTCCTTCACCGAAAAGCGACCACCTAATCCCAATAAGTAAATAGTAAAACCCAGTGCCGACGCCAATTCATGTGATTAGATTGCCGAGCGTACCCCAGTCAGGCTCAACTTAACCGTGGCAAAAGTCGGGACAAACTCTAGGGAGGATTAATTTTTTCCTCTTGTTGCCATGGATTGTCGCTTGACGCCTTCGCCGCCGCTTGCAGTTGTGGCCGTACCACCGTAAAATGGCGGACTACCTAGTTTTATGACTCGTAAATGGGTGTGTAAGTACCAGTAGCGGCGCGGCCCTCGATTCCCGTCAGCTTGCCTAATTTTCAGATTCAGATCTCAGAGAGACCTGAGTAGTTTTCCTAGAGAACATGAAATGTTAGGCCAAATAAAACTCGGCTTGCCTGAGAAAATTTATGACCCACCGCCACTGGAAGTACATACCTTTTGAAGTAGACAGACTTCCAGTTTTATGCATATAAGCAACTTATTCGATTTCGTCTCTTTCTTACAAACACAAATGACTAAATATCGGACAGGGACAAACTGTTTCTACCTACTAGATTTGTCCGGAAAGAGAAGTGTCGTGGTTTATATGGGAGCTCAAACATTCAACGACACTTCTATTTCTGGCTAGACTATAGTCAATGGACTAGGTGCTAAAGTAATAACTAGGAATGGCATCGTCTATTTTTTTAAATTATATACAATTATATACAAATTAAAAGTGTCAGACATACAAATTATTATAAGTACCTACACCATTGTAATTATAATTAATGTAACATATTTATAGTTGTATATAATGTGACATAAAATTATTATATTATGAATAAATATTGAATTGAATTAGAGATCAAAGAGCGAATTTAATGGTAGTAGAAAAAGGACCCGCCTAATAGTAAGCAGTCACCATAGTCTATGGATGCCTGCTGTACACTCCTTTCGAAGAACCTCGTATTGGACTTGGAATTGGAATAGACTCTAGAGCAATAAAAACGGATCACTGATTCGCAATTTCCTTGGAAAGTGACGTGTAATATGATGTCATTATAAAATGCCCCGGATTTGAATATCGGTGTCTACAAACAAACACATTCACTGATAATAGTGTTTACTTACAGTATAACATTCCGGGTTCCGCATAGAGTATATTGTGGCAGCGAGTTCACTTAAAAATAAACGCTGGGTTTATGTTCGCGTATTTGGATTTTGTCACGATATACACGATTAAGACATAGCTATAATACAAGCGTGTCACGCTCGCTCTAGCTAGCACACATTTACATGACTGTGTCGAGAAAGTTAAATTGATTGCCCATGTGATTGATGGCGCTATGACGTTGGCTTGAATTACGGGAAAGCGAAATCATATAATTTTTTTTTGCTCCATCCCATTTTGTTACTTAAAATCATCAGGTTTCCTATGATATCATATATATAACAATGACAGAAAGGTTATGCACACTCCAAAAGTGAAGCACTTAAAATTAGTGACTTCACTCAATTGTCTCTAGGCGCATACCAGCAAGCTAGAAAGAAAGAAAGAAAACTGTAATTTTCTAACAACGAGAGTAACAAAGATGCAATTACTGTCAATATAGATAAAGAACCGAATCATTGCAGGTTATGAAATATATTTGGAAGTATTTTTTGTGCTCATTTTTTGTTAGAGTATAAGTACTCATAGTAAAAAATCATTAAAAAAGCACGTTACGTATAAATTCGTCACCATATATGTCCTTGATTTGATTAACCGTTGAAATTGTAAACAAACGAACTCATTCACGGCGATAGTAGCGTTTACAGTTGATAAGATTTGTATATGCGTATTGCGTAGAAGACATTAGTAGCAGCGAGTCCATTTAGAAATAACCTGACTAATAATCTGACTAAAGCGATTGAATCGCTTATTAGTTATATGGAGGAGGATACATCTACCATATTAGGGGACCTATTCGGCGGAGACAAACATGAAACAGTTTTGAACGTGACCACCTACTTGGTGTGATCGTTGGACACATAAATAACACGCGGAGTACGAGCATTTGTGGCTTCTATTTTCTTTGTTCTAGGGTTAGAACCGGTGGTAGTTTTTTTTTCTCTGACGTTCAGAAGTAAGTAAGTAAATTATTTATTGCCATAAAAAACACATTAAAATTAGGGTCTTTTACACAAAATCACAAAGTAAACTTAACCTATTATTGTAGATTGTAGATAAATCTATAAACAAAACGCATGACAAAAGGACAGTTTCAGCTGTATGCTGGAAGCCTCGCCTTTACGACGCGGTCTCAGCACTGGTTTTTAGCTTGCCCAAAGCTATGGTGGTGACAAAAAGGGTGAGTGCTCGGTACACGTTAACTTACAGTTATACAAATAGAAAAATACTTAATTATAATAGAAAAACTTAAATAAAAAAGGACTATTACAACTAGCGACCAAGTTAGGTAATAGTTAGATATACAAATAAGTGCATTGAAATGTTCCTAAATTGAAGAATATTCTTTTATCTACACTCATACTGTAAGTACTCTAAAATGCGTTCAAAAACCGTAGACAATGACAAGCATTACAACAAACGATTTAACTATGATAAGTTTCTTATCTGCGGCAGTAACGTAATTTTAACTTTGCATGCTCAAATATTGTTAAGCAATGAGTTTCAAAGGGTTTAGCAGGCTAAGGAAGGACGTGTGGCCCCTGTGAGGAAAAGTTGAATTAGTAAATGTCAATTGTTTGTCGCCTCATAACTAGTAATCACTCCAACTTTCAGCCCTCTATCTTGAACTGTCTCAGAGATAATGTCAAAAATGTATTTTTTTAACAATTTTTTCAAACTCGTATATCTCCTAATCCATAGCAGCTAAAGCGTTGAAACAAAATCACAGCTACGTAGTTTGAGTGGGAGTATACCCTATAATTTTATTAATATTTTATACGTGAAAAATAAACGAAATAAATGTCAATTTATTTTTTGACAGCTCTTTCCAACACGTTTTTTTGAAAGTACAATTATGAAAAAAATCACGTAAATTGCTTATAGTATTAGCTACTAGCATACAAAAAATCAATTGATTATATTTGGTGCAACATACTGTAAAAAAAAAAACTAACGAAAGTATTCAAGTATCAAGAGTAGGCTTCTGAACTGAAAGTTCGTTTTTAAGTTTTATGTTTGTTGCCTAGCAACAAAGGGTGTATTGTTTTTAATTTGACGTATGACTGTCAAAAAAGGTCACTGAACTACTGCTGTGTTAGCATTTGTAACTAATTTTACTAACTACTAAATCAACGAAACGACGGATGTGCTATTTTGCTGTGTTTATTATTTTATAATAGTACATTACTTACCAAGGACTGTAAAAGAAAGAAAGCCCGAAATCGCAGGTATTTGTGACCCGAGCCGCAGGCGAGGGTTGTAAATATGCGATAGAGGGCTTTCTTTTTTACTGCCCGTGGTGAGTACACAATTTTACGTCTCCATCTGGCCATAATGCGAGTTTTACCGTACGCGTAGCGTGCGGCAAAACTTACGTTATGGCCAGGTGTGACGTAAACAAAATTAATTGGTTTCATTATAGTACACGTATTAACATAACGAATTAAATAACTCATTAGAGCAGATATCACAATATAAGTCACTTAGATAATGACTATCGTAATATTCGTCGTCCCAGGTATAGGACAATGTTATCCTGCAGTCATCGCAATATCCTTTTAACATAACATTTTCGTCAGAGAGCGATATCTCAATACTGGTAAAGACTGTAAAAACAGTTGCTTCGCTATTAACCGTGGCAAGTTGAGCCCAAATATTTTTGATTTTATGATTTCCATCTGAAAGAATGTACATGAAGTTTCCGTTTTTTTTTTTTATTTACATTTAAAACTTACTTTCGCCATTATGGAAAAATCGGACTCCTCTTCTACATAACGTGTTGTATATTCCCTTAAACAATTCACTATTATGTTAAATGTGCTAGCGTATAAATTGTATAATAGTATTGTATAATTTAAAGATAGCTCATACCTAATAAATCATAATGTCTAATGTTATGTTACTCGGAATCGACAAACGCTTAGTTTATACGCTAGCACATTTAACATAATAGTGGATTGTTTAAGGGAATATACAACACGTTATGTAGAAGAGGAGTCCGATTTTTCCATAATGGCGAAAGTAAGCTTTAAATGTAAATAAAATAAAACAGAAACTTCATGTATATACATTCTTTCAGATGGAAATCATAAAATCAAAAATATTTCGGCTCAACTTGCCACAGTTAATAGCGAAGCAACTGTTTTTACAGTCTTTACCAGATATTGAGATATCGCTCTCTGACGAAAATATTATGTTAAAAGGATATTGCGATGACTGCAGGATAACATTGTCCTATACCTGGGACGACGAATATTACGATAGTCATTATCTAAGTGACTTATATTGTGATATCTGCTCTAATGAGTTATTTATTTCGTTATGTTAATACGTGTACTATAATGAAACCAATTAATTTTGTTTATAAAATAATAAACATATAGCACATCCGTCGTTTCGTTGATTTAGTAGTTAGTAAAATTAGTTACAAATGCTAACACAGCAGTAGTTCAGTGATCTTTTTTGACAGTCATACGTCAAATTAAAAACAATACACCCTTTGTTGCTAGGCAACAAACAAAAAACTTAAAAACGAAGTTTCAGTTCAGAAGCCTACTCTTTATACTTGAATACTTACGTTAGTTTTTTTTTTACAGTATGTTGCACCAAATATAATCAATTGAGTTTTTGTATGCTAGTAACTAATACTATAAGCAATTTATATGATTTTTTTCATAATTGTACTTTCAAAAAAACGTGTTGGAAAGAGCTGTCAAAAAATAAATTGACATTTATTTCGTTTATTTTTCACGTATAAAATATTAATAAAATTATAGGGTATACTCCCACTCAAACTACGTAGCTGTGATTTTGTTTCAATGCTTTAGCTGCTATGGATTAGGAGATATACGAGTTTGAAAAAAATGTTAAAAAAATACATTTTTGACATTATCTCTGTGACAGTTCAAGATAGAGGGCTAAAAGTTGGAGTGATTACTAGTTATGAGGCGACAAACAATTGACATTTACCAATTCAACTATTCCTCACAGGGGCCACACGACCTTCCTTAGCCTGCTAAACCCTTTTGAACATCGAATTTGATAACATAATGTTACCGCCATGGCCAACTCGATTGGTCCCGCGCGAGCCCCGACACAATCGAGTTGGCCACGCCGACACAATCGAGATGGCCGCGGCGGTGCAATGGCGGCCATTCTATGATTTCCGAATACGGCATTTATAATAAATAATATGAGTGTAGATAAAGCAGTGTATGCAACTGTACGTAATTAGGCCTTAAAACACTCGTGTGATCTTATTATGAAATTCGCCTGCGGCTCATTTCATAAAACCACACTCATGTTTTAAGGACCCTTATTACGTAACAGTTACATAAACTACTATTACTACACGGTAAAGTGAATCAATAACGAACTGTATACAGATGAAATACATAACGTACATTTATACAAAAGTTACATAATATCTACAGTCACCGGCAGTAGTATCATCCTACACGAAGGCCGCGAAAATATGTGACACACTCTTATGGCCCTACAAATAACAGCGTGTCACATATTTTTGCTGCCTTCGTGTAGGAAGATACTATTGCTGGTGACTGTACAATTACAGACAAATACTTTGATAACTTATACTTATATATTTGATATTATTAAGATAATGACGTACATCTTCCTACTGCGATTCGAAAAATTGCGTCAAATTTCAAGTGGACTTTCTTCTCCCGAATAAGCTGTATTTCACGAGCCCTGAATACCAACTAGGGCCCGCTCTAATCAGCATCATCCAGGGGCACCTTTGTGTGTTAATTGATTCGCAACGTGTGTTTGTTCTGTAATCCGGGTTCGGATGTGTTACTACCTACTTCAGTGGTGTGCCACTCAATCGGATGCCTACATACTTGGTATGTAATACCTAGGCATGATGATTTTTTTTCATGTATGGTATCAATCGATTCGTTTTGTTGTGAGGATCAAATGTCTATATGGGGCCAATTGCGTTAAAGCAACACAAAAGTCAGAAATCACCCCCAAAAAATTTTTTTTTTTTGCAATTTTACTACAAAACTAAGTAAAAAAATATTATGATATGTCTTATAGTTTCCAAGTAAAATGGCTGCGACATACGGACGGACGGACATGGCGAAACTATAACGGTTCCGTTTTTACCAATTTGGTTACGGAACCCTAAAAACTCCCCTTTTAAGCGTGTTTATTGTGACGAACCGGTAACTACGGAACCCTACATTATTTTGACAAAAACGGGACTTAATCGCGTACACTTACTTTTATTATTTCCCTGACGTTTCGAGCGTGCCGTAAGGCTCGTGGTCGCAGGCAGACTGGCGAGGAATTGTATCAGCATCTCCTAGCTGCCCGGGTTTTTCGAACTACCCGCAGTTGGTGGTTAGTTGGTTGGTGGTTGGTTGGTGGTAACGTCAGGGAAATAATAAAAGTAAGTGTACGCGATTAAGTCCCGTTTTTGTCAAAATAATTAGTGAAAATCGTGTAAGTTTAAATCAGTACGGAACCCTACACTGAGTTTGGCCAGGTATACATAGATCTATATGGATTACATTACAGTTCGAAATTGATCGATTCCCATTATCCTATAGTAGGTACCGTAGCCCACACCGTTAACTGCCCATCGGTGGACCTTATGCCTCTTGTAATACGGTCCACCGATGTACAGTTAAGAGGCTGACAACACCCGATAACCTTCAAATTGACTTTACTCAAACAGTGTTTTAGCCATAACTCCTTGTTTTGAGAAAGTAAAAAAAATATATGTTACTAGCCTTTTCCCGCGGCTTCGCCCGCGTACTATAAGTACTCAAAAAGGATACGATACCCATGTTGATTTTCAGACTTTGTGACCACATTTGCCCCTTTTAGGGGTTGAATTTTCAAAAAACCTGTAATACGTGTTTACTCATTTATCGTTAGGAATACTCCTGCGAATTTTCGAATAAAATAGTCTAACAAATCTTGATTCGCCATACAAATTTTGGACCCCCATTTTACCCCCTTAGGGGGTGAATTTTGAAAAATCCTTTCTTAGTGCATCCCTAGACCTTATAAGGAACCTACATGCCAAATTTGGAATCTCTAGAACCAGCGGTTTGGGATGTGCGTTGATATGTCAGTCAGTCAGTCAGTCAGTCAGTCAGTTTCTTCTTTTATATATCTTAAAATTTGCTTTAAACAGTCGTATGTGTTTAGTTTCTTGACTTATACGTCTGTAACTAAGGACAAAATTCCACCGCACTAATACTAAAAACTTCGTTGTTTTATATTTCTCAATTATTGCGTAGTTTTTTTTTTATTCATCATTTTGCAAAATTTGCAATGAGCTCCCATACTAATCGTAACACAGTGTTTCTCTTTCCCTCGCGCTGAAAAAGATAGGGAGGGAATTTAGCTGTTGTCAGCCCCTTAAGAGTGTTCCTGTTTGTATTAAGCTCATTGCAACTTAACTAGGACCCTTATCCCCACGGAACATTAGACACACGACCTCTAAGCTGCAGACTTCGAGTGCACTTATCCTCAGCCCTCTGTGTAGATATCTATGAGTACTTTATACTCAGCCGGTATCACTGCTTGTATATTATGTTTAGAAAAATAGAAAAGTAGAAAAATCCACTGCCTCAGGCGAGACTCGAACTCGCGACTCTGGGATACATGCCCATCGCTCTGACCAACTGAGCTACTGAGGCTTACTGCTGTGAATTTATTGACTATATGCTTTATTTTTATATGCGTCTTAGGCACTGGTCCCACCGGCGGCGAGTAAGCGAGTAAAGTTAAGCAAGTAGCATTACATTGCGGTTTGTCGAGGTATAGAGTGATCGATCGACCTTTCAAGGCCCGCGATGTAATGCTGCTCGCTTAACTTTACTCGCTTACTCGCCGCCGGTGGGACCAGTGCCTAAGACGCATATAAAAATAAAGCATATAGTCAATAAATTCACAGCAGTAAGCCTCAGTAGCTCAGTTGGTCAGAGCGATGGGCATGTATCCCAGATAATACGAATATTTCGAATAATTTCCATACTTACTGTTCGAAATATTCGGATTTCAAGCCCTACGCCTGGGGCAGTGGATTTTTCTTCTTTTCCTATATTTCTAAACCATGTGGTTTATCATCAGGCGGGGCCGTATGCTTGTTTGCCACCGTTGTGGTATATAAAAAAGTCTAGTTAGAATTTTATTTCTTTTAATATGAAATAAGTGTATTATAGTTTATTACATTTTACTGTATTTTAATTAAATAAACACAATATCTGACATTAACTTTATTTACTTGCAGGTAAGCTCCAGAGGATTTGAAGATCTTCAATCAAACGGAATATAGGTACGAAGAGTGAAATTTGGTGAGACTACGAAAGTTTGACGCACAAGGCTACTTATAGTACAAATTTACAAACTAAATGATATAATTATGTGTTTCGAGATTGAATACTCTGAAAACTTTGTGAAATATAGATTGTAGAAACTTGTTCTAACCACCGATGAAATAATACAAGGGATACACAATCAGCCCAAATAAATGGCCCCACAATAGTACCGCGAACGACTCGGGCGGTACTTTCTTTGACAGTCTTATTACGGTTTAAGTTGGGGCCAGACGGCAGATAGCCGCAGATTATTCCACGTGACCTTGGTTGAAGCGAGTTGTTGAAGCGAGCGTCTACATGGTTGACAACAAGCGCCCAACTTCAGTGTGTTCGAAGCTTGGCCAGTCAATGGTTGGCAGAGCACGCCTAGCCACCAAGGGCGTTTAAAGGTCATGTAGAATTTGGCATCAACCACGGGCTACATGGTTTAAAATCTCTGTTTTCTGCCAAGGTCTCGTGGCAGAGGGCTGCGGTTGTATGCCGTCTAGCCCTAACTATAGGACTGGCCGGTTACAAATTTTCACGAGCCATATTTTCAGTAAATCTTGTTTGAGTCTGTACCTCCTTTACATTGTTTCTGGAAGGTTCTAACTTCATTTTTCATTGCTACAGCGTAGCACTCGTAGCGCTGCGTAGGGGGCGTCCATTAATCGCGTCATACGTTTTTGGCTTGTTTTAGACCCCCCCCCCTCCCCCATGGTGATCTTTGGTGATATTTTCAGGACCCCTCCCCCCCTCGTCCAATATGACGTGTAATTTTTTGCTAACTAAACTAAGTACAGTTTTCTAACACGTTCGTCGTACACGTGAAGGAAAAAAATTGAAACTACATGTATGCACATCTCACTATTTTCATTAAAATAATATTTAATAGAAAAAAACCGGCCAAGTGCATATCGGACCACGCATAATGGAGGGTTTCGTACCTACTATCGAAAAAGTAATATCAAAAGGTCGTATCTGCCTATGAAAGACGTTTTTTGGAGATAACTTAATAATTCCTAAACCAATATATATTCTCGATTTTTTGTATATGTTTTTGGATCTCCAGTTCAAAAGTGACAGGGGGGCACATTTTTTTAGACTTACGGGGTGATTATTGAAATTGTTACATGTATGGAGTGCCGTGGATCCCGTCTTTAGAATTTGATTTTGATAAAAATCAGATCAATCTAAGTGAACCCGTGCATAACATATTAGCGACGCCTCGCCCGCTCAACTAAACGCAGAAGTCCAACTGCGAGGCAAATTTTACTCTGGTTTTCACAGAATGGTTCATTTAAAAGTTGAAATTTTTTATTGAAATATTTGAAATACAGTATAACACGGCGGAACAAAAAAATTACACGTGATACGTGTCCAGACCCCCCTCCCCCCTGTGGTGATCATTGGTGATTTTTTCTTGACCCCCTCCCCCCCCCTATACAATATGACGCGATTAATGGACGCCCCCTTATGCTAGCTACGGCGCAATAATATTAGTTTATGTAACTGTTACGTAATAAGGCCGAATTACGTACAGTTGCATATACTGCTTTGTCTACACACATATTATAAATCCTAAATGATGTGTTCGGAAACCATTAAAATGACCGCCGTTGCACCGCCATGTCCAACTGGATTGTGCCGGCGGTTGGGTAGAAGGGCAACCGCGGTCGGGGAGGAGGGCTGGCTTTTCATTACGTTACCAAAATCGATGTGGTTATGAATTTTCATACATTTTTACAACACTGTCACAGATAATACCCTCATGTTACATTACTGCTTGCAATAATGGTGGTAATTACACACGGTTTCAGAAAGCAGAATAGAGGATTTATGATATGGGTGTAGACAAAAGAACATTTTATACTTCAAAATGAAGATCATGTTTATAACAAACCGGCCTTGACGAGCCCTGACTTTAAGGTTAGAATACCGCTCGATATTTCCTTTAAGTATTATTTATATTTTCTGAAAGCTTGAAAGTCGAGATTCAAAGCGCCTCATAAGGTACGAGTATTATGGTAAGTTGCACATTCTTTGATATGTAAAGGCTGCAGCGAATGCTTTCACTGGTGCAATGTCGACTACATATTTATATGACACTTACTTCATAAAACATATTATAATATGAGCATTAACGCACGCCTAAATAAAATGTATTTTTTAATACCACGACGGTGGTTTGCTGCAACAGTAGCCTATGGACGCCTGCGACTCCACAGGTGTCACATGCGCGTTGCCGACCCATTAATACAAGGGAGGATTTACTGTGTTAACGGCTAAAGGGACAAGAGGTTCCCTGTCGTTAACACACCGCGTCCTTTGGTGACCTTACTTACCGGCAGGAACACAACACAACACTAAGGGCCTGTTTCACAATCTCCAGATAAACTTATCTGCCAGTTAAAATTATAGCTATCCTTTTCTCCAGTCATATAAAAGAAAAGGACCGCAAACATTTATCTGACAGATATGCTTTAACTGGAGATTGTAAGCAGGCCATAAGAGTGGGGTCTAAGTGTTGTGGTTTTTTTGTAAGGTGGACACGTCGAACTCTGCTGAAGATATTTTTACTTGAATTTTATACAAGGTGTAACAATTGTGATCCTTTAAAGGGCATAATTGGTATCTTATTCTGATTTTAAAATTTTTTTTGCGAATTTTTTTTTGTATGGATGGTTGGCCGGCTGGGGAGACGTGCCGTACATTTTTTATTTATTTTCGCGTCAAAAAATTGCTTCTACTTTTTCTTACTCGCAAATCTTGCAATACGATCACACGATACCAATTGAAGGGTACACGGAAAGAAGATGTCTAGCCACATTGACAACATTTTGAGTTTTAGCGCTTTTAAAATTTGGAACGATTCAATTAACCATACTATTTTCCAAGGATGACATAGACATGGATGGACAATACCCATACAAAATCGCGCTCTCTTTTCAGGTTAAAGCACTAGCGTCATCTATCGGTCACACCAGACACTAAATCCTAGTTTCTAATACTTTGTTCGTCGCTTAACGCTGACAGAATAACTCGACTCCAGACTCAACAGATGGCGCTGTGGCACTGTGTACCGAAAACAGACGTATAGCCTGTACGCGATTTTGTATAGGCATTGTCAATCCATGTCTTAACATCCTTGATGCCTATACAAAATCGCGTTCATCGAACCTTCAGGCTGTTTTCGGTACGAAGTGCCACAGCGCCATCTGTCAGTCTGGAGTCGAGTTATTCTGTCAGCGTTAAGCGACGAACAAAGTATTAGAAACTAGGATTTAGTGTCTGGTGTGACCGATAGATGACGCTAGTGCTTTAACCTGAAATAAGAGAACGCGATTTTGTATGGATATTGTCCATCCATGTCTATATCATCCTTGCTATTTTCGTAACTAGATGGTTTTTATGAGTTAAGAAGTAGATATACGTTAGAATTTACATCTGTAACAGAAGTTGTTACTAATAGTTCATAGCAAGCTCTAAATTTTGATTTAAAAATCTCATTTTACAAAAAAAGTGACTATAGACATGTTCTTTCCGTGTACCCTTCAATTATACCCTTAGACGGATCACCAGTATTTTATACAGCCTGTATTTGTCCCACCTGAAAAATTGAAATTTCCTGTGCCAATTATTCAAAAACCACAACATTCATCATGGCGACGTATTTAAAAAAAAAACATTAAAACAAAAAGCGGGAAAACAAAAAAACCATTGTCCTACTTAAGGCGCTCAAACTTTCTCACCAAACATGATGCCACAAAAGATTTTAATTCTTTATAATTCTTTTTTTGTGAAAAAGCCTGCCATTCAGGTGTCTGTAAACAATGCCTATTCACGGGCAACGATATTTACAAAGACAATGACATCTGTTGGTCAAATCTTTGGCGATTTTTGATAGGGTTCAGTAGGTTTTTTTTACCTGACTACAGCGAAGCCAAAAAGGGTTATGATTTTAGCAGTCAGTACAAGGTGTAACAAAAATGCCGGTGATAATTTGAAGGGCATAACTGGTATCGTATTCTAATAATGAAATTGTAAGAAAAAAATTTTTTTTCAACAAAAAAAACAGATTGTTTTGTATGGAGGGTTGGCCAGCCGGAACGACTTGTCCTATACAAATTTAATTTTGCGTCCAAAAAATTTTTTTCCTACTTTTTCTTACTCGCAACACGATACCAATTATGCGCTTAAACGGATCACCGGTATTTTTGTTCCAGTCTATATGTTTGTATTTACGTAAAAAAAAAAAAAAAAATTATGTGTCTCCGTAGCGCCTAAACTATTCATCCGATTGTGATGAATAAGGTGTCAATCGATGCATTGTTGGTTGTTAATAGAGTTTAAATCTTTATGATTTTTTATGGCAGTAATGCCTTATTAACAATCTACAATCATTGTACCTTTGACTTGGAAACGCATGTGTTTTTTTTTCGTAGTCAGGCTACAGTTTTTAACCGACTTTAAGATTCAGAAGGTTCTCAATACGTCGGGATTTTTGTTTTTGTTTGTTATAAGTGTATGTTCACCAATTATTAGAAGACGTCTGGATCGATTTGGAATAGATATTTGTACAACAAGAGAAGAAAGTTCATATTTACTTCGAGTGCTAATTTTGAGTCCTGAGCAAGCGAAAGATTCTATAATAGGATCACGAGCGTAGCGAGTTTTCACACACCACACACCTTTTTAATGCAATGAATCGACACCTTTGGACTGCAATGTGTCAAGTATATAATTTTCTATTAAAACTTGCCAAGTTACATCATTAACAAGTACTGAAAATAATAAATGTTATCAGGAAACTGCTAAAAAAACCGGTGTGCGTTTCTCTGACTATTATAATTTTAGGTATTTCTATGTAACGTGCCTTAAAAACTGCTGGAAATCAAGTGTGCATTCCTATAACTATTTATGATTTGAGGTATTTTTATGGAACTTGGTACTTATTCAGATCTCACTTCTTTTATAGGCGAAGCATTCCCATAGTATCGAACTTGGCAGCCTTTCACATTTATGTTTTTGATGGGATTTCATTTATTTTTGTTAGGTGTAGGTTCTTTATTATTTTTTCATCACTTTTGCTTTAGGAAATGTCTCATTCCACTTAGGTATGTACTTTATACTATAACCCTTTATACTAAGCGTCTAATTCTATTTTACTATTTATTTATAGGTGATTTTTACAAATAAACTGGCTCCCTACACCTATAAAATGTACCTACTTACATATAATTACATACATCAATAACGTACTTTATTCTGTTTGTAAGTACGCTACCTACATAGATAATTAATAACTTGGTAATACCTACCTACCAGTAGGTATTATGATTGGTGGCCTATTATGTAGCCCTAGAAGTGCACCATCCCATCTCATCCCGTGGCGTATCGGAGGGTGAGATGGGCAGTAGTATATATAATTCCATCTTAGAGTATATATGATTTCCATGTTCTTGAATCTGCGATTTTATTAGTTGTAAAATTAGAAATTATTTAGAAATAGTCTTTTCATTTTTGTTTGACTGATTTAGCGCACCTAGTGTACCTAGTGACCTGCTTTGCACTTCGTAAATCGTAGGTTCGGTTCCCGCAAGTCTTAAATTGGTATGTATCTAAATTTAAATAAGTCTTATCTCATTTCCACTCCATACCTACTTATAGTAGAACAAAATTACACATTCGTTGTTTTCGAAACTGACTCACACTTGGCCGTTTTCAGATTTTTACTTTATTTCGACCTAAAGACAAACCTTCGAGCCAAATTTCAGGTCGGTACGACCATTGGAAGATAGACCCATTTAGTTCATTATGACTTCATAGTAGAACAAAGTTACACCTTCGCTATTTTTAAAACTGACTCACACTTGGCCGTTTTCAGATTTTTCCCTTTACTTTGACCTTAAGACCTATCTCCATGGCAAATTTCAAGTCAGTACGACCATTGGAAGTGGTCTAGGTTTTTGATGAGTCAGTGAGTCAGTGAGTGAGTGTATAGTAAAAATAGCGATTTTCTGACGTCAATATCTCAAGAACTGCTATAGGTAGAATAATGAAATTTTGTATTCTAGACAATTAAGGGGATGTCAACAGACACTCGAAATTTCATATGCGTAGATAAAATATGTTTTGAGTTATAGGGTGGTCGAAATTGGCCCGAAATGGTTCGTGTAATATAACCCACGGCCGGTGTGTCGCTTTTTTTTGCTCGAACTTGGCGGACACACTGCCGTGTGTCTAGATTTGCATAATTGGGCGTTTTTGCCCAGTGACTGATGGGCGGTTCACTGTGGACACCTGTGCGGTGTGGGTACGGGATCGCTATACAGCCTTGGCCAGAAGTGTTGAGCACCCTTGCGATTTTCATACAAAACTCGAAAGTTTTGTCCGGCGTTTCTATCTTTTTAGGGTTCCGTAGTCAACTAGGAACCCTTATAGTTTCGCCATGTCTGCCCGTCCGGCCGTCCGTCCGTCCGCGGATAATCTCAGTGACCGTTAGCACTAGAAAGCTGAAATTTGTTACTAATATGTATATCAAACACGCCGACAAAGTGGTAAAATAAAAAGTGGAAAAAAATGTTTTATTAGGGTACCTCCCGTATACGTAAAGTGGGGAGTGATTTTTTTTTTCATTTCAACCCTAACGTGTGATATATTGTTGGATAGGTATTTAAAAATGAATAGGGGTTTACTAAAATCATTTTTTGATAATGTAAATATTTTCGGAAATAATCGCTCCAGAAGTAAATAAAAATGTGTCCCCCCACCTCTAACTTTTGAACCATAAGTTTTAAAAATATGAAAAAAATCTCAAAAGTAGAACTTTA
The DNA here is from genome assembly GCA_947086415.1 of Pammene aurita. NCBI lineage: Eukaryota > Metazoa > Arthropoda > Insecta > Lepidoptera > Tortricidae > Pammene > Pammene aurita. The sequence continues at coordinate 9,079,927 of OX352316.1, read as the reverse complement.
TAGAAACTTTCTAGAAAATTATTTTGAACTCTATAGGTTGAATAGTTTTTGAACAAAAATTACAAAATAATTTCTGAACTAAGTTTGTAATTTAACCATATAAGAAGGTGTTTATTGTACATATAATTTCTACAAAATCACAATGAAATGACGTGCTTTCAAATAAAGTAAAAACGGTGAAAATCGGTTCACGCAATAAAGAATTATCCCATAAAAATCATGTTCCATACTTTAAGCTCGCGCGCAATAGTTTACTTAATTTTCCGATAGATGTCGCTGTACGTGGAACGCTCATATCATATCCTACGTGGCGGTGTTATTTTAACCCTTAAGTGGGGACACTTACTGTGACGGGCGGAAAACTACGGAACCCTACACTGAGCGTGGCCCGACACGCTCTTGGCCGGTTTTTTGAAGTTATTTTATCAATTAATTCAAACTGAACAGGCATGTTTTATGGAAGCTAGTAGTTACTGCATAGAATATTTGCAATTTGTCGCACCGACTTAAATTCGCATTTTTGTTACCTCAACTTTTCTTATTTTATAGGTAAGTACCTTGAAAGTGTTATTAAGTGAAGTTTTCTAGATATATCAATAATAAATAACATTTTACGTCATCGTACATTGTTATGATAGGGAATTAATGCTTAACATCAAAATTGTAAACAAAAAACAGCTATGTTCAACACTGGCCAAGGCTGTATACAGATATAATGAGAAATACCTACACAGGGACCGGACAACCCTTTCCGCGATAAAAGCCTTTCAATGGGCGTCCCTTATATACGGCTAACCGATTGAGAGACTTTCCCTTTTGAACTGCTAACACATTCGTTTGACTAACCCTTATCATAAAACTTAGCCAAATATAAAGCTAGCCCTTTCCAATTGCTTACCGCTATCCTTTATGAATTGCAATCCCTTAATAAGGGTTACCCTTATTATTAAGCGCTTTTTATAAGGCTTTCCCTTTAGTAATGTCGTAGTTGAGCCTTGCGTGCACGAGAAAGAATTAGTCTATATCGGTAGTGTATGAAAAGGAAAGACAATACGTACGGGTACGTAAAAATGAAATAAAAATGAAATAAAAATGAAATAAAAATGAAATAAAAATGAAATAAAAATGGTATGTTATTCAATCAAATACAAACACTGAAAACATTGAAAAAATAATCAACCCAGCAGGATTTGAACCTCGCATCGATACGCCTTACCGCTGCTATAAAGTCGATGTAAAAATAAAATGCAAAAAGATGATTGAAGGCATTGAGAATTTCGTCAACTCAGTAACTGAACCCATAGCTTAATTGGTAAAGCGATCGAGCCCCGGTAAGGCGTATCGATGCGAGGTTCAAATCCTGCTGGGTTGATTATTTTTTCAATGTTTTCAGTGTTTGTATTTGATTGAATAACATACTATTGTATGAGTGGAATGCCCCACTTTAAAAAATATGTAAAAATAATTATGAGTTGACAGCAGCGCCATCTATTATTTCCGTTGTGACACTTGTAAAAGGGTCGGCGGGAAGGGTATCTAACTCTAGTAGTTAGCACCTAGATGTCGCTTACGGCTGCTATAAAGTCGATGTAAAAATAAAATGCAAAAAGATGATTGAAGGCATTGAGAATTTCGTCAACTCAGTAACTGAACCCATAGCTTAATTGGTAAAGCGATCGAGCCCCGGTAAGGCGTATCGATGCGAGGTTCAAATCCTGCTGGGTTGATTATTTTTTCAATGTTTTCAGTGTTTGTATTTGATTGAATAACATACTATTGTATGAGTGGAATGCCCCACTTTAAAAAATATGTAAAAATAATTATGAAATAAAAATGAAATAAAAAATGAAATAAAAATGAAATAAAAATGAAATAAAAATGAAATAAAAATGAAATAAAAATGAAATAAAAATGAAATAAAAATGGAATAAAAATGGAATAAAAATGAAATAAAAATGAAATAAAAATGAAATGAAAATGAAATAAAAATGAAATAAAAATGAAATAAAAATGAAATAAAAATGAAATAAAAATGAAATAAAAATGAAATAAAAATGAAATAAAAATGAAATAAAAATGAAATAAAAATGAAATAAAAATGAAATAAAAATGGAATAAAAATGGAATAAAAATGAAATAAAAATGAAATAAAAATGAAATGAAAATGAAATAAAAATGAAATAAAAATGAAATAAAAATGAAATAAAAATGAAATAAAAATGAAATAAAAATGAGCTAAAAATGAGATAAAAATGAGATAAAAATGAGATAAAAATGAGATAAAAATGAAATAAAAATGAAATAAAAGTGAAATAAAAATGAAATAAAAATGAAATAAAAATGAAATAAAAATGAAATAAAAATGAAATAAAAATGAAATAAAAATGAAATAAAAATGAGATAAAAATGAGATAAAAATGAGATAAAAATGAAATAAAAATGAAATAAAAATTAAATTAAATTGAAATAAAAATTAAATAAAAATGAAATAAAAATGAAATAAAAATGAAATAAAAATGAAATAAAAATGAAATAAAAATGAAATAAAAATGAAATAAAAATGAAATAAAAATGAAATAAAAATGAAATAAAAATGAAATAAAAATGAAATGAAAATGAAATGAAAATGAAATGAAAATGAAATGAAAATGAAATGAAAATGAAATGAAAATGAAATGAAAATGAAATGAAAATGAAATGAAAATGAAATGAAAATGAAATGAAAATGAAATGAAAATGAAATGAAAATGAAATGAAAATGAAATGAAAATGAAATGAAAATGAAATGAAAATGAAATGAAAATGAAATGAAAATGAAATGAAAATGAAATGAAAATGAAATGAAAATGAAATGAAAATGAAATGAAAATGAAATGAAAACGAAATGAAAACGAAATGAAAACGAAATGAAAACGAAATGAAAACGAAATGAAAACGAAATGAAAACGAAATGAAAACGAAATGAAAACGAAATGAAAACGAAATGAAAACGAAATGAAAACGAAATGAAAACGAAATGAAAACGAAATGAAAACGAAATGAAAACGAAATGAAAACGAAATGAAAACGAAATGAAAACGAAATGAAAACGAAATGAAAATGAAATGAAAATGAAATGAAAATGAAATGAAAATGAAATGAAAATGAAATGAAAATGAAATGAAAATGAAATGAAAATGAAATGAAAATGAAATGAAAATGAAATGAAAATGAAATGAAAATGAAATGAAAATGAAATGAAAATGAAATGAAAATGAAATGAAAATGAAATGAAAATGAAATGAAAATGAAATGAAAATGAAATGAAAATGAAATGAAAATGAAATGAAAATGAAATGAAAATGAAATGAAAATGAAATGAAAATGAAATGAAAATGAAATGAAAATGAAATGAAAATGAAATGAAAATGAAATGAAAATGAAATGAAAATGAAATGAAAATGAAATGAAAATGAAATGAAAATGAAATGAAAATGAAATGAAAATGAAATGAAAATGAAATGAAAATGAAATGAAAATGAAATGAAAATGAAATGAAAATGAAATGAAAATGAAATGAAAATGAAATGAAAATGAAATGAAAATGAAATGAAAATGAAATGAAAATGAAATGAAAATGAAATGAAAATGAAATGAAAATGAAATGAAAATGAAATGAAAATGAAATGAAAATGAAATGAAAATGAAATGAAAATGAAATGAAAATGAAATGAAAATGAAATGAAAATGAAATGAAAATGAAATGAAAATGAAATGAAAATGAAATGAAAATGAAATGAAAATGAAATGAAAATGAAATGAAAATGAAATGAAAATGAAATGAAAATGAAATGAAAATGAAATGAAAATGAAATGAAAATGAAATGAAAATGAAATGAAAATGAAATGAAAATGAAATGAAAATGAAATGAAAATGAAATGAAAATGAAATGAAAATGAAATGAAAATGAAATAAAAATGAAATAAAAATGAAAATAAAAAATAAAAATAAAAATAAAATAAAAATAAGAATAAAATAAAAATAAGTATTTGCTTAAAATAAATGTAGAATGTGAATTAAAATAAGTTTAACCCTTTACCGGGCAAGACTGAAAAAAATCCTTATCGCTAATCTTTAGTCCTAAAAATTCTGTACAAGAAAAAAATACAAAAAGATGATGTTACAGGTAGTCTTTTTTGAGACCGCTGCCTTATAAAGGGTTAAAGTGCGCTCAACATGTTTTGATAAACCTTGCTTGAAACTTATTACTAGAGATGTGCCGACTACGGTTTTGGCCGACTAGCCGACTAGCCGACTAGTCGGCAGTCAGGTGGCCGACTACCGACTATGGTCTTCACCTAAGTTCGGGCGTAATCGGGAACGTTCGGGTCGCCTAATACGCTGCGGCACGTGGTGGCGTTCAGGTTTTGACTAGTTTTGTTTACCTTTCCGAGATTCACTTGTTGCTCCGGTAAAAAATAGGAAACAAATCGTAATTGTTGTTTAAATAATTAAATAAACAAGTAGTGATTTTATAAACATTATGTTTAAAATAAAGAAATTTGATTAAATGATGGTAGTTTTTTTTATATCCGTATTTTTTTGGAAGATTTTGCCGACTAGTCGCCGACTATAAATGTGGCCGGATAGTCGGCTTTCCCGACTAGTCGGCGACTAGTCGGCACATCTCTACTTATTACTAATAGGTTTTTTGAAATGGCATTCCATGCTTTCTTATTATTCTATGGCCCACGCCATCTCGTTTACCTTGCTGTATCGCTTCATATATGTATAGGTCGTATATTGCTGGCCTAATATTACAGGGTTCTATGTTAGATTTTGAGGATAGTTAAATTTAGACTTTCAATAGAGGTTCAAATTTCAATTCGATTAAAGTAAAACATGCAACCCTGTAATATTGGGCAAACGACATTAAAGCACGCTTGACATACGGAGTTATACACTATCTATCTATACATATAATAAAGCTGAAGAGGGTCGAAAGTCTGTACATGGAAGATAATCGAAAAAAAGTTGGCTGGGGATACTTAGAATCGATAACAGAACACGTTCCAACAATTTTCAGAATTTTTGTCTGTTTGTCTGTTTATCTGTTTGTCTGTTTATTTGACCGCGCATCACGTGAAATCGGCTAAACGGATTTTTATGAAATTTTATATAGATATAGTATGAGTCCTGGGAAAGGATAATATATAGTTTTAATCCTGAAAATCAACCCTGGTGGGGGTGAAAATGGGGTTGAAAGTTTGTATGGAGAATTTTTAACCGCTGAAACGATTTAGATAGAAATGAGTATGGAGATAATTTGAGTCTCGAGAAACGTCATAGGATAGTTTTCAAACCCTTGTGGGGGTGAAAAGGGGGTTAGAAGGTGGTATGAGGAATTTTTACCGCTGAACTGATTTAGATGAAAATTGGTATAGAGATAGTATGGGTCCCGAGAAATGACAAAGGATAGTTTCATCTTCAAACCCCCCTCCCCCCATCTTACTTTAGAACCGTAGGTCCAAAAAATAAAAAAATAAAATGGAAGTGAAGCCTGAAAGGTACTTTTTATAAAAACTATCTATACATGTAATAAAGCTGAAGAGGGTCGAAAGTCTGTTCATGGAATATATTCGAAAAAAGTTGGCTGGAGATACTTAGAATCGATAACAGAACACGTTCCAAGAATTTTTTATTAGTTAACGGCTGAACGGATTTTGATGAAATTTTGTGTAGAGATAGTTTGAGTCCCGGGAAAGGACAAAGAATAGTTTTCATCCCGAAAATCAACCCTGGAAGGGATGAAAAGGGGGTTGAAAGTTTGTATGTTGAAAGTTGGTATTAAAATAATTTGTAATTTTTTGGTCAAGGTGTTCATATTTATAACATGTTACCCGTCGATGCTTTAAATTTACCTTTACCGGCTCTTAATAAATATTTGAAAATGTCATGAATGTCATAGGGTTATTGCAGGTTCGAGGGCTATATATGACGGACAAAGATGCATGGCCCAAACCAAAAAACTACTACAAAATCATCTAACTTTTATAGGACACCGTTTAGGTAGGAAAACATATTAAACGTTTTGTGAAGCAGTCAGATTAGGATTTATTTTTCTTTGTAATTAAACAATAGGTACATTATCTGTCTCTCAAGCTGATAATGCGTAGTTCTTCAAGAAGACATATCAATGTCTTCTTGAAGAACTACGCATTATTTTGTATAATTAAGATCTAATAATGTATTACTCTTTTGAAAAAAATAAGTCCAGTCGAATTTCTTTTCGGTGATAATACTTCTTGGGCCAGAGGTGTAGCGTTAGAATCGGTGGTAGTTTTGGAACGAAGTTCCTTATCGGACGGTTCGCGGATGGGGGCCTATGCGAAAAAAAGTCACGTGACGAAAAAGCGTCACGTCACGAAAACGCGACACCCATACGATTGAGAAACATGTAAAATGGAATGAAATAAAAAATATATAAAATAGAATAAAGTGAAGTGAAGTGTAGTGAAAAGTGAAAGTGACAAAGTGATAAAAGTGAAAAAAGTCGAGAACCTTAAAGAATAACCTTAGTCGAGAATTTTAAAAATGTCGAAAATGTCAAAAATTTCCAAAATTTCCTAAATGTCAAAAATTTCCAAAATTTTCAAAATTTCCAAAATTTCCAAAATTTCCAAAATTTCCAAAATTTCCAAAATTTCCAAAATTTCCAAAATTTCCAAAATTTCCAAAATTTCCAAAATTTCTAAAATTTCCAAAATTTCCAAAATTTCCAAAATTTCCAAAATTTCCAAAACTTCCAAAATTTCCAAAATTTCCAAAATTCCCAAAATTCCCAAATTTTCTAAAATTTCCAAAATCCAAAATTGGCAAAATTTCCAAACATTCCAAAACTTTTCAAAATTTCCAAACTTTCTAACATTTCCAAAATTTCCAAAACTTCTAAAATTTCTAAAATTAAAAAAAAAAACTAAATTTACGATAAAGTCAAAAATGAAATAAAATTAAATAACATAACTTCGTTCCAATCGCACTCGATTCACACACTTTCCTCGACACTCACCTATTTTATTTTTCTCTGACGTTCATTAGTGCATTGTAGTGTGCTTACATTGACGAATAAATATCTTGATCTACACCAATATCATAAATCCTCTATTCCGCTTTCGGAACTGTATGTAATTAATTACCAACATTATTGCAACCAGTAACGTAACATCAGTGTATTATCTTTGACAGTGTGGTAAAAACGTATGAAAATTAATTACCTACGGTAACGTAATGAAAATCCGCCCCCCCGACCGCCGGCGCAATGTTGGTCATGGCGGTGTAATGAATGAATGAATGAATGAACGAATGAAAGATTTATTCATGACAATTACAAAAAACATAATAAACAATAACATATACAACCCGAAACATTAATTGCCACGAAATGGTCGCAACTCAGCGTTAAATGCCGGCAGGGCCAGCGCTGGTCTTCCGTTGCAACCATTTGACGACACGGCGCATTGACGCATTGGCTTGAGTAATGGCGGTCATTCTAATGGTTTCAATGGATTTTTAATATGTGTGTAGGTAAAGCAGTGTATGCTTCTGTACATAATTAGGCCTTATTACGTAACAGTTACATCGCCATGTCCGTCCGTCTGTCCGCGGTCTAGCTCAGTTACCGTTCGCACTAGAAAGCTGAAATTTGGTGAGGCCTGATAAGAACTTTCAATAAAAACTGTATTGAATAAAATCGGTTCAGCCGTTTTTGAATTATTAGTCAAAAACTCATAGTGAAAGGAAGTGCCGAATAGTAAAATGACGTAAGCGCCGCCAAATAAACGACCTTTTGAACGGATGTTTTGTAACAGGGCAGCATCTACGAAACTCTACACTGAGCATCGCCGGACATGCTCTTGGCCGGTTTTTTTTGCATCGTTTTTCCGGAAATCACCCCTTAAGGATTACTAATTCTAATTCAAGAAAATCCCCAGCCAGGTTATACGTAACCTATAAAAATTCAACGTCTAAAAGGGGGGGTAGCCACTACTTTCGATTGAGTTAAAATTGCATGGGTCATGGACCCCCCCCCCTCCAAGTGCACCTAAAATAGAAAAAAACATTTCAGCATTTGTGATCCCCCCCCCCACTTCCAACCACGCCTGTTCTTACCTTTCATGCTTTAACTGATTTGACGGGAGGATCGATTTGGATGATATTTGCCGTGGACATGAACGTATAAATACAAAAGTGGTCCTGTATCGTCCGATATACACCTACTACTCTCTAAGTCGTTTAAATCATGCGAAAAAAAATAGTATAATAAAAAAAAGTATTAATTTTTGAGTGTAGTTTCATTTAGTGGTAATTGTAAAATATTTTCAAATTCAAATTTCAAATTTATTTATTGCATGAAAATTAACACTGACAGTTATACCTTACGTGCTAATCTGTATTTATACTTATGTTCTAACATGCTCTTTATACAATTATACATCTAGGTAATTGCGCCCATTGGTGCAATGAGTATATATATATATACATTATTCACAGGCAAATAAAAATTAAATACTGGCATTAAATATAGTTGAATTCAGAAATTATAATGGTGTCAATGATTTATAAAAGTAACTTTCCCCTATACCTTATACCTTTCTGTATTTTTTACTTTTTATTTTTTCCCCTAGCGTATCCATCTGTCAACTTTACTTCAAGTTCCGCCTCCAGGGTAGCGGGAGAGAAATTAGGGGTGAATTAGCCGCTTACTGACACAGACCGAATTCCACGCGGGCGGAGCCGCGGGCACAGCTAGTACATTAATAATTCACTTATCATGATGTTTATTTTCACTCCACTTTGACATCTAATAATATATAATGATAACATTGGCACGTGTCTAAGACTTAAAAAAAAGCGCCGTGACGATGCGCTCGAGTCGCTCGACCCACGCAAAGTAACAAACAGCCATCACAGCATTTTGCCATTGAAAATTGAACCGTATTTCATCTACAGCGGCTTCGATCATTTCGAAGCGCGCGAACATCGAGCGCGTGGATTCGGAGGAATGTGTGCTTTATGAACAAGGTAGACGATTTAAATTAGCACGCAGTATGCTATAAGGGAAGCCCTTATATAAGGCTAACACTTATAAGCGATATGTAAGGTTTGGTGAGCGGATGATAAGGGTTTCGTAAGGGTATTGGGATAGCGCTGCTAGCCTTTATATAAGGGCTTTAAAAGCAATATGAAAGGGTATCGTCGGGGAAAGGGTATGGTTAGTTAAGCCTTATACAAAACCCTTTATAAGGGATAGCGGGCCGGTCCCTGTACCTACACAAGTTAGTTTAGATCTTATGTTTGTTTTTAAGTTATGGCACTCAAGGTCGATTAATATTGTTATTAAGAACTATATTGTTATTGTAAATGACTGTTTGTTGCCTTAATTAAAAAAAAAAATTCCTTCGTAATTTTTCAGAAAAGTTCGTATTTATCGTGCTCTCTCAATTTGCTTCAGTAGATCTACTGATAATAACGAACTTTTCCGAGAAAATACGATGGAAAACTATTATGCACTACATCTGTACATACGTGTATAACGCTGTCTCGCTCACACGCCCGCATAATAAGGTCCATATACATTATATTGGTTTAAAGTGTTTAAGTTAAGCATTTTATCCTCAGATAGCCTATTAGCGTTACGCGTTGGGTTTGACCTTCCATTTCTACATAGCTGCATTTGTCCCACGGTTACAAATGTCCCACCTGACTTATTTAGATCCGTTTTGCCCTGCGATCCGATCTGCCTCGGTCTACCGTAATTGATTTTGCGCCTGTGAATACGGACACAAAAACTGGTTTTGTCATATTCGTTTCATCAAACTGAAATGGATGCTTGAACAATTTCTCGAAAAATTCCACTGAAAACGTAGTCATGTCATGTCATGTCATGTCATACCTGTTATAGGTAAAGCAATGGCGCATACTTACAGTGTCCAAAAGGCTACCGGATGGCTTGCGGTATTTAAGCTCCCTACGTGTTGTCGAACTACCCTGTGCAACCCGAACTGACCCACGTTGGACTTTGTTTTTCATCTCCACCCAAATTTTTTTCCGGTATCCAACTATGAGGGTTCGATAACCAACCAGCCGGTTTGAATGGCAATTTGCATGCTCGTTCTTCATCACATAAAGATACTGGAAATTGAGGGCGAAGATGAAAAACCAAGTCCAACGTGGGTCAGTTCGAGTTGCACAGGGTGGTTCCACCACACGTAGGAAGCTTAAATACCACGAGACATCCGGTCGCCTCGCGGACACTGAAACTACGCGTCATTGCTCTGTATATTACCCTAACAAGACAAATAGGCTTCTGGGGTGGAATGTACTCATAATTTTGTGAATTGATGAGGCCCTATGTCACGTTAGGGCTAGTAAATTTACTTTAGGTTTGAATGATTGGTATCCATTTTGAATAATATGTGTGTATAGTGGTATTAAAATTAAATAATATAGACGGAGAGCTCGCTACACAATACACACAATAATGAGAGCAACGAAACCTATGCTTATTTCTAGATCTGGACATCTGGCAGCTGTAAAATGGCGGAGGTCAAAGAATGCAAATCACTTCAAAAAACAAATCCTACAGTTCTGGCTTTGATGCAATATTATGAGAAATTATACAAATAAAAAGATTGCCAAAAGTTTATGTTGGGGGAAAGTAGTGACAAACGACGTATAATGTAATTCATAGTTTGTCGCCTACTGTTTTTATTTCCCTAATTATACGAAATGTTTTTTGTTTTAATATAGGCTCTGTCCTTTATAACTGAGACACCTTCGGCAGTTTTTACCTATTTTGGTATTACTATTTTCCGATTAAAAAATGTTGCTAGTCCATTACTTTGACCTCCACCTATTAAAAGCTGCCAGATGCCCAGATCTAGCAATAAGGATACTATAGCAATCTAACCATGACCATAATCTTAGGTATGTTTCATTAAAATCGGTTCAGCCGTTTCGGGGGTTTTCCTAAGTCTTTAATTAGTAATTACTATTATTTTTATCTCCTTCCAAGAATCACGGGCCTATGCTTTGTAACACACCTGCTGGAACCCATTCACGGATACATCAATAGATTATTATTATAGGACAATCTTACACAAATCGATCTAGTTCCACGGTAAGCTCAATAAGGCTTGTATTGTGGGTACTAGACGACGATATGTATAATATATAGATATAGATAAAATACTTAAATACATAGAAAACATCCATAACTCAGGAACAAGTATCTGTGATAAACACAAATAAATGCCCTTAACAGTATTCGAACCCGGGACCTCCTGCTTTGTAGGCAGGCTCACTACCGACTGGGCTAGGAGGCCGTAATATTTTAAATATTATAAATAAACTAGCCTTTTCCCGCGGCTTCGCCTGCGTACTATAAGTACTCAAAAAGGATACGATACCCATGTTGATTTTCAGACTTTGTGACCACATTTGCCCCTTTTAGGGGTTGAATTTTCAAAAAACCTGAAACACGTGTTTACTCATTTATCGTTAGGAATACTCCTGTGAAGTTTCGAATTTTTTTATTTTTTTTTATTTATTTATCAAAAGTACAAAACATTTAAACAAATTTATGTTGCTCGCCAAACTGCGATAACAGTTTGTTGGCGAGACCGCGCTCATAAGAATAAAATAGTCTCACAAATCTTGATTCGCCATACAAACTTTGGACCCCTATTTTACCCCCTCAGGGGGTGAATTTTGAAAAATCCTTTCTTAGTGTACCCCTAGACCTTATTAGGAACCTACGTGCCAAATTTGGAATCTCTAGAAGCAGCGGTTTGGGCTGTGCGTTGATATGTCAGTCAGTCAATCAGTCAGTCAGTCAGTCAGTTTCTTCTTTTATATATTTAGATGACCATGACTATGAATATCCGTCGAAATCTTGTGGTCGGTTGAAAAGTGCGGATCGCAAAGTCTACATCTCACAGAGTCACTAGTATCAGAAGTTAAGTAGCTCCATCGACGACGGGAAGTGACCAAAATCGCGCGGCGATTCGGTGAAGCGATTTGACGAGTATCTACTGCGTTTGAAGTCTTTTGATACTTGTGAAGATAAAAGATCTGTATTGTTCAATTTAGGTACGTTACCTATTGAGTAACAGGAGAGAATTTTTTGTCCTAAAAGTTGTAGTGAAAAGCACTACATGTCTATACTACTCTTTGATTCAGTCATAGCTATATAAACCGCCAAACGTGGCGCTCAAAATTTTTTCTTGATGTCACATCTAGTAGAATACATAATAAATCAATCATGCACTTTTGAACTTCAGAAAAAACTGCCGCCGGTTGTAACACTTGTAACCCTACACCTCTGACTGAAGATTTAATTTCCCAAGAAACTTTTAGTAGAGCCGCGTTAAAAACATTCAAACGGAGATGGAGCTAATTTAGCCTAAAAAAACCGGCCAAGAGCGTGTCGGGCCACGCTCAGTGTAGGGTTCCGTAGTTTTCCGTCGGTCACAGTATGTGTCCCCACTTAAGAGTTAAAATAACACCGCCATGTAGGATATGATATGAGCGTTCCACGTACAGCGACATCTATCGGCAAATTAAGTATTGCGCGCGAGCTTAAAGTATGGAAGATGATTTTTATGGGATAATTCTTTATTGCGTGAACCGATTTTCACCGTTATTACTTTATTTGAAAGCACGTCATTTCATTGTGATTTTGTAGAAATTATAGGTACAATAAACATCTGCTTATACGGTTAAATTACAAACTTAGTTCAGAAATTATTTTGTAATTTTTTTTTAACTTTTCAACCTATCAAGTTCAAAATAATTTTCCTAGAAAGTTTTTATAAAGTTCTTCTTTTGAGATTTTTTTCATATCTTTAAAACTTATGGTTCAAAAGTTAGAGGGGGGGGGGACACCTTTTTTTTACTTCTGGGGCGATTATTTCCGAAAATATTTACATTAAAAAAATTATTTTAGTAAACCCCTATTCATTTTTAAATACCTATCCAACAATATATCACACGTTAGGGTTGAAATTCAAAAAAAATCACTCCCCATTTTACGTATAGGGGAGGTACCCTAATAAAACATTTTTTTTCACTTTTTATTTTACCATTTTGTCGGCGTGATTGATATACATATTAGTACCAAATTTCAGCTTTCTAGAACGGTCACTGAGATTATCCGCGGACGGACGGACGGACGGGCAGACATGGCGAAACTATAAGGGTTCCTAGTTGACTACGGAACCCTAAAAAGTTCGCAACTGGTTGAATATGCGGCAAGCGGGCGGGAATTTAGTACCCCTTTCCTTTTTGTCTTAGCTGTGTTTTTTGTCATCATACTCGCTCATAAAGCTTGCTATTATACACATGCATACCTACCGTTATATAGCTTATGTTCTAGCGAGTTATGGCGTTTTTATTACCATATTTAAGATTTTAAATCCGTAATTATATCAAAATATTTGAAAAATTTACATTTTTTGTTCTATTTGTGTTTGCAAGTGTGATGGAAATCGCTGTGAGTAATTCGGAGCGTAATAACATTCGAAACTCGAGCCATAAAAACCCTCGACTAGGCTCTCGGGCATCTATTATCTCTTATTCAATATTTCTCTTACCCTCTACGTTGCACAATGTACAGTCGCCATGAAATATATCGGAGCGGCTGAGGTACTCAAAAATATCTGAACATGCACTTTGTCATCTTGACAATAGCGGCGTTGTTCAGATATTTCTGACCTTGGCCGCTCCGATATATCTGATGGCTACTGTACTATTATGTATCAAAAGACAAAGTATCTAGAGCACAGCGTCGGCGTAGAACATCACTCGTTGTTAAGTGATTGGCTGTCATGGCGACCGCAGTACGAATATACGAAATACGTAAATATGGACGGTTTATTGACGCTTTGTCGTTGGGAGTGGCCAGCTAGCGCGTGACAAATGACGTGACGTTTAGGAGTATTAGACTTCAATGCGATAAAAGGAAACCATCATAAGTCCACTTATCTGTTCTGTCCCCGCCGGAGACGGAGAATAGGTTTTTTTCTTAGGAATCATATAATAACCCAAAAATTCTTAGAATTCGAAGTATACCTAAACTTCTAAATACGCTACTATGGGTCTCCCCAAATCTATCGACGCGGATTCGGCAAAATCCGGTGGAAAAAAGCTTTAAGTCTACGCAATAAGAGCGAAAAAGACGTCGACGCGTCGGCAGGCGTCGGCCGAGCCGAGCCGAGCCGAACCGTGCATTGTTAGCTCTTATTGCGTGGTCATAAAGCTTTTTTCCACCGGATTTTGCCGAATCCGCGTCGATAGATTTGGGGAGACCCTAAAAAGTAAACCCTTTACACTTTTTAAACCTTTTGTCTGACAAAATAAATCTGTCACAAAAATCGAAACTGATATAAAGGATAAAAGCACTACAATAAACAAAAACCTTCATACTCTCTATCAGAGACAAGTTAATAATAAGTACTGCTAGTGAAACCACTCTTAATAGTAGTAGTATAACATCTACACCAATATCATAAATCCTCTATTCCGCGTTCGGAAATCATATCAGTGTATTCTGTGACAGTGTAGTTAAAACGTATGAAAATTCATTACCTACGGTAACGTAGTGAAAATCTGCTCTCCTCTCCGACCGCCGGCACGCGCCCGCCCGACCGCCGGCACAATCGAGTTGGTCATGGCGGTGCAATGTCGGTCATTCTTATGGTTTCCGAACACATAATTTAGGATTTATAATATGTGTGTAGATAAAGCAGTACAACTGAAGAACAAATCAAATTATTTTTAATAAATATTTTGATTTGTTTATTTTTTAAGTTTAGTTTATTCGACCGGTGCAGCTGTGACCCGGGTGGCCAAGTGGTAAAGGCGTCTGCCGCGAATGCAGAAGACGCTGGTTCGATCCCAGCCCTGGGCACCGGAGGCCTAGGTCACTTTTTCCTTTGTATATGACATCTATATAAGTTTAAGATAAAGCAGTGTTTGCATCTGTACGTAATTAGGCCTTAAAACACTCGTGTGATATTATTATGAAACACGCCTGCGGCTCGTTTCATGAAAACCACACTCGTATTTTAAGGACCCTTATTTATTACGTAACAGTTACATAAACTACTATTATTGTACAACAAAGAAAAATACAACAGAAGGAATACCTAACATATATACAAAGGCGGACATATCCCTTAAGGGATTTCTTCCTGTCAACCTTTGAGCAGTTGAGGGAGAATTAGAACTGGTAGACATATAACGCCCTCCATCCAGCATATCTTGACACCGAGATCCGAAACAAATATGCATAATCAGAGACCGCGCTTGCACTGGTATTCCGAGCGCCCGACTAGGCAGCGCTTAGGAGGCAATTGGAATTATTCCTCTCGGACAGGTAAATTCTGGGTCGGATTTTGATTGAAACATTTGGGTACGTGTACGATTTATGTATATTTAATTTAAAAAAATATATAAACATTGGGTAAGTATATTACAATAATAATCGGTTAGTTATAATCAGTTATACAAATAATCAACGAATTTAAAAAATAATAATTTAATATTACTTTTAACATACAGCAAATTACTTACTAAGAATAAATAAATTTAAATAAAAATAATATTAAGATGCTACATTAAAACGTAATAAAACATCAATGTTTTAGATAGTTACAGGTACATTTTAAACATGTATAGGGGTTAGTTATAATCAATTATACAAATAATCAACGAATTGTAAAAACATTTTTTTGCTTTATATTACAGTTTTAACATACAGCAAATTACTTACCAAGAATAAAGAAATCAAATAAAAATAATATTAAGATGCTACATTAAACCCTCTTAAATCTTCAACGTTTTAAATAGTTACAGGTACGTTTCAAACAAGTAGAGGTTTACAATATTTTGATCGTTCAGGCACTATAGTTTAAGGTAGAAAATTAGAAAGTTAAGGGGCGGATATATGACAACATCGTTTTAGACCTCACGTAGAACAAGGAATTTGTATAGTTAATGCTACGTATTCGCAATAATATGAATGTCTACGTATTCATAAAGAAGCCGTGCAGAGGCTCCAATTGATATTTTATTTTTTATTAGCTTTGATTATCTATAAACCGACTCCAAATGTACCAAAAAATCAAAAAATGGCGTTCCGTTAGAACACGTCGCAATACAATTTTGTCTTCGACAGTGGTTCAATGGTTATGTTATTTTGAAAGCCAGATAACTAGACTAGTGCATCAGGGCATATTCATATTTTTCATCATAAAGACAACAAAGAAATTGAAACGTAAATATAAACTTTTGAAAAATTCCCATACATTCGCCATATCAGTCAAATTGTCATTGTGACTCAGATGCCCGACGGGCCTCGTCGCAGGCGGACGTCTTGTTAGATGAGCAGCCATGACGTTTCATTTTGGCATTTATTTTGACAGAAAATCGTATACGTACACAAAAAGGATACCAGTAGCTAGATTGTATTCAAAATAAATAGGGAAAACAAAAAAAGACCGTAAGTCCTTTTAAATTAGATTTTTTTATATTTACACGTCGTAATACTACAAAAATACAACTAACGATTGAATATAAGACACTTTTCTACCGAATCTACATAATTAATTGCTTGAAAACCTGTTTAAAATTAAAAGAGTTTTTGGATTAGTTTTTAATTACTGGACTTTATTTTTATTTCGCTGGTCACACTATTACGACATTTTAACATGACTTTTAACGTCAAAATACTTGAATGACAATATTATTATAACTCCAATCTCTATTTACTTAATATTAAAAGACTTGATTCTTTAACTTATACGAAAGATATAATCAAATATTTAATGCAATATACGATAATCTGGCGAGGAGAGCAATCAAGTCAGTTTTTTTGGTCATGGGCATTGGCACAACGCACGCATACCTATGAAGAACGTCGAACGACTCCGTCTGCAGACTATAGTCACTATAGGTACAAATTGATACGCGCATTCATCTATTGTCGTATATACATTATGTTATGGTAACCCAGAGTTAGAAAGGGGCATTGCGAGCTCATTATACGCCTCTTGATTCGAGCTCGGCTACTAACGTCACTTCAACACATCATCTGAACAGCATCCAACTCCTACCCAACAGAGCCATTGAAAGCACGAGAGGACCCAACCTACATTCGCCTCTTGGCGATTTCCAGGCAGATTGTGTGCCTGAACCTTCTATACGAGTATGTTTGCTTTACGTTAATCTATCGTTGCACAAATGTACTCCGATCAAATAAATGACTTACTTATAAAACAATGTTGTTTACCGACTTAAACTTACACAATTTTCACTCCTCATCCTCCTAGCGGCTTTGTGCCACGGCTCAATTAAACCTGTAGGCCTTATTGGAAATAGATATGGTTTCCTCAAGTTGTTTTCCTTCATCGAAAAGCGACTGGTAACATATGAAATCATATTTAGTGCATGTGATATAATTTTCATAACCGGTACGAGCCGGGGTTTGAATCCGAGACCTCCGGATTGAAAATCGGACATCATAGCAGGCTACCAGCTCTTTTAACTCATTGTTTACATTTAAACGGGACTTTTGAGTCATACCTACCTGGGGACCAAGAACATAAGAACATAATAGACGGAGAGCTAGCCACGTCAGATATGACACAATAATGAGAGCGACGAAACGTTAGTTTGCTATACTAAGCTTATTAGATCCGGACATCTGGCAGCTGTAAAGTAGTGGAGGTCAAAGAATGCAAACCACTTTAAGAATACAAATCCTAGAGTTCTGGGTTAGTAGTCTGGTAGTGCGGTATTATGAGAAATTGTATAAATAACTAGATTATATTATTGCGAAAACTTTCTGATGGGAGAAAATAGTCCAAAACGACGTATAATGTAATTCATAGTTTGTCGCCTACTGTTTCTGTTTCCGAAATAATACACAATGTTTTTTGTTCTAATGTTAAAATATAGGCCCCGTCCTCTATAAATGAGACAACTTCGGCAGTTTTACTTAACGAAGCACGTAAATAACTATAATTTTAAATCAAAATGTACTACCTAAATATGGTATCTAGTATCTACAAGTATTGGAGCCACGGGTGTTAAACTTATCTAATTTCCTATCAATCGGCTTCCATATTTTTAGTGTCGTAGGAAGCGTTCTATTCATGAACACATTTTCTCATAAAGGTCTTGAAGACTCTAATCCACCGAAACCATCCTTAAGGTACGTAATAATACCTACATAGCTGATTTAAGTCCATTTTAGTAGCCGGTTTGGATTTAAGACTAATATCATATTTTTAATTCAATACAGTAACCTGAAAGCTGCTGCCCCACATTGTAAATTACTTTGTATGGAGACAACTGTCAGATAAATATCTTGAATAAAAAATACGATATTAGTAAAAAAAAATCCTCTTTATTTTTGAGCCTACCATTTCGAAATGATTACAGTGCTATGTAAAATATACTAAACGAACATTATAATCCTGTAAAAAAATAAGACCCTTTTCTGCGGCTGGTTTTGATTATAAGACCATCGATTTTTGTGTGTTTATCACAGATATTTCCCGAGTTCTGGATGTTTTCTATGAATTTAAGTATTTATCTATGTCTATTTATTATATATATATCGTCGTGTAGTACCCACATCACAAGCCTTATTGAGCTTACCCATGGACCAGGTCGATTTGTGTAAGATTATTTATTTAAGACCTTTTTTTTTAAAACGGTTTGATTATTCTGAAAATACCAACATATTATTAATTCCTTAAATAAAATTATTTTAATGGCAAATACATATTTAGATATTAATATTTAAAGGCTTAAATTCTATGTCCTAAAGATTTGTATTACGTCATAATTATTTTTGCATGTTTTTAAAGTACGGCATTCCACAGATACAATAGATTGTTATTAAATGAAATACAAACATTGAAAACATTGAAAAAATAATCAACCCAACAGGACTTGAACCTGCATCGATACGACTTGCCGGGGCTCGATCCCTTTGCCAATTAAGCTATGGGTCAAGTTATGGGTTGATTATTTTTTCAATGTTATCAATATTTGTATTTGATTTAACAACAATCTATTGTATGAGTGAAATGCCCCACTTTAAAAACATGCAAAAATAATCATGAGTTGATAGCAGCGCCCTCTATATTTCCGTTGTGACACTTGCGATAGTGTCGGCGGGAAGGGTATCTAACTCTAGTAGTTAGTACCTAGATGTCGCTTACGGCTGCTGTAGATCTAAATAAATGCAAAAAGATGATTAAAGGCATTGAAAATTTCCTCAACTTAGTAACTTGACCCATAGCCTAATTGGTAAAGCGATCGAGCTCCGGCAAGGCGTATCGATACAGGTTCAAGTCCTGTTGGGTTGATTATTTTTTCAATGTTTTCAATGTTTGTATTTGATTTAATAACAATGCATTGTATTAAGTCCTTAAATTGATAAAATGGTCGTAAAAGTATTGCGGTAGTGGGAGTCCTACAGCACATGTTACTTTATTTTAAGCTGTATTGCACAAAATACTTCCTATTGGGTAAAACAAATATGCGTCTAAGGTGGTTTAAGTGCTTTATGTAACTTAAAACTTACAACATATCTATTAGTCGCAGGTGTAGCTAAAAAAAACGGCCTTTCGTGAACAAGAGATTTCCTTCAGCATGATTATTTGTTAGGACCCAAGGGTGGATTTGAGAAGTGGAGCCACCAAGATTTTTGATGTAAAATCTTAGGGGGGGGGGGGGGAGGCTCTCAACTATATCTTGATATCTACATCAGTGAAGCTACTAGGCCAAGTTTGGTGTCGTTTTCGTATAAATCAGGGATGCCCAATTCATTTATGCTATAAGTTTGACACCATTCCGAAGCAAAAACATGTAAAATAAATAAATACTTATTTTGAAATTCCCTGTTTCACAAGGAAAACATTCACTTATAAATAATTATGAATCTTGAAAAAATAAAAGCAAATCCTAAGCGCCTACCGGGTGTTTAATTTGTTATTTGAAGTGCACAATACCGTGTGGCAAATATTTGGAGCGGTAGGTAGGCTTAAAGATAAATTACATAATGTAATATTAGTGTATTTTCAAATTGACGCAATATATCAACTTTAAGAAAAGTATTTTTTTTTTCAAAACGAATAGATTGTTTACAATTCGGCTAAGTTCATGTTTATTAAGTAAATAATCAAGCCAACGTTCAATACAAATACAAATACAAAATTATTTATTTGAATGAATACGGTACAATAAAATGTACAAGTTCAATGTACAAGTTTACCAAAATATATATTTTTATTTTTGTGTCGTAACCTAGCAAAGCACGTTGCCCCAGGTTTTGTTTTGGAAGTCTTATTATAACGCTTCATAATCAGTATCATCCTAAAGTCGTCTGCTAAGTTTTCCTATCGTAAAAGATAATAAGTGTCCTAAAAGTTGATTCACGCACATACTAGCCCTTTAGGACCTTTAAGATTTATGTTTTCTTGATCTCCAAGATGTCCTATACAAAGCTAAATGGAAGCCAACGGGTAAGAATTTTGATAAATTTATAGTATGGCCGGCTCCAGTACAAAAACAAAATTCACACGAAAGTATGCGAAACTTAATTAGTAAATCACATTAATTTATTTATTAATAGGATAACATTTAGATTTATTTGCACGGGTAATTGATTATATATATATATATATATATATATATATATATATATATATATAGATTATATATATGTATATATATACTCGTACCTACCCAATCTACAATCCATCGAAACAACTCTTAAGAAGTTATTCAGACATATTTCCTTTCACTTCTACCTATATAAATAAGCGACTTTTAGTCTACAACAGGCCAACCGCGAATTTCGAATATCAACATTTCGTTATGTCCGTTTCCATCGCTCTTGCATATTCGAAAGAGAGTGATGCAAATAGTCGATTCGACGAACGAAGTGCTTCGCGGTTTGTTCGGCTAGCTAACTTTCCAAAACACGTATCTCGATAACTCATTTCAAAAATCATTTAATCTTTTATAATCAAACATAATACATCATGTGACATAAACAGGATAGACAAGGAAAGCAATATAAAATATGTTATTTCTCTGTCTTCTTACAAAGGAAAACATTACAGTTTAAATTTCTCAAAGGAGGTGTGATTAGTATGAAACTAATAATGGCAACCTGTAAAAAAGTATATGCGGTCAACGACCTGTCCCCCAAAAGTGTGGTAGTGTGCGTGAAGTCTGGTTGTGTGTGAATCAGGGTATTTTGACAGAATCTGAAAATTCTCCCACCTATACCCGGCCCTTAACACGCAACAGTGGGTTAACTTTCTAGGTAAAAATATGTAAGTGTAACATTAAAAATAAATGATTTTATAATTCGTTGATTATTCGTATAACTAAATATAACTAACCGATTATTTCTGTAATTTGTTAACCTGATTATTATTTATATACTGATTTGAATGAAATTAAATGAATTGTATGCAATGAAATGAAATGATTATTAAAACGGAATACCTTCTATTATAGTTAAAATTAAAATATGCAACTGTATAAGGACTTAGCTTGTAAGTTATATGACTTGTAAATGAACCTATTTTACTAATATATAATCTGTATCAGTATTATTATTGTAAACTATATATTTCTTAAATAACAAACATACAAATAATTACAAACGACTATAAACTAAAACTTAGATACTTATAAACAAAATAATTAACTCTAAAATAAAACTAAACTAAAACTAAGGTATATTTATATACGGCCCCTGCGGCATGGTACCGAAGATGCTGGCAGCATTTCCTCGCTGGATCGCGAGACTAATTCGTTGACCCAGATAGCTGCCAGCTCTTCGGTCTCCTGTGGCATCTCTGAGTCTCTTCGACAGGTCTTTGAAGAGACTCAGAGCGCTAGAGCCCCACGGACCAAGGGTCTCGACGCCGAATGGGGCAAAAATATATTCGACGCCAAGACCACTATATTTTCCCACCTTAGCTTTTTCGGCCGCCTCTGCCGCTGCCGCTGCCCTCAGGGTGGTTCGGTGGAGATGTGACGGGGCCAGTGTGTCTACGCAGGTTGCATCCCACACCAGCACCCGTCCCATACTCCACGGAATCAAAGTCATACCGTCCGGTCTCCTGCCGTCAGTTCTAGAGATGCCGGCTGGCTCTAAATTATTATTATTGTTATATATGTACTTACCCGATGTTTATATATTTTTTAAATATTAAATATTCATAAATCGTATATGTGTCCAAATGTTTCCAATCAAAATCCGACCCTGTTTTACCTGCCCGTGAGGAATAATTCCAATTGCCTCCTAAGCGCTGCCTAGTCGGGCGCTCAGAATACCAGTGAAAGCGCGGTCTCCGATTACGCATATTCGTTTCGAATCACGGTGTCAAGATATGCTGGATGGAGAGCGTTTAAGTCGCCTACGCTGGGCGCAACCGTTAAGAATATACAGCTTTTTTGTATTAGTTCATATTGAATCTTATTGCTTGGTCTATATGATAGATATTCTATAAACGCTAACATGAGCCCAAATCCTTTTTTTGTCGTGGCGCGTGCGCTTGCGGTTTTGCTACAATAGAGTTAACTGATAAGAACACTGATCCGTAACAGGCCAAGAACGGGAGGAAAGACTTATACCTGGCTGTACAAAACGGCAATAAATAAAATAATAACAATATAATTAAGTATTCTAATCTAACCTACTAGATACATACAAAACAAACATAAATCACACTCTTCCCCAGCCTTCTTCACCGGCGTTTCTCTTGATCCTTTATGTCGCTTTTTATGGAGCCCATCTAGGGGAGGGCGAGTCACTGTCTGCTGGATATAAAATTGGATACCGTTTTATTAGGCAGGCGTTCGGTTTTTCACTCAATAACCCAGTAGTTAGTACATCGTTTTCACCCAATAAACAGTACATTAATTTAGGTTCCATTATTGCGTTACTAAACTTTAAACTTTTATTTGTACTCATAATGTCGGTTCCGAAGCATGCAGTTAGAAAAAATGAAAGCAAAAAAGGAAAACGTTAAATATATCTAGTAAGGACGACAACGATTTTGACGAGGCGTGTTGCGGATTTGTTTTTGCCGAGGCTTGTTGCGGATTCGTTTTTGCCGAGGCTTGTTGCGGATTTGTTTTTGAGGAGACTTGTTGCGGATTTTTTAACTTTGTTTTAGTGTTTTGCTTCCGTGTCTGTGGTATTTATATTTTATTTGACGTTGACATTGGCTTCCGTTTTAATTTCACTATTTTATTTTATATATCTTGTTTTTAATTTAATACGTATATGGACATGCTGTATGAAATAAAAAAACATTCCATTTCATTTCCCGCCGACCCATTAGTTTGTTTTCCCCACTATTCTGTATAAAATGAGTTCAAGGTGTCCCTATATTCCTCTTTCGGCCTGCCTAAACTCTGGCAATTGTAGTCTCTATTATATACTGGTCTCTGTCTAGTACGCAGGTTGGATCCCAGAGGAGCCAAGCAAATGGACGATCCATGTTGGGCCCCGGGCTTCTTTTACCTTTCGGCGGATAGTTTTTTTAAGGTAAAGAGTTTTGTAATGGTCAGTTTTGGGTAATTATGACCCAGGGAGACCTGATGGAGGTGTGGATACTTAAAAATATATGACGAGGGAGTAAACTGATATGTTTACTGCGAGGGCGTTAGATCAATCCTGAGTGTAGAGAGGGATTTAAGCGTTAAAGATAGAGATGAAACATATATAGTGGGAGAACCTTATAAAAATTAACCGGTTTTGTATATATATATTTTTATATATTTTTTTTGTTTTATTAGCCTGGTAAGGTGTCCCACTGCTGGGCAAAGGCCTCCCCTCTTTCCCTCCATTTGGCCCTGTATCATGCACACTCTCGCCATTTTGCAACATATGTGTCCAGGTCGTGCTACCATCTCCGTCTTTGTCTACCTCTGCCCCGACGTCCGTCCTGCGGGATCCAGTCCGTGGATATTTTTATGCAGTCAATTATTTTTTCCCATTCTTACTGTGTTCATAATCACAAATATGTCAGATGTTCGCAAATATCCAAAACTACAGGTTCCAAAATGTGTATTTTACTTAACCAATAGGAGTAAATTAAATTGCCATAGGACTTTGTGACGTTTAGCAAGTTATGGAGGTAATAAAATATTCTAAGCTTATTGCTGGACATTTGCTGTCTGTGTGTCATTGATTGAGGCTGTGGTTTAACTAGCAGCGGGTGCTGAAGCGCAAGCGGGAGCGTGTAGGGAGCGTGCGTGAACTATACAGAATTCATTCTTACTTGTCTTATGACGTAAACCAACGTCAATCTAGACATCGTAATGTCGTTTATTTTTCAGGTTATTCGTTCGTTACTTCGATTATTGAAGAAAATTATATTATAAATGGTGTTTTTCAGTGATAACTTGGTTAAATTCAATACTATGTGAGTTTCTTTAAGTATATAAGATCATTTTAAGTTATAATTCCAGAGAAAAATGTGATAATTTCTTTGAAAAGTGTTTGTTTACAGCGCAAGAACTCCCTGTTTATTATAATGCGAAGCGTTAATGTCACGTCATGAATTGCCAAATTAATCCAGTAGATGGCAGACCTTACAACGAGCAAGGGTGTGTACCCGAAATATAGGAGGTACTGGAGGCCTTAGTTTTCGATTTAAACCACAAGACCACAAAGAATGGCTGACCTTCCAATGTTGTTCTCATTGTTTGATGTTACTTAGTAGCAAATTTTGCAACCTGTCATTTCTGTAAGTTTGCGAAAAAATTGCATCTTCAGATTTAAATTCGACGTTAAAATTTGCTAACTTTCAGTAAAACATCTGCAACATTAATTATACGGTACTTACTATACACGCGTTTATCCTATCCATTGAATAAACTTTGCGCAAATCAATGTGATTGACAAATTTAAACATTACTAACTTCCAACATTTTGGATACGATTCACCCACAGTCCGTTTAATCGCAGCCCGCTCTTCGTCACAAAGACCACGGCCTTATCTCGACAGCGGATCGGTCATCAATATTCCAACGGTCACTGCCTTTGACGGTCCATCGTTAATTGATAACATTATCGTCACAAAGTTGCTCTAATTATTAAGAGGGGGGGGGGGGGGGGGTCACCCCCTTTCCAGCTTGTGGAGTCTTGTAGGATTATAATAATAAAGTAATGTGTTAGGTTAATCTGTATGCGTCTCACTGCTGGGGACAGACGTAGCACGAGAGGGATCAGTGTGACTTCACATAACCTTCACGTGTGTACGCAGGTTTCTTCACGATGTTTTTCTACAGCACACTATGGCAACATTAATATTGTGCCGTAAAATCCAGTGAGCAGTTACAACTTCTAATCTTACAGCTGTCCTAATCGAACGCGCGGAGCGTAAGCGAAACGAAGGTCTTATAAACAACTTCGGAAACGAGTGTCACTTATACGATTTCAAGCTCACATGGTCATTCACATTATAACCAGGGCCCGGAATTAGGTGAGCTAAAATACCTAAAGTTCGCGAGAGGACATAATATAGAGTTGTTACAACCGGATGAAAATAATATTTTATTTGGATTCCGGGTATTCGATATTCATCCGGGCACTGCCAGTAATAGTCGTAATGATGAAAGATGGTTACATTGCAGCCATAAAGTTAACATTATAATAATAAATCTGAAAATGTGACATATATTTTAAATTAGTAATCTGTATTTTCCTATTCATTATCAATGCTTGTCAGAGTGGCGTATTAGCGTCAAAATAGTGAAAGCTACTAGTACTACTATAGTATATATAGAAAGATAAGGAAACAAGTACTTAGTATTAATCCAAATAAAATATTATTTTCATCCGGTTGTAACCACTCTATATTATGTCCTCTCGCGAACTTTAGGTATTTTAGCTCACCTAATTCCGGGCCCTGATTATAACTATTATTATTTATTTTTTTACTACGTGATGATGGCACATGAAACTGTGCCGAAATATCGGGTGCTCAAAAACTCTAATATACATGGTAAATACCCTGTTACAAATAATA
Organism: Pammene aurita; assembly: GCA_947086415.1. Lineage (NCBI taxonomy): Eukaryota > Metazoa > Arthropoda > Insecta > Lepidoptera > Tortricidae > Pammene > Pammene aurita. Next base: position 9,053,812 of record OX352316.1, on the reverse strand, counting down.
GTTACAACTGTCACCTGGCTACTGGGAAGTCTCGGCATTTCGATGACTTTGATTTTGAGTGTTTGTTCCGCCATAACTTTAGTAACGATCTTCGGATCTTTATGAAATTTGTAGGGGTTGTAGCAGAGATACATGATTTGAGAGTTCGCAGCAGGATCGATCGACGTTGTGGAGCTAGAAGGCGAAAAAAGAACTTCAAAAGGGTCTTGTTATATTGGCCATTCGTTTGGAAGTAAAAGACGAGTAGGTATTCGAGAAGAGATATAGCTAGTAAACAAACCGCCTTCGGCTTTGTACAAATGATGTCTTATTTATTTAACTGTTGTATTTTTCTTTCGTTCAACAATAAAGTATTTTACTACTACTACAAGATGGGGGTCCTTAATACTACAAGTTACTATGGGTATATCAAGGCGCGGATGCAATATGGGATCATAATATGGGGAAATTAAAAGTCTTATATCTGTCACCTACATCCAGCGGAACCGGTTTTCGAAAAAACCCCGAAATAACCCAATATGTTTAATTATTTTATGGTTTTTACGTAGAACTCAATATTGTATTAAGGTATCGACTTCACATTATAAGACTTTTCGTTTAAATATGAAATATAAAACGAAAAAATCGGTATTTTAGTATGGAGCAAATACCGGTTTCCAAGCCCTGCCCACATCACTTAAATATACCCGCTTATCATCAGGCAGGCTGTATGTTTGTTTGCTATTGAAAGGGTATAAAAAACCATTATACTGATCATATATTTTTTAAATTTAAACTACATAATGTGTCAATAAAGTTATGACTAAATGTCTTCTTTTAAAATTTAATGCCGTTTTTCTCAAAAAAAGTTTCCTGTCTTTTGTTTCTGTAATTTGTCGCAATTTCACATTAAGTACACATTTTTTTTTAATACCACGACGGTGGCAAACAAGCATACGGCCCGCCTGATGGTAAGCAGCTACCGTAACCTATGGACGCCTGCAACTCCAAAGGAGTCACATGCGCGTTGCCGACCCTTTACAAAAAGGAGGATTCACTGTGTGGATGGCTAAAGGAACAAGAAGGTATTTGGCTAAAGGAACATCGTCAACACACTAACACACTGGGTCCTCTTTGAGCTCTTTGGCAACCTTACTTACTCACCAGCAGGAACACAACACTATGAGTAGGGTCTAGTGCTATTTGGCTGTGGTTTTCTGTAAGGTGGAGGTACTTCCCCAGTCGGGCTCTGCTCCAGATTTGTGCGAGATGACATTCGCTGAACGTGCCCTACCACACTTAGCGAGATGCCATTCGCAATGCCCTCTTTTTGGCGTAGTTTAAGGACATTATGACGCTTTAATAAGAATTAAGGACTAAACTAAACAGCACACTAAAGGCTACACTAAGTAGTATACCGTTTAACATATTCATCATAAGTTTTCCAACTGGTAGAGTTTCGGCAACACATGCCTACACAAGTAACATGGCGACTGTGATGCGAATAGTGATTATCGCCGTAATATATTAAAAACAGACACATTTCTTTCAAGAAATCAGTAAAAAATTAGAACGAAATCGCATAGTTCATTGAAAATTAAGTCCAGACGATATTTGATATATATACAGACTGATTATGATAGTGAAAAAGCCTATTTATTTGGTTTGACTTTATGAAACTATTAAAAAAACATCAAATCACATCGTTTAACTTAAAAAAAAAGCAAACCCATAGGTATTCTTTTAAATTGGTAATGTCCCTTTTTTACGAAGTGATCTAAGAGAGCTTAGATATGTTTATCTACACTCACATTGTAAGTCTACTCTAATATGTGTTCAAAAACGGTATTTTAGTATGGAGCAAATACCGGTTTCCAAGCATTACAGCATTACAACAACCGATTTTATTACGATAAGTTTTTTATTTGTAGCAGTAACGTAATTTTAACATTACATGCTCAAATATTGTTAAGTTGTGAGTATCAAATTTGGAACATCGATTTTGGTAACGTAATGAAAATCCGCCCTTCCTCCCCGACCGCGGTTGCCTTCCTCCCCGACCGCCGGCACAATCCAGTTGGCCATGGCGGTGCAATTAGGGTTTGCAAGATCCGTCAGTTTTTCGGATCCGGATATTACGGATCCAAAAAAATGACGGATCCGGGTATCCGGATAATACGGATATTACGGATCCGAAAAATGAAATCTTAAATTCTGACGTTACGGTAAACGATTCCGTTAATTAAACGATAAAAATCATTGGTTCAATGGGATTTATTACTTTTTCTAAAATCAATACAGAAAAAATTATCAATATCATCACAAATAATACAATTATATGATATAAATACTCGGTAAACTCTGGTCTTTATTAAATAATAACAATCAGTCTAACTTAACAAAAGAATCTTAATAATTAACAATTTAGTATCGTAGCTAAGCTGGTACATGTAAGCTATAAAAAATAAAATCATTTACGTTACATATAATCAACATCTTACAATATTAAAAAGAACAATTGTATATGCTAGTTTCTAACGATTAAATTAAACTCTGTAGTGACTGTAGTCAAAGAAATGTGTGTGGTATACGAGTATGCATATTAATCAACATTCAATAAAAAAATTCAAACAAAGACACTTTGTGTATAGTATTAGTAGATATAATAATGTAAATATTAATTGTTTACTAGCTAGTAAAGGCTACCTAGACAGGATTTCTGGGATAATCTTAATCATAAATCAGTCGAGTCGAGTTAAAGTATACCTATTTAAAATCAACTTTGTAAATCAGTCTTTAAAAGGAACATTAACATTGATAAAGAGAAACCACGCTAACTCTTCCAAGCAAATGAACTCTCAAACCATACAAAATGAGTCAGTTTGTATGGTTTGACAGTTAATTTGCTTGGAAGAGTTAGCGTGGTTTGACTGTACCTACAATTTTAGTTAATCAACATTGGCAACATTTTGTTTTTATAATAACAATCTGCTAAATTACTATTTTAGTTGTTGGTAATGTGAGCGCAGAAAACTCAAGGCATCCAATGAATCTTTTTTCAATCGTGTTCGAAGATGGTTACACAAGTAACCCGCAGACGAGAACACTCTCTCAGCTTCTACGCTGGTGGGTGATATTGTTAATAAGGCATCATAAGCCACGGAAGACTGCTCGTTACTAGCACTTTCCAGGACACGACCACGACCCAAAGACTACTGACACTGAGTGATTAGCAAAGTAAAGGTTTCTCTTAAAACTTTTAAGTTAAAAGTAATAACAATTGGAGCAATCCCTAGATTGAGATGTGAAATGTGCGGTAGGTAAGTGACAAGTTTGAGTACTCATACTTCATAATATGTAGCAATAGCAATAGTACGAGTTATTTATCAGAAATGACGTGTTCAATCTATTTTATATGGGGTATATAAGGTATATTCACACAATGTAGACTGTAAAGTAATATATAGTAATCGAAAACAAAATATGAGCATATCGAGTTATGAATTAATCATTTTAGTGATAATAATTGAATGGATCCGTAGTATCCGTAATATCCGGATCCTGAGACGTATAGGATCCGGATCCGAAAGTGAGCGGGTATCCGGATATTTCGGGTATCCGGGTATCCGGATCGCAAACCCTAGGTGCAATTTAATGGTTTCCGAACACATCATTTAGGATTTATAATATGTGTGTAGATAAAGCAGTGTATGCAACTGTACGTAATTAGGCCTTATTACGTAACAGTTATATAAACTACTATTACTTGATCGCGATTATATATTACCATAAACAACATACCCACACTCAGAGCTACATGTAAATACATACTCGTATATATTTATAAGTATATCTTTGAGCGTACAAAGTGCTGTAACCGGTGGTTATTCGGCAATACAACTCATCGGTAGCTGAAAACATACTAATGCGAGCGGCTGTGACGCGAATAGTAATGTCCGCTCCGTAATATATTTACGACTTGCTGTCGTGTAGGGGAGAAGAGGCAGCGGGGAATGCTAAAAAGGGTCATTAATTTCTTACTAGTAGTCCTCCTCATATACAGACATTCAGATATACAGTCACCATCAGATATATCGGAGCGGCCAAGGTGGTCACAAATATTTGAACAACGCGATAAAGTGCATGTTCAATAACAATAGGAACTCTATAAACTCTCTAATTATCGAACGAGCCGTAAGCGAAACAACTTCGGACACAACTGTCATCTGGCTACTTGGACGTCTCGGCATTTCGATGGCTTTTTGATTTTGAGCGTTTGTTCCGCGATAATTTCAGCAACGTTTTTCTGAATCAACACATGAAATACATATGAAAAGTTCACATAGGAAAATACGATTTAATACTAGGGCGTCCCCCGCAAGCGACGGTACAATTGGCGTTGGTATGGACATGTCATGCGCCGGGACAACGATCACCTAGTTAAAATCGCTTTAAAAAATGACACAGGAAAACAACCCCGGGGACGCCCAAATGCTACTTGGTGGAGAAACCTTCAAAGACTATCTTAAAAAATTCCAGCTAACCCTTTTGATAGAGCCGATTGGCGAAATAATATTCGGAGGGCCGACCCCAAATGAAGTGGGAACAGGCACGGAGAAAGAATATGAAATGTGTTTGGGTTGTAGTAGAGATACATATAAAAAGTTCGTATATGATCAGGATCGATCAAGGGGTTATGGAGCTAGAAGGCACTTAAGCGATCTCAATAAAGATCTTGTCATAATGGTCAATTCGATTGCACATAAATCACGAGTTCTCAGTTCGAAGCGGACTACTAGTTATCTTCTTCTTCTCTGTCGTATCCTCATGGCTGAGGGACGTGACGCTTGTGGAGACTTTTCACCAACGCTCTCCAAGCCACACGATACAGGGTTCGGTGCATGCTTGCCTGTAGTGTGGCTTTAGTGATGGACGTTATTCTGTCTGCCCAACGTGTAGCCATACGGCCAGCTATAGCGTCGGCGATATTATTTTTCAGTAAGCTTGTCGCTTATAACTTGTACCCTCACTTCAGTAATAGTGGCTGGCTCGGTGAAAGGAACGCCATCTTGTTTACTTACTAGCTTCATCCCTTCTCGAATATTCGTCCTTTGCTACAGTAATTATTAGGACAGATATTAGAAAAGCGCTGGACAGGATGGTTTTTTATAAAATGGCGACAAATTGCGGAACATCTGCCTGAAATAAACGACAGCAATAAACTTTGAGAAAAGGGGCATTTTAAGTTTAAAAGAAAAAATAGGTATAATTTGATTTACAATACATTATTGAACGAGCGGAGCGTAATACTAATATTTGATGTACTGTAATGTATTTTTAAGATTTGATGTACTGTTCTTTTGAAAAAATAAACCCCGCCGAGTTTCTTGCAGGTCATAATTCAGGGTAGAGTTAGAACCGGTGAAGTTTTTTTTTATTTTTTACTTTGATAAACTATCTGACGTGTAAAAGTGCCCATGTGGCCTTCTTACTGAATAAATGTTTGAGTTTTATTTTGCGGTATCGTTATAGCAGACGTTCTAAATTATACAGCAACAGAAGTTGCTAAGCGGGCCAGGTGTTCAGAATGAACTCCACACGCTCTTATTCTCTTAACAATAAAGAAGTTTCAAGCTAATTTTGAACACCTCATCTACCTACTACTAGCTACTTCTTCTGCTGGCTGTACAAAAATAAATTTTAGCATCAGCTCGTTGAGCATTAGATCACTTTTGCATGGCAAGTACAGTCTGTTAGAAGCTTGTACTAAAAAAGATTTATTTGAAGAGAAGGGATGGCCGTATGGCTACACGTTGGGCGGACAGAATAACGTCCATCACTAAAGCCACACTACAGGCAAGCATGCATCGAGCCCTGGATCGTGTGGCTTGGAGAGCGTTGGTAAAAAGTCTCCACAAGCGTCACGTCCCTCAGCCGTGACGATACGACAGAGAAGAAGACTAAAAAAAATTACAAAAAGTTATTTAATTCAATATATCTAATAAGGATGACGACGATTTTAACGAGGCTTGTTGTTGATGACGACGATTTTGACGAGGCTTGTTACGGATTTGTTTTTGACGAGGCTTGCTGTGGATTTGTTTTTAACGAGGCTTGTTGCGGATTTGTTTTTGAGTAGGCTTGTTGCGGATTTGTTTCTGACGAGGCTTGTTACGGATTTGTTTTTAACGAGGCTTGTTGCGGATTTGTTTTTGAGTAGGCTTGTTGCGGATGTGTTTTTGACGAGGCTTGCTGCGGATTTGTTTTTAACGATGCTTCTTGCGGATTTGTTTTTGAGTAGGCTTGTTGCGGATTTGTTTTTGACGAGGCTTGTTGCGGATTTTTTTTGACGAGGCTTGTTGCGGATTTGTTTTTGAGTAGGCTTGTTGCGGATTTGTTTTTGACGAGGCTAGTTCCGATTTTTTTTTTTGAGTAGGCTTGTTGCGGATTTGTTTTTGACGAGGCTAGTTGCGGATTTGATTTTAACGAGGCTTGCTGCGGATTTGTTTTCGACGAGGCTTCTTGCGGATTTGTTTTTGACGAGGCTTGTTGCGTAGTTGTTTTTGTATAGTTTGACGAAGCATGTTGTGGATTCTAATTGGCTGTAGCAACTATGACGAAACCTGCGCTGTGGATGTGAGGTGTGTAACAAGTTTTACTTTGGAATAAACTTCTTTTATCAGTAATAAGGACATAAAAGAGGGGTCACTCCGTAAGTTTTCCACCTGTGAAACAAACTCCACAAATACCGGATAAAACTTACAACTACAAGCGAGTGGTTTCCCTTGTTTTATTCCGGATGCGACCGGACGATAGCTGTTAGTTACCGGACGTTACGGGTATCCGGATAGTTTCCAATTGGTCCACGGGGATTCGGATTGGGGGAGGTGCTGTAACTGTTATCATAACTGGGACTTTTTTCTATAAAAAATGGGTTCTAGTCCTTTTAAATTTGGTTAGCTAGAAAAAAATATTGTATTGGGTTATATTTTCTATTGCGTCGTGCGTCGTGCATGTTTGATAAGGGCTTTGTAGTTTTTCAGACTATTGTATGAGCTGATAATGATACTAGGCTCTAATGTAATTAACCATCCTATAAAGGCATACGTACGTATCCTATAAGAGGATTTACTGAGTTGACAGTTTAAGGCGATTATCACACTGACACCATAACCGGATGCGGTGACGGTGTGCAAGCGTGACAGCGCTATACACATGGAGAGCGCTATCACGCTCGCGCACCGGGACGGCATGCGGAAACCGCAGCAGTGTGAAGGCCGTGTAAGGGACAAAATGCGTATGCTACGGCGTAATGCGATGTGTTGACGACGAGGTCCCCTTTTGTCCCTTTAGCCGTCCTCCTTTATATTAAAGGGTCGGCAACGCGCATGCGACACCTCTCCGTATGCTTGTTTGCCACCATCGTGGTATAAAATTATTTGTTATACGATTCAATTATTTTTTCCGGCGGAATTAAGACGTTATGATAATAACATCTGATGTTTTTATTTGATTTAATGTTGTGAAGATAAGTTCAACTACAGATCTAATAAATTTGTTATATTGGATAAGCGTCGAAATTATTGTATGGGCGCTTATTTAATTAATTTGCACTAAGATATACATACAAGGTTCAATCTAACTAATAATTGTAATGAAATCAACTCACCTTGGCGAATTTCTGTTTGTCTCTATAGTTGACTGGTAGAGAATGTCTAAAGGCATTAACTCTACTTTTTGTCCTCCTTTTTAAATCAACATATACATACATTAGATTACCGACGACAACTAAAACTTTGTTAACACACGGAACCCAATTTCAGTTAATAAAGACAGATCTACCCTCCTACAATCTTCGGAAAGGGTTAGTTTAATGCGACACAGTCCTACACGCAAGGCGCCCCATTCGATTGAGTTAGCAAGACGTGTGGCCAGACTGAATGGTAACGCGGTTAGGTTCTGAGTGAAGTCTAGATAGTCTTAGTCACCTAGGCGTCTGTCACAGCCAAAAGACACCAGAACGGATAGGATGGTTGACATGTTATCGTCTATCACGTCATGCGTCTTTCACACTTACATACTTATTAGAATGTGACAGCTATGGTGTCAAATGATAAAAAGCTGACTATCTTATGCTAGCTATTTACCTACTGCATTTTAATCCCGTATTTTTTCAAATGGGTCTGTGAGGGCTACCAAATTCCGTCAAAATGCTATTAAATGCTTCCCCTAACGTTTTTTTTTACCTCGATGTTGGCAAACAAGCTTACGGCCCCCCTGATGGTAAGCAGCTAACGTAACCTTACGCAGTCGTATGTAGGAGTAGCTCAGTTGGTCAGAGCGATGGGCATGTATCATAGAGTCGCCTGGACGCCTGCAACTCCAGAGGTGTCACTTGCGCGTTACCGACCCTTTACAAAAAGGAGGATTCACTGTGTTGACGTCTAAAGGAACAAGAGAATCACTCGTCGTCAACACACTGGGTCTTCTTTGACCTCTTTGGCAACCTTATTCACCGACAGGACCCCAAGACTATGAGTAGGTTCTAGTGCTATTTGGGTGTGGTTTTCTGTAAGCTATTTCCCCAGTCGGGCTCTGCTCCAGATTTTAGCGAGATAACATTCGCTGAGCTGTGCCCTACTACACTTAACAAGATGACATTTGCAGTACCCATATATCTCTCTTTTTGACAGTTCCGGACGTAGTTTAAGGAAATACCCGGGTCCAAAAAAGGGTTCTGGGTTTTTTAATTAACGCAGATTGAAATTTACAGATGATTGGGATAACCAAACTCTTGAGATTTATAAGACTACCGATCTTTCGATTATAATTTCGATTCTTAAGATAACCGGATCATAAAATCTAAGAAACAAACGCTTGCGTGATGTAGGAATTACTTGATACATAACAGCGACATCTTCCGGGGGATTTGGTTCCTGTTTCGTCGTTAATACTCTGTTTGGTTGACCTTTCCCATTTTGACGGTAGATGGTGCTCTAGATGGCCAATACGCCTTTTTATAAGTGAAGTGCCTTTTGCTTGTGAATGACACATATGGACTCCTTGATATAGATACCTAATAAGATCTAACCTCATCTAGGCTACACACAGACACTCAAGCCTAACCACATTATAACCATTCAAGCCTGTCTGGCTGGTGGCTAACTTAATGAAACGTGGTTGAACGTCCGTTCCAATACCGCTCACGCTTTCTACTTTACTGTAGTAAACTGAAGTAATAAAAACCGGCCAAGTGCGTGTCGGGCCACGCATAATGGAAGGTTCCGTGCCTTCAATAAGAACCAAACCCCAATAGATACTAAAAGGTCGTATCTGATGCCTATGGAAGAAGTTTTTGGAGATAACTCAAAAATGACTGAACCGATAATGTTCAAAACAAATTTTACAGAAAGTATGTGATAAGGCGAAGGCGCATCTTCTCAATTTTTTTATTATATTTTGGACTTACGGTTCAAAAGTTACGGGGTGGGGGCTTAAATTTAGTTACATGTATGGAGCGCCCCTCCAAAAAAATATTTTTTCTGCAATTTAACTACATAACTAACTAAATAGCGGCATCTTTGTGTATTCTACTTGTCCCGGTCCACAGTGTTTTATGGAAGCCAAAAAAGTGACATCCCCATTTTATTACAAATTACTGTAGTTTAGAGCATTACGAATGCGAGACTAAAACTCCCGCGTTTCTAATATGTGTAGTTTTTGAGAAATACATTTTTGAAAGTCTTGATTCTGACACCCGGATATTACGAAAAATAATTATGTATTGCAAATTAAGTAACAAACTTTTCTGTTGAATAAAGTGTTGGATAAACCTTTCAAAAAAGTACATTTAGAGGTAATTACAACCTTTCTAGGTACATTTGTTACAATGATATTAATTATTTTAATGATTTTTGTTTTTATTTTTTTTCTTCCATATTCCACCGTAGTAGATCGCGATATTTGTAAGACAGCTTCATTGTTATGTCTTCTATGTACCCTATTTTTTACAAGATCTAATTCCCTGGAAGATTTAATCTACAGTCGATTAAAATTTGCAGTCAGGGCTGCCACTACCAATATCCGGATTTACCTGGATATAAAATAAACACAGTATACAGAATGTACCAAAAATACTAGTGATTCTTTTAAGGGCATAATTGGTATCGTATTCTTATGAAAAACTTTTAAAAAAATTTTTCGCGTGAAAAAAAAATCTTTTGTATAGAGGGTTGGCCGGCTGGGACTACGTGTCCCATACAAAAAAAACATTTTTGTTCGTGTAAAAAAATTCTACATTTTTTTCTTAGTCGTAATACGATACCATTAAGCCCTTAAACGGATCACCAGTATTTTTGTTACATCCTGTATAGGGAATGCAATAACAGGTAAAATTCAAAGCCGGGTATTCGATCGGTTATGGTCGAAAAATAACCGGTTAAAGCCGTATACTACAATTATGTGTTTTTTTTTTGGAAGAAACGGCTAAAATATCTATTATGCATCGCCAATTTATCAATTTTTTTTCTAAAACATGAATTACTACAAAATTATCAACTTCCAGGCAACAATATTCTACTTCCAGGCTCTCTCCCCATCTTGCACCTCATAATAGCTGTCGTCTGGACATAACTCTGATTATGGTGTTATGTTTTCATGCGATGGCGATATAAAAGCATCCTGTGGTGCTTTCAATAATGCTATTGCGGCAGATGGTAGGAGACGTTTTTTAATATTTTTTGTCGTTGCGACATCCGTTGTTCCGAAATTATTGGGTCTGATGAGACTAACGCTCTATGAAACAAATCAGACATGGTTTTCATTCGATCTGATTTGCGGGTATGGTGTTCTCTATCGTGACGCCAATATTTATTACGAGATTCTGATGATTGCTTGGAGAGAATTCCAATTCGAACAGACGAGTTTCGTATTATCGTAGCTCCATGGACCAAAAGTTTATGTATAGTCACTGTCGTAAGACACCATTCGAAATTTTTTACATATTTTTTGGCTAGTTCTTTGCATATGTACTCAAAACTATTATCAAAACCAAGAATTATAGATATCCCGAAAACAACGGCGTATAAAATTAAAAATACCGAAGTGTCAACCCTAGAGGCCGGGTAACCCGGATATAAAGTGTTTAGGTGATTACTTCAATGTTCCACGGAATTAGGTCTTGTAAAAAATAGAATAGATAGAAGACATAATAATGAAGCTCTCATACCAATATTGCGACCTACTACGGCGGGACATGGAAGGAAAAAAATAAAAACCAAAATTAATAAAACAATTAATATCTTTGTAACAAATGTATCTAGGAAGGTAGTGATTGCTCTTAAATGTATGTCTTTGAATGTTTTGTCGAACACCTTGGCGAAACAAACAGTCCATGCAATATCTTTTAAATTATTTCTATTTTTCGTAATTTCCGAGCGTCAGAAACAAGATTTTCAAAAATGTATGTCTCAAAAACTACACATGGGAATTTTAGTCTCGCATTCGTAATGCTCTAAACTATAGTAATTTGTAATAAAATGGGGATGTCACTTTTATGGCTTCCATAAAACACTGTGCGGTGTTCAATAAACTAAAGACTAACCGAATCACAAAATCCATAAAAAACAGGCCAGATCCATAAACAACACGCAACTTTCGCATTTATAATATTAGTATGTACTCCCCATTACCTCAAAGAGCGTTTCAGTTACCTTCGTTCGGCTAGATCCGCCCAAAACCTGCTTCTACATGTCCCATCCTCTTCGTCAAAAGTGTATAATAGTTCCTTTACCTTTCAGGCCATACGCCTGTGGAACTTGTTGCCTCTAGAAATAAGGCGTGCAAAATCGCTAACTATTTTCAAGAAACACCTTAAGGAGTATTATCTATCTCTCCCTTAACACAAATGTTTGCTGACTGTATTTTTATTATTTTATTTTTATTTACTCTGTGTATGTAGTATATGTATGTTTATTGATTATTTTATTTGTGTATGTTTATGTATAATTAAGCTATTGTATTATATGTTATTTGTTATTGTTTACTGGATTTTCACTGTTTCTTTTGCCTTGCACCTACTCATACAATTATTTTCGACTAGATTTCCGCTACCCTAAGGTTGTCTGGAAGAGATCGCTCTCTAGCGATAAGACCGCCTGTTGACTGCCTCTACTTTTAATCTGTGTACTGTACTGTTATATGTTATTAAGGTGTGCAATAAAGAATATTTGTATTGTATTGTATGTATGGATAGGGAGACATACGTCCTATTCGCCCAAGCTTGTTGCATATTCACTAAAAACTGCAACACCTAACTGAATATCGGCTATCTAAAGTCAGTCGAGTTAAGCCGGTGAATGACGCTCTGTCAACGTATCAATAAAACTGATCAATATACCGAGCGATCAATATTGACGGAACCAAATTAGTTCTGAAGCCGCTGTCAGTCAAACGGACTGGGACCACGGGTAGTTTAATTTATAATTTTCCCTGCGGTTGAGCTTAGTTATACTCTTGTACGCTTCAAATAAAATCTAATGGCCAACTTTCCATTAGATACATTAATTATTACACTTTCTTAGTAAAGGGTTTAGCAGGCTAAGGAAGGACGTGTGGCCCCTGTGAGGAATAGTTGAATTGGTAAATGTCAATTGTTTGTCGCCTCATAACTAGTAATCACTCCAACTTTCAGCCCTCTATCTTGAACTGTGTTTCGATGCTTTAGCTGCTATGGATTAGGAGATATACGAGTTTGAAAAAAAATGTTAAGAAAATACATTTTTGACATTATCTCTGTGACAGTTCAAGATAGAGGGCTGAAAGTTGGAGTGATTACTAGTTATGAGGCGACAAACAATTGACATTTACCAATTCAACTATTCCTCACAGGGGCCACACGTCCTTCCTTAGCCTGCTAAACCCTTTATCTACGTTCTTCCTCCCTTGTTATATAAATTGGTTCAGCTGTTTAAGCGTGAAGGGATGATAGACACACTTTCGCATTTATAATATCAGTTTGGATGGGGATAGGTGATCTTTAAGATGTCTAGTCAGCAGCAGAAGTAGCTAAGCGGAAAAGGTGTTTAAAATGAGCTCTACCTAATTATTAAGACAACAGAGCGTGTCATATCAATATTATTGTTAACACCCTTTAAGCACTTCTGCAGTTGCTACAAGAATAGCAAAATTTTCTAATCTAACAAAGCGAAACAGTAAGAAAATTGATAAACTAAACTACCCGTTGCTCCAGTACGCGTACAACCCTGTCAGTCTAACGGACGTTTCTAAAACTAGTTTTAGTCTTAGCTCTGGATACGTAAAGTTATTACGGATATAGGGGTCAAAATACACTGGAGTTTGTGAATTGAGTTGATTGTCAATCAGATCGTGTGATGTTTTGAGGAACACTGTCGAATGTGTAACTCGTAAAATCGCTATCGGCGAGCAGGCTTATGAAACTAGAAATGTCAAAGGGCGGACAGGACACGTCATACTACAAAACTATTTTATCGCTAATTTGTGCAAGGCACGTCTGTGCGTACGCACTTCAATGTGTGCGTGAGTTCTTAGTGCTATGTCTGTCACTCAATTATTTTTCAAGTTTTCGCTGTCATAAATGACGTTTGACAATACACCAACAGTTTGCATTCTTTGGCGCATCAAAAATATTCACAGGCAATTCGGAGCTGATTCCGCTTGCTTCTTCGCGGCGTGTAAAAAAAGTTAATTGTTTATGTATCACTATTGTTTTTCGCCTTATACACGTTGTTGCAACACGCAGATTTTATTAAATTTGCCGCCTTTTTTCAGGGCTACGATAGCGTAGCCAGAGTCTATCTATTTATGTCACCTCGCGAAAGCGAAGCGTGTGAGGTGACATACAGAATGTAACAACTATACTGGGGATCCGTTTAAGGGCTTAATTGGTATCGTATGGCGAGTAAGAAAAAGTGGGAGTAACATTTTTTCGACGCGTATTATTTTTTGTATGGGGCACATCATCCTAGCCGGCCGACCCTCCATATAAAACTATTTTTTTTTTGCGCGAAAAATATTTTTTCTTACTTTTTCATAATTGGCTACTTTCCTAAAAAAATATATTTAGTCCGTCAGTTAGATTATCAAAAAATATTGGACACGTATTTTTTATTTTGTCAATCAAACAAAAATTGGTGAAGATATAGCCCGTTAAAGTTCCGCGTGACATCACATTTCAGTATAATGTGACGTCACGCGGAACTTCAACGGGCTATATCTTCACCAATTTTTGTTTGATTGACAAAATAAAAAATACGTGTCCAATATTTTTTGATAATCTAACTGACGGACTAAATAGAATTATATTTTTTTTACCCAGGAAAGTACCCAATTAGAATAGGATACCAAAGATGCTCTTAAACGGATCACTAGCATTTTTGATACACCCTGTATGTACGACAAAGTGAGACGTGCTAGACGGTCTGTTATCCTGTATAGTGTGTAGTTTACATACGGTTACGAATTCTCTAATGTCGATGTGGGCTATATTTCCTTAACTTTGCGTGACCGGAGTTTCGAGACCGTGCTAGCACGAATCAGCAACTGACGGTAATTCCAGTTGTAATTTAAGATATATATATAACTCTAAAGAAAAAATAACCGACTTCACTTAAGCTATTCCACCTTTCCAAGAGCAAATGCTCGAGCTATTGTCAAAAATACTCAAATCACTATAAGTGTGCCTATAGTGTTTGAAGAGTTCCCTCGATTTCTCCAGAATCCCATCGTCAGATCCTGGTCTGATGTCAATAGGACCAACTGTCAAGATTTTTTCTCCAAATCGGTCCAGCGAACTTGAAGAGAACAGACGCCGGACGGACATACTAAAGCATCTTTGCCTGGAAAAGCGTCTATAGCACTCGACTCTCACCGGCGTACCCAATTTTCAGTCAGTTTGAAAGGCAGCCCAATGAAGGTCTCCGCGATCGAGTTTTCCACTAGATGGTACCGTGGCAAGAGGCCTAGCTGTCATAATCCATCAATCACGTTTAATTATTTTTAGGGTTTCGTACCCCGAAAGGAAAAAACGGAACCCTTATAGGATCATTTTGTTGTCCGTCCGTCCGTCCGCCCGTCCGTCCACCCGTCCGTCTGTCAAGACCCTTTTTCTCAGGAACGCGTGGAGGTATCAAGCTGAAATTTCAAATCAAATACTCAAGTCTACTGTCCCTTAGAGCTGTGAAAAAATCAAACTTCTAAGCCAACGTAATCAAAAGATACAGCAGTTTATGCCGCAAATTTCCGAAACTCGCAAAGGAATCAAAACCTACAGGGTACTTCCCGTGAACTCAGAATCTTGAAATTTGGTACGAAGCAACGTCTTATAGCACAGATAAAGGAAAAATTGCGAAAACCGTAATTTTTTTGTTACATCATACAATAAAAATATTTTTAATAATTTTAAAGTTACTATACCCCTATATACCTACAGGTTTGTACGAAACCCTCGGTGCGCGAGTCCGACTCCCACTTGGCCGGTTTTTTTTATTGGTGGATTTTGACAGTTGCTGTCAAAAAGACGTCTCGTCACGATGCTGCCATCTAGTGAAAATCTCGATCGCGGAATCCCTCATTAGCATTGGCATCTCCGAATATTTTGACGTGGCACTGGTGTAGCATGCTAGGACACGCAAAGGTGGTCACATTTGGTGCCAGGCGCGGTTGCAATCATGTGCAATAAATAAAACGAGCCCCATATTTGTGCTTACGTCACTACCAAAATATACAGGATGGAACATGAACGGATACCTCGCGATACATCACGCAGTAATTTTATTTTAATCGAATAAGACATTTAAATATAATGTTACTTTTTTTTTCAATACCTATCGTAGGCAAAACCTTTGAGAGGTTTGTGTGCCGGTGTGGGAGTTCAAAAGAAGAATAAAACCGGCTAAGTGCGAGTCGGACTCGCGCACCGAAGGTTCCTTACAAACCTTAAGTAAAAGTTCACCCATCACGTCAATCGAGTCATAGTTATGGTATTTTTGGTAGTAACTTTAAAATTATTAAAAATATTTTTATTGTATCATGTAACAAATGTGATATAAATTTCAGCTTGATACCTCCACGCATTCCTGAGAAAAAGGGTCCTGACAGACGGACGACAAACAAAGTGATCCTATAAGGGTTCCGTTTTTTCCTTTCGAGGTACGGAACCCTAAAAAAATTTATATAAACAAAATTTTAACTTATTATACTTTACATATAATTATGAAGATACTTATAAGATATAGGTAGTCCTTTTTCTCAGTAAATAAAGCTTAAGTCGCTACATTTCAAGAAATATTTTTTTATTTACATTTAAATATTTATCTCTGACTTCTTCTCGCAGCTTATTAATTACTTTTTTTAAATACATTATTATATCCTGATTTTGGCATCCCTGTAGGGATGCTAGGTCGCAGACGGTGACTTTTTGCGACTTTTGTATGGTTCTTAACGGTAAGAAAACATAATCTTATTATTTTCTTTCAAATGATCAAATAAAGCTAAACAGAGGTCCTTAACGAGATTTGGAAGCAATTTATTTTTATTGCAAGAAAATTAAGACGACTTTGAAACCGGTCCGGTGGTTTAATTATCTTGTTTTACTTGATGTAGATTGTTTGAGATGGAAATTAGGTTGCCAAGGTATCTTCAGGTCGTTGGCAGGAGACATCTTAAGGGGCTGACAACAGCCGATGACCTTGAAATTGACAGTAATTAAACAGTTTTTTAGAAAAAATGATTTGATTTCGAAAAGTAAGAAAAATATGTTAATATTCATCATATTATGAAGCCCATTGCTGTACTGTATTCTATGAAGTAGGCTCAATAGAAAATAATTCCGAAGTTACGGGTCTAAATCAGTTTAAAACAGTTTAATGTCTTAGGTTTTTTGACCCACAGAATAATATAATAGTATTACATACAGAACGTTATCTTCCCTACAAAATCAGTGTTTGACAGAACTTTGGCAGATGAACGGTGACACATGACGTCTCCATACAATTTAGCCTTTCGAAGTTCTAGGGTTGACAAGTACGCGATTAGTTTGTCTGCTAGACCTGCCCCAATCTGCCTCAATCTACCTAATCCATCAGTAATTTTAATACAAATTAGATCAATGTAAGATTATTATCTAATTTGCCAAATCTAACTGTTAATTAAGAACAAAACTACTACTATAAACTACTTAAGAGGCTGATAACACCAGATGACCTTCAAATTGACTTTACTTAAATAGTGCAGAGCCAGCTCGCCAAATTAAAAACTGAGGACGGTAGAATCGTTTCATCCTGACCCGAGCTTCTGGGGGAGATAGAGGACTTTTATGGACAGCTATACACATCAACTAGCAGACCTGAAGTTGATCTGGCGGAAGACCCTAGAGCTAGACTGGCCCGACACTATACCGAAGACATCCCGGACATCAGCCTGTACGAAATTAGAATGGCTCTTAAACAGCTCAAAAACAATAAGGCACCTGGTGAAGACGGAATTACAGCCGAACTTCTGAAGGCGGGTGGTAAACCGGTCCTTATGGCCCTTCAGAAGTTGTTCGACTCCGTTTTACTAGAAGGGAGAACGCCTAAGGCATGGAACAGAGGTGTGGTGGTATTGTTCTTCAAAAAGGGTAATAACGCGTTACTGAAGAACTACCGATCCATTTCACTTCTGAGCTATGTCTATAAGCTGTTTTCAAGAGTAATTACGAACCGTCTCGCACGCAGGCTGGATGACTTCCAGCCTCCCGAACAAGCCGGTTTCCGAAGAGGCTTTAGTACCGTAGACCACATCCATACGCTCCGTCAGGTTATACAGAAGACTGAGGAGTATAACCTGCCCCTGTGCTTAGCGTTCGTGGACTACGAGAAAGCCTTCGACTCGAAGCCTATTCCGTTGCAGCGGGGAGTCAGGCAAGGAGATGTTATTTCTCCTAAACTGTTTACCGCTGCACTGGAAGATGTTTTCAAGACTCTGGACTGGAGAAGGCTAGGCATCAACATAAACGGCGAGTACATCACTCACCTTCGGTTTGCTGACGATATAGTAGTCTTGGCTGAGACCATGGAGGATTTGAGTACGATGCTCGATGACCTCAGTAAAGCCTCCGAGCGAGTTGGCCTAAAAATGAACATGGATAAGACGAAGATCATGTCAAATACCCATGTAGCACCAACTCCCGTTACAATGGGATACTTTACACTCGAAGTTGTGGACGATTATATATACTTAGGACATACTGTCCAGTTAGGTAGATCCAACTTCGAGAAAGAGGTCAATCGACGAATCCGACTCGGTTGGGCAGCGTTCGGGAAGCTACGGCACATCTTTTTGTCCAATATTCCGCAGTGTCTCAAGACGAAAGTCTTTGACCAGTGTGTGTTGCCAGTGATGACATATGGAACTGAAACGTGGTCGCTTACAATGGGCCTCATAAGAAGGCTCAAATTCACCCAAAGGGCAATGGAGAGGGCTATGGTTGGAGTCTCTCTGCGTGATCGCATCAGAAATGAGGCCATCCGCAGCAGAACCAAAGTAACCGATATAGCCCTCCGAATCGCTAAACTAAAGTGGCAGTGGGCGGGGCACATTGCTCGTAGAACCGATGGCCGTTGGGGCGGAAAGGTTCTCGAGTGGCGACCACGAACCGGAAGGCGCAGCGTGGGTAGACCCCCCGCAAGGTGGACTGATGACCTGGTGAAGGTCGTGGGAGTCCGCTGGATGCGGGTGGCGCAGGACCGGTCATTGTGGCACCCTTTGGGGGAGGCCGATGTCCAGCAGTGGACGTCTTTCGGCTGATATGATGATGATGATGATGAAACAGTGTTTTAGCTATAACTACTCGTTTTGGGAAAGTAAAAAATATATATAACTTTATTAATTCCGATACACTATTCGACGAAATCGGTTCGAAAGAAAATAATTCCATAGTTACATCTTAAAATTAGCTTTAAACATTTGTATGTCTTTAGTTTCTTGACTTATACGGACAAAATTTCACCACACTAATACTTTAACTCAGAAACTATAAGACGTACGAGTATATTAATAAAATTTCGACCAGGGACCGGAAAACCCCTTCATTTGATTAATCGTTTCGATAGGGTAACCCTATTAAAGTCTTACCCTAATGATAGGGTTACCCTATCATTTGGTTACCCTATCGATATGGAAATCATTTTGAATAGGCTTAACCCTTTTCAATGTGGTTTCCGAGTCGAATGGGGTAAAGATAGCTTTAATATTTACCGCTTACCCTATCATAGGGCTACCCTTTTCCTGTCTCTTTTCCACGCAGGCAGGCGGTTCTATCTTTCTCATTTGAAATGGAACAGGAGAGGTGGCGGCGGAACAAATTGAGTAAATATAAGATTTGCTGTCGTTTATTCATTCTGGAAAAGTCACACTCACAGTCCAGTCCTCTGCTCACGTACACAACGTTCAATTAAAGAATCTGTTAAAGAAATGTGTCTTACGTTCAGTTTATTTTTGCATAGTTCGCACGTACTGATGAGATGGGCAATAATTATTTTGAATAAGAATAAAAACACAATTTTTATTCATATTCAAATCGATTTGACACAAACCAATATTCATCCTCCTAGAGTTTGTCCCGGCTTTTGCCACGGCTCAGTTGAGCCTGTGGTCCGCTCGGCAACCTACTCCCATGAATTGGCGTAGGGATTGGTAGTCGTTTTCACTTAATTATGGGATATACGATTTTTGAAGCTGACATGGTCATTCATATTATAAATATTATTTGAAACGGGGTATTTACCATGTATATTAGCGTTATTGGGCACCCGATATTTCGGGTGCGAGGTAAATACCCCGTTTCAAAGAATTAATATTTATAATTAGAGGATGTAATTTCGAAAATTATTTCTGTTTTATAATCCAAGATCGCTTCCAAGACTTTTTACTTATATACTATTTCGCAAAAAATTTTTTTTTTTCATTTTTCGGATTTTTAAAATGCTTTTGAACATAAAAACATAAATGTTATTGGTAAAACTGTCAATTAAAATAAATTAGTACATTTTGGCCACGACCACTCTGTAAAGAGTGTAACGAACGACAAAGAAGAAGAACTCTGAAACTAGGCTAATTCCAGAAAAGTTTATACGACATTTTAGTCTCAGTCAGTTATCAGGAATTTATGGTTAAAATCTGTCGGGATACTCAGATTCACCGTGTATATATTTTTTTTTTTTTCATTTTATATTTTTAAAAATTCAGAGTATGATATTTTTGTTATTTTTTTTGTTTTTTTTCTTTTTTTTTCATTTTATTTTCGTTTCGTTTTCGTTTCGTTTTCGTTTCGTTTCGTTTCGTTTTCGTTTCGTTTCGTTTTCGTTTCGTTTCGTTTTCGTTTCGTTTCGTTTCGTTTTCGTTTCGTTTTCGTTTCGTTTTCGTTTCGTTTTCGTTTCGTTTTCGTTTCGTTTTCGTTTCGTTTTCGTTTCGTTTTCGTTTCGTTTTCGTTTCGTTTTCGTTTCGTTTTCGTTTCGTTTTCGTTTCGTTTTCGTTTCGTTTTCGTTTCGTTTTCGTTTCGTTTTCGTTTCGTTTTCGTTTCGTTTTCGTTTCGTTTTCGTTTCGTTTTCGTTTCGTTTTCGTTTCGTTTTCGTTTCGTTTTCGTTTCGTTTTCGTTTCGTTTTCGTTTCGTTTTCGTTTCGTTTCGTTTTCGTTTCGTTTTCGTTTCGTTTTCGTTTCGTTTTCGTTTCGTTTGACGAATGTTGAACGTTGAACAAATATGGTTCCGAACAATTAATTTTTTAATATATTTTTTTGAATTTTTAACATGTGAATTTAGAAATTTTCTGCCAAGTCATCAAAACATTTCGGGGCATTTCTAAACTATTATAAACTCCTATTTTATTTGATTTCATTTATTTAATTATAGAAAACACGCAATTCAAATAATTATAGCAATACTCAGATAGAATTAGCGGAAAAATCATAAAAAGTACAGTCAATTCCTATTGGACGGGAAAAAAATTGTTTGTATAGATCAAAGTGTCAGGAATCGATATCAATAAAATTTATAAGTGATCAATATTGGGCGCTAAGGTGCCAAAAAAAATGGTAAAAACCAGTTTTTCGCTTCTAGAGGAAAAACTACGAGTCGGACCAAAAATAGTTAAATGTAACAAATGTGCGCAATTATAAAACAAAGAGAATGAGCCCCGGTAGAGCAAAATCGGTCCAGAGGATCGTCCGCAATTTGCAAAAAATTTTTGCAAATATTGTAAATTCAATAACTCGCGTTCCGGAAGTGCTGGAGAGCTGAAATTTGAATATGATGTCAATTTTGTGGTCCTCTAACTACAGTTAATTGTTCAAATTAAAATATTGTAAATTTTTTGCAAACCGTCGACTTTTGCTAAAAGTGACCTTTTTTAAAATCGATTGGGAGGGTATTTTGATTTTCGAAAAACGTTATAATTTTGGTTTCTATGCATTAAGGAGGAGTTGAACTACAAATTTCCAAATTTACAGATCATTTGACAAGGAATAAACTTGTTTGAATAATCTATGAAGATCAGACACTTTTTGCGCGCGCGGCAGCGGCGCACTATGGCCCAAACGCCCGATCTAGCTGGACAAAATTATTTTACACTCATAGACTAAAATTGACTATTTTTATTATTATTTTGCTATAATTCATGTGAAAAAAAGTTAACCAGTGTAAGTTGACCTTTCTATAAGAATAATTACTAGGGCAGAAGAGGTCACTTTTTGCCAAATTCGACGGTTTGCAAAAAGTTTACGAGTACAACATTTTCATTTGAACATTTAACTGTAGTTAGAGGACCACAAAACTGACATCATATTCAAATTTCAGCTCTCCAGAACTTTCGGAACGCGAGTTATTGAATTTACAATATTTGCAAAAAAAACGTGTTAATAACCAGTGTAAGTTGACCTTTGTATAAGAATAATTACTAGGGCAGAAGAGGTCAGCTAAACTTGGTTGTGCAATTTTAAGAGAAATGAAGCATTATTACAAATGGCACCTAAAAAAAACAATAAACTATATTTAAGTATTTTAATTCTGCTATTCTTATATTTTAGGTGCCATTTGCAATAATGCTTCATTTCTCTTAAAATTAAATAACCATGTTTAGCTGACCTCTTCTGCCCTAGTAATTATTCTTATACAAAGGTCAACTTACACTGGTTAAATTTTTTCGCATTGCCGACGATCCTCTAAACAGATTTTGCTCTACTGGGGCTCATTCTCTTTGTTTTTTTATTGCGCACATTTGTTACATTTAACTATTTTTTGTCGGAGCCATTTTTCCATTTTTACCATTTTTTTGGCACCTTAGCGCCCAATATTCACTTATAAATTTTATTGGTATCAATTCCTGACACTTTGATCTATACAAAAAAAATCCCATCCAATAGGAATTGTCTGGGCCAGAAAGCTTATTCTATCTGAGTACAAGAATATAATAAAAGAACAAGTTTCAGTATTCTACGAAATTTTACTGTTCAATTACATTGTGCAATATATTTTGACTCTGTTTGGCTGTTGAGCCATTCTTGGTCTTAGAAGAAAATTTTACTTTATGCCCTAGAGCTTAAAATGCGATTTTATATCGTCCACGCACGATTTAAAGTCGAACTTTACGAGCATGAGAAGTGAAAAGAGTATATCTGCCTACCGTGGATTTTAAAACAGATATAATTTTTGCTGGGCATAAGGGAAACTACGCCTTATTGGGATTAGGTCCAGTTTCCACACGATGTTTTCTTACACCGAAAAACCCAGAATACATTCTTATACGCGGAACATTATTTAAAATAAAAAGCACGATTAAATAATTCTGTTAAGAATCAATTATTTTTATTACATTTTCTCGCATATGAATTAGTCCCGACGAAATTATTTTGTATCATTTTAACGGGAATACAAGCAACATAAGTTTATTCTTACGATATTTTTTTCAAATAATCATTTTATTCTTGAGTGTCCAACAATGACTGATATTGATCGTTTCATTATACTAGAAGTATCGGTAAACGGCGTCACATTTTGCTGGAGCCATTGAAACAAAGTACTACCTATAACTAGAATAACACAAAATTATATATTTTAACACTTCACAATATGCATTTGATTTTGGTTCCTATAAGCCTGGGTCTAAGATTCAATCGACGCTCGAATGGCAAGAAGAAAAACACCGGCACCACACAACGATCTTTTAGCGCACTAACAAGCAATAATAGCGTCTAGATCAAAGGCGTAAGTACGAAAATATACGCAAAAAGATTCTTGTTTGTCTGTAGGCTCGCTCGTGCCGCCATATCGGCAGCGCTTAGCTCGTAGGGTGCTCGAATAATAAATAAGCCAAATGTATTGGTCACAGAGTTTAAAATAGCTTAATCGCATTTGAAAAACCCTATCTGATAGGGAAACCATATGCTGGGTTGTAACCACTTACCCGAATTAACTGTATTGACATGGTTAGCCTTTCGTTCGGGTAAGTCAAACGATACGCTTACCGAATTGAGAGGGTTTTTAAAAACAACTCTATCAAATACCCAATCTAATACCCCTTTAATGGTTACCGGTTCCGGTCCCTGATTTAGACATAAGGTTTATTTCGTATGCGGCTACTTAGTTTAGTTAAATTTCACAAATGTTTTTTAGGGGAGGTGCTCCATACATGTAACTAAATAAAAATAAAAAACCAAATATCAACATGGTGCATATTAATTGATAGGTCTTTAAAAATAACATTGATGTTTCTTTGAACATTTTGTGATTAAGTTAATATTTTCAGAAATAATCGCCTCGAAAATTGTGCTGTAACTGTTGAACCGTAAGTCCAAAAAATATGAAAATATTTGAGAAGATGCGCCTTATGACATACTTTCTACGAAAATTGTTTTGAACATCGGTTTAGCCATTTTAGAAGTATCTCCTAAAAACTTCTTTCATGGGCATCAGATACGACCTTTTGGTATTAGTTTGGTTCTTATTCCATTGAAGGCAGGGAACCCTCCATTATGCGTGGTCCGACACGCACTTGGCCGGTTTTTTTCTTTCATTCAGGTTCAGGAAGACAGGGACAGAATTTAGCTGTAGTCTGCCGCTTTAGTAATCTTATTCTTGTTTGACTATTAGAAAAATATTAGTCTCGCACATAGAAATCTGTAAATAAATCGGAGAGTTGAGACCCTTATAATAAAATACCCTGTATTTGTTTAAGAATACGTAAAATAAATTCATAGCGCACTCGCTGTTATTCAATAGTCTACGTTTTTCTTTTAAACTTTATAAAAATATGTTTAAAATCCTTCTTGCACGGCATTCACAGTGCACAAGTTTTCAGCAGTAAATAAGTAATATTTATCTACTTTAAGTTTTCTTTTGTAATCATTCTGTAGTTTTACTTGCGAAGTTACGTACCATAAAAAAACCGGACAAGTGCGAGTCGGATTCGCGCACCGAGGGTTCCGTACAAACCTGTAGGTATATAGGGGTAGTAACTTTAAAATTATTAAAAATATTTTTATTATATGATGCAACTAAAAATTTATGGTTTTCGCAATTTTTCCTTGATCTGTGCTATAAGACGTTGCTTCGTACCAAATTTCAAGATTCTGAGTTCACGGGAAGTACCTGTAGGTTTTGATTCCCTTGCGAGTTTCGAAATTTTGCGGAAATTTGCGGCATAAACGGCTGTATCTTTTGATTGCGTTAGCTTAGAAGTTTGATTTTTTCACAGCTCTAAGGGACAGTAGACTTGAGTATTTGATATAAATTTCAGCTTGATACCTCCACGCGTTCCTAAGAAAAAGAGTCTTGAGAGACGGACGGACGGACGGACAACAAAGTGATCCTATAAGGGTTCCGTTTTTTCCTTTCGAGGTACGGAACCCTAAAAACGCTGCAATTAGTCGCCGTGTGCGACCTCGCATCCCTTCAGGGATGCCAAAATCAGGATATTATTAATATAATAAAAAAATGAGCTCCAAGAAGAAGTCAGAGACAAAGTAGTAGTTTTACTGAGTTTTGTCTACTTGTCAAATTGGAACTTTTCATCCACTCAATTTTTAGCTGAAATAGATTTACGGCCTCCTAGTCCAGTCAGTAGTATCCCTGCCTACGAAACAGGAGGTCCCGGTTCGAATCCTGGTCAGGGCATTTATTTGTGTGTTTATCACAGATATTTGATCCTGAGTTATGGATGTTTTCTATGTATTTAAGTATTCATCTATTATATATGTATATCGCCGTCTAATACCCATAACACAAGCCTTTTTGAGCTTACTGTGGGACTAGTTCGGTTTGTGTAAGATAGATAGATAGATAAAAGATTTATTTGAATTCTGCAACACACAAAAGCAAAGTACAACAATAAAACAAAGAATCATTTGAAAAAATAAAAATAAAATGTAACAAAACATGAGATGAGGTAGTAAGAATGGTTGTGTGCGTTGCAGCAAAACAAAAGGGTTCACAGCTCAGCTTTACGCTTCACTCTTTCGAGCAAAACACTGATAATTCTGCTGAAACCCAGGCCACATTAGTTTCAACTGAAACTATATAAAAAGGTAGGTAGGTACTATATAAGATTGTCCTATAATATTTATTTCTTTATTTATGGATACCTTACTCTACGTATAATTTAGGTGTAGGTAAAATCTGTTATTTTAGAAACTAGTTATATTATGAATCGTGTCCAGTGCGCCAAGCGACCTAGACGCATTGATGAGTCATTAAATAAATATTAATTGCGAAGTTAGCGCGGCCCGGCCGCTACTAGCGACTCGACACGATGAGTGCCCTCAATCAGAGTCAACCCGTCGTGAACGATTTCCTCGCCTTTCTGCAGCAGAAGGACAAGATGCTGCTGGAAGCAAAGATGAATGCGGCAACTGGTGTCCAGTTCAGTTCGTGGGCATCGCGTTTCACCGTCGGAGACATCTGTGAAGCGAAGCAGGTGTTGTGCCAGACCCTTGGGATCGTCGGCACATATATACCTCACCGGAAGGGGGATCAAACCGGGAAGAAGACCCTTGCGGATATTATGAAAATCCTGAAGGAGTATCAAGAGCGGATTCCGGAGTTTGTGGCGACGGATGCCTCTATCCTGCCGACTCATGTTCCGGATAATATCGACGTTCGCTGCTTGTTTAAGGACATCGTGGCCCTTAAAACGAGTTTAGCAGAAATTATTTTGAAAGCGGCCCAAGTCACTATTGCCGAGTTACGCAACGAAGTCAATAGTTTGCGAAATGCTCCAACTCGGTCGGCGGAATCAAATTTCAAGAGCGATGACCGACCCGCTACTATAAACGCGGAGTCTGTCAGTTTGAGTGTTGCTGACGCTGTAAAATGTGCCGCACCCGCCGCTGCACCGCCCGCGCGCCCCTCGCGCGTGCGGCCGCCTACTGTTTCTAAATCACGTCAGCGTGCTTATGCTGACGTCGCCGGTCAGCCAGTCGCAGCTTACCGGGCCTCCTCGCCTTCTAAGGCGTGGGTAGTACGGGTTCCCGATAAGGAAAACTCCTCCCGCACCAATGTGGATAAGGAGGGATTCACACTGGTGGAACGGAAACGCAAGGCGTGCAGGGCGCCCCGCAACACTCTGTGGCACTGCCGAGCCAGCTAATTCTGGACTTCGGATTGCGACACCGAGTAAGGCGCTCTACGTGTCGCGCTTGCATTACTCCGCCGTGGCCGACGATGTGGTGGAGTACGTCCGCCGGAAGATTGGCTTCTCGTTGAGGGTGCACCAGCTGCGGTCCCGCCATTACGTGCACTTCAGCTCGTTTGTGGTGCGCGTGCCGCGACCGTTGCAGGACACGATAGCGAATGCAGACTTCTGGCAGTTCTGGCCGAATGGTGTCGTGTTTCGGCAGTTCCGGGGCACTCTACCGAATCCTACACCAGATCAGACGGCGCAACGGAGCCACGCAGTTACGTCGCCTAAATAAACTAGTTATAAATATTTTTCTGTAAATTTTTTGTAGTTCGCAGTGCATTGGTTTTATTACTGTAATACTGTGTAACTTATTTTAATAATAAAAAAGAAAAAAAAATTAAATAAAACAATTAAAAACGGATTTTATCGCGCGATAAAATCCGTTTTTAATTCTTTTTAATCGTTTTTAATTGTTTTATTTCATGAATAACTATCGCGGGAACCGAAGACAATATTAGTTACTAGCTGTGCCCGCGGCTCCGCCCGCGTGGAATTCGGTCTGTGTCAGTAAGCGGCTAATTCACCCCTAATTTCTCTCCCGCTACCCTGGAGGCGGAACTTGAAGTAAAGTTGACAGATGGATTTATCCGATTAATTTTTATTGGCATGATTTAAACGACATAGAATAGTAGGTGTATATCGGACGATACAGGACCACTTTTGTATTTATACGTCCATGTCCACGGCAAATATCATCCAAATCGATCCTCCCGTCACATCAGTCTAAGCATGAAAGAGAACAGGCGCGGTTGAAATGGGAAGGGGGGGGGGGGGGGGGTGTCACAAATGCAGAAATGTTTATTTTTCTATTAGTAATCCTTAAGGGGTGATTTCCGGGATAACAATGCAAAAAAAAACTGGCCAAGAGCATGTCGGGCGATGCTCAGTGTAGTTTCGTAAATGCCGCCCAGTTACGAAAAATCCGTTCAAACGGTCATTTATTAAGGGATATTTAGCGGCGCTTACGTCAGCCTACTATCCGGCACATCCTTTCACTATGCGATTTTGACTGATAATTCAAAAACGGCTGAAACGATTTTATTCAATATAGTTTTTATTGAAAGTTCTTATCATTAAATTTCAGCTTTCTAGTGCGAACAGTAACTGAGCTAGACCGTGGACAGACGGACGGACATGGCGAAACTATAAGGGTTCCTAGATGACTACGGAACCCTAAAAAGAGATAAATAGTAGTTTATGTAACTGTTACGTAAAAAGGCCTAATTATGTACAGAAGCATACACTGCTTTACCTACACACATATTAAAAATCCACTGACACCATGCGTGCCGGGGGTCGGGGGGGGGGGGGCGGATTTTGATTACGTTACCGAGGTAATGAATTTTCATACATTTTTACCGCACTGTCACAGATAATACACTGATGTTACGTTACTGGTTGCAATAATTGTGGTAATTACATACTTCAAGGTAAGCACATTACAATGCACTAATGAACGTCAGAGAAAAATAAAATATGTGAGTGTCGTGGAACACTTTGTTGGAACGAAGTTATGTTATTAAATTGTTGACTTTTTCGTAAATTTTGTGGTTTTAATTTTTTTTGTATTTTTACGAAATTTTTGATATTTTTGAAATTTTTGAAATTTTTAAAATTTTTGAAATATGTGAAATTTTTGAATTTTGAAATTTAGAAATTTTGCCATTTTTGAAATTTTTTACTTTTAGGTTCTCGACTTTTTTCACTTTGTCACTTCTCACTTTCACTACAATTCACTTCACTTCACTTTATTCTATTTTATATATTTTTTATTTCATTCCATTTTACATGTTTCTCAATCGTATGGGTGTCGCGTTTTCGTGACGTGACGCTTTTTCGTGACGGTCACGTGACTTTTTTTCACCTAGCCCCCCATCCGCGAACCGTTCAATAAGGAACTTCGTTCCAAAACTACCACCGGTTCTAACCCTACACCTCTGGCCCAAGAAGTATTATGACCGAAAAGATACTCGACGGGACTTATTCCTTTCAAAACAGTAATAAATACATTATTAGATCTTAAAGATACAAAATAATGCGTAGTTCTTCAAGAAGACATATCAAAACAGCTTGAGAGACAGATAATGTACCTATTGTTTAATTATAAAGAAAAATAAATCCTAATCTGACTGCTTCACAAAACGTTTGATATGTTTTCCTACCTAAACGGTGTCCTATAAATGTTTGGTTTGGGCCATGCATCTTTGTCCGTCATATATAATACTCGAACCTGCAATAACCCTTTGACATTCATGACATTTTAAAGGTAAATTTAAAGCATCGACGGGTAACATGTTATAAATATGAACACATTGACCAAAAAATTACAAATTATTTAAATACCAAATTTCATCTAAATACGGACAGCGGTTATTGGTTGTTTCTTCCCCATGTAAAGTTTCACCCCTTTTGTATCCGTTTAAAGGATAATTTCCAAAATAAAACTATTTTATTTCCTTTTTTAATTAATTATCTCCATACCAAATTTTATCTAAATCGATTCTGCGGTTAATAATTCCCTATAAAAATTTCCAACTCTCTTTTCACCCCTTTAGGGTTGATTTTCGGAGTGAAAACTATCATTTTGTCCTTTCTTGAGACCCATACTATACCAAATTTCATCTTTATCAGTTCAGCGGTTAAAAAATCGTCATACCAACTTCCAACCCCCTTTTCGGCGTGAAAGGGTTTATTTTCGGGATGAAAACTATTCTGTCGTTTCTCGGGACTCAATTTATCTGCATACTAATTTCTATTAAAAAATCTCCATACAAACTTTCAACCCCCTTTTCACCCCCTCCAGAGTTGATTTTCGGGATGAAAACTATTCTTTGTCCTTTCCCGGGACTCAAACTATCTCTACACAAAATTTCATCAAAATCAGTTCAGCCGTTTTCACGTGATAGATGTACAGATAGATAGTTTTTATTGAAAGTACCTTTCAGGCTTCACTTCCATAATTTTTTTTTATTTTTTTGGGTTTACGGTACGGTTACGGTCTAAAGTAAGGTGGGGGGGGGGGGGGGGGGTTCAAGATGAAACTATCCTTTGTCCTTTCTCGAGACCCATACTATCGCTATACCAATTTTCATCTAAATCTGTTCAGCGGTAAAAAAATTCTCATACCAACTTCCAACCCCCTTTTCACCCCCACAAGGGTTTGAAAACTATCCTATGACGTTTCTTGAGACTCAAATTATCTCCATACTCATTTCTATCTAAATCGTTTCAGCGGTTAAAAATTCTCCATACAAACTTTCAACCCCATTTTCACCCCCACCAGGGTTGATTTTCGGGATTAAAACTATATATTATCCTTTCCCGGGACTCAAACTATCTCTATACAAAATTTCATCGAAATCCGTTCAGCCGTTTTCACGTGATGCGCGGTCAAATAAACAGACAAACAGATAAACAGACAAAAATTCTAAAAATTGTTGGAACATGTTCTGTAATCTATTCTAAGTATCCCCAGCCAACTTTTTTTCGATTATCTTCCATGTACAGACTTTCGACCCTCTTCAGCTTTATTATATGTTTAGATATTATGCTGATAATAGTATAGAATAAATATTATTTAACTCTTGTCTTTAACCCTTTTTTTTTGTTCACAGGTACGCTTCAAAAAAGTTGCTACTCTTTTAAAAAAAAGAAGTTATTTTCGGTGAAAGTAAAATCGACATTCGTAAGTACACATACTTTTACAATAGATCCGTGCGTCAAAAAAAAAATCAACCGTCTCGGATTAATCACTGTTATTAGATCCTATATTCGTCAAGCTTTGACAGAATGTCTATATACTACATAGTAGACTTAAAGCGTTATAAATATTATTTGTAACGGGGTATTTACCATGTATATTAGAGTACACTTACATACATAAACATAAAAAACAAACACACAAACATGCACATACCCACAACACAACATACACAACACCCGTAAACACACATACAGTTTTATAGTCATTTAGTAATTTATTCATATTGCATTGTCATGTACATAATAAGGTGTTATAATTTTGAGATAGTTCATGACACCCTGTCAGGGCACACAATAATTCTTACATACTAACCTATAAAGTTTATATAGACAATAGGTACTTAATTATATTTTCTTACAAGCATCCAAACAATGTCAACAAGTCTTGAGGATATTGCATACATGAGTTTTAGATTAAACATTTTAATGTCAGCAGTGAATCGAATATAGTGGTTTATGTAACTGTTACGTTTTAAGGCCTAATTACGTACAGTTGCATACACTGCTTTATCTACTCTCATATTATTTATCCAAAATGCCGTATTCGGAAACCAAAGAATGGCCGCCATTGCACCGCCATGACCAACTCGATTGTG
Source organism: Pammene aurita (assembly GCA_947086415.1). Lineage (NCBI taxonomy): Eukaryota > Metazoa > Arthropoda > Insecta > Lepidoptera > Tortricidae > Pammene > Pammene aurita. The sequence continues at coordinate 9,022,728 of OX352316.1, read as the reverse complement.
TCGGGGAGGCGCGTGTCGGGCTGTCGGCGGATGCGCGGGAGGGTGCAGGTGTACATTATGTTATCAAAACTCATAGCACATCAATATTTGAGCATGAAAGTTAAACTTACGTTACTGCCACAGATAAAAAGTTTATCATAGTAAAATCTGTCGTGGTAATGCTAGCCATTGCCTACCGTTTTCGAACACGTTTTAGAGAACATACAATATGAGTGTAGATAAAACATGTTATTGAATTTGTGAGTCAATGTACATGGTAAATAGCCCATTTCAAATAATATTTATAATGTGAATGAGTTTTCAACCACGAGCGTTACAGCACGCTCGAAATGTCAGGCAAAATAATAAATATTAGGTTCCGTTTTTAGTTTAGTTATTAGTGAAAATAGTGAGTGTGATTAACATTGTCGTACTGTTATAACACTGCTGACTGTGAAGTTCCCCGCTATAAATCCGTGCCCAGGCGGTATACTAAAAACAATATTTGTCATACTTTGACAGAATGCCGTGGGCTAGGGTTGTAACGATATCGATATCAATGTTATATCGATATATTTTGCTACCTTTGTGAATAATATCGCAATAAAATAGCTTTACAGGAGATATTTTAAAATAAATTTATGAGTTTACTCCTTCAGCAATAAATTTTGGAGTAAATGCATGAGTTATTATGGCAAGTAGGTAATAATCATCACATTGTAAGTCCTCTAAAACGTGTTCAAAAACGGTAGGCAATGGCTAGCATTACCACAACCGATTTTATTATGATAAGCTTTTTACCTGTGGCAGTACGTACATTTTAACTTTACATATATTGATACGTTATGAGTTTAAAATTCCGAACATCGAATTTGATAACATAATGTAAATCCTGTCCTCCTTCCTGACCAACGGCACGCACCCGCGCGACCGCCGGCACAATCGAGTTGGCCATGGCGGTGCAATGGCGGTCAATCTATGGTTTCAGAACACTTCATTTAGGATATATAATATGAGTGTAGATAAAGCAGTGTATGCAACTGTACGTAATTAGGCCTTATTACGTAACAGTTACATAAACTACTATTAGGCTTTCATAATCATCATCATCATATTTCAGACTTGAATCCTGACAACGATGAGAACTATTCAAACTATCCATATAAATAAATAAAAAAAGGAACTTTGTGACGAAATATGTAACTGTCTGTCTTACTAGTATCCGTTACCTTATGTTAAAATATGCAAAGATTTCTAAATTTTACAGTTAGAAACGTTCTACACGTTGCTTAATTTAAAATTGTAGCGTGGCAAAAAATATTCTATCGATAAAATGTGACATATGAATAATAAGACAATACTTAGCATACGAATTCAAGTAACATCACTAAACGAGACTTAAACAAAGAAAAACGTGTCCGCAACGCACCTGTTTCCAGTCTTGATACTTTATCGGTTATGAGATTTACTTCGCTCGGTTAATGAAGCAGATTGTGCAATGTAAGGACGTTTTACACAGCAATTATTACATAAACTGCATCGAAGCAAATTTGCTTGCAGGCAATTGCCTGTGATAGTCAATACCCAATGCCATTAAGTACTTCTTATGACAAAAAGTATTTTGTTTTGGCTTTTACTCCTTGCTTACATGTATTTAAGTAAAGTAGATTTGTCAAAAACGTCTATTTCTCTCATTTTATTAATAAGATAAGTAAGTGTTCTTCATTACGTCGACACAGTTAATCCTCCTTTTTGTAAAGTGTCGGCAACGTGTCTGGAGTTGCAGGCGTCCATATACTACGGTAGCTGCTCACCATCAGGCGGGCCGTATGCTTGTTTGCCACCGTCTTGGTAAAATAAAATAAAAAACAAATTGGAAATATACAAATTTAAAATGTCATATTTGTATGCAGTTGTATGGCAAAAATAATCTTGTCCCTAATTATCTGGCCACGACTGTATATATATATTGTTTCATCATATATAGGAGAAAAAATTTTTGGTCCCGAATTTTTTTTGTATCGGACACGCTGTCCCAGCCGGCCAACCCTCCATACCCATACAAAACTATTTTTTTGCGAGAAAATGTATTTTTCTTAGTTTTTTTATAATTAGAATAATGCTTTTAAAAGGATCACCAGCATTTTTTTTTCATCATATATATATACTTTCTCTTACTCGCAATACGATATCAATTATGTCCTTAAACGGATCACCAGTAGTTTTGTTACATCCTGTATATTACAGTTATTTATCAAAACGTTGCTTAAGTTAAAATTGTAACATTTTTTCCCTCGCGAAAAAATAATATCGATAAAATATGATATTCGCGTACAAATAGTCAAGTAACATCACTAACCGAGACTTAAACAAAGAAAAACGTCTCCGCAACGCACCTGCGCTCACTCTTGATACTTTACCTGTTATGAGACTTACTTCACTCGCTCGCGTATAGGTTAAGCGGATTGTCAGTGTAAGGAATTGTAAGAATACAACTGAGTACTGATAAAGAGGTCCGTTTTATGAAAGTAACTTGTAATAGAAGCGGAACTCTCGTTTTCATTTCAATGAAATCACTTATAAAGAGAGACGCGTGATCTCTTGAAGTTAAAGAGGCCACGTGTATTATAAAGTATTAGCTTTTACGAAACTCGCAAGCGCCTTTTTAATTAAATTTATGGTATTGATATAAATATAACATGAAACTTGTGGTTAAGCGTAAAATCATAGATTTTCATAGACATGTATATCTCGAATTTTATGAATCTACTTTAGATACCGTAATGAGGTTTTTTTAAAGTTTGACAGGCTTAACCCACAAAAGTCTACGGACGTAACTTCTAAGAAGCATCCACTTAGAACTACTATTGTAACTCCGATTTTTATTGCCCATATCGGGAGTCAGAATAAGGGCTTGTTAAAGTTTTGACGTAATAAAGTGTTATAATTCGATGAACACCGGTAGCATGCACGAAAAAGTGTCACGTTGTGGACAGAGCTCCATGGTAACGCGACAATAATTATTATTATTAAATTATACAAGTAACAATGTGCTATTAACTATTTATTTACAACTTATATACATGAGTGATTTTTAAATAAATAAACTAAATAAATAAATATTATAGGACAATCTTACACAAACCGACCTAGTTCCACAGTAAGCTCAATGAGGCTTGTGTTGTGATTTAGGATCCTCCAATCTGTGTTGGGATGATAATTCAATTCAATTCATATATAAAAGCATGCAATTTTTCATCAATGTTACCTTAAGACGTTATCACGCAAAATTATCGTCCGTAAACCGACTTTACAGACAACCATATTTTTGTATACAAAAGAAAATATACTTACAGGCAAATAAAAGAAAATACCAAAACAAGTATCAAGAAATTTTCCACTCTCAAGAAACGCAGGTGGTCGCGCACAATTACCCCCCTATTAATTTATATTTATTCTCCATTCTATTATATTGCCTTTTATTGGTCCATGCAAATCTAGAGGGGGGTTGAGGGGGTGAGGGGAGGTGGTTTTAAGTGACTGTAAAGGGATTTGCCGTTTTTATGTCGTTTAAAATACTGTCACGATTTACTTGGGAAAGTGGGAATTTTATTCGTGTTTACCACCTGGGCCCCGTTTTATGATGCAAGTTATACCGGGTGGTGCAATTCTAAGAACTATGCTGAAAGGATTGTTCTTTATAAATGTTTTACAATCGATTTATACTAATAATAAATTAGAATAATGTTTTTTATATTGCATTGCCAACCCTAGTTCCTACGTAACGTTTACATTTTCAAAGAACAAAAATATTATTAATTTCACTCGGTGTTTTTGATGACTTCCTTGTGGTGCCTATGTCGTTATTCCTTTAACAGGTAGACTCATTTTGTTCTGAGTAAACTTTCAATCACAATTTCATATCTTGTGAAGATGAGCATGTAAGACACGATGTTGAGTTTTACCCACCACAATTTCTCTGTTGTCTACAAAATCGAAACAGCTGTTCCCAATGATGTCGTTTTTCGTAACGTGCGTTACGATTACCGTTCCAATTTTACTTCCGCAAATAAAAATAATTTAGATCATTTTATCCATTTATAGCAAAACATTATGACATTAAACATGACATGACGTAAACGTTATCATGTCTTTTGTGATGAGTTGTTATGTAAATAATGATCAAAATGACACACACCAAAAAGGTATGTTAATTCCTTAATAAGTTTATTTATTGCTTTACTAGGGTATTTCGTTACTAAAAAAAGTAAAAATTTAAACCTCGAGGATTAAAAAATATGGCTATTTGGAAACACTTAAGTGATGTTGGAAATTGATTACTATTAATATTATTGTATGTGTGCCTTTACCTTTACCTTTGTGTTAAATCGACCTTATGTTTCTTAATGTTAAGCCCTGTGGTTGTCAATGTCGCCTAGCAAGCAAAAGTCGACTTTATGATGACATTTCTTGTCAGTCATGTAAAGTTTGTTTACTATAAAGGTCATTAAACCCAACTAATTAGGGTTGTAACGGGCAGTGTTTTGCACTTTATTTTAACAAGCTCTAACTTGAAAACGGTTAGGAATATTAACATTGTTCATTGGCTTAAGAGCTAAACAAACCCCCATTTTCGTAAAAGTCCATCGTATAGTTCCACCCGGTATATTGATATAAGTACGAATGAATGACGTGATCCGCCAGAGAACCAAGGTGACCGACATGCCTCTAAAAGTTGTCACATATGTCGCAGAACCGATAATCGCTGGAGTAAGCGTGTTCTGGAGTGGAGACCACGGTTGGGCAAACGTAGCGGGCGCCCTCTGGACAGATGGCGGGATGACTTACAGCGTCCGTTGCTTAACGGTGGTAGGGTCCTAGTGCCTTTAAGCCTTCTCGCACAAACATAAGCTGAGCCACTTTCCTTTTTAACAAGTTTAAGCACCCTTATTATGTTATGCAATCTTCACTATCACTACATAGTATAAAACAAAGTCGCTTTCCGCTGTATGTCCCAAAGTATGCTTAGATCTTTAAAACTGCGCAATGGATTTTGATGCGGTTTTTAGGGTTCCGTACCTCGAAAGGAAAAAAACGGAACCCTTATAGGATCACTTTGTTGTCCGTCTGTCTGTCTGTCTGTCTGTCAAGACCATTTTTCTGAGGAACGCGTTGAGGTATCAAGCTGAAATTTATATCAAATACTCAGGTCTATTGTCCATTGGAGCTGTGAAAAAATCAAACTTAAAAGCCAATGCAATCAAAAGATACAGTCGTTTATGCTGCAAATATTAGAGTTTTTCGGCACTCGCAAAACCTACGGGGTACTTCCCGTGAACTCAAAAACTTGAAATTCGGCACGAAGCAACGTCATATAGCATAGACAATGGAAAAATTACAAAAAGTAGACATTTTTCGTAAAATCATACAAAAAAGTATTTTTTTAAATTTTAAACTTACTACCTTTTTCCTCGTAAACGCGTGGAGGTATTCAATTGAAATTCATATCAAATACTCAGAGCTATAAGACCTTTCAGATGTAGCAAAACCAAATTTTTATGTCAACGCAATCAAAAGAAATAGCAATTTAAGTCGCATATTTTGAAACTGAGTATTCGCAAGAAACTCAAAACCTAAAGGGTACTTCCCGTAAACTCAGAAACTTGAAACTTGGCACGAAGAAACTTCATATAGCACAAACAAAGGAAAAATTACGAAAAGTAGATATTTTTAGTAAAATCATACAAAAAATATATTTTTTAATTTTAAACTTACTACCTTTTTCCTCGTAAACGCGTAGAGATATTAAATTGAAATTCATATCAAATACTCAGGTATATAATACCTTTAAGTTGTAAAGGTTTGTACGGAACCCTCGGTGCACGAGTCCGACTTGCACTTGGCCGGTTTTTTTTAAATAGATAGTGATTGAAGAGGAAGGTTTTTATATATAAAACATGCATAATATATTTAGTAGAGAAACACTGATAATATTAGAGGTTTCTAATGTGATGTCGTAAATAAACACATTTTTTTGCGCTTACTTTGCAAACGCTGGCTGAATCCTACGAGATAGATCAAAATAATGTACTACAGTATTGTATACCTTAAAAAGGTCTACAAAAAAAAGGCAGCGATGGCATATGTCTATCTCTTAGGGATAACCCACAATAACCATTTTTTATCTCGCGTATCTAGTATTAAATAAACGCCTCTTATTATTATAACTGGCAATATTGTTAGAATTTATCAAATGAGCGAGTGAAGCGAGGTTCTTACAGACAACTTCGGACACAACTGAACTGGGACTACTCATAAGACCAGACTCCGTCCCAGTAGCAGGCTGACAGTTTTGTTATATCTTGTTATAGGTATCTGTAAGAACTTCGCTTCACTGCGTATGTAATTCAGTAAATAAAAATCCTATTCTCGTTCCTAATTTACTTAACCATCCCTTTTTATTAAAAAATGCTTGCATTAATTGACAGATTTAAATGCAATCAGTAACGATACCAAACAATTACTTAAACAAATGACACCGTCAGTAATGATGATTATTTCGGTCATTACATTGGTCGCAATATAAATATTAGACAGTATAAAGACTTCAATAAAAAAAACCTCTAAACGTCTCTCTTGCGAATTAAGTGCAAGTGCTTATACAATTGTATTGTTTGCATGTTGTTTGTGGACAGCTGAATAAGGAGGACAACAAAACACATGTAACATCTTTAACTGTACCCTTTTCAAGCAAATAAATGATTTATGATTTATGATTATAGAATAGAATGGAATGGAATTGAAATATATTTTCCGTAAATGTAAAAAAGGAAATAGGAAAGAAAACGTAAAAGCCATAAAGTGCCTCGAAATAAATACAGAGCTGGTCTTCCTAAAAGACCAGTGAAGATATTAGCGGCAGGTAACACAAAAATGACAAAAATAAACCAAGAAAAGAACCATAAAATTAACAGATATACAGAAACAGGGTGCAAAAATCTAATCGCCTACTGAAAATCTTATCGCGTAGCAATACTGCTGCTGTATGAAGAATATGGTGGAATAATTCGCAACCAACGGGCAAGTATTGGTAGCTTAGTTGATAGAGCCAGTTCAAGTTTCGACAGACGAAATGATTTTTGCAGTATACTGTACTTTATAACAAATAAATTATTTGACTTTGTTTTTTGGAACGAAGTTCCTGAGCGGACGGTGGCGCATGGGGGCTAGACGAAAAAAAGTGTAAGGTTTGACCGTCACGAACTCTTGTCACCCATACGATTGCGAAATATGTAATGAGAATGAGAAATAGGATGAGGATGACGGACACGGATACGGACAAGGACACATATTATATTATTTTATTCTGTTTTTTAGTATTTGTTGTTATAGCGGCAACATAAATACATAATCTGTGAAAATTTCAACTGTCCAACTATTACGGTTCATGAGATACAGGCTGCTAACAGATAAAAACGGCAAAAAAATCATGTTTGTTGTATGGGAGCCCCCTTAAATATTGATTTTATTCTGTTTTTTAGTATTTGTTGTTATAGCGGCAACAGAAATACATAATCTGTGAAAATTTCAACTGTCCAACTATTACGGTTCATGAGATACAGCCTGCTAACAGATAAAAATGGCAAAAAAACCATGTCTGTTGTATAGGAGCCCCCTTAAATATTTATTTTATTCTGTTTTTTAGTTTTTGTTGTTATAGCGGTAACAGAAATACATAATCTGTGAAAATTTCAGCTGTCCAACTATTACGGTTCATGAGATACAGCATGCTAACAGATAAAAACGGCAAAAAAATCATGTTTGTTGTATGGGAGCCCCCTTAAATATTTATCTTATTCTGTTTTTTAGTATTTTTTGTTATAGCGGCAAGAGAAACACATAATATGTGAAAATTTCAACTGTCCAACTATGACGGTTCTTGAGATACAGCCTGCTAACAGATAAAAACGGCAAAAATATCATGTCTGTTGTATGGGAGCCCCCTTAAATATTTATTTTATTCTGTTTTTTAGTATTTGTTGTTATAGCGGTAACAGAAATACATCATCTGTGAAAATGTCATTTGTCTATGTGCCAGCCTGGTGACAGACGGACAGCGGAGTCTTAGTAATAGGGTCCGGAAGTTGTTCCGGATCGGATCACAACCCAGAATTCATCCTGTATTTGCTAATAGCTATAATAATACCAGATTGATTTCAAACGTTCTTAATAATCTCAATAGAATCTAAACGAGGCTAATGAAATAATCACTTCCTACACTTAAGAGCAATAAAAACGACTCAATCTGTATGTAAATTACCATACAACAGGCTTATCTATCATCATCCTCATAGCGTTTGTACCGGCATTTTTACCACGACAATTGGGGTCCGCTCGGAAACCTAATCCCATTAATTAACATAGCCAATTAAAGAGAGCTAGGAGGGAAACTAGGCCTTGTTGGTATTAGCTCCGGTTTCCTCACGATGTTTTTTTGCGATTTTGTATGACATGTTTAAACCTGTCGACAAAATGTATGGAACGGAGATCTGTTGCGAATGTTGCGATGCATGGCGCTGAACATTTACAGTTTTGTATTACATGGTCCTTGACCCAAAGTGGACTGTCTTCATTGACCTTAAGTTTAAGTACCTACATATCTCGTACCGTTGTGTAGTGGACACGCGTCATTGGACTAAGAGCTGGCTACGTCAGATATGACACAATAATGAGAGCAACAAAACCCGTCTGCTTAAATTGCTATACTATCCTTATTGCTAGATTCGGGCATCTGGCAACTTTTAATGGGCGGAGGTCAGAGTGACAGACTAGCAAAATTTTTTAATTGGAAAATAGTAATAGCAAAACAGGCAAAAACTGCCGAAGTTGTCTCAGTTATAGGACAGGGCCTATATTTTAACATTAGAAACAAAAAATAACATTGCGTTTTAACTATTACGGAAACAAAAACATTAGGCGACTACTATGAATTACATTATACGTCGCTTGGCACTACTTTCCCCCAACAGAAACTTTTGGCAATGATATAATCAATTTTTTATATAATTTCTCATAAACCCAGAACTCTAGGATTTGTTTTCTTGAAGTGGTTTGTATTCTTTGACCTCCACAACTTTACAGCTTCCAGATGTCCAGATCTAGAAATAAGCATAGTATAGCAAACTGACTAGAGGTGTTTCGTTGCTCTCATTATTGTGCCATATCTGACGTGGCTAGCTCTGAGACTACAAGTACCGGGAATAAATGTCATTATACAATTGTGTATGTCAAATACAATTCTCGACCAATTTGACTCAAGAGTTGACAGTTTAAATTGAGAATTCTCACGGACCGACATATCAAGTTAGGGTCATTTGAATTTATCTTATAAGGACCATATTAATATCTGGACTGTATCAATTAAGCTTGGGATCCGCTCGGCAAGCTATATCTGAATGTGTTGATATAATGACATGAAAAAAACCCTAAAATTATTAATCTAATTATAAACCTAAAATAAAATGTTTTAGTCACGCTACGTTTTTATTTAACGTCGGCAAACAAGCATACAGCCCGCCTGATGGTAAGCAGTCTGACTGTCACCGTAGCCTATGGCCGCTTGCAACTCCAGAGGTGTCACATGCGCGTTGCCGACCCTTTACAAGAAGGAGGATTCATTGTGTTGACTAAAAGAACAAGAGGGTCCCTCATCGTCAACACACTGGGTCCTCTTTGAGCTCTTTGGCAACCTTACTCACCAGTAGGAACACAACACTATGAGTAGAGTCTAGTGCTATTTGGCTGTGGTTTTCTGTAAGGTGGAGGTACTTCCCCAGTCGGGCGCTGAACCAGATTTGAGCGAGATGAAATGTCATTTCGCTCAAATCTGGTCTGGCCAATGCGCTGTGCTGTGCCCTACCACACATAGCGAGATGACATTCGCAGTACCCATACCTCTCTTTTGGACGAACGAGAAATTCTGATAATTTTCCCTTACTATTTCTATCGACGTTAAGACGTCAGACTGTCAATCTGGAGGTCTCGGGTTCAAATCCTGGCTCGTACCAATGAGTTTATCGGAACTTATGTACGAAATATCATTTGATAGTTACCAGTCGCTTTTCGGTGAAGGTAAACATCATGAGCCTGCATACATCCGCAGAGAAATTCACATGTGTATGTAAAAAAAAAAAAATTTAAAGTTTATTATAATGAAATGGATTAATAACAATTTCACTTAACTTAGTATTAATCTTTTACATTTGATTCGCTTAACTTCAAACTCGGGTAAATCCATCTGTCAGATTATGCGATGTTGGTATTAAGGAAAGGTAATCGGGTAGATATTTGCTGAGAGAGTCGAATGGATTTACCCGAGTTCGAATTTTAGCGACACATTTAAGATTGTATTACCAAGCTATTGTTTTGGGGTTGCACCCCCTTTTAACATAAATTATTTTAAATTAAACCATATTAATCTATTTTACCAGTTACATTGTTATCTATCAGTGCTTTTTTAACAATACTTTTAATATTCTTAGGTTTTTTATCTAGATTTTCTATAACTTCTTTGGGAAAGCTGTTTAGAACTTTAGGTATGTAAGAAGTCCAAACTCTGTTACCATATTCATTACTATTTTTAGTGGTTACAAAGTTGGGTTCATTGGAGAAGTCCCCAACCCGCTTTGGGCCAGCGTGGGGACTATACCCCGATCCCTGTTGTGTTTGAGAGGAGGCCTGTGCCCACCAGTGGGACGTATATAGGCTAAACATATTATATATTATTTTGTATCATTTTTAGGGTTCTGTAGTCCTAGGAATCCTTATAGTTTCGATATGTCCGTTCCGTCTGTCCGTCTGTCCGCGGTTTAGCTCAGTCACCGTTCGCACTAGAAAGCTAAAATTTCGGATAAACATGTGCATTAATCACGCGGACAGTGGTAGAATAAAAAATGGAAAAATATTTATATATCTTCTTCTAGCTTCGCTCGCGTTAAATTCGGGATAACAAACCATACAAACTTCCAAGGGGGTTAGAAAGAGACAAAAAGTAGCTTATGTCACTCTCCATCCCTTCAAATATCTCCACTTAAAAAAATCACGTCAATTCGTCGCCCCGTTTTTCCGTGAAATACGGACAAACAAACAAACAAACAAACATACACATACACTTTCCCATTTATAATATTAGTATGGATTTTCTTTTTCCCTCCAACCCTATCGTGTTGGGTATCATTATCATTGCTATCATTAGATAGGTCTTTCAAAAAGAATAGAGGTCTTCTAATACATTTTTTGGATAAAACTCATAGTTTCGTAAATAATATAAGTATCTCTATAAGTTCATAAAAAAGGCGTCCAGCCCCCACCGAACTTTACAACTGTGGGTCCAAAAAATTTGAAAAAAATCATGGCAAATGTAAACTATATTGAATTTGGCCGGTTTTTCTCTTATTACATTTAAAAAATTACCTGTTTATATGAGTCGAGTCGATTAAATTGGCTAAATAGCAAAGAAGGTTTCAAAAATATAGCTTCAGTACCTAGGCCTTATATAACTAATTACTGGACCAAACAACGTTATATAAATAACGTTAAAAGCATCCTATTTTCGCCCGGCTAATGATATAATCAGGTCGGGAGAAAAATACGAATAATGAGCGGAAATACGGCTGCATACAGTGTGAGTCGAAATAACAGCCTGAGAATGCAAAATACATTTACTGTTATTTTGATATGTAGTGGAACATACCACAAATGAAGGTTTCCGCGATAGAGTATTTCACTAGATGGCAGCACCTGATGATGCAGATGGCCTCCTAGCCTAGTCGGTAGTGACCCTGCCTACGAAGCAGGAGGTCCCGGGTTCGAATCCGGGTCAGGGCATTTATTTGTGTTTATCACTGATGTTACTGAGTTATGGATGCTATATATTTATACGTATATATCTATTATATATATCGTCGCCTAGTACCCACAACACAAGCCTTATTGAGCTTACTGTGGGACTAGGTGGATTTGTGTAAGATTGTCCCATAATATTTATTTATTTTAATTTTAGAGTATTTCGGGAACCTGCGGATTTCCTTTTGAGGATCAATTTGAGACGATACAGCGAGTCATTTTTGTTAAAATAAATAAAAACTACTTTCCGCCATACAAATTTAGCTTTTCTAAGGATCATTGTTGGAAGCGTCATTGAGACAGTTGCCTTTCCCTTTTGTGGTATGTTCCAGTGTAAAAACAAAGGAAATTAATATTAATATGCTTAGTTAAAGATAATCTTGTTTTGATATAACTCCTTATTCTGTTCGTAGGTACATATGGGATGTTTTTAATTACTTACAGGGATTCGAACCCTGGACCTCCAGTTTCGAAGTCAATTAAGGCAAGGTCGCTATTAACCAAACTACGGGGTATATCGATGAAACAATAAAATTGGTACTCATATTATAAGATGTTCAGAAAGCATTTCCCGGATATAATCTTGTAGAATACGGCTGGTTGAAAAACCACCCTGTATACTTTTAATCCAAACCCAATACGAAATTTTATTTATCCTATTTTAAAAGTACTCCGTCGATAGCTTAACCTATTTTTAGACCCTTAATTCAGTTATACGTAAACAAGTCGGCCATCTTGGAATAGTGTAGTAAACAACCAATCGGGCAACTAATTGGAAAACAGGTTTTAGTGTTTTCTGGAATATTCGGGTTGGTAAACAATTAGGTTTAATGCGGTAAGTATAGTGATGTAAATAATTGTGATGGTGTGGATCAAAAGGTACCTTGGCGGCCGGCGTTTATACTTTGCTTGGTCAAATTCTATACTGAATCTGTATAACGTTAGGTAAGCGTCTTCCGTCACCTTTTAAAAAAAAAACACAATTTAAGTTTAGACTTAATAACAATAAAAACGGGATCTTGATATGGAAATAGGCTTGTTTCATATAGGCAAATAAAATACGGTCATAAAATAACAATTACGGAAATACACCTGAAAAAACATGATCATGATGATGATGATGATGAACTGATGACTGTATATAGTAGGTTAATATCCTATACAAAGCGATCCATTTTCTACTACTCTACAAATTAAGTCGATAGCAAACATAAATTATTCTATTCTTTTGAACGCCAACCAGTTTTTTTTATTTTATACGACGACGGTGGCAAACAAGCATACGGCCCGCCTGTTAGTAAGCAGCTACCATAACCTATGGACGCCTGCAAATCCAAAGGAGTCACATGCGCGTTGCCGACCCTTTACAAAAAGGAGGATTCACTGTGTTGATGGCTAAAGGAACAAGAAGGTCCCTCATCGTCAACAGACTGGGTCCTCTTTGAGCTCTTTGGCAACCTTACTCACCAGCAGGAACACAACACTATGAGTAGGGTCTAGTGCTATTTGGCTGTGGTTTTCTGTAAGGTGGAGGTACTGCCCCGGTCGGGCTCTGCTCCAGATTTGAGCGAGATGACATTCGCTGAACGTGCCCTACCACACTTAGCGAGATGCCATTCGTAGTGCCCATACCTCTCTTTTTGGCGTAGTTTAAGGACATACTCAAGTCCGGACGTAGTTTAAGGACATACCCCGGGTCCAGAAATACCAGTTGTATTTTGGACGTGATATCACGTGCTGGCGCTGGGGTCACGACTTTCCGTGCGCGTGATTTGACGTATTTGGCGGTTAATACTACCAAAACGTGCGGCTTTGCTACGCCGTAGCACTCCGTAGACCGTAGCGTCTTACCCCCTTTTTCAACTAAAGTGGTGGAGGTCAAAGAATGTAAATAACTTGAAGAAAACAAATCCCGGAGTTCTGGGTTTGATGTTAGATTATGAGAAATTATGTAATTAATTAGATTATATCATAGCCAAAAGTTTCTGTTCGGGGAAAGTAGTGTCACATGATGTATAATGCAATAGTTAATCGCCTACTGCTTTTGTTTCCGTAATAATACACAATGTTTTTTGTTCTAATGTTAAAATATAGGCACTGTCCTCTATAAATGACATAACTTTGGCAGTTTTTACCTATTTTGGTAATACTTTTTTCCAACTGAAAACCTTTGTTGGTGGACCTCCACCCATTAACAGCTGCCAGATGCCCGGATCTAGCAATAAGGATGGTAAAGCAATCTAATTAGACAGGTTTCATTGCTCTCATTATTGTGTCATATCTGACGTGGCCAGCTCTTAGTCCATTATTTATGTTTTATCTGTGTCTAACAAACACAACTGTCAGAGTGACGGAACAGGACAAAACATACATTAACTAATTGAGGCCTGACATGGATATTAGAAAGGGGGTTAGGCTCCAAGCAAACTTCCGGTAGCCGGTCCGGCTGCCTGATTCGGTTCTCTGACCGGATGACCGCAGTACGGATGACGTATTTCCACCTGAAGTTAGGTTTTCAAACCATAGGCTATGGATGGTACAAGAAGGATATAAATCTCTATGTTACAAAAGTGTCCGTCAAAAGGCGATAAACTGATGGCGCCACAATGATATTAAATTTGACTAAATTAATTTTGAAATTAAAAAAAATTAAATCGAAAATAATTATTTGCGGAGATGAAAAACACTCTGAATATTAATTTTATTTTGCAAGTCATATAAGTATTAAATATCGGTAATTCATTTAAAATGCCGAACTATACCTAGCACCACCCGGAGATATTTGGAACTATTGTTTAGTGCTTACAGCTGGACACTTTTTCGACCGTTTTCCTAGAATAGAGTTCCATCCTTCCTATACCATCCATACCATACGCGTAGAATCGTGTGTGCGGGGCTCTGGTATTTGCTTTGACCCTTAGGTGGTTCTCACATCGGCGCCGTAACCGGTTACAATAAAGAGTTTTATCTACACTCACATTGTAAGTCCTCTAAAACGTGTTCAAAAACGGTAGGCAATGGCTAGCTTTACCACAACCGGTTTTACTATGATAAGCTTTTCATCTGTGGCAGTAACGTAATTTTAACTTTACATGCTCAAATATTGATACGTTATGAGTTTTGATAACATAATGTACACCGGCACGCGCCCGCGCGGCCGCCGACACGCGCCCGCGCGACCGCCGGCACAATCGAGTTGGCCATGGCGGTGCAATGGCGGCCATTCTATGGTTTCCGAACACGGCATTTAGGATAAATAATATGAGTGTAGATAAAGCAGTGTATGCAACTGTACGTAATTATGCCTTATTACGTAACACTTACATAAGCTACTAATATTTACATTACATTACATTACATCTCTTGCTCGAATACCGTCGCCTCACACTGAGAACCGCATTAGGGGGTTTTCACACTGCTGCGATTTCCGCATTCGGTGCCGGTGCGCCAGCGAGACATCGCTCTGTATGTGTATAGAGCTGTCACGCTTGCACACCGTCGCCGCATCCGGTTGCGGTGCCAGTGTGAGAACCGCCTTAGGGCTCGGAATCAGATCGGCATCGGATTTGATTTTGATTTGTCATTAATCACAGCACGCACCAATTCAGGGAGATTTATTCGAATTTTACAAATTGATATTAATCGCAGTAGTGAGCGAAAATGACCTTGTCACGACTTTATTGTTAACTAGCTTTTGCCCGCGACTTCGTCTGCGTGGAATTTACATTCGCCGTAAAGACTTAATAAAACACCGTGTAAAATCTAATAGCAAATATTAATTTAGCGCATTTGCTATTTTATGTCAACAGTGTGAAACAATTCCATACAAACTTCTACCCCCCTTTACACCCCCTTAAGTAATGATTTCTGGGATAAAAACTATCCTATGTCCTTCCCCGGGACTTAAACTATCTTCATTTTAAATTTCATCTAAATCGGTTCAGCGGTTTAAGCGTTAAGAGGTAACAAACAAGACAGACGGACACACTTTCGCATTTTTAATTTTCAGTATGAATAAAACAAGATCGTGTCCAGATCATTATGAACACCTCGCCCGGTTACTTATTTATGATGGTGGTTTTACGTACAGTCGCCATCAGATATATCGTAGCGGCCAAGGTGGTCACAAATATCTGAACAACGCCTCTATTGTCAAAAAAAAGATAAAAAAAAGATAAAAGATATTTATTCTTCAATTTAGGCACATTACAATGCACTTATGAACGTCAGAGAGAAAAAGAAAAACTACCACCGGTTCTAACCCTACACCTCTGACCCGAGAAGTATTATTTATGTCAAGGCGATAAAGTGCATGTTCAGATATTTTTGAGTACCCTGGCTGCTAAGATATACTTGATGGTGACTGACCAACTCCACCCATCGAGAGGTCTGCAAGTCACATAGTCTTTGAAATCTCCGTTACGTAACGCAACGTTACTTTGTGTAACGTATAATGTATAATTATAACGTACAATGTGCTCATACGAGTGTTATTTTATTATTTCGCGTAATCGAATTGCCGGGACTCGTCAAAGCTTTGCTTAATCGGGTTCCAAGCGAGCGGGGACGGGTTTATGCAGAAGGGAACAATACAATGCAAATACTCTTTATTGAACACCTCCAAAAGAAAACCATTACAGAAAATATACTAGTAGTCCGTCTTAAACTGAGAACTCGCGATTTCCTTGCAAACGTGATGACCAATAAAAAGCGATTTCTTCCAGACAACCAATAGCGGAAATTAATGAAACCAACTCGATTTTTATTTGACTACGACGGTGGAGAAGAAACATACGGCTGCCTAATGGTATAGCAGCTACTGTGACCTATGGACTCCAACTCCAGAGGTGTCACATGCGCGTTGCCGACTCGTTAGACAAGATATTCACAGTGTTGACGGCCAAAGGTTGATTTATACCACTATTTCGTTCCCTCATACGATGGATCGTGGGAGAGTCACAGAATAGATAATAGTATTTCATACAGAATGACCACCCTACGGCCCGCCCCGAACGGAATTACCTCACCCCGCGGCGGCCTATTGGTAGGGTAACTAGTAGGCTAACCCGTCAAGTTGGCAGCGCATTGATAAAAATCAAAATGTCGGTGTATTGTCAAAAACCATTACGACAGCGAAAGCAGCGCCCGCACGCACACATTGAAGCTTGTACAGATGTGCCGTGCACACAAAGGTGCTCAAACGAGTTTTGTAGTATGACGTGTCCGCCCTGTGGTAGAGTTAAAGATTTTTATTACACATTAGCTTACAGTGCAGAATTAAGTCGCTTAAGTGTCTAACTAAATTGCTTAAGAGTCTAATTAGGTGATATATGCATATTCTCGATATATACAAAAAGTGTTTATTTTGGGTTAGGATAATGTTTAGCTATTTGTCGAAACTTCTTGCTGTCGTTTACATCTTGATCAAATTGACTGTTTGCCGGATCTCAGTAGCTCTATGGTTAGCTAGAACATATCTCATAAACGGATAAGTTCGCATTTGTACAAATTGTATATGCGTTTAAAACTGTCTCGCGTACATGTTTTACTTCAAACTCAAACTCAAACATTTATTCAGTAATTAGGAGGCCACTTTTACACGTCGGATAGTTTATCAAAGTAAAAGATAGAAAAATAATCAAACTACACCGCTTCTAACCCTACACCTCTGACCTGAGAAGAATTATGACCGGCAAGAAACTCGGCGGGACTTATTTTTTCAAAACAACAGTACATCAAAACTTAAAAATACATATTAGCGCGTTGTTCTATAAGAAAACATATCAAACCAAGGTTAGATTAACCAACAATAGGTTATTTAAGAAAAATACCAAAGAAAAAAGATGAGTCCAAGTCTGACTATTTGAAAATGAATTACATACAAGTTTGTTATAATTTCTTACCTGAACTGTGTCTTCTACAAAAAAATTCGAATTATAATAATAATAAATAATAACAATTCAAATTATAATAACTTTGTTGACTGCCTTTACTTTTAATCTGTATACAGTACTGTTCTATTGTATTGAGGTGTGCAATTATCGTGCTTTTTATCACCGCACCGCTCGCCGCCGGTAGGGTGTTCATCCTCACACCCTGGAGCCTAATGGGTCGCGCACTGTACATATACGGTTTAAGAGGAATTTCCTCCCACGAACGCTGCGACTGTGAAATGAACTCCCTGCCGAGGTTTTCTCAGCGGGCTACAGTATAAGGTTCTTCAAAAAAGAAGTGTATATGTTCTTAAAGGGTAGGCAACGCGCATGTGAATCCTCTGGGGTTGCAGGCGTCCATAGGCTACGGTAACTGTTTACCATCAGGCGGGCCGTATGCTTGTTTGCCACCGTCGTGGTATAAAATAATAATATTTGTATTGTATTGTTGTACTTATAGTGCAATCAAATATTGTTCTACTACACAAAGGTAAAATGTTTTAGCTGTATCCTCAGTACTGCATAACACCATCCAGTCTAAACGCGTCGAGAAATAATATGATTGAGTTTCATTTTATGAATGCCTAATGAACTTCGCTCATTTGCCGCCGCATTCTTCCGTCTCTCTTGCACTTGGCTCCCGCGCTGCGAGAGAAAGAGACGACTATAGTTTAACTTAGTTTGCCGAAACGAGGGCGTTGCAGTGGAATCCGTGTTATTGGAGAATTCTTTTATTTTTAATAATAGTATGAATAGTTTTGCTTATTGTGGATGCAATAATCCGGTATAACGATGACAATTTTCCTTTAAAAATATTTTGCCCTCTTACCAGCCAACCTAATAGCTGTCCAGACATTGTCAGTAATAATGACATTATTTCTCTGCTCATCCTTTTCATCCTTCATATAAATAGAAAAGGACGGGTATAGAAATAATTACATTATTACTGACAGTAGTGACAGTGTCTGGTAGCCTTATAGTCCATAAAACTCGACCCCCACCGGTTTGCCTAATCTTCTGCCAGTTGAGAGTACTTTTACCATGGCTCTGGAAGACAAGGAAAGCCAAAATAGCTCCGGGTTTCCTATTAATATTTTTATACGACGCCACTGAACCAAAAAAACAGATACCGGTAAATCGATTTATAAGCAGGAAAGTTTCTGAAAAGTAGAGTGTTTAATTCGATTGAAAGGCATTCATTTCACATGAACTAATCACATTCGGACACAATAATTAAACATCCGGACAATCGATCCGGCGGATCCGGTAATCCAGCCGGATCCGGAGCTTTTTTGGATCCGGCAAAATTGACCGGATCCGGAAAACTAAAATGTACGTACTCCAAAATGAACATAATAATTACGATATTTTTACTTAAAATTATTAATTTAACAGGAAATGCAGTACGTATTTATTATAAGTAGTTTAGTAGTAAGCAGGGCCCGGAATTAGGTGAGCTAAAATACCTAAAGTTCGCGAGAGGACATAATATAGAGTGGTTACAACCGGATGAAAATAATATTTTATTTGGATTCCGGGTATTCGATATTCATCCGGGCACTGCAAGTAATAGTCGTAATGATGAAAAATGGTTACATTGCAGCCATAAAGTTAACATTATAATAATAAATCTGAAAATGTGACATATATTTTAAATTAGTAATCTTATTATTATAATGTTAACTTTATGGCTGCAATGTAACCATTTTTCATCATTACGACTATTACTTGCAGTGCCCGGATGAATATCGAATACCCGGAATCCAAATAAAATATTATTTTCATCCGGTTGTAACCACTCTATATTATGTCCTCTCGCGAACTTTAGGTATTTTAGCTCACCTAATTCCGGGCCCTGGTAGTAAGTTTAGGTATAGAATAATTTTAGGTACTATGAAATGAACAATTCATTAGAATCTTTTGTCATACATAGAACATGACTAAAACCGTCAAAAAGTAATAGTTGGTATAAATACTTATTTTTAAGCTACATTTTTTTTCTATTATTTTATTCATTTGAATCACACATAACGGGATAAAGTACACCTCTTTTTTTGTAATTTTTTGCTATCATCTATTACGAATATGTATTTAATAATTGACATGTTGAGATGTAATGAATCAAGATGAATAATATTTACATTTTACCTTTAATTGATAAGCCTGTGAATAAGTGGTATTATTAAATATATACTGAGGCTATAAAGCCTGTACGAATCAAATTTTTAATAACCCAAGTACACCTAGACCCGAAAAATTTTCTGCGATGATTGAGGTTTTCCTGTCTTATATAGGCTATTCGACGTCACATGAAATCTAATAGACTTCTGGGCCGATATTCAAACCCATAAAATGGTGTCAAATCACGATGAATTACCGCGTCTCCAGTAAGAAACACTTGATATTAGCAGATTTATCTATGACTATATTAACGTAAAACGTAAATCTGTAATAGAATTTTCAGTTAGCTCAACGGTATTCAATAACTAATGGAACTATGGGGGCGTCCATTAATCGCGTCATACGTTTTTGGCTTGTTTTAGACCCCCCCTCCTCCATGGTGATCTTTGGTGATATTTTCAGGACCCCTCCCCCCCCCCTATCCGATATGACGTGTAATTTTTTGCTAACTAAAGTAAGTACAGTTTTCCAACACCTGAACCTACTTACATAACGTACGTACACGTCAAGGGTAAAAAAATGAAACAACATGTATACATTTAAAATAAAATTATCTTTAATAGAAAAAAACCGGCCAAGTGCGTGTCGGACCACGCGGTTTCGTACCTACTATCGAAAAACTAATATCAAAAGGTCGTATCTGCGTATGAAATGAGTTTTTAGGAGATAACTCAATAATTCCTAAACCGATAATGTTCTCAATTTTTTTCATATTTTTTTGGATCTCCGGTTCAAAAGTGACAGGGGGGACACAAGTTTTTTAGACTTACGGTGTGATTTTTTCTTAAAATATTCACAAAATAAAAAAAAAATTCAAACAGACCTCAATGTTATTTTTATAGACCTATCGAGACATGACGATATTTAGTAAAAAAAAATGTTTGACAAATAATTACATGTATGGACTAGTGCCCCTCCATAAAATATCTTTTTCAGCAAATATCTTTTACTACAAAACTAAGTAGCGGCATACAAAAACAAACCTTATATTTAAATATTTATTAAGATACGTTTTATAGTTTCCGAGTAAAATGGCTGTGACATACGGACGGACGGACGGACAGACGGACATAACGAAACTATAAGGGTTACGTTTTTGCCACTTTGGCTACGGAACCCTAAAAACCTACTTCACAAAATAATATGTCAAATGCCATTAAACAATATTTACAATCATAGTGCTAGTGCAATTTTACTCTGCTTTTGACAGATTGATTCATTTAAAAGTTGATAATTTTTATTTTACTGAACATAATACAGTATAGCACAAGGAACAAAAAAATTACACGTGATATGTGTCTAGACCCCCCTCCCCCCTGTGGTGATCATTGGTGATTTTTTCTTGACCCCCTCCCCCCCTATACAATATGACGCGATTAATGGACGCCCCTATGGTATTTTTTTTTTTTTTTTCTAATAAAAGTATGGTACAATTTACATAAATATCAGTTTCGCCAAACATTAAATTATCGGCGATGGTAACACTCACTTCCAGTTTATGTACCAGGTTTTCTTATCCTATGACCTAAGTACCTAATCCTTATTTTAAATTAGTAAGTAAGTACAACTGACCCAAGATGGGTATTTATTTAACTTATATATTTAATAATCAGTATTTATTCAATCTTGAGCTTAAGTATTTAACAGCAACTTTTTGAGTTTAGATTTAAAGATATTTTTACTGCTACACTCGGTTTCTAAATTAATAGTGTTAAATATCCTCGGTGTTAGGTAGCTGCGTGTCCGTTTACCATAATAGTTGTTAGCCGTAGGTTCCGTGTATTTTCGTCGCTCTGACCCTCTTGGCGGTCGTGTGTAGATTCGCGGAGTTTTAAAATCAGTACATTTATATTGTTCAGTTGCTATTAAATACCTAACTTTTTCATGCACTGGTAAAACGTTCAGTATCTTGAATAACGACGTGTAGTCATTGTTACAGTTTTTTTTAGTTTTAATATCTATAACATTTTTTAATAGTCTCAATTGTAAGTTCAATACATTATCTAAATTGGTTTTAAAAGTACGTCCGTAAGCTATTAGCCCGTATCCAATCACCGCGTCGGCCAGCGCATGGTATAACATAAGTAATATTTTTTTATTTACTATATTTTTTAAACTAATTATTTTACACAATATGTGTATGGTATATAGCAAAGATTAAGTCAAGTATTCAAGTTTATTTTAGACGGACTTTAGAAGCTGAACTAAAACCAAAGTTTCATTTTTAATTGTTACACCCCGCAATTGAACATTTTATTTTCATATATATGAACACTGTATTGTTTATGGACCTTTGTAAACATTTGAATACCGAAAATTAAAGAAATTATGCCGGGATTATAATCCCATCCATCCATCCATCCAATCCATGCTATAGCATAGCACAAATCGGACGGATCCAGCCGGATCCGATCCGATTGAAAATGGGTCCGGATTGCAATCCCTAACCTTGAGTAACAGGACGCTGCCCCAATATTACAGGGTTCTATGTTTCACTTTTATGGAATTGAAATTTGAACATTGTCATAGTGGGACTAAGTCTAAATTTAACTATTTACCCCGAAAATGCAATATGGAACCCTGTAATATTGAAACTCTTTGTCCCAAAAGTTAGAAAAGAAAATCACTACAAGTCTATACTACTCTTTGATTCAGTCATACCTGTCAACCGCCAAACATGGCGCACAAAATTTGTTCTACATGTCACATATAGCAGAATACATAATAGTTATATCAATGATCCCTAATTGCGCGCCAAATAATACTTACATTTATTATATAAACCAGTGGTTTTCCGTTTCTCTTTCCAACCAAAATGCATTAATTAATAAAACCTTGGAATCATACCCGTAAATTCCCGATACAGTTACTCGGCATCAATTATCAACAGTTCAAATAATATTTCTCAGAATACAATTAATTGAATTAATTATTAATTTTCACATCTAGCCGTGGTAGGTACATAATGGTAAACTAGGGTTGTTCCGCGTTTTTGAAACTGGTACATGTTATTGACTTTTTTAATTTTGGTACAACTTTCTAGCCAATATGCACACCTCAGGCCTTTGCCTACCAATGGGCACCTAGCGACTAGACAACAAATTAGAAAAAAAATGCATGTTTTCAACCGACTTCAAGATTTCGAAGGAGGAGGTTATCAATTCGTCGGGATCTTTGTTTTTGCTTGTTTTTTTTTTATGTATGTTCACCGATTATTCGAAGACGGCTGGACCGATTTGGAAAATTATTTTTTTGTTTGAAAGAGCATACTTCACAGTTGGTCCCATTGTAACCAGGTTAGGATCTGATGATGGGATCCTGGAGAAATCGAGGGAACTCTTCAACTATTATAGGCACCTATAGTGATTTGAGTATTTTTTACGGTTCTTTTTTGTTTAAAATTATTTTTTATATTATCTATATTATTATATGTCAATATTTTTATCCAAAGTCATTATTCATATTGTTGCTACAAAAATATTTTAACTAATTTTTGATTAATTATTATGTGTGACGTTATCATGGTTAGGGTACCACTTTGTCGCTTATGGATTCCGAGATATCACTGATTTTGTTAATCAACTCGAAAATAGCGAAAATTGGTTTCAATTAAAAATAGCTTCTACACACTTAAAATAATACGGTGTATCGATAAAAAGTTAAACGTTTCAACTAAAAGTAGGAAAAAAACACAGTCAAAGTTTACCGACTAGGGTACCACATTGTCGCTCATAAGCTGGAAGTAAACTCATTAAACTTATTTGCTTTGAAAATAAAAAGTATAATTTAGAAAACATAACATGTAATAATTGCAGATATAAAATGCGTTATAAATACGAAATTATCATAAAATAATAACATTAACTAAGTAGGTATGATTTTTTCACGTCACACTTATCACCCACACTAACACGCTGTACTAGTTTGTTAGGCACATGTTCTAAATCCTAAACTAAATTTAATTAAAATAATTTTGATTCGATGTAAACCACACTTCTTTCTACCTACCTGAGTGGCGCGTTGGCTGCCGGGTGCCTGGCAGATGCTTTGAATACTGATTAATTACATAACCAAAAACTTAAATATAAATAAGGGGAGGGATATAAGTTAGTGACAAATCAAAACTTTTTAACAGAAAATATAGTTAACTTATATTTAACAAGCTTCTGAGGGACAACCGTATAGATAAGGGTGTGTTCCTGCTGGTGAGTAAGGTTGCCAAAGAGCTCAAAGAGGACCCAGTGTGTTGACAATGAGGGACCATCTTGTTCCTTTAGCCGTCAACACAGTGAATCCTCCTTTTTGTAAAGGGTCGGCAACGCGCGTGTGACTCCTTTGGAGTTGCAGGTGTCAGATTTAGTTAATAAAAGACAAAATATAATTTATTTAATTTATTCAACATTGAATAGATTAAAGGTGAGAGTCCATTTTATAAATATAAAATGTTAAGAACGACCATGGTAAATGCAATGATGTTTATTAAAGAATATTACTTATAATAATTCCGAATAATTTAATCAATGTTGCAATACTGCCATCACCACTAAGTAAGTCAAGATATAAAACAAAGGATATTAAATCCATTCTAATTCCTCAACCATTACTACAAGTATCCCGTAAGGCCATTAATCATAATATTCTGCACATAATATATTTAACACTTGTAGCAAAAACAGAGTAATATATATATAATCTCATGTAATCAGAAAGGCTAAATTATTTTCAATATAAGGTTGGTGTGTATGTTGTACCATGCACCAAATTGAAATACAGTATTACACGTTTATATATTTGAATACATTATTAGGTACACGGTAACAAGGTACACACCAATACATTTTATTCAATTAACCCTCAATATTATTTAGAGGTGAGTAATCAATATTACACTTAACTTGGTTCTTGCTGGTTAGCTCTCCAATCACCAATGTGTCCCACAACTGCCAGACACTTGTTTATAAGGGCTTACCCATTACCCCTTCTACTACCTGGCAGGACAAGAATTCTATATTACCGGCACATCCGGTTATCGAAATAATTGGAAATAGTATAATAGTAAATATATTTGCTTAGTTCAAAATAGATGAAAATATAATTTAAAAATGACAATAAGTTATTATTTACTAAACCATCAATATTTAGTATCGTTTACTTAATCATAATGTGACAGCAATACAGGATATCCGCTTCGCAAAATACGTAAAGGTTCAAGTAATATATTTACTCCTTGTAAATAACTTCAAGTGAATAGTAATTAGCAATGCTAAATTATTACACTTGACGAGATTATTTACTTGTACAATTATTCGATTATTGCCAACTCGACTATAATGATTGAATACAAGATATCCAGATACGTAATATTTAAGTTAGCAAGCATATTTACTAATTTCCAATCCAAATAATCTAATAAGGATTAACGGAAACGAATAGAAATCAAACTGCAATTATCTCTGATATAATTCGATAGTTGCATTATTTGCATTCTGGCAGCCACGGTCACATAAAAATACATTAAGGGTAGTTGCGGTATTTGAAAACTTACGTCTACCTTACAATTTCAACTTCTTAGATTTCAACTTATGGATTACTTTAGATGTAGATTCGATACTGGAAGTGATTAAACTGTACGTTTTGGCCATTATTTATCTCACCGTCTGTATATCTCACACGGCCATACTGACAGGTACTTCGTTCCCGAAGTGCCCATTTCTCATTATTACATCAAGCTGGCTCGCAGGCTCTGGTATCAGGTCCCTATATTGCTACTGTTTCACTCACATCAGGTGAGAGCTCGCAGGCTCGGAAGCAATTATCCTATCTACATGATACTCTGCTAGCGTTACACACCACAACAAGCACAGCTAGCAAGCGCCTCTAAGGTGCTACTTTTCCACCGATAACATCAAGTGGGGCTCGCAGGCTCGTAGCTGTCCCCTATATTGCTACTGTTTCACTCACATCAGGTGAGAGCTCGCAGGCTCGGAAGCAATTATCCTATCTACATGATACTCTGCTAGCGTTACTCACCACATCAAGCACAGCTAGCAAGCGCCTCTAAGGTGCTACTTTTCCACCGATAACATCAAGTGGGGCTCGCAGGCTCGTAGCTGTTCCCTATATTGCTACTGTTTCACTTACTTACACCAAGTGAGAGCTCGCAGGCTCGGCAGCAATCGCTTTATTTACAGTTACGTTGCTACTGCTTCTCTCATCCTCGTCAAGCAAGGTAACGTAGCAACTTTTCATTCAAGTTTCATTTATTTCTCGTCAATAAATTCATTCGTTTCGTCGTCGTGTCATTCGTCGTCGTGTCATTCGTCGTCGTTTTCACTCAATCAGTCCAACTATAAACATAACATGTCGGTCACTTGTTTGAAAGAGGGTAATGTGAAAATTTTACGGTGATTTGTATACCTAATGATCATATCTGACCTTGGCATCTGGACAAATCCTGAAATCCCACATGCGGTTACTTCTCAGGAATGCTATGTAGCATTTTTGCCTACAAACGTTATTTCCAATAATCAACAATAGTAGAAGCTGCAGTAAAACACTTCTTACTTGCATTAAATACGTTTAATTTTGACGACAAAGTAAAAATATTTAATATTAGCAAAAATTATCAATTATTTAAAATTTAGCATTTCACGTAAAAATCACAATAATGGCATCTAAATAAGGGTATTTCACATTCAATAAGTTCCCTAGTGGTCAGAATACAATTAAATTATAATAACAAAAATATTTAAATTTAGCACTTCACTTAAAAATGAAGAGAACTGTACCTATTTCACTTTCACATTCAACAACCTCCCTAGTGACCAGAATGTAATTAAATTACAATAATTAAAAATATTTAATATTAGCACTTCACTTAAAAATGAAGACGACTGTACCTAAACAAGGACATTACAAATTCAATAGTTAGCAAAACCGGTAAGTAAAAATAAAGACTCGGCTAGTAATAATTTGGCTGCAGGAAAATAATGGGTTAATGAGGCGGGTGATATGGATGGTGACAGATGATGCGCTGGCTGAACGTAGCCTAAATTAAAGAGCCAGGTCTTTATACGCCCGTCAAAATCAGGCGGTTTCAGGGTATAGCACTTGCTAAATAATTTATATTGGGCCTCTTCGCCCGGCAAGGGTTTCGGTTTTATTTCTGCTCCAACAATGCAACAATAGCACTTGCCATACAATGTTTGAAATAAATCGCACTTTATCACGATGCAGCTAAGCAAATTATGGCAAAAAAGACCAGAACAAATCCAGATTATCTCTTTTTTTTTCAAAATCTCACGGCGCTCTGACAGACTCCATCAAAAATCAACTTTTTTCTTTTGACAATCTGGAATACCTCAAAATTCACATTCAAAATTAGCGCGAGTCTTATCTCAATTTTATAACTGCCAGACGTATTACAAAATATGGACTGATATAAGCGCCATCTACCTGTAATGCCGTGAATCACAATGTACGCTTTTTTATATATCAACCGTGACCTAGCCTTAGACACAGAAGTTCAGAAGTTCTAAAGAAAGTCGACAGATGTCGTACGATACGTAGCGTAATGCTACAAAGCATACTGTATCAATCATGGGAGCGTTTATGACAATTACAGGTTAGTGACACACCACGTCAGGGCAACGCAATTTGTTAGTATATGTGCCTGTGTTCACTCTGACGTCTCACATATTTGTCACATCAGACACTTGTCAAAAGTCAAAACGTAATTAATGTCGTGAATAATTTAACTACTGGCATAAATAAAATAAAAAAATATTATTAAAAAAAACGAACGGGGTTTTATACCTGTTATATTTTCAATGAGTGTGTCTTAATGACTTTATTGCCCCAATGAGCTTTTAATTACATACAGTAAAAAAAAGGTTAGGTATTAATTTCTTCGCAACCACTGGATCCGAATGTTATGATACTATGTATCAGGGATCGGGAACGGTTCCCAAAATACCGTTCATTATCGTTCGGAACCCGATTTTTATTTCGTTCATACTATATATCGGTTTATTACGGGAACGTTCTCTAAAAGAACAAAATCATTTCGGTTACCGGTACTCAAGAAGAACAGATTTAAAAACGTTCCGAAAGAACAAAATCATTTCGGTTACCGATATTGAAGAACAAAATTTGAAACGTTCCCAAAGAACAAAATCTTTTATGAACGGAATTTGAAACGTTCCCAAAGAACAAAATCTTTTAAAGAACGGAATTTTAAACGTTCCCAAAGAACAAAATCATTCAGGAACGGAATGTAAAACGTTCTCAAGAACTTTATTAAACGTTCTTAGCCGCGCACCCGTCTCGATCGCAGGTCGGCCTTGCCAAGGCCACCGTATTCTTTTGTAGGCGCCAACGCATGGATATCGACACCGCATCGCACTGTCTCTTTTTCACACGAAGATGGTTTATATTTCCAATTCGTTGCACTTTTTTGTAAAAATCGTTACGGTAGTCATTTTCAACTAATTCGGGTGTGTTGATTTCGAAAATAATATCTGTTTTAAAACCAAGATGGCGGCCATGCACTTTTTAAAGTTTTTACATCAAAATCGTTATGGTAGTCAATTTCGATTAATCCGGGTATGTAGTTTTCGTAAATAAAGTCTGTTTTAAAATACATGATGGCGGAAATGGAGAACTTTTGTCAAAATCGTCATGGGAGTACTTTTCGACTAATTCGGGTATGTGGTTTTCGAAAATAATGTCTGTTATGAAATCCAAGATGGCGGTCATACACTTTTTTCGTCAATATCGTTATAGTAGCAGTTTTTGATTAATTCGGGGATGTAGATTTCGAGAATAAAGTCCTAAAAATCCAAAATGGCGGATATGGAAATTTTTTGTCAAAATCGTCTTGGTAGTCATTTTCAACTAACTCGGGTGTGTAAATTCCGAAAACAATGTCTGTTTAGAAATTCAAGATGGCGGTAATACACATTTTTCATAAAAAACGCCATGGTAGTGGTTTTCAATTAATTCGGGGTGTAGATTTCGAAAAAAATGTCTGTTACAAAAACCCAGAGCTAAAATCCTATAAGTCGCTTTAAACAAAAAAAAAATTAGCCTATGTATGTATAACTAACTATACTGGGGCATACTTTGCCCAGCGCATCGGTATTGCCGTCCAACGCGGCAATGCCGCCAGCCTTCTGGGCACCCTACCGATCGGATCCGACTTGGAGCCCATTTTTTATTTGGAAGTATGTTTTAGATTTTAGTATTAGTCTAGTTTATATGTAGTTTTATTTTTAATGGTAAGTCTATAAAGTAAATCCGAGTTACCTAAGGAAACTAACAATAAGTCTATTTGTAATTTGGAGGTCATTTCGACATGTTTTTAATTAATTTATTTTTGTTAATTTTTTTACTGGCTTACAGTCCATATAGATATGGTACCAGGCACACGATCTTGTGCCTTCAATATAGGTTCCAGGACCTATATTGAATCAGTCGTTTGATGGCCGCCGAAGCGTTAATACTGACAAGATCTTTCGAGAATATCAACTAAAATACCTTAACCCTTTGACCGCCAAAGACGTCAAATCACGCGCACGGAAAGTCGTGCCCTCAGCGCCTGCACGTGATATTACGTCCAAAATATAACCTGTTTAACTGAGAGCTCGATTGTTAAAATTAAAATCATGCCAGTTTCTGCAGTTTCTCAGTGCTCTAATAGTTCAAAACTTAAAATCAAAGCGGGACGCTACCACTTTCCATTCCTAATTACTGTTTTAAATACGTAACCATTATTTTTTTAACAAAATTTCTCAAAAACATTTTTGTTATTGAGTAACAGACACAGAAGAGACAGTTAAATAGGCAGTACCCACGCGTGAAACACGTAAACCCAAGTGTCCTTTGCATTGCAGCGTCAGCAAATAATATGTTGCTCAAAAAATGCATGTCTTATTAATTGTGTTCTCCTATTGCTTGAAACCGTTATCAGGCCTAACTTATGTACAAAATTATTTATGTGTGCCGCAGAGCACCAACCTCTTTAGTGCGTTAGTCGCGCTTAGTATAGAGGCACCCCTATAGAATGGTTTCTATAGAAATCGACCGTATCAGTATGTTTTTCATGTTATTGTCTAAAGTGACAGAAATGGCTATTAATAGTATATAGGATATAAATCAGAAGGACAAGAAGGATATAAATCTCTATGTTACAAAAGTGTCCGTCAAAAGGCGATAAACTGATAGCGCCACAATTATATTAAATTTGATTAAATTAATTTGAAATTAAAAAAAATTAAATCCAAAATAATTATTTGCGGAGATGAAAAACACTGAATATTAATTTTATTTACGAAGTCATATAAGTATTAAATATCGGTAATTCATTTCAAATGCTGAACTATACCTAGCGCCATCCGAAGATATTTGGAACTATTGTTTAGTGCTTACCGCTGGACACTTTTTCGACCGTTTTCCTAGAAGAGAGTTCCATCCTTCCTATACCATCCATATTAATAGTGGTGGAATATGAGTAACTCATATCCATATTTCTAAAATATAATAATTAAAAATATGGGCAGATAATTTACATCATTATCTTATCGTATCATCCCGCTATGTATTTTACAGACATCTGAAATATTACAACGTTTATAGAATTGTTTAAAATATTAAATAAACAACCGCCAAAGGGTCTTATTATATTTTTAAAATGCTTAAAGGGCTTATGAATATCAGCAAGGTGTGTATCAGTATCAGCGCTTGTGTGGGAGTACTAGAGCAGAGACCAATATGTCGTTTTATAATTCGCCGTGGTTACCATCTACTCGATCTTCAGTACTGCATGCACCTGTCTCATTTATTATGATTATGAATATGAACGCATCATTATATCTTGAACGTCCACGGCAAAGTATAAAGGCAATAATAGTATGTAACACAGAGAACCAGCCTCTTTAGTGCGTTAGTCGATCTTAGGATAGAGGCGTCCTTGTCTATGGTTTCTATAGGAATCGACCGTGTCAGTACATTTGACATGTTGTTGTATAAAGTGACAGAAATGGCTAATAAAAGTGATGGGATATGAGTAACTCATATCGATATTTACAGAGTCAGATAATAATTT
Organism: Pammene aurita; assembly: GCA_947086415.1. Classification (NCBI taxonomy): domain Eukaryota; kingdom Metazoa; phylum Arthropoda; class Insecta; order Lepidoptera; family Tortricidae; genus Pammene; species Pammene aurita. The sequence continues at coordinate 8,991,627 of OX352316.1, read as the reverse complement.
AAAATATGTAAAAATAATATATATCGTTATCTTATCATATTATATCACCTCGCTATGACTGTGTAAAGATATGAGATATGAAAAAAGGGTTCTTATATTTTGAAAATGCTTACAGCTTATGAATATCAGCAAGGTGTGTGTTAGCGCTTGTGTGGGTGTGACGTCTGTTGCACGTGTTATTTAGGACCTTGTCTTTTTTATGTTCCCGTATCCATAGAAATGATATAACCAAAGACTAAAGTGGTTTTAGCTTGTCTCAGGTCCTTATAGACTGGAAATAAACGTCATTATATATGAAAACCACTCGTGTCAGTATATTTGACAAATAAATGTCTTACCTGTCAGATATGTATCTGTGCTAATAGCGTTGGGGTGCAGGTCGATACTTTCATAGATACTTTGATTAGAGAATCTGAATAATCATTATAATCAATTAGCATTACGTAGGAACTAACTGTAACAAAGGTTTGTATAATTAATGAGTATTTTTGGAACTATTGTCATGAATTCATGATATACCTACTTCATCCATTTATATAAAATTATTCTGTTACTTAAAAACTGACAGATCACCCTCAGCTTAAATCGAAAATAGGACCTAGAAACATGACACGAGTTTCATAGAATTCGCCTCTGAAAAGTACATCTCATATCGACATGCCGCCAATCAATAAATTACATCACTATTGCCCTCTTTGTACTGCATTGGCGAATAATTCTTAATATTATTCTAGTTTGAAAAGATAGATGTCATATACTTCAGAAAAAGTGACCAAACCCTCCGGTGTCCGAGGCCAGATTTGAACTGGCGTCTTCAGCTTTCGCGGCTGACGTCCTGACCACTAGACCACCCGGTCACGGCGGAACATGACAAATTTTCTCATGTATATGCAATCTCTGAATTTGAAACGGCTAGGCGCCGTTCACCATACTCTAAGGGCATGCGCAGTACGTGCTTGCACCTCCTATCCGAATCTCTTACGTGATTCTGGTATAGCGAGAGAGATGGTGCTGCCATCTATGAATCTTGAAGCAAATCAAATTATTTTGTTCAATATATTTTGATTTGCAATTTTTTTTTTTTTGCAAATCAAAAAATATTGAACAAAATAATTTGATTTGCTTCAAGATTCATTATTCTAGTTTGTTATTTTTGGTATAATACGCTCGTATATGTTACCATTCCGTATTTTCTTAATTATTGCACCAATTTATGGCACAAAATGATGTTACAAACCCATTTTATGATAATGTTAACTCCACAAATCTCAAATTGACACTGGCGCTAACGAGGCGCAAAGCGCAAGAGTGATATACAAGCATCTTAGGTCAAACACCATATCTAGTCCTACCGCTCGCACATGGGCATTGCTGATCTGTGACGTAAACCAAACTCCTCCTAAAGCTATAGGAAGGCAAATATTCACTATCGATAACGCGCCAAATAGTTTGTCACTTCACTATTGGTCTTGCAATTCTTATGCTATTTTTTTACACTTATTTCTCTACAACGGCCAAAGAGCTACTGTCAGTCCTCTTGCGCTTTGTGCCCGGTCAACACAACCAAATTAGCTGTTACGCCGACTCCCCTAGACGAGTTTCGCCGTTCTTATTTCAACCTCTTTGATGTGTGCATATAATTGCTATGTTAATGGCATTTTTAGGGTTTCGTAGCCAAAATGGCAAAAACGGAACCCTTATTATCGTCATGTCCGTCCGTCCGTGTGTCACAGCCATTGTACTCGGAAACGACGGAAATAGGAAATGCTCCTGGTTCTGATTTTGTATGGCGAGAACCGGGAATTCCCGGTTCCGGTACTGGATTTGTATAGAAAACGAGTACCGGGAGCAAACCCTAGACGGAAACCATAAGACGTATTTTGCATGCCGATATCTAGTTTTGTAGTAAAAATAACGTTGAAGATTGTCAGAAGATTTTTTGATTTAGCCAATATTTTCAGACATAATCTTATGGACACTTGTGTATCTTTTGAACTGAATATGCAAAAAATAAAAGAGGAAATACATCTTTCAATTAAAATTGTTTTTAATATTATCGGTTGAGGCGTTTTCGAGCTATTTCTAAAAAAACTTCTTCCGTAGGAAGATACGACTTTTTGATAATTATCTTTCCTTATATCGTTGAAGGAACGGAACCCTCCATTATACGTGGTCCGACACGCACTAAGCCGGTTATTTTAAATGTATAGTTCTAATTTAGAGATGGTCAAAAATTATTCGAATACAAAAAACGAATAAGAATAAATCTAGACACGCGGCAGCGTGTCAAGCCAAGTTTGAGCAAAGGAACTGGCTAGCCAGCGCCGAGTGTATATTACACGAACCACTTGGTGCCACTTTTGGGCCTTCTATAAATCAAAACCTCTTTAACGTAAACACATAAAACTACGTGTGTTTAATTATATCCATAGCTCAAACGGTTATAAAGATATGAAGGTCAAAAAGTCGTAAATTGTAGCACTGACTGACTGACTGACTGACATATAGTACCTAAATCTAACCTACTTCCAGATGACCTAGAAGGATGAAATTTGGAATCCAGCTCGGTAATTGTGTGTAAGCGTAGGAAAATATCTAAAAATAAAAAAAAGTTAAAAATAGGGGGGTCCCCATACAATTTTTTTTATTTTTATTGTATCGTTGGAACCGTTACAAGCAGATATTTGAAACTATCCCAATATATGTGTCATTATATTTGCTATATAACAGAATCTATTTCTTTGCTTTATTGGATACCTATAACAATTGCTGTTATTTAAAAATGTGAGATCTTAAAGTAGGTTAGATTTGACTTGGCCAGTTTTCATTACATCAGTCATTTTATAAAGTTATTCAACATATATATATGTATATATTTTTTATTCTGATAAAAACTGTTGTTATAGGTATCCAATAAAGCAAAGAAATAGAGTTTAATACTTGTTCATAATGTTATTTTGTTCCTATAAATACATATTTGGATTTTGCATAGAACTTGGCACTCAATTAGATCTCCATTCTTTTTGCGGCGAAGCCCACAGCCAAGCATAATTTTTGTATTGAACTTGGCTCTCCTTTTTTACATTTATGTTTTTGGTGGGATTATTTTATTCGCGAATGACGAATAAAAATTTCGAATAATCATTCGACAGTATTTATTCGTCGAATAAATTATTCCATGAATAATTCATTCGAATATTTTTTTTATTCGAATAATTCATCTGAATGAATTTTTTGTATTCGAATAATTTAAAAATAAACTATCGGCGGCGGCGAATAAAGTATTCATGTGGTAGGGCAGTTAAAATAACTATTTGGCGGTTTTCTATCCCAAATATTATTTTCCAACTAGATAATGTTTTATCTTAGTAGTTACTAACCATAGGCGACCTGACCTCTAATTCACCACGCTGACATACGTGACATATGTCATGTTTTACTGACTTCATAGGCGTCCACAGGCTATTGAAACCACTTACCATTGGGCGGGCGGCATGCTTCTTTGCCACCAGCACGATATTTAAAGAATAGCTTCATTTATTATCACTAAAACTACTACTTTAGTACTAAGTGGTTTTGACATATGTCTCGAAGATCACGACAATTGTCCCGAAACTACAACATAATCTTTTGTCGAAAAATATCGACAATTCTTGGATTATCGCTTTTTTTGACAATTGTCATGAGCTCTTCACTAAACTAGTACCTATGTATTGAGTGTATAATAAAAATACGTTATATTTTCTTTAAAAAAATATCATGTTAGTGGCCAACAAGCATACAGCCCGCCCGATGGTAAGCGGTTAGTGTAGCCTGTGGGGTCACACCTGTGATGAGCCAAGTGCCACGCTGAGATAGTCCTTTTATTTTGGCAGTTTTAGGTAACCAACCAACAACATAGGTCGCTACAACACTTTTTTCGTTTAAATTATAGAAATATTTTTTAAGAAATTGTCACTTAGTATAATTATAGTTAATTATAATTTCATGTTATTTTCTAGTACTGCATCACTTTTTTCACTCAAGTCCGTATATATCGTATAGTATCTACTGCACTGAAAATTATCGTCATAATCATTAACAAAATTCGTTTTCATAAAAGTAATAGAGATTATTTATGATGCGACTAGTTTAGACCGAACTATGCAAAAGACTAATAAATACGAAATAAATATGAGTAAACTGGTACAAAATTGATAAGAAAGTTTAGTTATGTGGTTTACTCGCTCTTTCATATATCCGTCACTTTCAGGCTGGCTACCTGCGATACATTTCCTTGACCCAAAAATAAGTTAGAGTTGCAGTTTAATATCAAATCTAAAAGTGTAATAAAATATTATTCGTGTTATTTATTCGAATAAAATAACGCATAAATCATTTATTATTCGAAAGGGCAGACGAATGAATTTATTCTTCACGACGAATAATTTGTTTATTCGAATGATTATTTAAATAAAAAAATATTCGAATAATGCCCATCTCTGCTTCTAAACTAGAGCATGTTGCACGACAATGTGTGCTTTATAATATTAACGGAATACCCTTTATATGTATATATACCAGGGACCGGCCCGCTATCCCTTATAAAGGGTTTTGTATGGGTTTTGCATAAGGCTTAACTAACCATACCCTTTCCCCGACGATACCCTTTCATATTGCTTTTAAAGCCCTTATATAAAGGCTAGCAGCGCTATCCCAATACCCTTACGAAACCCTTATCATCCGCTCACCAAACCTTACATACCGCTTATAAGTGTTAGCCTTATATAAGGGCTTCCCTTATAGCATACTGCGTGCTAATTTAAATCGTCTACCTTGTTCATAAAGCACACATTCCTCCGAATCCACGCGCTCGATATTCGCGCGCTTCGAAATGATCGATCGAAGCCGCTGTAGATGAAATACGGTTCAATTTTCAATGGCAAAATGCTGTGATGGCTGTTTGTTACTTTGCGTGGGTCGAGCGACTCGAGCGCATCGTCACGGCGCTTTTTTTTAAAGTCTTAGACACGTGCCAATGTTATCATTATATATTATTAGATGTCAAAGTGGAGTGAAAATAAACATCATGATAAGTGAATTATTATTTTTATAACACTTTAGACCTACTTGCTGTATGTATAGTGTATAACTCCGTATGTCAAGCGTGCTTTAATGTCGTTTGCCCAATATTACAGGGTTGCATGTTTTACTATAATCGAATTGAAATTTGAACCTCTATTGAAAGTCTAAATTTAACTATCCTCAAAATCTAACATAGAACCCTGTAATATTAGGCCAGCAATATACGACCTATACATATATAAAGCGATACAGCAAGGTAAACGAGATGGTGTGGGCCATAGAATAATAAGAAAGCATGGAATGCCATTTCAAAAAACCTATTAGTAGTAAGTAGAGATGTGCCGACTAGCCGCCGACTAGTCGGGAAAGCCGACTATCTGGCCACATTTATAGTCGGCGACTAGTCGGCAAAATGAGCCGAATAGTCGGCTGCCTAGATCATCCAAAAAAATAAGGATATAAAAAAACTACCATCATTTAATCAAATTTCTTTATTTTAAACATAATGTTCATAAAGATCACTACTTGTTTATTTAATTATTTACAATTACGATTTGTTTCCTATTTTTTACCGGAGCAACAAGTAAATCTCGGAAAGGTAAACAAAACTAGTCAAAACCTGAACGCCACCACGTGCCGCAGCGTATTAGGCGACCCGAACGTTCCCGATTACTCCCGAACTTAGGCGAAGACCATAGTCGGCTAGCCGACTTAGTCGGCCACCTGACTGCCGACTAGTCGGCTAGTCGGCAGTCTTGCCCGGTAAAGGGTTAAACTTATTTTAATTCACATTCTACATTTTCAGTGTGAATTTTTCATTTTAAGCAAATACTTATTTTTATTTTATTTTTATTCTATTTTTATTATATTTTTATATTATTTTTATTCTATTTTTATTCTTATTTTATTCTTATTTTATTCTTATTTTATTTTCATTTTTATTTTATTTTTATTTCATTTTTATTTCATTTTTATTTCATTTATATTTCATTTTTATTTCATTTTTATTTCATTTTTATTTCATTTTTATTTCATTTTTATTTCATTTTTATTTCATTTTTATTTCATTTTTATTTCATTTTTATTTCATTCTTATTTCATTCTTATTTCATTCTTATTTCATTCTTATTTCATTCTTATTTCATTTTTATTTCATTTTTATTTCATTTTTATTTCATATTTATTTCATTTTTATTTCATTTTTATTTCATTTTTATTTCATTTTTATTTCATTTTTATTTCATTTTTATTTCATTTTTATTTCATTTTTATTTTATTTTTATTTCATTTTTATTTCATTTTTATTTCATGTTTATTTCATTTTTATTTCATTTTTATTTCATTTTTATTTCATTTTTATTTCATTTTTATTTCATTTTTATTTCATTTTTATTTCATTTTTATTTCATTTTTATTTCATTTTTATTCATTTTTTATTGTAAAAAAATTGATTATGATGATTATTAACAGAATTCACATTGCTTTACCTAAACATGCGTGATATGTATCCCTATTATATGATTAGTATTTTTATTTCATTCGAGTAACATACAGAGAAGATCGAACCGCGACAGACGCTTGGACTATAACGCCCGTACTTATAACTCGCAGCGGTGAATCGCGAAATATACCCCGGTGCGCAAACGCCGGATGCTCAAGGTTATCGAGGTAGGCACGCGTCTTAATGTGATACAATTCAACCCTAACTTTTGTAGGTGGAAACAACCCTGTTGTGATTCCGGCAAAAGCCACTAGCCGCTTTGCACGCACACATACTCGTACTTACCTACTCACTCACTTCTCGGATTATGGATATCGGGTTTGAGTTAATCAACGCTCAGCCACTGATTATAATAATATACTTAATAGTTCTTAACTTCTTACTAATAGCTTACTATGGAATAGCAAGTACCCACCGCCATAAATACCTACACAAAAATATAATTGAACTTGGAGCGACCAGGGACGTATAAAGTGTCTTCGCACGCACATAAACCTACTCACTTCTCGGATATTTTATGAAAGTATAAAATTTATTTTGATATAAATACCTACTTACTTCACATGGACCAGGTTTCTCGACGCAGTGCAGCAGCACAAAAAGTTCTTACCCAGTTTGTATTTCACAACCAATATAAAAGCAATCAGCCAATAAAATTATCTCAACCAAACCAACCTCCACGCTAGTTCACGTCTAAGTTCGAACTAATAATGGACGTCGCTGCCTAGTAAAACGAAAATACTCGTAGGTACTTAACTTGAGGCATACACTGAAATAACTAACGCTCATTGGTTGGCGATGACGACTTATTTCATTTGTGTTGAATTCAAAAGAACGGGTTAATATTGTTCCTCGGGAACGATACAGCGAATGTTTGTTCCAAAGTCGAACGCTATCGAAAGAACGGTTCTTTTTACGTTCCTTGAGAACGATACGAGCTTACAAATGTTCGTTCCCAAAACCATTGTAAATACCGGTAACCAGAACAAAGAGCGCTATTGAAAGAACGTTTTATATCGTTCTTTTGGGAACTGTTCGTTCGGGAAATGTTCGTTCCTAAAAACATTGTTCTAACCGGTAACCGAGAACGAGAACGCTTCAGAGAACGGTCTAGGTTATTGAACCGAGAACGTTTTGAAAATAGAACCGGTTTCCGATCCCTGGATTAAGGTGCATTTTATCCTCTTCCTAATACTTGATTGTTTCAGAATTTAGTTACTAGTATGGAGATTGGATGATGAAATAACAATTAGTACAACCAGCAATAACTATTTTATAACCGCTCGGTCATTCTGCAGTTTTAAATATCTGTTCAAGTCTCAAGGTACTGATAATTTTTACAATTTCAAATAACTCTAACTCTCTTCTCTAGTTCTCAGATTTCGTTATCAGATCATATCTGATCAAGAAATCGTGAATTTAGTTGTCATACGAGTAATACTATCATCTGAAAATATTATTACTTAATTTGTAATTGGTAATACTCGTACTGTAAGTAGAAACTCGTTGGTATCTCGAGGTGTATGTCACAACGGCATACCTAAATATATATTATATTTTTTTTACGTTTGCTTCATCTGTGTACTAATCTAAACTTGACATTGTCCTATTTTATAGCCTGGCACTACGATTTACTATATTGTACCTACTTTCCCAATTATTACTTTTAATTACGTTAATACGTAATACATCATAATTTAAAATGTAGTACATAAGCTAGAATGTAAGTACATTTAAGTGAATGATACCATTTTTATAAAAATATTAATGAACTGCAACATCGAATTGTTTCATTAATAACAAATTCCCCCTTTTTTTAATGAATAAGAAAAACTTGTATCATCGTTGACGGTATGATTTGCTTAAGGCGTTTACCCTTAAAATGGCAGTACTACGGATAACGTTAATGCTCTGTAGAGATGAAAAGAGGTATCGTACTGCGAAATAGTGTAGTAGTGTAGTACTGCGAAGTAGAAAAGGAAATACGTAAATATTCATGAATTAAATTAGATATCATACAGTCCAAGAAAAATCATCGGACACAGGCAGCAATTTTAGGACAGAAATTGTTATGGATGCCACTTAATTTGTATTTCTTATATAATGTACAGATGTATTTAACATCAATTTATTTTTGCTATAGAGGTATTTATTTGAATGATAACGGTGAACTATCACTTTACAACCTCGCAAGACTCCCGTCTTTTGATGTAGAGAGACCGTGATCTTTAGATAAGTGGATTGTCGATAATAATATAAAAAATTAAGTTTTTTTCTTTATAGCATATCACGTATTATTTTATTTTTGACGTCAGGGTTATCCATGTTAGTTATTATGTTTGACGTCAAAATGACAGATTGCTACCAGTTGCCGAACACTAATAATAATATTATAGCCTAGTACGTATTACGATTAATGCTTGCAATTATTCGGATATTATACGGATAATACGAATATTTCGAATAATTTCCAACCAAATTACTATTCGAAATACTCGGATTGCAAGCCCTAATTACGATTAAAATGTGCTTAAAACTTAGCAAGAACAAGTTTAACTATGCGATTTATAATTCAATAAATACAGTTCATAATGGTATGGCATGATGGTCATCAAGTTTTTTTTTGTACGTTTCGTTAATATTATTATTTTTTAACGAGTTGTATAAGATATAGGATAATCTTGTTTTTCTAAACTAAAAAACACAACAAAACAATAGATATCTCAACAAAAAGATCTTCAAGTATAGTGTTCCTCTATCGAATAAATAAAAATCATGGCATACCGGAATTACACTTCACACTAGCCACCAAAAATACTCACAGATAGCAATACTCAACATATTTTGTACTTATTTGTTATAGATGGATAAAATTTTATACCTAACTCAATCATTACTGTAAGCACTTCAGTGAGAGAAAAAAAAATCATTACACGAGTTAGAAGCAAAATATATGTGTATATTAAGCAAGTGTTTGTTCTTATTTTTTACGCGATATAAATATAAATTTAAATTGGAACTAAACTTTTCCTTGATTTTTCTGTTGGTGTCAGATAGTCGGCTGGCCCATATTTCCAGTAATTTCAGCCTATGATGTATAGGTATGGTGCAGCATTCCACGTGGAAAGTCATCTGAAACATTAATTTTATAGGTGTAGAGCGTGTTTAAGATCCCTGACTTCTGATGTCAGATTTAGTTAATAATAGACAAAATATAATTTATTTAATTTTATTCAACATTGAATAGATTAAAGGTGAGAGTCCATTTTATAAATATAAAATGTTAAGAACGACCATGGTAAATGCAATGATGTTTATTAAAGAATATTACTTATAATAATTCCGAATAATTTAATCAATGTTGCAATACTGCCATCACCACTAAGTAAGTCAAGATATAAAACAAAGGATATTAAATCCATTCTAATTCCTCAACCATTACTACAAGTATCCCGTAAGGCCATTAATCATAATATTCTGCACATAATATATTTAACACTTGTAGCAAAAACAGAGTAATATATATATAATCTCATGTAATCAGAAAGGCTAAATTATTTTCAATATAAGGTTGGTGTGTATGTTGTACCATGCACCAAATTGAAATACAGTATTACACGTTTATATATTTGAATACATTATTAGGTACACGGTAACAAGGTACACACCAATACATTTTATTCAATTAACCCTCAATATTATTTCGAGGTGAGTAATCAATATTACACTTCCTCAACTTGGTTCTTGCTGGTTAGCTCTCCAATCACCAATGTGTCCCACAACTGCCAGACACTTGTTTATAAGGGCTTACCCATTACCCCTTCTACTACCTGGCAGGACAAGAATTCTATATTACCGGCACATCCGGTTATCGAAATAATTGGAAATAGTATAATAGTAAATATATTTGCTTAGTTCAAAATAGATGAAAATATAATTTAAAAATGACAATAAGTTATTATTTACTAAACCATCAATATTTAGTATCGTTTACTTAATCATAATGTGACAGCAATACAGGATATCCGCTTCGCAAAATACGTAAAGGTTCAAGTAATATATTTACTCCTTGTAAATAACTTCAAGTGAATAGTAATTAGCAATGCTAAATTATTACACTTGACGAGATTATTTACTTGTACAATTATTCGATTATTGCCAACTCGACTATAACAGGATACAGGATATCCAGATACGTAATATTTAAGTTAGCAAGCATATTTACTAATTTCCAATCCAAATAATCTAATAAGGATTAACGGAAACGAATAGAAATCAAACTGCAATTATCTCTGATATAATTCGATAGTTGCATTATTTGCATTCTGGCAGTCACGGTCACATAACAATACATTAATGGTAGTTGCGGTATTTGAAAACTTACGTCTACCTTACAATTTCAACTTCTTAGATTTCAACTTATGGATTACTTTAGATGTAGATTCGATACTGGAAGTGATTAAACTGTACGTTTTGGCCATTATTTATCTCACCGTCTGTATATCTCACACAGGCGTCCATAGGTTACGGTAGCTGCTTACCATCAGGCGGGCCGTAGGCTTGTTTGCCACCGTCGTGGTATATAAAAAAAAAAGATAATCAGTTAATTCTCGTACAAAGTCACCGATCTCTCAATCAGACGTAAGAATTTAAATGACTTGACGTCAGCACTTACGTACCCCTAGGTGCGAGGTTGAGTAGTGTAAATCATTTTCATAATGATTTTAAATGCAAATTATTACTTTTGTGAGTAATAATTTTATTATAATAAGTCTTAATAATAAGTTTGATCTCATAAGTCATAAGGCGACAATGTGGGACCCTAAGGAATGTTAAACTAACAAACTTGATCTAAATTAGTAAAGCTGACGAAAAGACTGTTATTTTTTATAAAATAAGTTATGGTATTGATTCATAATAATATTTGTATTAGATATATGCACCTATAGTGCGGACACTATGTTAAATAATGGAAGTAGAATTCTTATTTCTCTAAACTTATGAATAGCGACAATGTGGTACCCTAGATCACTTTACATACAAAAAATCATGTAAAAGTACTAAACTTTGAAGTCACTTTTTTTATAGAAAACTACATTACTTTTGTGTTTAATTACACTTGGTCGTTAGTTTTGTTCCTAAATTAACGTAAACTATGAGAATTAAAAATAATAATGTTGATTTTATATATTTTTTATGTGAGTGTTGATTTTTTTTTGTTTTATTATTTAAAAAAATTATGCCTTGAGATATGGTTGTTTCATTATTTTTATTATAAACCTTACCTACATCATATTCAGAAATCAACATAAGCCAGCTGAAAATCTGTCGATTTTAAGTTATATGAAATATTATATTTTTGATTCTTGACCCTACTGTGCATTATTATTGTATTATTTCTATAAATGTAAAATGTTAGAGACAACATATGATTTGTCGAGTAATATAATGTATGTAAAATATTTTAAAACCGCTATCTCCATAACTTCAACCTATAACTAGGTTTTTTAGGCTTTCAAACTTTAATCTCGAATATCTCGAAACAGTACAAAGATATGTTGAAACTTCAAAAATTATAAAAATAAAAATACTCAACATAGCGATCTCGTTCTTTTTGCATATGAAGGAGAATGTTTTGAACTATAAGGAGGTACCAATAACTCAATACCGACAATATATTACCTTTACCATGACAATGTCACATATTATGCCCACCTGACATCTAATCTGGAGGTTTAGAATCCTCCAATAATGTCAATAGGTATTAAGTAGAAAATCTCAAAGTTTATACATTAATTCAATATAAGCGCTAAGAACATTTGTTTAGAAGCACATGCTACAAATTTGAAATTATTTATTTCGAATCAAGGATCCATAGATTGTTAGTACATACAGCTAGGAAGGCTTTTAAAAATAGGGTTAGTAACATAGAATTACAATGAAATAGTAATAATTAAAAAATAATAAACCTGAAAAATCAGAAAAACCATCGGTACAGTATACCTACATAACATTAATTAATAGTTATTTTGATGCACTCTTTCTCAAAATCTGACACTGCCATATGTAGGCTGTTCCAGTGCTTGAGTAATGGTGCATCCAACTTACCTGCCAACGTTTTCAGGATACTATTGCCACATAAGCACGTGTGGAAAAGAGTCTGAATAGCGTTCACAATATTTTTGTACCAGCTTTTTTGCCCATTTCCCTGTTAAAAAACTGTCCTTCGTGCTTTTCCGGAACTCAAACTACACTTACGCAAAATACAATTTTGCAGACAGAGGTTAATTTTGAGGTACAAAGGTGAAGGTGAGGTATAAAGGATGTCTTCCAGCTAACCTTTAAGTGAATGAGTTAAGGAAATCTTCAATTTTGATAAGTATGTTTACTATATGTTAACTTACAGAAATTAAATAAATATTATTGGGAATGCACCACCGGTACCAGTAACCAATACCGGTACACGTACCAATACTTCCCCTCCCTACAGGCAGATTGAATGATTAAAATTCAGGGCAATTAGTTCCCGAGCTGCAGCCAAAACAATTTACGGTGATGGACGGACGGACAAATTAGATTCTGCCTCTTTTGTTAATGGAGTGATGGGTTGGCGACAAAAACGAAATATCAACAAGTTTGTGGAAATTAATTTGTTTCGAGGCTTTTGTATTCCAGTTTGGTACAGCGTAGCTTATGGGCGCTTTCAAATATGCAGGTAGCTTTGATATTTCTCAGGAAAATAACCATTATTCATTGTTGTTGTGTGAAAACTTTTTTCTGATTTAAAAAGGCCCAGGTATTTAAAAAACCGGCCAAGAGCGTGTCGGGCCACGCTCAGTGTAGGGTTCCGTAGTTTTCCGTCCGTCACAGTAAGTGTCCCCACTTAAGAGTTAATAACACCGCCATGTAGGATATGATATGAGAGTTCCACGTACAGCGACATATATCGGCAAATTAAGTAAACTATTGCGCGCGAGCTTAAAGTATGGAAGATGATTTTTATGGAATAATTCTTTATTGCGTGAACCGATTTTCACCGTTTTTACTTTATTTGAAAGCACGTCATTTCATTGTAATTTTGTACAAATTACAGGTACAATAAACACCTGCTTATACGGTTAAATTACAAACTTAGTTCAGAAATTATTTTGTAATTTTTTTTCAAAAACTATTCATCCTATCAAGTTCAAAATAGTTTTCCTAGAAAGTTTTTATGAAGTTCTACTTTTGAGATTTTTTTCATATTTTTAAAACTTATGGTTCAAAAGTTAGAGGGGGGGGGGGGGGACGCATATTTTTTTTACTTCTGGAGCGATTATTTCCGAAAATATTTACATTATCGAAAAATGATTTTAGTAAACCCGTATTCATTTTTAAATACCTATCCAACAATATATCACACGTTAGGGTTGAAATGAAAAAAAAAAATCACTCCCCACTTTACGTATAGGGGAGGTACCCTAATAAATAAAAAAATTCCACTTTTTATTTTACCACTTTGTCGGCGTGATTGATATACATATTAGTACCAAATTTCAGCTTTCTAGTGCTAACGGTCACTGAGATTATCCGCGGACGGACGGACGGACGGACGGACGGACGGACGGACGGACGGACGGGCAGACATGGCGAAACTATAAGGGTTCCTAGTTGACTACGGGACACTAAAAAATGGGTATATATTAAAGTATCGGTAACGCTCATGTAACGCCTTTGAGTTGCAGGCGTCCAAATGCTACGATAACTGCTTACCATCAGGCGGGTCGTTGTCACCATGCTTGTTTGCCACCGTCGTGATAAGAGATAGTAGGATTCGCCGTTTCGAGTGATCTCTATAACTCAGTTGAAATAGTTTAAGAAACATACGAGTATTCAGATTGTAGGTTTTTCTTACACTTTTTAATAATTCACAAAAAATACGTCGGACGAATTAGGAATCCCTGGTGTATGTTACGTCCTTTCATATAGTCCACTGAATATAAAGCATATATAAACAATACCAACACATACAAACACATTCGAATATACCACCAATACATTCAAATCCAATCGCCATAGAAACCCTAGCTCTTCAATTGAACCCTAGCTAAACCTAACAAAGACGTGTTTTGTTTTAAAAAATCAAAATGGCGGCGTACAATGCCTATGCATGAAGTCATGCATGATGCCAGGTGTACCACAGGGCATTGTTGACAATGCGACATGAATTAGTCTGTTTATAAATGTGAATTTATTATTTAACCTCTTCAACGTTTTATGACCCAAGCTAAATATATATATTGTAGGAAATAAAACACTTCCAGATCAAACTTGGGTTCTATAATCAAAGGTTTTACAATAATATCAGGCAATCGGCTCGAATTAACTAATTTACAAGATAAAGCTATGTCCATCCACGCGTAGCGTCGTAAGGATAAGTGACAGTTCTCCCGTGTTCCCGCCTAAATTGACAGCTACTGTCAATGTCACGCTTAACGGTTCTATACACCCGACATAGTAAAGCGAGGTCTAGATGAATATCTAACATTATACTTAATCTTTGCTAGACTTTGGGGGCGTCCATTAATCGCGTCATATTGTATAGGGTGGGAGGGGGTCAAGAAAAAATCACCAATGATCACCACAGGGGGGAGGGGGGTCTGGACACATATCACGTGTAATGTTTTTGTTCCTTGTGCTATACTGTATTATGTTCAATAAAATTAAAAATTATCAACTTTTAAATGAATCAATCTGTCAAAAGCAGAGTAAAATTTCACTAGCACTATGATTGTAAATATTTTTTAATGGCATTTGACATATTATTTTGTGAAGTAGGTTTTTAGGGTTCCGTAGCCAAAGTGGCAAAAACGTAACCCTTATAGTTCCGTTATGTCCGTCTGTCCGTCCGTCCGTCCGTATGTCACAGCCATTTTACTCGGAAACTATAAAACGTATCTTAATAAATATTTAAATATAAGGTTTGTTTTTGTATGCCGCTACTTAGTTTTGTAGTCAAAGATATTTGCTAAAAAAGATATTTTATGGAGGGGCACTAGTCCATACATGTAGTTATTTGTCAAACATTTTTTTTTTACTAAATATCGTCATGTCTCGATAGGTCTATAAAAATAACATTGAGGTCTGTTTGAATTTTTTTTATTTAGTGAATATTTTAAGAAAAAATCACCCCGTAAGTCTAAAAAACTTGTGTCCCCCCTGTCACTTTTGAACCGGAGATCCAAAAAAATATGAAAAAAATTGAGAACATTATCGGTTTAGGAATTATTGAGTTATCTCCTAAAAACTCATTTCATGCGCAGATACGACCTTTTGATATTACTTTTTCGATAGTAGGTACGAAACCGCGTGGTCCGACACGCACTTGGCCGGTTTTTTTTTCTATTAAAGATAATTTTATTTTAAATATATACATGTTGTTTCATTTTTTTACCCTTTACGTGTACGTACGTTATGTAAGTAGGTTCACGTGTTGGAAAACTACTTACTTTAGTTAGCAAAAAAATACACGTCATATTGGATAGGGGGGGGGGGGGGTCCTGAAAATATCACCAAAGATCACCATGGGGGAGGGGGGAGGTCTAAAACAGGCCAAAAACGTATGACGCGATTAATGGACGCCCCCTTTGACCGAGTGAAATTAAAAAAGGCTGACAACACCCGATGACCTTCAATTGTCTTTACTATAACTTTAGTTTTTTAGCTATAACTACTTGTTTTGGGATAGTAACAAAAATATATGTTAGTATTCATTTTATTTGGAAGAACTCTGTTAATTCCGATACACGATTGGACGAAATCAGCTCGATAGAAAATAATTCGAAAGTTACATCTTAAAATTAGCTGACTTATACGTCTGCATGTTGATGGTGTATGTTAAAACATTCGAGGCCCCAACTATTAAAACTAATAAACAGAAACTATGTATATTAGAAGACCGATTTTTTGGTAACTAAACTCTAGAGACATTTTGAGTAACGCAAGAGACACTCAAAACTGTCGATCAAAAAGTTGATTGGCTTTAATCTGTTGATTAACTATTTACCTAAAACCTAACAAATCCCGATTCGAACTATTTAACATACAAACTTTTTGCCCAATTTGTTAACCAGTTAAAAGGTGAAAATCCCAATTCGCAACGGTTACCAAAGGGCTAATTTCGCATCCATCTCTATCTATTCAGCCTGTATCCACCCACAGCTGAGTATAGGCCTCTCCTTTATTACGCCACTCTCCTCGCTTCCGCGCCAGTCCCATCCACTGCACACCCACTGTTCGGCAGATATCGTCTGACCATCTGGTTGACGGTCTCCACGCTGACCTTTTGGCCCATTTTAGCAACCCGTCTCGTCCATCTCCCATCATTCCTTCTCGCCAAGTTTGGTAACTAACTATACTGAGTATAATGAGGGTTTTCACGATCGAGTTTTTCACTTAATGCCAGCAACGTAGCGAGAGGTCTAGCTGTCAAAATCCACCAATCATGTTTAATCATTTTTGTTTTGATTGGTGTATTTTGACAGCTGTTGTCAAAAATAACTCGCATCACGGTGCTGCCATCTAATGAAAAACTCGATCGCTGACATCCTCATATTCCTCATTGAGTGTAAATGAGGTTTATTTCTCAAAATGGCGGCGTACAATGGTCATGAAGTCATGCTTGAGGCCAGGTACAGCAGGTAGCGACGGAAGTCCTGTTGCGTGCTTTGAGAATTAAATTATAGTTACTTATTTATACTTAGTTGACGACTTAACTTATAAACACAGAAACAAATAAAACTTTTTTTTTGACGCTAGAACTTGAATATAATGTACGATTAAAGTATACTTTTTTTATACCACGAGGGTGGTTAAAAAGCGTACAGCCCTCCTGATGGTCAGTTGCTACTGTAGCCTCTGCACGCCTGCTACTTCAGAGGTGTCTCGTGCGCGTTGCCACTCTTTAATATAAAGAAGAATTCCAAACTAGTACAAAATCAACATTTAGAGGACACAGTTCAGATAGGAAAGCATATCAAACGTTTTATGAAGCAGTCAGACTTGGATTTTATTATTTATTTCTTTTTTCTTTTTAAGTGAACAATAATACAAGCTTGATATGTATTCTTATAGAACTACACATTATTGTGTATCTTTAAGATCTAATGTATTAGTGTTTTGTAAAAATAAGTCCCGCCGAGTTTCTTGCCGGTCATAATACTTCTCGGGTCAGAGGTGTAGGGTTAGAACCGGTGGTAGTTCTTTTCTCTCTCTGACGTTCATAAGTGCATTGCAATGTGCCTAAATTGAAGAATAAATATCTTTTATCTTTTGATTTACTGTGTTAACGGCTAAAGGGACAAAGGCCCGCCGTCGTTAACGCACTACAATCTCTTCGAGCTCTTTGGCAACCTTAGTCACCGGTACTCTATGTAGGTCTATTTTATCCATACAATACACACATTAACTTATTCCGTTATATATTCCAGGTGGCTGCACGTTCCCTGAATCCTGGACAGGCGCCTGGTTCCAGTCAGGAGTTCCAGGTCTCATAGGCATCAACCAGACACACATACAATCCAAAGGAGAGTGCTCAGAAACGGAGAGTTATGACAAATTCCTGTTATATGACAGGTGAGTCATTGTTTGTCATAATTTATTTTGTGTTGTGAAAAAATTGTGACTTAGTTTTTTCAAAAACAGATAAATATTATTTATTATATATAATAATATATTTTACGTATTCAGAGTTACGAGGACTATTGATTTAAAAAAAGTCCCGTTGGAGACGGTTCATAGAGAATTGATCTGATAAGGCGTCACGACACGTCAAGAAATTAGGAAACTATTTTTTTATAATAGTACTCGTACGAGTAGAAATACCTTAAAATGTACTACTACATATATTATAAAGGTAATTTGAGATATCTCATTTAGGCTATGATTTAAGTAACAACAAAATTTTTATCATGTTCGAAATTCTTGTATTAGCTCGTTTACGCTTAAGGCCATTTCTAAGAGCAATTTGTAATTTTCATCGACCTTAAGAAAGCGTTCGACATAGTTATTCGTTCAATAAAAAAATCAAAACTAACTAATATCCAGATATTTTGAAAAGCAATGCATATTTTAAATTCATGTCATACTTATAAAATCGTAGGCAGATGGTTAAATTAGACCACAATGTTAATAAGCTCAGGTCGATCAGTTGCGGTGTGCCACAAGGATCTATATTGGGTCGTTAAACCTCATACAATCGAGACGTTTAATATTGTTCATGGGTTTAATATTGTTTTAGTTGTTTGTCCGCCTACTTATTCTTTCTTCGATTAGTTTATTTTTTATAACATTGAAAACATTCGCTTGAAATATATAGTTTATTTTTTACTGAACTAAATCGATATATATAATCTTGTAATCATTTTGTAATGCAATTAGTCCGGTATTAAAGATTTTTATCCTTATTTTTCAGGAGCGATGACTGCTACAGGTGTATGGTGATACACGAAAAACATAGATATGTGCTGCAGTATAAAGAAAGTAAGTGTCTCAGCTTTAGGTTGGTTATTTTATTGTTTATATATTTTTTTTATTTTATGAAGTATTTTTAGACC
This sequence comes from Pammene aurita, assembly GCA_947086415.1. NCBI lineage: Eukaryota > Metazoa > Arthropoda > Insecta > Lepidoptera > Tortricidae > Pammene > Pammene aurita. The sequence continues at coordinate 8,972,469 of OX352316.1, read as the reverse complement.
GATGTTTATTTATTTATTTAAACTTTATTACACAATAAAAATAAGTACCAATGGCGGACTTAATACCTCGAGGCATTCTCTACCAGTCAACTTTAGTCTCAAATTGTCACTTATTGCTTCCGGATTTTTATTTTTTTGTCTCTTGAAAAAGTATTTTAATGCTTTTTTCTAACGTTACAGCCGAAACATTGTTTGTGTCCATCTCATCGATTTATTTTTAATGACAGTTGTTGAACTATTTCCTTTTATGAATGCTCTAGTTTCAGTAGGGGTTTTTTTGTAATCTATATACCTCTTTTTTCCAGCATACTGCTCACCAAAAGAGACACTGTCATCACTCTGCGACACCATCACTGGTGATGCAGCGTTATACTCCATGTTTCGCAAGGAACCGGCTCCAGTTCCACAGCCCTGCCCGTTTAGACCGGCACCTTTCACATTTACATACAACCGGTAAGTTATCTACTTCTTAAAGTGCTGGTACTTTTCAAGCAATTTTCTAAGATTTTTGGTTCTGTTCTGATGCTGTCTTTTCAAGTACCCCTTAACCAGGTATGGTCCGTTAAAACTCTTGGTGGCCTGCGTTATTAGGTACTGAAGTTAGTGCCGTTATCGGTGTGAATAGATCGTTGCTTGTGAAGCTGAAACACAGCGTAGCCTCTCCAATGTTTCAAACCTTGATTCCAAAAGAGAGAAATCCCTTTTATATGCCCTGTATTTGTTTTGCTTTTTATTGCCTTATCACATGATCTCAAAATCGTTGTAATCTGTAAAGTAAAGGTATTTGAAAGTAAGTTTTAAGTTGGCGAATATATCTTTTTGCACAAACAAAATAAAGTCAATATTCTAAACACGAGACCAAAATGGTGTGATGCTTTTAACGTTGACTTTATTATTATGACAACAAGGTGGAAATTCAAGCATAAGCATCCGTCCATCGGAAACTTACTTCGAAGCACTGGTAAATGCTATTAAAGCAGACAAAACTAAACCCTATTTCCTTGTCCACAGCGGCGCTGGCGACTGCTCTAATCCGCCGTCCCGCGCCGAGTCGTGTACGGACGACTCGAGGCTGCTGCTAAGGTACATGGCGTGCCCGGATGTACAGGCTACGGAGAGCAATGGTAAGGAACTAGGAATTGGAAAACGTTCATATAAAATATTACAGTTAAACATACGTTTTTTTTGTCACTAGTGCGACATGCTTCCATTTTTCAAGGATGATATAAGCATAAAGATTGTCAATGTTCATACAAAGTCGCGTTCCCGTATTCCTGAGTAAGGTATTAGCGCCATCTATTGTTTAACAAACGAAGTAGATCCCAATTTCATACATTTTGTTCGGCGACTGCGCTGTGGTGCGGCTGTCTGTTAATCAGTACGAGGTTTGCGGAAGATGTGGGTCAAATGTTAACGATCTTGTTGATCACGGTGACGTTACTGCTGGTAATTATTATAATCTCAATGATGATGATTTATATTTCAGTGGAGGAGCTGGTATGCCTGGCGACGTGGAAAGAAGGCTCAACGAGATACTTGGTAGGCAAGATATCGCAAGTGCAGCGGAGAAACGCTTTGGCCTCAGACGAGGACACATACAGGTACTTACTGAAATCAATAATAATAAATAAATATTATAGGACATCTGGGACAATCTTACACAAACCGATCTAGTCTCACAGTAGCTTCAATAAGGCTTGTATTGCAGGTATTGAACTTAAAATATGTACTTAATAGATATATTTATGTATAAATACTTAAAAATAATGACAATAACTTGGATTGGAAACTTCCATAAAGAACCGGCTTGGGTAAAGTAATACTTGGATGCAACGTCGTATAAAATATTGCAGCTTCAAATTTGACAGCTGAAATTTATAGTCATAAAAAATTTATTAAAAGACAATGGTAAAGTAAAAACTAATTATAAAATCACCATTCAAATGCCAGTATAGTGCGTACTCTATCCGTCATAACTTGAAATCACTATATAAGGTGCTAACAAATTAGTCACGGATATTTTTACCGCTGATAGTACTCGGTTTTCGGAGTATATTTAAGTATGAAACATCATAGGTTTTGTTATGTTTTTTTGGAGAAAACTAAGAAACAAATTTCCTACGTTAAAGCACCATGTTAATAAGATAATTAAATGAGACCTCTTTAGACCCGAATCATAATGACATTTAAGAAAAAAAACTTTTGACGTGACATGACAGACAGTGTTAAACATCTTGACAGGTACATTATAGGGGATGGTTATTTTAAAAATTAATTATAATATTTTTTTTTGTTCGGTAAATGAAAACAAAAAAACCGGCCAAGAGCGTGTCGGGCCACGCTCAGTGTAGGGTTCAGGGACCGGACAACCCTTTCCGCGATAAAAGCCTTTCAATGGGCGTCCCTTATATACGGCTAACCGATTGAGAGACTTTCCCTTTTGAACTGCTAACACATTCGTTTGACTAACCCTTATCATAAAACTTAGCCAAATATAAAGCTAGCCCTTTCAAATTGCTTACCGCTATCCTCTATGAATTGCAATCCCTTAATAAGGGTTACCCTTATCATTAAGCGCTTTTTATAAGGCTTTCCCTTTAGTTGAGCCTTGCGTGAACGTAGTGTATGAAAAGGAAAGACAATACGTACGGGAAGGGTTTGTTAAATCATTATATTCGCTTACCATACCTACTACATACTAGTACGACTACAGCTACCAGTTGCTTTTGCCGCGCATCGTAGTTGAGCTGTCTGACTGACCGGAATAAATAATAAATAAAAATAAAATGAAAATAAAATAAAAATAAAATGAAAATAAAATGAAAATAAAATGAAAACAAAATGAAAACAAAATGAAAACAAAATGAAAACAAAATGAAAACAAAATGAAAACAAAATGAAAACAAAATGAAAACAAAATGAAAACAAAATGAAAACAAAATGAAAACAAAATGAAAACAAAATGAAAACAAAATGAAAACAAAATGAAAACAAAATGAAAACAAAATGAAAACAAAATGAAAACAAAATGAAAACAAAATGAAAACAAAATGAAAACAAAATGAAAACAAAATGAAAACAAAATGAAAACAAAATGAAAACAAAATGAAAACAAAATGAAAACAAAATGAAAACAAAATGAAAACAAAATGAAAACAAAATGAAAACAAAATGAAAACAAAATGAAAACAAAATGAAAACAAAATGAAAACAAAATGAAAACAAAATGAAAACAAAATGAAAACAAAATGAAAACAAAATGAAAACAAAATGAAAACAAAATGAAAACAAAATGAAAACAAAATGAAAACAAAATGAAAACAAAATGAAAACAAAATGAAAACAAAATGAAAACAAAATGAAAACAAAATGAAAACAAAATGAAAACAAAATGAAAACAAAATGAAAACAAAATGAAAACAAAATGAAAACAAAATGAAAACAAAATGAAAACAAAATGAAAACAAAATGAAAACAAAATGAAAACAAAATGAAAACAAAATGAAAACAAAATGAAAACAAAATGAAAACAAAATGAAAATAAATTGAAAATAAATTGAAAATAAAATGAAAATAAAAATAGAAATAAAATACAAATAAAATAGAAATATTTTTTTTTATACCACGACGGTGGCAAACAAGCATACGGCCCGCCTGATGGTATGCAGTTACCGTAGCCTATGGGCGCCTGCAACCCCAGAGGATTTACATGCGCGTTGCCTACCCTTTAGGAACCTATACACTCCGTTAAATAGAAATAAAATAGAAATAAAATCGAAATAAAATAGAAATAAAATAGAAATAAAATAGAATTAAAATATAAATAAAATAGAAATAAAATAGAAATAAAATAGAAATAAAATAGACATAAAATAGAAATAAAATATAAATAAAATAGAAATAAAATATAAATAAAAAATAAATAAAATAAAAATAAAATATAAATAAAATAGAAATAAAATAGAAATAAAATAGAAATATAATAGAAATAAAATAGAAATAAAATAGAAATAAAATAGAAATAAAATAGAAATAAAATAGAAATAAAATAGAAATAAAATAGAAATAAAATAGAAATAAAATAGAAATAAAATAGAAATAAAATAGAAATAAAATAGAAATAAAATAGAATTAAAATAGAAATAAAATAGAAATAAAATAGAAATAAAATAGAAATAAAATAGAAATAAAATAGAAATAAAATAGACATAAAATAGAAATAAAATATAAATAAAATAGAAATAAAATATAAATAAAATAGAAATAAAATAGAAATAAAATAGAAATATAATAGAAATAAAATAGAAATAAAATAGAAATAAAATAGAAATAAAATAGAAATAAAATAGAAATAAAATATAAATCAAATAGAAATAAAAATTGAAATAAAAATTGAAATAAAAATTTGATAAAAATGAAATTAAAATGAAATAAAAATATAAGTATTTGCTTAAAATGAAAAATTCACATTGAAAATGTAGAATGTGAATTAAAATAAGTTTAACCCTTTACCGGGCAAGACTGAAAAAAATCCGCATCGCCAATCTATAGTCCTAAAAATTCTGTACAAGAAAAAAATACAAAAAGATTATGTTACAGGTAGTCTTTTTTGAGACCGCTGCCGTGTAAAGGGTTAAAGTGCGCTCAACAAGTTTTGATAAACCTTGCTTAAAACTTATTACTAATAGGTTTTTTGAAATTGCATTCCATACGCCATCTCGTTTACCTTGCTGTATCGCTTCATATATGTATAGGTCGTATATTGCTGGCCTAATATTACAGGGTTCTATGTTAGATTTTGAGGATAGTTAAATTTAGACTTTCAATAGAGGTTCAAATTTCAATTCGATTAAAGTAAAACATGCCACCCTGTAATATTGGACATTAAAGCTCGCTTGACATACGGAGTTATACATTATACATACAGCAAGTAGGTCTAAAGTGTTCTAATAGTACATTACTTACCTAGGGCTGTAAAAAAAAGAAAGCCCGAAATCGCAGGTATTTGGGACCCGAGCCGCAGGCGAGGGTTGTAAATATGCGATAGAGGGCTTTCTTTTTTACTGCCCGTGGTGAGTACACAATTTTACGTCCCCACCTGGCCATAATGCGAGTTTTACCGTAAGCGTAGCGAGCGGTAAAACTCACATTATGGCCAGGTGTGACGTAAACATAATAATTCACTTATCATGATGTTTATTTTCACTCCACTTTGACATCTAATAATAAATAATGATAACATTGTGTGTAAGACTTTAAAAAAAGCGCCGAGACGATGCGTTCGAGTCGCTCGACCCACGCAAAGTAACAAACAGCCATCACAGCATTTTGCCATTGAAAATTGAACCGTATTTCATCTACACCGGCTTCGATCATTTCGAAGCGCGCGAACATCGAGCGCGAGGATTCGGAGGAATGTGTGCTTTATGAACAAGGTAGACGATTTAAATTAGCACGCAGTATGCTAAAAGGGAAGCCCTTATATAAGGCTAACACTTATAAGCGATATGTAAGGTTTGATGAGCGGATGATAAGGGTTTCGTAAGGGTATTGGGATAGCGGTGCTAGCCTTTATATAAGGGCTTTAAAAGCAATATGAAAGGGTATCGTCGGGGAAAGGGTATGGTTAGTTAAGCCTTATGCAAAACCCATATAAAACCCTTTATAAGGGATAGCGGGCCGGTCCCTGGTAGGGTTCCGTAGTTTTCTGTCCGTCACAGTAAGTGTCCCCACTTAAGAGTTAAAATAACACCGCCATGTAGGATATGATATGAGCGTTCCACGTACAGCGACATCTATCGGCAAATTAAGTAAACTATTGCGCGCGGGCTTAAAGTATGGAAGATGATTTTTATGGGATGATTCTTTATTGCGTTAACCGATTTTCACCGTTTTTACTTTATTTGAAAGCATGTCAGTTCATTGTGATTTTGTAGAAATTACAGGTACAATAAACACCTGCTTATACGGTTAAATTACAAACTTAGTTCAGAAATTATTTTGTAATTTTTTTCCAAAAACTATTCAACCTATCAAGTTCAAAATAGTTTTTCTAGAAAGTTATTAAAGTTCTACTTTTGAGATTTTTTTTCATATTTTTAAAACTTATGGTTCAAAAGTTAGAGGGGCGGACAGATTTTTTTTTTTACTTCTGGAGCGATTATTTCCGAAAATATTTACATTATTAAAAAATGATTTTAGTAAACCCCTATTCATTTTTAAAAACCTATCCAACAATATATCACACGTTAGGGTTGAAATGAAAAAAAAATCATTCCCCACTTTACGTATAGGGGAGGTACCCTTAATAAAACATTTTTCCACTTTTGATTTTACCACTTTGTCGGCGTGATTGATATACATATTAGTACCAAATTTCAGCTTACTAGTGCTAACGGTCACTGAGATTATCCGCGGACGGACGGACGGACGGGCAGACATGGCGAAACTATAAGGGTTCCTAGTTGACTACGGAACCCTAAAAATTATATACAAAGGTTCCTTAATTCAGTTAAAAGTTGATCAAAAGGTCGGTCAGTTAAAAGTTGATTGTTTTAATGTAATGTATTATCTCTCAAAATATCTATATCCAGCTAGCCTCTATAACCAGCCTATTGTATTGTATTAAGGCTAGCTTTAATCAAAGTGTACCTACATTTATTGTAGGTATTTATACTGACCGTGTGCTAATCATGGTTTTGATAAACGCAAAACTTGTACAAATCAGAAAACTATGTATACAAATGTCATAATTATGAATAAATGAATTAATTATCTGCAGCCAATGATATTTACTGTGGATGGGTTATACCCAAACAAAATAAGCACAAAAAATACTTCGAAAGTTATTCCATAACCTAACTATAATTTTGTTCATTACATCTTTGTATCTCTCGAAGTTAGAAAATTACAGTTTGTCTCTTTCTCACGCGGGTGACGGGAACTCATTGGCACGTCCGCATATCTCGATTGCCGGTGAGATACAATTGTTTGAATTCACTCATTTTAAGAGCTTCACTTTTTGAGCGTGCTTAACCCATCTGTCATTATTATACGAGTATGTCATAGTCTGCAGCAATGTTATTATTTGAATTCACTCATTTTAAGAGCTTCACTTTTTGAGCGTGCATAACCCATCTGTCATTATTATATATCACTAGCTTTTTCCCGCGGCTTCGCCCGCGTACTATAAGTACTCAAAAAGGATACGATACCCATGTTGATTTTCAGACTTTTTGACCACATTTGCCCCTTTTAGGGGTTGAATTTTCAAAAAATCTGAAACACGTGTTTACTCATTTAAAATAGTCTAAAAATCTTGATTCGCCATACAAACTTTGGCAATTTTTGACCCCCATTTTGGGCAATTTTGAAAAATCCTTTCTTAGTGCATCCCTTGGACCTTGACCTTATAAGGAACCTAAGGAGCCAAATTTGGAATCTCTAGAACCAGCGGTTTGGGCTGTGCGTTGATATGTCAGTCAGTCAGTCAGTCAGTCAGTTTCTTCTTTTATATATTTAGATAAATATTTATCTCTCTTTTTTTTCTTCAAATACCAAAATGGCATCTCTATCAGCGCTAATCTGACCCAATCTGCTTTTTTATTTATTTATATTTATTGAGAACTCAACACACAGTCTTAATTAACAAACTACATGTAGCGTACACAATGTACAATAACAAAGAGTGGTACAAACAAACCTGGAGGTTCATTATTAACTAAACTGTCATTTTAATACAAAATTAGATAAATATCTAATTTAAGTGTTCCCTAATCTGCCCGATTCTGCCCAATCGAACAGCAATTTTAGTACAAAACCAGATATTTATAATGTGTAGAAATTGGGCATATAAGTGAATTGTAAATTCTTTTGAGAAATAAAGATCTTTAAACCTAAACCTAAAAAAGAAACACGTTAGAGATATTTACTTACTATGAGAAGTGTCAAGTGCCCGGCATTTCGACTATTAAAGATGATGATTATAATTTCAAAACCTTGTCTTGTCCCCAGATGTTTCATCTATAAAGGCCAACACAGTGACAAAAGTATGACGTACTATATCGCGCAGTCGGGCGACGCGACATGCAACGGGCTATCGTCTCCGACCGACGGCAGTCGGACTATGAGGCTGACTAACAGTAAGAAGAAATAGTATATGTTTATTAATTTTGTACGAAAGAAAATTCTAGAAGATAAAAATTAAAACTTGCCTTGTTTTTAAACTTTAAAGGGCCTAGATTATGGTTGTTAGCCTTGAGGTACTTCAAACACAATTGCTAGGTTAATAGCGAACTGAATCGATTTTACGATTACTGGTTATGTTCTATGGATATTATGTTGATAAGACAAGATCAAAGACGCTGCTTTTATTGCAAAGTATCTTTGTTCTATAAATGTGGTCATGATCTACACAGTCAAAAGCCTTTCTCAAATCACAGAAGTATTCAGACTGAATATTTAGGCATGTTCCATCCAGTAATCAGTATTTTTTTTATTTAATTCTACACCTACGAGTACATCTATGTTAGATGATCATCAGTGACAATGCATTTTTGAGCTTTCTTTATACTTTAGAAATTTTGAACAAATGCTGCCTGATAGGCAAAACTCCCAAATCTCGATTATATGATTAAATTGATTAATGTTCAGTACCTTATTTATTATTTGGACTAGTTTAGTAAAATACACATTTCCCTCAGGTGACGATGAGCATAATCGCTGTCACTTCCCAAGTTGGATAGTGGAACACCACAAATGGTACAGTTTGGACCACACCCACCAGTACCATTTCACCACTAAAAACGCCACGCTAAAGGTATGATTATTTCCTTGCAACAAATTTATCAAAAATATGATCAAATGTTATTTGGAAATGTAGCATTTTTATAACAATTGCTTTGGTATTGATGGTTATAGAGCAGTAAGAAACCAAATCTGCGTGTTTTCAACCGACTTCAAGACTTCGAAGGAGGAGGTTATCAATTTGTCAGGATCTTAGTTTTTGCTATTTATATTTTTTTTTATGTAAATATGTTCACCGATTATTGGAAGACGGCTGGACCGATTTGGAAAATAGTTTTTTTTTTGTTTGAAAGAGTATATTTCACAGTTGGTCCCATTGTAACCAGGTCAGGATCTGATGATGGGATCCTGGAGAAATCGAGGGATCTCTTCAACTATTATAGGCACACCTATAGTTGATTTGAGTATTTTTTACAGCAGCTGGAGCATTTGCTTTTGGAAAGGTGGATGCTAAGTGAAGTTGGTTCTTTTTTGTTTAAAATTATACTATAAAATGTTTAAATGATTATGTTTAACGTATTAGAATAACTTTCTGGGCTAACCAACTGATACGTAGATGACTAAATAGTTTTGGTGATTTTAAAAACTTATAAATAACTGATAATTCTATAATAGAATCTACCGTTGATTCAAGTGAAATGTTCCACGAGGTTACAAATATTTTGGAACCTTACGGGAACGAAATTACAATATCGTCATAATTTATTTTGAATATTTCAGATAGCGAACGCGGACGGACAGTTGGAAGAGAAGCGGCTGGTCTGCCACTCCATCTTGGAACAGAAGGAAAAGAAGCACATCAAACTCGTAGCCCACGTCACTAAAGGATGGTGAGTCTGAAGTCATGTTATATGTGAGAGCCGAAACACATAGAATGCGGTCACCGGAATTCTGCGTTCGCGTTCCATTTCTACCGCTTTCTGTCTACGCTCGTCGCTCGGCCTTACATTGTGCTGACGAGGGACTGAAAAGATTGGATAGCGTATTCCATGTCATATTTTATTTAGAGACTATCATGTCCTACAAACTTTTTCGTAGAAATGTCAGTTTCAGTTCATACCAATTTAAAAAAAAAACTTTTTTTTGTTGTGACTCAGCAAGCAATACGTCTTTTTGATGGCGATGTAATATATCCACAGATATCAAAGGGATGAGGAACACATTGCATACACTCGTTTTTACGGAAAAAACTGTGCCAATTCATTTAGAGCGAGAGTTTTACCGATAACATTTATTTTTTATGTAAAAGATCGAAAAAGAAATTATTGAATATTTTTCTGGTTTTGGCCTCAGAAATGGAAGGTTAAAATTTTTTTTGGGGGTTCTCGTGAGCACATTGTATAAAACAGTTAGGTGTTTCGCAATCATGAATATTATAGAGTCATTTCTCCTAAAATGTTGTCAAGTTTGAAAACCCTAATCGTCAATCTAGTGTAAAATATCCAAGATCAACGAAACTTAACTTAAGAGTAACAAACTTGGCAGCTGCACTGTCCTCGCAGCGCTCACTGGATTTTCTTTATCATCTGCTTTCCCACTACTACTATCCCAGGGCAGAAATAGTTGAAATCCTTGAACCGGCTCAGGTCCCAAGTTGGCCGTTGTAAAGAGAACATGGCCCGGTGGGGACTGCTCCCTGCCCCTTCGGCCCAATATAGCTCCGGCAAGGCATCGCAAACCATGACGCACCTACTGGCCTGCCCCGCCTGCCCATATTACTGCTCGCAGCTCGACCTGATGGACGCAACGCCCAGGGCTATCAACATCGCCGCCTACTGGGCATCTCAAGTATGAAACTTAAGGGAACCTCGACACGAAAAGAAGAAGAAGGGCAGAAATGCCTATCTATATCCAGTGACGTGGCCATACGATAAATAAATAAGGAAGTTTTTCCCTCGTGTTCCAGTGAGTCTGGCCACGTGTGCCTGGTGTTCCACCGGCGCTCGGCCAACGTGCTGGAGCTGCGCGCGGGCGCCGGCGTGTGGGAGTCCCCGCAGGACGCGTGCGCCGAGCCGCAGCGCCCGCCCTACATCACACTCATAAGTAAGTCCTCATTTTACCTAAGGAACGCCAACCTTAAACAGAAAAACCGGTTATTCCATACTAAATTAACCGGTTTGCATTCTCTAATCGAACGAGCGGCGCGTAAGCGACCGAAGCTGGGACGTCTAGACATTTCGATGGCTTTTTAATTTTGAGGGTTTGTTTCGCGATAACTTTAGTAACGTTTTTCTGATCTTTATGAAATTTGTTGGGGTTGGTGTAGAGATACATATATTTTGAGAGTTCTTATATGAGCAGGATCGAGCAAGGGGTTGTGGAGCTAGAAGGCGGAAAAAAAGTCTTCAGGAGGGGCTTGTTATATTGGTCATCTTGTTTGCAAGTAAATCGCGAGTTCTCAGTTCTAGGCGGACTACTAGTTCTACGTGGACGGTAGAACTGTAGGTCAGAAAGCCCCCTATGTACTTATTGGCGCGAAACGTGAATGTTACTAAGACGGCAAATATCAATGAAGGTTGATTAGCTATTATTATTTATCGATGAGGATTTTAAAGTAGTTATTGTAAATCAGCGATGGATATTAGTGTCCAGTCCTTCGAGCAAACGATATTATTCTCACTAAAAAAGAAGGATATTGCACCAATCCTAGGGACTGTTTAGAAACTACCAGTAAGATTTTTAGTTCCACACTTTTATCAACATACAAAGAGTAAAGAACCTGTTATGCAATTTTTTTTCTGACTGAGAGTGTGATTCATTTCTACGATATCGTGTACTTAAATTCAAGGTTTGGATATAGGTTTTTCTGATTTTTCCAAACCGTTACAATGTATTTGGCGCAAAACATTTTCATTTCGGTTTCGTTTGTGAAACGGTTATTATTAAACCGGTTTTAGGGAAACATTACCACAAAGTTCTTATCAAATTAACCTGTATTGTTTAGAACGACAAAAACCGGTTTATTCCGACGCAAGATGCCTACGTATCTTGTTTACGCGGCGGCACACCGCCGGCCGACCGACTTGTCGCTCGCCGAATAAACCGGTTTATTTAGGTTATAATTTAAAACGTTCTAGTTCTTATGATAGTTCTAAGTAAAACCGAAATAAAGTTTTTACCGCTATTTTTTAAACCGGTTCCGAGCTTTACTCTTAATACCATCGCGAAGCTCTAAAACTTGTTAAATCTTCAGTCAAATTACTACCATATAACAACCCGCGATTGCTAATAATTTATCTTTGTCTGTCTGTTGCAGCCACGTCTCTGGTCCCTGAACGGTGCCCGATCTTCGGCAGATACAGTGTGGTCAGCTCCTTAGCTGACTCCAGGCAAAGACGGCAGCAGATGACTATAGGTATGTATGTTTTTGCAAGCTTTTATTAATGTAAATTGCCGTATTTTGGGTCAAATCTTGCGAGTTAAATTTGACGTACTTTCAGTGTTCAAGTTACTATTTTAGTAACTAACTATCAACTAGTTACGAAATAAGTGTAAATAAAACTCTAATTCGTAACTGGAGGGAATTCTAGTCAAAGTTGGCAACCTTATTTTTTGGCCAGTTACGAAATGGGAAATAATCATCCCGTATCGTAACTGGTTACCAGATCAAAATACTTCAAGCCTCCTTCGCCACCATTTGGTAACATGGAAAGGAATTCTAGTCAAAGTTGGCAACCTTATTTTTTGGCCAGTTACGAAATGGGAAATAATCACCCGTATCGTAACTGGTTACCAGATCAAAATACTTCAAGCCTCCTTCGCCACCATTTGGTAACATGGAAAAAAATCACTGTTTCGGGCGAAATTCTCACTACCGTACCGTATGCATCTACCAACTGAGCTACCGCGACTTACCCCGGGCACAATGCCCTTCGCTATTATTTTGGTACCGTGTCCTTTATCTGCATCTGAGACAGTATTTTTTTTCTATTTTTCTATGAAACATTGTGGGATCGTTAGCAGACATCTCTGCTTAATAAATGTGGTAACTAGCCTCCTGGGTTCAGTAAAGACTTGAAGAAACTAAATACCAATGAAATTAATTGAGGTAAATGCAAATTTAAATTTCCAGGGGATTCCGAAAACACTGAGGTGGAACCGAAATGTGTTCCCGGAGTGTATGACAGCGCCAGCATAGGATGTGGCGCAGCCCAGGATAGTATCGAGTTCAAGTCCGCTTGCCCCAGTACTGGTATGTATAATTTTCTTTGCTGTGTCACCAATTTACAACAAGTCTTATAGTCATAATCATTATATAACTTTACTACAACTTATTCCATGAGAATACTATTGAAGGTCATCTTAAAAAAGACCACATTGCTACTAACTATTCCTGGCCCTCTAGCCAAGATGACAATCGTTTGTAGGAAACGAAACGAAACGCTACACGTTCTCGCTTACTCTTCATTACTGCCACGGAGTATATGGAGACGGTATCAGCCGTAGTTTGTTCTAAACCAGCGTAGCCGGCATTTACACGCACACATTCTCATTAAAGTACACACGAGGTGATACACACAAAGAAATGTCAGTCTCTCATTCGCTGTGTTGATGTGTGCGTACACTCGAAAATACGTAACCACTACCATTGACTCGTAGGCTCCGCCTACATTAGGGATGTGGCCCTTCGATATATATATATTTTATCGATATCGATTATCGATAATTAATTCCATAATACCACGCCACACCTCATATTAATAAAACAATGTCGATTTTTATTAATAGCTGGATAAAAATGTAGCCTAATTAGGGTTCATCCATTAATTACGTCAGATTTTAAGGGGGACGGAGGGATCAACAAAGTGTGACGAGTTCTGATAAGGGGAAGGGGGAGTTTTATTTCTTGTGACGTCACAAATACAAATATCGTGTACATATATACACATAGTACAGTACTGTGTACACTTTTTTTGAAGGAAAGGAACTCTATGTCTTCTAGTCTGACATTCAAACATTTTGGATTATTATTTTCTTGTTTTGTTTTCATTTAATATATTATTTAAAATGGGAAAATAAAGAAATAGTAATTTTAAACATTATTTTTGAAATTTGTTTGACGTAATTTGTGGATGTACCCTTATCTATCTAATTTATGTGTCTGCTAAAATACTAAAAATAATCGTGACTCAAACTATCTTCATACCAAATTTCATCTTAATCGGTTCAGCAGTTTAAGTGTGAAAAGGTAACAGACAGACAGAGGCACTTTCGCATTAATCTATACATCTATACATATAATAAAGCTGAAGAGGGTCGAAAGTCTGTACATGGAAGATAATCGAAAAAAATTTGGCTGGGGATACTTAGAATCGATAACAGAATACGTTATTTTTAAAATTTTTAGAATTGTTGTCTGTTTATCTGTTTGTCTGTTTGTCTGTTTATCTGTTTATCTGTTTGTCTGTTTATTTGACCGCGCATCACGTGAAAACGGCTGAACGGATTTTGATGAAATTTTGTATAGAGATAGTTTGAGTCCCGGGAAAGGATAATATATAGTTTTAATCCCGAAAATCAACCCTGGTGGGGGTGAAAATGGGGTTGAAAGTTTGCATGGAGAATTTTTTACCGCTGAAACGATTTAGATAGAAATGAGTATGGAGATAATTTGGGTCTCGAGAAACGTCATAGGATAGTTTTCAAACCCTTGTGGGGGTGAAAAAGGGGTTGGAAGTTGGTATGAGGTTTACCGCTGAACTGATTTAGATGAAAATTGGTATAGAGATAGTATGGCTCTCGAGAAAGGACAAAGGATAGTTTTCAACCCGAAAATCAACCCTAAAGGGGTGAAAAGGGAGTTGGAAATTTGTATAGGGAATTATTAACCGCAGAGTTGATTTAGATAAAATTTGGTATGGAGATAATTTGAGCTCTGGAAAAGGAAATAAATTAGTTTTATCTCGGAAATTATCCCTTAAGCGGATGCAAAAGGGGTGGAAGTTTACATGGGGAAGAAACAAAAAATAACCGCTGTACGTATATGAAATGAAATTTGGTATTGAAATAATTTGTAATTTTTTGGTCAAGGTGTTCATATTTCAAATTCAAATTCAAAAATATTTATTTCAGACTACATGGTCCATTTTGTTAGTATACATTCTAAGTTGTTAGTAAGTAATCATATTAACATACTTAAAATAAAACAAAACATCTAAAACTTATATTCTAAATTGGACTTTATCAGTTTGATCAACCCGTAGACTATCGGGCAATCAAATCTACCGGCAATCATCCTCAGAATGTTGTTGCTACTGCATATTTATAACATTTTACCCGTCGATGCTTTAAATTTACCTTTACCCGCTCTTAAGAAATATTTGAAAATGTCATGAATGTCAAAGGGTTATTGCAGGTTCGAGGACTATATATGACGGACAAAGTTGCATGGCCCAAACCAATAAACTACTACAAAATCATCTAACATTTATTTAGTACACCGTTTAGGTAGGAAAACATATCAAACGTTTTGTGAAGCAGTCAGATTAGGATTTATTTCTTAATTATTAATTAAACAATGGGTACATTATCTGTCTCTCAAGATGTTTTGATATACCTTCTTGAAGAACTACGCACTATTTTGTATCTTTAATAATGTATTACTGTTTTGAAAAAAATAAGTCCCGTCGAGTTTCTTTTCGGTCATAATACTTCTTGGGCTCAGGTGTAGAGTTAGAACCGGTGGTAGTTTTGGAACGAAGTTCCTTATCGGACGGTTCGCGGATGGGGGGCTAGGCGAAAAAAAGTCACGTGACCGTCACGAAAAAGCGTCACGTCACGAAAACGCGACACCCATACGATTGAGAAACATGTAAAATGGAATGAAATAAAAAATATATAAAATAGAATAAAGTGAAGTGAAGTGAAGTGTAGTGAAAAGTGAAAGTGAGAAGTGACCAAGTGATAAAAGTCGAGAACCTAAAAGTAAAAAATATCGAAAATGTCAAAAATGGCTAAATTTATAAATTGCAAAAATTTCAAAAACTTCAAAAATTTCCAAAATTTCCAAAATTTCCAAAATTTTCAAAATTTCCAAAATTTCCAAAAAATCCAAAAATTCCAAAATTCCCAAAATTTCAAAAATTTCAAAAAAAATAAAATTTCATTAATAAATAAATTTCCACAATTTCAAAACTTTCCAAAATTTCAAAATAATTAAAACCACAAAATTTACGAAAAAGTCAATAATGATATAAAATAAAATAACATAACTTCGTTCCAATCGCGTGTTTCACGACACTCGTGTATTTTATTTTTCTCTGACGTTCATTAGTGCATTGTAATGTGCTTACATTGAAGAATAAATATCTTGATCTATACCAATATCATAAATCCTCTATCGGAACCGTATGTAATTACCACCATTATTGCAACCAGTAACGTAACATCAGTGTATTATCTGTGACAGTGTGGTAAAAACGTATGAAAATTCATTACCTACGGTAACGTAATGAATATCCGCCCCCCGACCGCCGGCGCAATAAGGTTGGTCATGGCGGTGTAATGGCGGTCATTCTAATGTTTTCAATGGATATGAGTGTAGGTAAAGCGGTGTATGCTTCTGTACATAATTAGGCCTTATTACGTAACAGTTACGTAAACTACTATTTATCTCTTTTTAGGGTTCCGTAGTCAACTAGGAACCCTTATAGTTTCGCCATGTCTGTCCGCGGTCTAGCTCAGTTACAGTTACTTTCGCACTAGAAAGCTGATATTTGGTGAGGCCTGATAAGAAGGTTCAATATAAACTATATTGAATAAAATCGGTTCAGCCGTTTTTGAATTATCAGTCAAAAAAGCATATTGAAAGGAAGTGCCGAATAGTAAAATGACGTAAGCGCCGCCGAATATCCCTTAATAAACGTCCTTTTGAACGGATGCTTTGTAACAGGGCGGCATCTACGAAACTCTACACTGAGTATCGCCCGACATGCTCTTGGCCGGTTTTTTTGCATTGTTATCCCGAAAATCACCCCTTAAAGATTACTAATTCCAATTCAAGATAATCCCCAGCCAGGTTATACGTAGCCTATAAAAATTCAACGTCTAAAAGGGGGGGGGGGGATAGCCACTACACTCGATTGAGTTTAATTTGCAAGTGGACCCCCCCCCCCCCCTCCAAGTGCACCACAAATAGACAAAAAAACATTTCTGCATTTGTGACCCCCCCCTACCCCAATTTCAACCGCGCCTGTTATTACCTTTTATGCTTAGACTGATTTGACGGGAGGATCGATTTGGATGACATTTGCCGTGGACATGAACGTATAAATACAAAAGTGGTCCTGTATCGTCCGATATACACCTACTACTCTATGTCGTGTAAATCGTGCCAAAAAAAATATATAAAAAAAGTATTAATTTTTGAGGGTAGTTTCATTTAGTGGTAATTGTAAAATATTTTATTAGGACTACTGTCCTCTAGCGTATCCATCTGTCAACTTTACTTCAAGTTCCGCCTCCAGGGAAGCGGGAGAGAAATTAGGGGTGAATTAGCCGTTTACTGACACAGACCGAATTCCACGCGGGCGGAGCCGCGGGCACAGCTAGTAATATTAATATGGTTAGAAGTACCATTATAAAGTTATCGTATCTATAAAATAAGTTGATCATTGGATTAATTAATCCAGTCAATCACGTTATTTTGTTTTCGAAAGAAAGAAAATTAGTTTCTACTATAGGACAGAAAGTTACACCTTAAACAATGTGTTCGAAATTATCGATAATAAATAAATAACGGGCCGCACTCTCATGGCGCCAGGCGCGCGGCAGCCATGTTGCCCAGCAACGTGGCTGCCGATCGTGTGACGAGACTGACGAGCGACGTTCGTATTTCCAAATACATTGCGCGTCACTCGCGTAATCCTGCGACCGCCAGCAATAGCCAGCGAGCAATTTATATGAATACTGTTGTACCATTAGATAATGGGTGAATGTCGTAATAAAAGCCTACAATTTTTGGAAAAAATGTGAAATACTCGGTTTTTATACTTACCGGTGGAAAGTAACTACTCCAGGGGCCTCTTTTAATTCGTTGCTTCGTATACGACACGACAAAATTGTACAACACGGCATTTTTACATGTTTTTTGGCACTAAATTCGTCACACGTGGTCGAACGACGACTGAACCGCGCGGCATGAGGTTTCGACAAGTTTATGCGCATCTGATCATAAACCATGTAACGCGCGCCCGGCCCAGTACCGCGTCCATTAGTATTTATCTAGTCCGTGATTACTGCAATAGAGAGACGGATAGCGTTTCGATTCGTTTTCTGCAAACGATTGTCATCTTGGCTAAACCCGCAGATCGTAAGGCTACCATAGTTTAGAAATGATGAGAGATGCACTGTGTCAAGAAATTTTGTTTGTTTATTCGTAACGGGGTTACGACCGATGGTATCATCGATTTTTTTTTCTGTTAATTATTTATACGTTAAATATGACATAAGAGCTTGGAAAGTAAAATAGGCTTTCCTTTTTTACCTATGTCCAAAACATCGTCGGTACTAGATACCTGTATGAAAAAACGGTGTTTGACGATTTTTTTTAAACTTTTTTATTTTTTCAGTGTACACCTGCTACGGTAGCTGGCAGTCTGGCGGTATGGGCTACGTGGTAGCGGCCCCAGCGCAGCCGCGCAACACGGCGCGCCCGCGCACCGTCTGCATCGTGTACGAGCACCACAGCAACAACGGTAACTTTATTCAAATCCAAAAATTCCCAATTCCCGTCTCGAATTTGGTAACTTCCGTAAAATTTCGTTATTTTGAATTTCTTAATTGGTTACTAGTTACGTAATTCAAAATAGGAATCTTGATCTTATCTTCTAAAAAATACTATACCTATTTGGTTGCGCAAGGAAAATAATGACAGACATTAATATCGTGTTATCTATTGGGTTTGTGTAATGTGGTTGTGCCATATTTGTTTTCTATAAAGGAAAGATATGCAACACGAATGTTAGATACCAATAACAAACCACGAAATTAATAAACGCTATAAGGGGTTGCTAAGTTCTCACCTACGTCAAAGTTTTATAAAAATAGGTTACTGTATGGCGCTCTAATATTTTAAACGCAGACAAAAGATTAATATACCGTACTTTGTACCGTTTTAAACACTATTTATATTCTAATATTTTACTTTACAGACACTCACGGCGGAGCGACGCTGTCCCTAAGTCTGGTGTCGCACTCCTGCGATCGCTCGGCCTCGCCCGGTCCGCCGGACAAGGCCTACAATCTCACTCTCAATGGTACGTGATCTTACTCTTCGCATCCATAGACCTTGTCCCACTTGTCGGTTGTCGGGTGTCGGGTCCGGATTTTAATCGGATTTTCCAGTGGCATAACATTTTATATGACGTAAATCACATTTGCGCGACACCGATTTTGTATGAGGCGCCGATATCCAATTAAAATACACCCATTCACCGATAATACACCGGATTTGACATATATAGGAAGAAGCTGTATTGGAGATCCGGAAAAGAAGAGGGCATCCGTTTCTGACAGGCTACTCCAAGAGTTGGGACAGAGACTGGCTTTTACAAAAGCGACTGCCAAACTATGTAAAAGCTATTGGAAACTTGACATGGGTTGAGACCGGGTTTCTTCTACACCGAAGAGTGGTTGATTTTTAAAAGCTGACACGAGATTTGTACCTGTTGACATTTGTATATACAGGGTGGTCTTTGACAACAGACCTTCCCGGAAATATTGCATCGTTTGAGTGACATACAGTAGATTTGTAATGGTTAGAATCATGAATTAAGTAAAAAATAATAAAACCAAATTCACTACTCTTTCACTATGGTGATGACCCTATTGCATCTGCACTTCACGGATAGATTACCTCATCGCTATCGGGAGAACTCGGAGCTTAAACTTATTAACGAGCGTTGACGTAATAGCACTGATGTATGATTGATGAAATGTCAAATAAATCAAATGCGAAAATAATATCAATTACTTTATTACTAATTGTCATAACTTACACTATCTTCAAATACGGCATTTCGCATTCGGCATTCGCGGACAGGACGATCTCGAAAAAGTAAAACTTAAAACCTCTGTAGGTATTTTGTAAGCGTGAAGGCGCATGCTTAAGAACTTTTAGTAGGTACTGTGGTGACTCATTCCGAAATATCGACCCTCTGATCTCGAACTTGCAGGACTCTTTCTCTAGTCTAACCGCAAGTTGCACAATGGAACCTCCACGTGGGTCGTTCTGAGCTGCTAGATGTACAATGGGCTGATTTTTGGTAGCACGTAATAATTCTCCTGTGCCCAGTTGGATGCGGTGGTGGATATTTTTCTCTTTGTCATCGTAAACTTTTAGCCGCAATGTAGTTCTATTCTAGCATCTCGTTTATAAAAAGAGCAAATTAAAATAATTACGAGCTTCTAGCAAAGGCATTTTTATTTGAAGGATATGACATATGACAATAAAATAAGTACGTTTAATGACAATTTCTTTTCAAACATCAGACTTATTGTCGATTTCCAACTACGCAAAGAGGTTCGCCATTTATTAAAAATGTTTTGGTTCTAAGTATTTGAAGTAACGCATGCACGTATTCTTAGAGAATTCAACCCGAATGGAGTAGCCATGTCTATAATTTTCTATACAAAAAAAGTCTGCCGATTTTTGCGGGGGAGTGGAACGTCAAATGTATGGCTATTCGTACGTAACGGACAAATAGCTACGTCAGATAAACGTCAGTCCATACATATGTATAACCACTGGTCATATGTTTTCGGCAGAGGGGAACGCCTGTCAATGGCGACTCCGGTTGGTTGAATTCTCTAAGCACGTATTGCATACCTTCTCAATCAGGACAACATTTTAATCTATTCGAAAATAATTTTGTCAAACGTGTTAACGAGCTAAAACCTTTTTATCAGTCAGATATATTTATGATGAGTTTACGATATCATCTTTAATTGTTTATGACGACTTGATGACTGATTAGTATTTATTGATTAATTTTGAGTTGTTGTCAATGTCACCATTTGAACTAAATATTTTTTGTGGTTAGAAATAATATTAATTGAATAAGAAATAACATAAAACTTCACCCAAAATTTAACAAGTGGGGCCACAAAGGCGTTTGAAAATGCTGCAACTATTTTTACAGCGTTACAAACAGATCTAAGAATGGATAAACGACAACAAATTACCATAATATCCTGTCATCTAACAATTGTTTACAAGTAACTTCATTGACCCAGTCACCTGTTTAGGGTTAGCACAAAGTAGTTTGTTGCGTGAATGTTTCAAAGGCTATAAGTTGAACACGGTTACACATATTTACATAGTTTCTATGGGGGAAATATAGTGCTATGGCTAAACTATCTCCCATTTCCGTAAAGGTCCATCGTGGACTTGCACCGTGTATATTCAGCCCCAGATTTAGACAAATACCTATAATTGGTGAAAATTATACAATATTCAAATAAAATCATTGATACTTTCGATTAGGCCCATGATATCTGGTTTGGGTTTTGTTAGATTTTAGCATTTTTAGCCTCCTCTTTCGATCTTCCTTGGCTACAGAATTGGATAATATGCACTTTGGGCAATGTTAATGATGGTAACTAGATACAATTTTTAGTTCACTGTCAAATAGGATTAGATAATGTTTTCTGCTTTGAATGTTTTCTATGCGACCGCTACCTGGTAACCCACTAATCAAGAACATAGAACAAAAAACACATTCTAATTCTGTCTCTTTCCTTCCAGGTACGTGCGAGCAGAGCAGCAAGTACAACAGCCTGGCGCACCGTCTCGCTCCCGCGACGCTCTTGCTCGCTCTCGCACTCGCTATTAGATGATACGCCAGCCCCCGCTAGAGGGTTAGGGGGAGTTCTATTAACATACTGAGCGTTGATATAAATATTGACGTTCAATATACAACCATATATTGAATATGGCCGATGGAAGATAATTGGTAGATGGGTTATTGAAAGCCTGAATATGATAGACATAATGACAGGAGATAAATCCGGCTGTTTGGAAATTCAATGTTAATTCTAAGCACCTTACTCATATAAATTTGATGACTCTTTTTTTTATTACAACTCGCTTGAAATCCGAAAACAACAGGAAAAGTCATGTTTATTTTGTATATTCAACACCTAGAGTTTGAAACAAATAAGAAAAATAATATTTAGTCGTAACGGAGTAACACAGAGGTAAATAAATAATTTTAGTCAAAAACCGGAGGTAAGTTACTTAAAAAGACAATTGAGTTCTTCTTTCGTAACCAGGTTACGAACAAAATAAATACTTGTTCGTAACTATTCTCATGTGGCATGTAGTCAAATCATTATAATTTATGACTAATGTTCCCATCTATCAGTTATCATCTAACAATACTACAATCCACATCTTAATATTCAAAGTCAATGTAACGCTTTGTATTTTAACAAAACTCGGCACTATTCGAAAATAAAAATACTTGTAGGTAACAAGTAGATTGCTTTTTGTGATAATGACGTTATTTTTGTTATGAGCAGCTATTTTTGGGGAAGATTATTTTTCTTTTTTTTTTACTCGGAAGCTTATTCTTATTTAGATAAATGGTATTTTTTGAAAAGTAAGTTTTTTCTAATACGAGCATTTTATTTGACTTTTGAAACTACAAAGAATAGTACATTTATTTTGTTGTCTGCAATGTGCAGGTTATTTTGTACCTATAACTTAATTTATAGGTATCCCTTATACGCACTACTAATAAATATTAATTGATTAGTGACGAATCAAAATAAATTATACAAATCGAAGCTTCCGAATCATACAAAAATGTTTTTCTTAGGTACTATTTATTTTCATTTAAAATACTTTTATTGGTTATTTTTTCTATAAATAGTCGTTAGGATAGGCCAAACAATACAATGTTGAAAAGAAACGAAGTAAAAATAAAAAATGTGTAAATACAAAATGGTATAGAATTTGATTAAAAAGCGATTTTTAAACAATGTTAATTATGTAATTTGTATCTTAATGGGATGTTATATTTTTTAAATTTAGACTACGTTGGTTCTCGTCTAATACATACAGACAAGTTACGATTACGCTACATTGAAGTTATGATTTGTTACGAAACTGTTACCAAAGTTACGTAAGAAAACTTTGTAAAACAATACTAAATTATAATTTGAAGAGATTCTAGTTTAATCATTTGCTAATATGTCGATTCCAAAAATAACCAATAAATAATCGCTAAAGAGATATTAAAATTTCGCGTTTAGCTACTATAACCGTTGGTACGTTTAATAACGTATAATTTAATAGTTATTAGGCGAGAACATAACAAGGTGTAATTATACTATTGTATTATTTATTTATAGACAAAAACGCTTTAAGTATACACTTCGTACTGTATGCTTGGTATATAGAGCGGTTTATCTGACGGTATTCTCTCGGAGGATTAAGTAAGACAGAAAGACTCTGATTTTTGAAATGCCGTATTTGAAACATGTGTGTACTGTATGAAGCTATAGTTCATATAAATGTTAAAGTAGCCAACATATTTATGGAAATGTATTACATTTCCACTTTCATAAAAAGTTTTGACTTAAGTTTTAAGAATAAATAAATAAATAAAGCTCTAATTAAATGTTGTAGCATTTGTAGATGCCTTTTTTGCTTAAAGTATAAAGTCTTAATTAAAATCTACTACTTTGAAAGTAGTGACAAAGATAATATTTTCCAATAATATGTCATATACGCCATATTTGCACACATGTTTCATAAGCATACGACATTTCAAGTCTTAAACCGTTTGTATTGATTTAAGTGTAATATAAATTAGATAGGCATAAATTTAGAAAAATTATGCTCAGAATGATGACCGTGTTTTTTTAATTTATTGAAACGTCCGTAAACTGTTTTGTGCGTCCATAATTTATGCAGACGGGCACCGTTTCTAACTTCTAGTATAAAGTGTTCATTATTAATTTAATAAGGAAATTATCTAATAAATCCTTGCCATATTAAAAAGTTACGGAACCATTTAATTAGATACGAAAATATTTGTCATAAAAAAGAAAATACCCAGTGTTCGTTAAATCTAAGTGTGTCCGTCATGACTCATGAGGCTTATGCATTTATTATTTAATTTTATAAGAAAAACGAGGCAAAAGTGGCTTATTGGTTTATAAAAACAACTTACTATGATCTTCTTAATCAAATGCTCTATACGAGTATGTTATCTTAGTAATGCCACGTTTGCCTTGTTATTTTTGAATCTGGTTTTCAGTAAGAAATCTTTAAAGATTAAATTAATTGGAAATAGTGTAACCATCAAAATTTTCAATAATACCTTGGGCTGCCCGGTAATTCCAAAGAACTGATACGTACTTCTTGGATCTAATTAACTTAAAATCCTGAAAATCTATTTTCAATTTGATAGTTCTTTGGGATTGCTAGAGGATCTATGAACTGAAAAATACCATTAATGAAAACTATGATATCGAGAAGGAAACCAGATACATTCATCTTTTAATTTAGGCTTTAGAATTATGATTTTCTAGTTTTGTTTTTCCAACCAGTGCTTTCCATCGTGAATCTTGACCAATAGTAGTTAAAGGTATACCTAATTGCTCATAATTGAAGAAAATAGCGCGGAATTTTATTTGTGATTAAGAAAATAGTATAAGAAAAAAAAAGTGTAAATATTATCTAGACTCAAGTTCCTCACTTTTGTTTCTCTGACTCTGATTTTGTGATACTTTGAATTTTGGTTGGTAACGAATAGATTTAAGTTTGGTCTTTGGCCGCCATAATTACTCATATTCTTTAGGTAGCTTGATATCAAATGATTTAGTACTCATTATTTTTCGTAATATTTCATAAGGTAATTCTTGCGTTCTTCAACATACACAACTTTATTTGGTAACCAGTTACGAAAGATAATATTTTTTGATTTTAGAACTAAAGCATATTTATTAAGTTTTTCAAAGGTTACTTTAGATTTTTTTAACGATGCCTTTGGTATGTTACGAAAAAAATAGATAAAATAAAATATGGCGGTCGAAGGTTGGAATTGACGATGTCTGTGCTTGCCTACAATGAACCTATTATTTAAAAAAAGATTTTAAATATAAATATGTAGCCGGAAAGACTATTGTACATAAAACTAGCTGGATAACTTATATAATTATACATACAATCATATTTTATAAGTATAAACACATTTTTAAAATAAACTACAGGACAAAAGTATTAATTTAAAAAATAACCGACGATAATAAATAGCGATAGATTTATGAATAGATTTAAAGAAGCGGTCTTATAATTTTTTCGTAAAAAAAGTGCACATAAAAAGTAAAACACGGTAGCACTTAAGACGTTTTTTTAAACAAATTTACAATGTGAATAAAACGCACTAAGGATTTATGTAAAAAATATGATGTAATACTCTATGGGATTGTAATTTATTGGCGTGTAAATATTTTGTTTTTCGAGCTATATGTGGTTTCTTCGCTGTTTTGTGTATTTAAAAAGACGTCTATGACAACTGGGAAGCTACGCTGATAAAGAAGCATTTTCTGACAGCTGTCATTGGGCGTCTCCAGTTGTCTAGAGGCTGAGGCGTTATTCCTTCGCCAACTGTATAGAAACGTTTTGCTAATCCGATTCCCCGCATTCGCCATTTTGGAAAACTTCACGAGAAGAGATACGATTTGTAACTATTACCGTGTAAGCCTATTATTATATTTTGATTACTGAAATATATTTGAAAATCAATTTTTGTTTTATTTATCGGTGTTTGTGTTGTCTTCTTGTTAAGCTCAGTCATGTGACATGTAAACGACACCCAAGTATGCGATTAGTATTCTTCCTACATAGCAAATTATACAAAGGAGATAAGGGTGAAATAGGAATAGAAAGATTCTTCGCTTAAAAATAGCAAAAGTTAATTCAATTATATCCAAATTTAGGCATTTTAATTATATTTTCGGATCTTACACAAATTAATAAATGAGCATTTATTATTTAATAATCTCATTTACAGAGAGATCACAGGAAACAGAAGTGTTCTAGCTAATTTACAAGCAGTAAATAATTAAAATAATAAGTACTGTCGCTAGCAGTGGCGGCACATAACTGGGTGACAATTAGGTAAGCCGGTGGAAATTGAGTCCTATGGAGGCTTTTGTTTTAATTTTTAGCCTACACATTGTAAATATTGTAATTATCTAGTGGTTCATATGTCCATTCTTCATCGTCCGAATCTCGCGTTTCATCTGGAATATATACAAAAAATATATAATATTATATAAACTCAATAAAGTTGGTATCGACGTGGCTGATTGCGATACAATAAATGCGATACATTGCGATACAAAATTAAATATTACATTTGAATTATACAAAGCAATTCAAACAGATAATAATATAAACTTGTACGCTTCGGTATTTTAAGATTAGAAAAAACTTGCACCTTTTATTTGCTTTAACATATGTTATTTTTGATTAGATGCCTGAAATGAATAAAGAAATGTAGTAGGCGAAATCGACCGTTATTATTCTAATCCTGGAAAACCAAGGTATAGATTTCCCTATATTACAAACAAAAAGGTACGTTGTAGTAACTAGTTACGAAGTACGAAACTAAACCAGGCATCTGTGCACTTGTGTAGTAAACAATAAACGTGAAACACTAAAACAATTAGGTAAGCTATCTCTGCTTTATGTATATTACAGTTCCCCAAAAATATTTAAGCTTAAAAATTATCACTTTGGTACCATTTCGTAACTATTGTCGTCTCGAAGCTGATTGACCACAATCAGCTTCGAGACGACAATAAAAATCCATAATGGTAACTATAGTCTGGCCAGCCGACGAACGCAGTAGCAATGTAGCGAACAAAAGTATGACAACAATAAGGATCAGTGAAAAAAGCAGCAATGATCATCAAATACCATGTTTTTAATTTTAGTTGGCATTTCCGCCTCTTTCAGCAGGTGACACTTACGGTGTGTAAAAAGGAGACGGATATATTTCGTCAATCTGTCATCAACTGCAGCATATAATCTGGTTGAGGCAATTGACATATGCCTTAAAAACGAAATTAAATTCAATGTAGGACGTTGCAGGAGTTCCATCTCACTCGCGCTTAAGATGACAAAGTGAAATGCACTAGAAACAAATTCAATGTGATAGAAATGTGAATTTAAATGTTCGTCACGAAATGCGTATTTTGAGTTTGCCGCGCTTTTCTACTGACAAAAATTGTTTGCCAGACCATAGCTACAAAATTGGACTTTTCCATTACAGATTTGTACTTAAGGTAAGGTTGGTAACCAGCTTCGAAATGTGAAAAGGAGTCCTAAATGGTAACCGAATTGACGCGGTGGGAATTTTATTTGCCTTTTGTATATTTGTTAGGGGCTAGAGCCGAACTATAAAGAATATTACCTTCGTCGTCTTCCGTCATTTGATATATCGGCATATCAACTACTGGATCTGGTGGCAACGGTCTACCATCAGGACTAGGCAGTGGACGGTTTTGAATCGGCAACTTGAGGGCTTGTGCTTGTGTCTCTTGTGTTGGCGGCCATTTTGAAGTCAGCGGTTTCTTTGCAAATGGCGGATTTATCGGTGGTATAGTCTCCATTTTGGTAGTAGGTATTAGTAATGGTGGCTTCGATGGTATAGTTTCTGTTTTTGGTGTAGTTGTTAGTGGTGTTTGTTTATTCTTTGTTTTTGGTGCTGGTTTATTCTTTAAACTGGCTTCTATTTTTGGAAGAACTAGTTTTAATTGGTTAGCTTGGGCGGGCTTGGTAGCTACATTTGGTGGTTTAGGTTGACTAGCCGGTTTGTTATTTGGTTTCGTCAGCATTTTTGGTGGATCTTTCTTTTCTAAAGTTGATGGAGATGTTGATGTATCTGGAAAAAATAGTAAAATCGTGAACTACAAATAAAAAATATGTAGGTATTTTTAAAATCTAAATTCTCACTAGACGGGTAAAATTTACCTTTTCCAATGTTCCGGTTCATCAAAATGTTTTTCAACTCCGACATTGGTGATTCAGTACCTATAATACAAAGTTAATGTCATTCCGTGGCTTTGATCTTAAAATCGTATTGTGCGTAGGTTAGGGGAGCCCATGATACTAAATTTGGAGCCACTCGAGCGTCGTCAGGACCTAAACCATTTTGAAGACTACATTGTAAAAAGAAAAGAGTTTATGTAATGTATATACTTTCATCGTATCGGGGTAGCTTCTATAGGCTTTCAAAGATTTTAAATAAACAAAAGGTCACATGCACTTGCTCGAGCGCGTCAGATATTGAAACTGGAGACTCCCGACCTGTCACTGATGACGCAGTATGATAATCTGACAAAATGGATGATGGGAAAGAAATTTACGATGGCATTCATAATCTTTAAATTGAACCCGTCAGATTAAGAAAATTCCTAAAGATAAATAGGCCCTTCTACTTTTCGTCGTGCATACGTTTTAAACACTTTTTCGCAAAATTAATATTTTAGAATACTTGACCATTACTTTCATTTGCTGTTTTGTGACAGAGAAAGGGGCTTAATTAGGCTATCAATCCAGATAGCTTAGTTTAATTATAACAACTGTAAATAATCTTAATCACACTAACTCGGTGGTCCTTGATTGTCTCCCGATTTGTATGAAAATAATACTGCGTTAGCATCTTTTTACATTAATCTATATTAATATATGAATTTTTGTTAACAAAGTCCTATTATTTGGTTCAAGTACAATTTGGAAATACAATTTCATACACAAATTCAATGTCTATCATACTTTTTTCAGGCAATAGATGAATGGTCACGATAAAGTAGAATGAGCCAATGTCAGATTATGTATTAGTAATCAAAGTATCAACTTGGAACAAAATGACCGATGAATTTAACTGCCCACCAACCCACCAACAGAGGCGGCTAAAGCAGCAGTCTTCTTGGGTATGGTGCCGGGCTTATAGGCGAGGGCGGAAGAGGGCGCGGGAGCGGGAGCGGCTTTGGCTGGTCGCTTCAGAGATCCAGGGAGACTTCCCTCATCGATTTGCTTTGGCGGACGGGCGGGTGCTAAGGTCAGAAAATAAAGAGGAGAGTCATTAAAAGGTTTACAACAAGTTCACGGAATCACTACATAGTAAAATGTATGCTTAGATCTTTAAAAGTACGCAACGGATATTAATGCGGTTTTCTCAAATGTATAGAGTGATTCAAGAGTAATGTTTATATGTATAATACATGCATAATATAGTAGAGAAACACTGATCATTTCAGAGGTTTCTAATGTGATGTCGTAAATAAACACATTTTTTTTGCGCTTACTTTGCAAACGCTGGCTTTCCTACGAGATAGATCAAAATAATGTACTACAGTATTGTACACCTTAGAAAGTTCTACAAAAAAGTCCGTGATCGTATATGTCTATCTCTTAGGGATAACCCACAATAACCATTTTTTATTGCTAAGCTGGGGCGGGTTGCTAGTACTTTCATAAAATTCAATTTCTTAGGTAGAAATAGTGAGAAATTAAGAACTCCTAGCCTCCTAAGAGATTGTCTCCTGACCTTTCTTAGAGTCTTGCACGGGAGTCGTAGGCAACTTCTTCCAATTTTTCTTGCCTGAATGATTGCTGGAACTGCTGCTGATGAGGCTCAACCTTGAAGACATGGAAGCAAACCGCGACGGCTTTTTACTTGGACCTGGGGTTTGGAAAGTAAGCTCGGTTATGCGAGCGACTAGACAGCTGTAAACATGCGCGTTGCCGACTCCATAATATAAAGGAGGATTCTCTGATTTGACAGCTAAAGGTAAAAAGGGGCCCGTCCTGCATCGCCCCTGTTCTTTATATCTGAGACAACTTCGGCAGTTTTTATCTATTTTGGTATGACTATTTTCGGATTCAAAAATTCTGCTAGTCTGTCACTAAACTCCACCCATTAAAAGCTGCCAGATGCCCGAACCTAGCAATAAGGATAGAATAGCAATCTAATCAGACGGGTTTTGTTGCTCTCATTATTATGTCATATATATATAACGTGGCCAGCTCTTAGTCCATAACCATTTTGAACCGAGTTTCATCGCTTATCGTAAAAAAAAAACAAAATGTAGGTAATTATTGGTGGTAATATTGCTTTGAAATTATACTTTTTTTAACGTAGCAAATCAACTCGTCAGATCAAAGTGGTCCTTCGAGTCGAGAAGTAAAGTAAAGTAAAGTAAGTAAAGTAAATTTTTATTTGTATAAGTAATATGACTTAAGCGACATTGACTGTGTAGTGAAAAAAACAATCTTTAAGATCATAGACATAAACAAAAATGTATGTGCATCATGGGCAAAAGAGATAAACCTAGTTAATACGGGTAAGCAAGGGAGACCTCCATATTTTGCGCATTGCACAAAGTGTGACTGAGACACTGCCACACATATACTAATTAACCCAAGACCCCGCATAGCCTGGCGACCCCCGCTGCCACGCTCAAAGTAATTTCACTCTATATAGGTGAGAGACTAATATTGGAAGTGACAGTAAACATAGTACGTCTCCATGGCAACCTTTAATGTCTGACTCTCTTACGCGCCACGGAAGAATCGCGAGTTCCCTGTCTAGCATTGCGAGTTCCCCTCCCGCACCCTTTCTTTTTGGCAGCTTAGGTTTCAAAGAAATAACGCGCTAAGAAATAGCGCGCTAATTTGTCACACGACGGAACCTATATTTAATTTGATGGCACAGACTCGAGCGCCTGGTATAGTGGTATTTTTTTAAGATGTCGGAATCTTACTAAGGAGTTCTACCGACAATTGCGACATCTTAAAAAAATCGTACTATACCATATCTCCCTTTTTGTATAAATCAATGTTTAAGATATAGGTTTTATTTGAACTTGAAATGCGATTAACGTATTTTTATTAGTACGTTTAAGATTACTTACGGGATAATGTTTCTTCATCTTCTGAGATTTCTGAAAATCATATTGATACGTGTGAAAAAATTCAAAAATGAAAAATTTAAATTTAAATCTAAGTTTGCCTCGTCCAGAGTTTCCATTGTTATCAGGGCCGTCTTTTCCATAAGGGCACACAGGGCCCGTGCCCAGGGCCCCCATCCTCAGGGGGTCCCCGAAAGTTTTTTTTACAGTCAACGGTGTCCCTACTTGAGCGCCTGGGGGCCCCTGATTCTCAAGTGCCCTAGGGCCCCGTCACGTATTAAGACTGCCTTGATTGTTAATATAGTAGAGTGCGGGAACGCCTTTTTAACCTATAAAAATGACATAAATCACAAGTCCGATTTTATTTTGTGACCTTTTATAATACGTTAAGTACTAATAATAAAGAATATTTTGTATCAATTATTAGCATTGCGCTAGGTATAATACATGTATTTGTTTGCTACACATAGATAAGATTATGTAAGTTTTATTTTTCTCCACCAGGCTATCGCTTTTTACCTACTATTGCAACATAACTTCACATTTTCTAACGGTTTTGTCAAGAGCATATGTCGTCTTAGCCATTTGTAATTCGTTTAGAATTCAAGGTCACTTATATTTTGACAAATTGTTTTCGATTATGCTTAGATAATCTATTGACCAAACTATTATAATACGACAGACGGTGTTGAAGTAGTTGAATGCAATAGTATGGTAAAGGAAAATATGTCTTGTATAATCTTTTCTTGTTGTTATTAACAAATATCTAAATAATACCTAGTGCGACGTCAAAAACTGTTAAAAAATATTTTTTACTATAAGTAATCATATCATATTCTCTAACTAAAAAAGAAAATCGCACTTGTGAGTTATCGAAGCTCAAAACTGTTCGCGTACTGTACTATTACTCAAAGAGTACATCTGAATGTCTGTCAAATTACCAGCTTAACATAACTGGTTTCCTACGAGGCGCTGTTTACCTAAATCTAAGTGTGAAAAGTTCTTCTTCTGAAAAAGCTGGGACAAACGCTAGGAGGACCCAGCTTTTTGCTCTATTGAGCCTAGGGTCCGCTTGGCAACCTAATCCCAGTAATTAGCGTAGGCACTAGTTTTTACGAAAGCGACTGGCATCTGACCTTTCAACCCAGAGGGGAAACTAGGCCTTGTTGGGATTAGATCCGGTTTCCTCACGATGTTTTCCTTCACCGAAAAGCTACTGGTAGGTAGGTATCAAATGAAATTTCGTACATAAGTTCCGAAAAACTCAGTGATACGAGCCGGGGTTTGAACCCGCGATCTTCGGTTTGAAAGTCTGAAGTCTTACCTCTAGGCCACCAGCGCTCTTTTTAAAGTTTGAAAAGTTGAATAGTAATTTTTGGTCTCTTCAAAAGTAGAAGTTTGTTTCTTATGACACTTGAAATTTCTACTGTAGACAGCATAAGCTAGGTATACACGTATTAGAGATCAGTCCACTGGATCTATCTGTCTGATGAATGTACCCGGCTGGTAGATCTATGCGTGCGTATGTATCTCTGCTACAACCCCAACAAAATTCATAAAGATTAAAATCAAAAAGCCATCGAAATGCCGAGATGTCCCAGTAGCGGAAGTTGTTTGTAAGAACTTCACTTCGCTTCGTTCGATAATCAGCCAAAAAAATGGCCCCGCAATGGTACCGCAAGAACAACTCGGGCGGTACTTACTTTGACAGTCTTATTACGGTAAAGACTACACACCACCCACACCACCACATGTCAAAGCAAAAATTAAAAAGTTACAGAAATTGCAGGCTCGATTTCACAACAAAAATGTTGCATACAAATTCCATTTTTGTCGAGGTACAAACTTTTTAAAAACTTCAACAGCCATACAAAATTAAAGGCAAAGGTCCTAAACAGCCGAAACCGCGACTTTTAACTTATCTCAAATAGCTTGCGGTAATTTCAGAAGAAAAATACACTTCCAACTTTTCAATTAAAAAGATATAATGGCGGCAAAACTGGGCGTGTGTACCACGAACATAGAAAATTGTAGTTTCGACTATATCTGTCTCTGTCACACATAATGACAAGCGATGAAGATGGAGATATATGATTCGAATCGAAATTCGATGTTCGTGGTAGCGATCATCCTGTTAACCTAGAGGTTATCCTGAGATACATTATTTAGGTCAATATTGTTTGTTGTCCACCAAAGTGCTGGTATTTGGCTGTTTTGTATATTTTTGAAAAAAGCACTATATTGGACTCGGCGCGAAGGGCCATTGCTGGCTTCGTATTAAATTAAACGGACTCCTAAAGTCGTCCGTTTAAACATAATACTCAGCCCGCAATGTGCTACTTCGCCTCCTCGACAATAATGTACTATTGAGTCTGTACCACCTTAACATTGTTGCTCGAAGGTGTGAGGCATTGATTTATTATGTATTCTACTAGATGTGACATCTAGAATATGTTTTGCGCGCCATGTTTGGCGATTGACAGCTATGACAAAATCAGAGTAGTATAATTTATATAGACTTCACACTTTTGACTTGACATTTGATTTTCACTACATCTTTTGGGACAAAGAATTAGAAATGAAAATTAAAGTTTTGGACTTGGTTTAAAATCAGAGTTTTATTTCATTTAAATAGAATTAAAAATGCATGAATGTATTTCGGATAGATCAACATAGCGCCATACAATGACGAATCTGCTCGCCAGGCATACCCGCCAGACAGATCCACCGGGCAGATGTGAGCGCTTTTTAACCTCCGACGCAAAAAGAAAGGTTTTAGACGTTTAACCGCTATTTGTTTGTCTGTGGCACCGTAGCGCCAAAAATGTTGAACCGTTTTCGAATAAAAACTGTTTTTTTATTCTGTTAAAAACCGGGTTTTTTATTAAAAGATAAAATATATTTATTCTTCAATTTAGGCACATTACAATGCACTTATGAACGTCAGAGAGAAAAAAAAAACTACCTCCGGTTCTAACCCTACACCTCTGACCCGAGAAGAATTATTTATGACCGGCAAGAAACTCGGCGGGACTTATTTTTTCAAAACAGTCATACAGTAATATTCAGGGCCCGGAATTAGGTGAGCTAAAATACCTAAAGTTCGCGAGAGGACATAATATAGAGTGGTTACAACCGGATGAAAATAATATTTTATTTGGATTCCGGGTATTCGATGTTTATTCGGGGACTTGTCGTAATATTGAACGTGATATGTTTTATTATTATGATAAAAACGGGACTTAATCGCGTACGCTTACTTTTATTATTTTCCTGACGTTTCGAGCGTTACGGCACGCTCGAAACGTCAGGAAAATAATAAAAGTAAGTGTACGCGATTAAGTCCCGTTTTTATCATAATAATGAGTGAACATCGTGTAAGTTTAAATCAGTGATATGTTTTGTTTACAGTGCAGCATGTTTAATGTTAGTTTTTAGTAAAAAGGGCTAGACAAAAGAAGGTATGTATAAGATAAGATAAGAAGTCGTTGTAAGACGAATAATATGGGTTTCCCTACAAATTTATTATTATAATGTTAACTTTATGGCTGCAATGTAACCATTTTTCATCATTACGACTATTACTTGCAGTGCCCGGATGAATATCGAATACCCGGAATCCAAATAAAATATTATTTTCATCCGGTTGTAACCACTCTATATTATGTCCTCTCGCGAACTTTAGGTATTTTAGCTCACCTAATTCCGGGCCCTGGTAATATTACATCTTAAAGATACACAATAATGCGTAGTTCTATGAGAAGGCATATCAAAACAGCTTGAGAGACATACAATGTACGTATTGTTTAATTAAAATAAAATAATAATAATAAAATCTAAATCTGATTGCTTCACAAAACGTTTGATATGCTTTCCTATCTGAACTGTGTCCTCTAAATGTTAGATGATTTTGTAGTATTTTCTAGTTTGGGCCATGCATCTTTGTCCGTCATATAGTCCTGGACCCTGTAATAACCCTTTGACATTAAACTTTTTTTCAAATATTTCTTAAGAGCGGGAAATGATAAATTTAAAGCATCGACGGGTAACTTGTTATAAATGTGAATACCTTGACCAAAAAATGACTTATATGCTTTGCGGATACGACAATATTCGATTAAAAAACGTTTTTTTATTCGAAAGCAGGATTTCTAGCGAGTTCTCAAACATGTGTTATCAAATCGGTTCTGCCGATTCGGGGGCTTATGTAAACTTTTAATTTATAATACTTAGTTAAATATAATTACCATGCGGTAGGGGTAGCGGGGGTCGGTCCTCCATTTTACCTCTACTTGATTCAGAATCTACAGCCAAGGCTAAATCACTGGATTCTGAAAACAGAAATTAATATTTAAAAGTGTGTAATTAATAACTATAAAAGTTTCGTGAAACTCTAACATATTAAAAATATTTATAACGGGTTACTCACGTAATTTAAGTCGATTTTTGCTCGACATGTTTCGATCAATTTACGATGACCATTTTGACCAAATTGACCGACACATGTCGAGCAAAAATCGACTTAAATTACGTGAGTAACCCGTTATAAATATTTTTAATGTGTGTAATTAATATTTAAAAGCACCAGTCAAAAAGGTAATACTACAAGCTCTATATATTAACCTCCCATTTTTTTTTCTTTGAAGATTAACCTATTAAATATAGATTATTTTTTGTACAGTCAAGTGCAAAAATACGTATCGAAAAAATCGTCTCATAAATATGGTACTACGCACTTATTACAACGGAATAAGATACTATGGGACATATTTTTGAGTAAGATGAGTACACCCATATTTTTACACTTGACTGTACTAAGCAGAAACGTCTGCTAGCGAAATTTAAATTCTTAAGTAAGCGTCGTGTAAGTGACTATAGCTCAGTTGGTTAGAGAGTTGTGACGCGGTGATTTTTTGCATTTTTCTTTCCATTAAATGTAAAATCCTAATTGAAACCGGTTACGTAATAAAGACAATCTTGATCGAAATCAGTTGTAGGTAGAGTCACCGACAATAGTATCGTCCTGTAGGCGAGTCCAAAATATCATCGGTCGAAATTTAGTTTCGAAGGCGGTCAAATGGGGCAATCCCAATAATATCTGAATCAACCTAAACCATTGTAGATAGAAACTTGAAATTCTGAACATAGTCTCTACAAATATCATAACGCCCCGTTAAAAAAAGAATTTTACGAACATCAACCCCAAATAGGGTGAAAATAGGGTTTAAATTTTTTAACGAATTTACGCAAAGGAAGTCGAGTGCAAAGGGTATTGGATACATAAAATGTGACACTTTTTCGGAAATGGTAATTTTTTTGCTGAAAGCACTTACTTTGTATGTGGGACACCTTCAATATTGTATATTGTATTCGAGCAAAGCGTCCGCCAAATGGTACCTTTTCCAAAAAAAGTGTCACAATTAAATTTACATACTGTTGTAGTTTGCATTGACCACCACCATCTCGTAAATATGGCTATCTCTGTCACACGCCGGGATTGGGTCTTTACTCTTCTTGCATGGCGGCGCGCTATATCTTGCTAAAACAAAGTCCGGTTAGCATTTAATTATTATCGTTAGACACGTAAATGTAAACCGGTAAAAAGCTATATAGAAATTACCGGTTAATTCTCAAACAAAATATATTAATTATTACAACCGATTCGCAATTCTTGTATAAAACGTTACCTATTGGATTTAATAAGGTTATATAGCCCTTGGGTTTAGCCGGGTCATAATATTGTACTAAATATCCTTATAACTCGCTGGTTAATAATAATAGGAGTTACCTCGGTCACTTCTGTCGAATTGGCTACTGGGTGTCATTTTGTCCATCCTACGCCTTGGTTGTGCTGCAAATGAAATTGCTTTTTAAGTAAATAATTCAAAAATCTAATGACGAATTAAATACCTGCTCGTACACTTTTACATATTCTAAAGCATGTAAATCCCCTGGAGTTACGGCAGCCGTTTACTTACTAAGCGGACTGTATGCTACTCCTAGTTTCCCACCGACGTAGTAAGATATTCATGAACGAAAAAGCCAACGCAAAAATTATGGCTCGGAGCTGGTTAAAAAATACCTACCGGTAAATTACCGGTTTGTGTCCCATTTTTTTGCGAACGTAATTTTAACATAAATTAACCCTTTTCTGTATGGATGGTAGAAGGTATGTACATTTTTAGGTATGTCACAAATATTGTATTTTTTACCACAGCTCATCTGAGGGTAGATGAGTACATGGTAGCGCAATAGCGCATATGCGGCGCACTTCTCTCCTGTTATTTACTGCTTACAGCTGGTCACTTTTCCGACTGTTCCGCCATATGAGATTGTCATCCTTTACTCTACCATCCACAGTGTCCATACTCTACCACTTCACTAATAATTTTAAACAAATAAGAACCGACTTTATCTAGCCTCCAGCTTTCCAAAAGCAAATCCTCGAGCTGCTGTAGAAAATACTCAAATCACTATAGGTAAGTAATAGTTGAAGAGTTCCCTCGATTTCTCCAGGATCTCATCATCTGATCCTGACCTGGTTACCATGGGACCAACTGTGAAGTATACTCTTTCAAACAAAAAAAGAATTTTCCAAATCGGTCCAGCCGTCTTCGAATAATCGGTAAACGTATAAAAAAAATTTAGCAAAAACAAAGACCCCGATAAATTGATAACCTGGAGTGCGATTTTTGAATCTCACCAAGTGACTAATTCTCACCGATGTGAGTGATTTCCGAAAGTAAATCACTCACATCGGTGAGAATTAGTCACTTGGTGAGATTCAAAAATCGCACTCCTGCTCCTTCGCAATCTTGAAGTCGGTTGAAAACGTTTTCGCTGTATTGTAAGAGTTGAAAATTTTAATTGTTATTAAAGACTTAGTGTGCAAAGGGTTTAACCGGTTTATTCGACAAGCAGTGGATGAAGTAGTTACCTTTTTTTCTGAAGTAGCAAAGGGCTATTGTTTGACCAATAATGATGAGAAGCACTATGATACCTAATGTTACTCCGCCGACGATGTACCACTTATAAGCTGAAAAAAGTGTTAAAATGTTCATAATAAAATCTTATCAAATAAATATGTAATTTACTTTTTTTACGCGTCAGTACAATACATATGCAAGAAATGTGAAGACTCATGAAACTGGCAGAAACAAAATTGGAAACTATTTCTTTTGAAATAAAATAAAAACTCAAAGTTCTTGGTTTATTTTTGTTTTTGGAATTTAGTATGCAAGTTACTTCACTAGAGTACTCGTACAAACTACAAACAAAGAAAAAAATAATTTGTTGTTTATGTTTGACAACCTAATCCCATGAATTGGCGTAGGCACTAGATTTTACGAAAGCGACTGCCATCTGACCTTCCAACCTAGACGGGAAACTAGGCCTTATCGGGATTAGGTCCGGTTTGTAAATATGAAAGCGACTGGTAAATATGAAATGATATTCCGTTCATAAGTTCCGAAAAACTCAGTGGTACGAGACGGGATTTTTAAGTTTTTTTATAGTATAATATTTGTTTGTTTATGCCTTACTTATTCTATTCATAACTATATTTTTTAGAGCGGAAAGGCATGTCTTTTAATTCTCATAATTGGCTACTTTCCTGGGTAAAAAAAATATAATTCTATTTAGTCCGTCAGTTGGATTATCAAAAAATATTGGACACGTATTTTTTATTTTGTCAATCAAACAAAAATTGGTGAAGATATAGCCCGTTAAAGTTCCGCGTGACGTCACATTATACTAAAAATTGTACTAAAATGTGACGTCACGCGGAACTTTAACGGGCTATATCTTCACCAACTATTGTTTGATTGAAAAAATAAAAAATACGTGTCCAATATTTTTTGATAATCTAACTGACGGACTAAATATTTTTTTTTAGGAAAGTAGCCAATTGTAATACCCTGTATTCAAACTTACTTTCCATGAAAGATTTATTTTGAACGGATGGGGCGGATGTCGTTGTCGGTGCATAATATGAATCTGAAACAATTACATTAAAATTAGACTAATTTATTATATAAGGTCCAACAAATATTCAGGTGACAAAAAAACTTTTCACTTGAAAAACAAATTTGGTTTTGTTTTGAGGGTCAGCCGGATGATATGACGTGTCCCATACAAAAAAAAATTTTTCGCTTCCAAAATTTTTTCTGCTACTTTTTCTAAGTTGCAACACGATACCAATTATGCCCGTAAACGGATCACCACTGTTTTTGTTACACTCTGTATTGATTAAGGAAAATAATAATATTTTTTTCATAATTATTTTACATGTTTTTTAAAGTGGGGCATTCCACCCATACAATAGTATGTTATTCAATCAAATACAAACATTACACTTAATTACATTAAACATTACACTTTAAAAAACATGTAAAATAATTATGAGTTGAAAGCAGCGCCATCTATTATTTCCGTTGTGACACTTGCAATAGGGTCGGCGGGAAGGGTATCTAACTCTAGTAGTTAGCACCTAGATGTCGCTTACGGCTGCTATAAAGTCGATGTAAAAATAAATGGAAAAAGATGATTGAAGGCATTGAGAATTTCGTCAACTTAGTAACTTTACCCATAGCTTAATTGGTAAAGCGATCGAGCCCCGGTAAGGCGTATCGATGCAAGTTCAAGTCTTGCTGGGTTGATTATTTTTTCAATGTTAACAATGTTTGTGTTTGATTGAATAACATAATATTTTTTTCCTTTTGGGATTCACGGGCCTATACATCCTGGTCCTCTAATAGGCGTGGGGACATAGATCCAGCATGTAGTGGCCCTTTGGTGAGTTTTGTTATGTTCCGCACCTGCTAGAACCCATTCAAGAGTAAATACGTATCAATAGATTCGATATCTGTGAACCGGTCCCAGCAGGCGTTGGAGTTATCCATACTAATATTATAAATGGGAAAGTGTATGTGTGTGTTTGTTTGTCCGTCTTTCAGGGCAAAACGGGGCGACGAATTGACGTGATCTTTTAAGTGGAGATAGTTGAAGGGATGGAGAGTGACATAGGCTACTTTTTGTCTCTTTCTAACCCCTCACTTCCCTAAAATGGGGGGTGGAAGTTTGTATGGTTTGTTACCCCGAATTTAACGCGACCGAAGCCGCGGGCAAAAGCTAGTTGTAAATAAAATGGAAAGAGTACGGGGTATGGACGGTATGGTGTTGAAGATTGGTAGGGTCGAAGATTGGAGAATGTTATAAACACGTTTCCGAGGCAGGCGGTAACTTAATATTATTTCAATGTTATTTTTAAATGTTTTATTAAGTATTGGATATTTATTGTTTTTAGTTTTAGGTTATTGACACTTTTGATTTTACTGGCAACATACACTTTTGTTTGTAGTCTTAATGCTTAGAATTATACAAAAAAAAAGTGTAGTAAATATTTGCATTAAGTACAATGAAATTTTTCTAATCTCAATTTTCGAAATAATTAATAGGCAAGATATAGCATGATTATTTTAGGATATCCGAATTGTAGGTAGAACTCTTTAGTAAGATCCCACAATCTTAAAAAAATACCACTATAATAGTCTTAGACAATTCAATCAACCGGAGCGGCCACGGCGGTGACAGGCATTCCCCTCTGCCGAAAACATATGACCAGTAATCATACTGACGTTTATCTGACGTGGCTATTTATACGTTACCTTCGAATAACCATACATTTGACGTTACCCTCCTCCGCAAAAATCGGCAGACTTTTTTGTATAGAAAATGACAGACATGGCCGCTCCGATTGGTTGAATTTTTTAAGATGATAGTCCTTTAAAATGTACGTACTTAATCCAGAAGATTGCCATTTGGTGAGTTGCTATGCCGACATTATAAATATTATAATTTATAAATAAATACAATTGTACATATGCTAGCATCGGACTTTGATACCTGACTCGTTTAGATAACTTTGTATGCCTAGTTTTAATTACAACAATGAAATAAATTGAATTTACCTTATGATATTATTGCTTTTAACATTAAATGTAAATTGTTCAATGTCTCTGTCGTTTAGCTGTTTATGTAACTTCCTAATATCCATACCAATATTATGAATGCGAAAGTCTGTCTGTTACCTCTTCACGCTTAAACCGCTGAACCAATTTAGATGAAATTTGGTATGAAGATAGTTTGAGTCCCGGGGAAGGACATAGGATAGTAATCCAATCATTGGGGAATCATCTCCATACATTGCCTTACAAAAGGTGGAGTAGAAAATATTTTAATGGTTAGTGGTAGGCTATAGGGTAGTAATTAAAATACTAGATTTGAGACCTTGAGGGGGGGGGGGGGGGTGCGCGGCCGCCATCTTGGTTTAAAGGTGCCAAAAGTCCGTCTTTGAACCTTGGCGCTTAAACGGTTATCACTTATCAGTATGCCTAAAAATTATAAGGACTCAATTTTTTTTTGTATTTGTATTTATTCTGTACGTCTTATAAGATACAAAGTTACAGGAAGGAAAAAATTACTCATACTCATTGTCTTTATACTTCTCGTAGACATTTTTGTCATAAAGTCAACTGTTCAAGCATTATGTAAAAAACGCTAAGGCCTATACGATATTTTAATAATAACTTGACGGTTATATGAAGTTTAAAAAAATAAAAATATTTTCAAGCACTTTCTTTAAAAAATTTTTTTTTTTGTATGAAAGCATATGTTTTTTGTCAAATTTAAATTCATTATACCCGAATTAATCGATAGGTATACCTGACAACGCCTAGTAGTATTTTATGATGAGTAATAGAACATTGATTTTGTGTGTGAGACTTACTACTTTCACCCCCTCTATATGCGCTCTAGGGGTGAATTCAACTTTTAAATATCTTTTAAAAGAATCATAAGAAGATGACAAAACTGTGGTAGAGACTTAATTTCCTTATCTCGAAGCACAAAACTTTGAAGCTAATAAATAAAATTCTTATGATATAAGAAAATATACACTTTTTCACCCCCTGTATCTATATATCTGTAAGACTTACAGATGTATTGTGTATGGAAATATTGTAGACAATTTTATCTTCTTCATACGTTCCATAGACATTTTAGGCATTATGATAACCGTTTAAGCGCCAAGGTTCAAAAACGGACTTATGGCACGTTTAAACCAAGATGGCGGCCAACGCACCCCCCCCCCCCTCAAGGTCTCAAATCTAGTATTTTAATAACCACCCTATAGCCTACCAATAACCATTAAAACATTTTCTACTCCACCTTTTGTAAGGCAAATGCTCCATATAACCGTTGCCTTACAAAAGGTGGAGTAGAAAATGTTTTAATGGTTATTGGTAGGCTATAGGGTGGTTATTAAAATACTAGATTTGAGACCTTGAGGGGGGGGGGGGTGCGTTGGCCGCCATCTTGGTTTAAACGTGCCATAAGTCCGTTTTTGAACCTTGGCGCTTAAACGGTTATCATAATGCCTAAAATGTCTATGGAACGTATGAAGAAGATAAAATTGTCTATAGTTATAGCTATTGCGCTATAGTTTTTATCCCAGAAATCATCTCTTAAGGGGATGAAAAAGGGGTGGAAGTTTGTATGGAATTATTGCTCACTGTAGACGTAAAATAGCATGTGTGCTAAATTAAGATTTACTATGAGATTTTACTAAGGCGATTCATAATTCCTTATGGCGAATGTTGATCCCACGCAAGTCCCACGCAGACGAAGTCGGGGGCAAAAGCTAGTACTTAAATAATTAGCCTAATCACTTAGGAGGCAAACGAACAGACGAATCATCTGACGGTAAGCAGTTACCGGCGCCCATGGACGCCCGCAACAAAGGAGGGCTACAAGTTTAATCTAACTACTAACCCCTTATTCAGAAACGTCGCTCAGGCTTCAATTAGTTAATTTATATTTTGTCTGTCTCTAACAAACACAACTGTCAAAGTGACAGATAAAGACACAACTTAAATTAACAATAGGCTACTTTCCTTTGAAGTCAAATCAGCTACTACTCTTCAGGAAACGTCAAAACGATTTGTTACTATGGGGACTAATATTGTGACGTCATAATAATATATGATAAATGAAGGGTACACGGAAATAACATGTCTAGTCACATTGACAACATTTTGAGTTAAGTATAGCGCTTTTAAAATTTGGAACGATTCAATTAACCATACTATTTTATATTTAGAAGTAGATATACGTTAAAATTTACATCTGTAACAGAAGTTGTTACTAATAGTTCATTGCAAGCTCTACATTTTGATATAAAAATCTCATTTTACAAAAAAAGTGACTAGACATGTTCTTTCCGTGTACCCTTCAAATACTCCTTTATAAAAGTTGAAACCATTATAAAATCATTTAAAGCGCAACCACATGTTACATCTGGATTTTCCCGTGTATTTTTGAAATTTGCATTTTATGAATGCAACGACACAATTAAGTGTATCTATAATGACCTCCTAGCCTAGTTGGTAGTGACTGCCTATGAAGCAGGAGGTCCCGGGTTCGAATCCTGGTCAGGGCATTTATTTGTGTTTTTATCGCAGATATTTGTTCCTGAGTTATGGATGTTATCTACGTATTTAAGTATTTATCTATATCTATCTATTATATATAGCGTCGTCTAGTACCCACAAAACAAGCCATATTGAGCTTACTGTGGGACTAGGTTGATTTGTGTAAGATTGTCCCATAATATTTATTTATTTATTTATTTATCTATTGGATAGTACCCAATTGAGGCTGGTGAGACGTTTAATGAATAAGGGGGACTATTATCCATCTATTATATATATCGTGCGTGGCCTTGTACCTACAACACAAGCCTTATTAAGCTGTGGGACGAGGTAAATTTGTGTAAGACTG
Organism: Pammene aurita; assembly: GCA_947086415.1. Taxonomy (NCBI): domain Eukaryota; kingdom Metazoa; phylum Arthropoda; class Insecta; order Lepidoptera; family Tortricidae; genus Pammene; species Pammene aurita. The sequence goes on along the minus strand of OX352316.1, from coordinate 8,928,894 downwards.
TCCCATAATAATCTATTCATTTTATTTTTAATAATAATAACGTGTATGTGATGCATGCAGAAAAGTCACAATCTGTTAAAAAAGCTACATATTTTCTAATCCGATTTGTAAAAATCATCTCTAACAATCAAACGCACTGAACTTTGCAAAAAAAAACGGAATTCAAAAACGGAAAGTGGAATCAATATAGCACGGCCGGAGACCGCAAGATCTGCTACGTTACGTGGTACAAAGATAAACCCCATGGCACATCTTCATAAAAGTCATTGCTGAGTTCCGAAAAAATAGTTAAAAAAATTAGGATTGGCCGAAAGCATAAAAAAGTACCACTTCCGGTGTAAAAAATGGATGGTATTTACGTACGTTATTTGATATAAAGATGACACCATGCAGGAACTGGCAGACCGGGTTTTTCTGTACCTACATACAAATTGCTGTTTGTTGCCACAAGTGTCATCTTTATATCAAATGACGTAGGTAAATACCATAAATTTTTTACACCGGAAGTTGTACTTTTTTGTGCTTTCAGCCAAGTCAATTTTTTTTACCATTTTTTCGGAACTCAGCATCACTTTTTTGAACATGTGCCATGGGGCTTATCTTTGTATCACGTAACGTAGCAGATTTTGAGGTCCCCGTTTGTACTAATAAGGAAGTTAGAAAGAAATAAAATAAATATTAGATATTATGGGACCATCTTACACAAATCGATATAGACCCACAGTATGCTAATTATGGCTTGTGTTGTGGGTACTAGACGACGATTATATATAATAAATAAATACTTATATACATAAAGAACCTCCATAACTCAGGATTGTGTGATAAACTCACAAATAAATGCCCTTATCAGGATTCGAACCCGGGACCTTATGCTTCGTAGGCAGGGTCACTACCGACTGGGCTAGGAGGCCGTTAAACTAACTAGACTATATTTCGTCAATTACTTAACTATTTAATACAGGAAAGCGGTACATGAAACATTTAGGTACAAACTAACATTTTTTTTTACATAATGATGATTATTGGTACTTTTATTACCATGAGACCATGACTTTGTTTATTATTATTTATTTAATATTTTTATGTATAATGTTGTTACATTAATTTAATTGATAATGTTGGTGTTAATTTTAATAAAAAAAAATTATTGACAGGGTTATGTATGCAGCGTGGGTAGACCCCCGCAAGGTGGACTGATGACCTGGTGAAGGTCGCGGGAGTCCGCTGGATGCGGGTGGCGCAGGACCGGTCATTGTGGCACTCTTTGGGGGAGGCCTATGTCCAGCAGTGGACGTCTTTCGGCTGATATGATGATGATGATGTAAATACTGCATGCATTTTATATTACTATTTATTGTATAGGGTATATTACTAGGTTGATATTAATTGTAAATATATCGATTAAGTATTTAATTTTCAAACACGATGTAAAAATTGTTTTTGAATAATATAAGAATAATAACACTTTATTTATTACTAATAATTTACCATTGCCTATTAGTCCCTATTAATTTAGTTCATACAAAAAATTTGAAAAATTACCATTAGTTCCATTTGACGTCGTCCATTGGTAATCCCACTCACCCTCACCACTCACGTCATTATTAATTAAAGTAATTAATTGTAACATTTGCACGTATACAACTGTGTACTACTTAAACAATTACAACACTGAGTTATACTTGAATCTACAGCTTCATACTAAAGGTGTGTATAGATGACGCAATTTCGACGCGGAAATCGTATACAACTTCGATACATTGCCGTCTAGGTAGGCACAATGAAATCAATCGATAGATAAAATGCTGCAATGTATTGAAAATCACAGGAGATTTGTTGCGCGGGGATCCTGCCTTTTCGCCGAATAACGTTTCTCAAACTGTTTCATTTGCCAACTGTGTCATTTGGCATACTGCATTTTTTTCTGGAACTGTATACTTTTCAGGGTTTGTTTTATAATCATAGTGTAGAGCCATATAGGTTAGTTTAGGTTTGCTTTATAACAATCCTGAAATTATTAAAGTTTCGGAAAAAAAAGCAATATGCCAAATGACACAGTTGGCAAATGAAACAGTTTCGCAAACGTTATTCGGCGAACCGTTGCGTGATCAATATGGGCCTTAAAACCTAGTACTTAACTACTTACCGAAGGCGTAAAAAAATACTAATTTTCCATAATTTGTAATAGTTGGCTTTATTTCTACTGGAATGTTAAACTTGATCAATACAATAACAATTTTCCTACAGTTTTTTTTTTCAGTTTTGTAACGAAATTTTTTTTTACATTTATTTTTTATAGACCATCGCGTTTTTGTGTCTTTATATAATTGGTCTAGGATAGAAGGATTCAGGAAAAGAGAGTTTTTGGAAAAAATAACTACCATTGACGTGATAAAACAACGGTATTTACTTTGTAGTATTATGTTTGAGTGTGACAGGATAAAATATGTAAGTAAATACGGTTTTCCCTGAGTCATTGGTACCTATAGATGATTTAAAATTAAAGGAGTATTACACGGTAAAGTCCATCGGTGTCCCGTACAGCCGCCATCAGATATATCGGAGCGGCCAAGGTGGTCACAAATATCTGAACAACGCTCTCTCTCTATCTATCTCTATCTCTATTGTCAAGGCGATAAAGTCCATGTTCAGATATTTTTGAGTACGTTGGCCACTCCGATATATTTGATGGCGACTACAAACGCGAATATTTCCAAATTGATCGATTTTGTAGTCCCTATTTCTGAGATAAAAGATTCAAAATATGTTTACTAATATGAATAATAAATTATATTATATGGCAAATTATCACTTTTCAAACTATTTTACCCATAGTTTCATTTGGCAGAATCATCAGATGGCATAATATCGTTTCGCATATACCTATTTTTCGCGTATTTTTATTTGGCATACTAACCTATGCCAAATGAAAATTCGTCCAAATAAAATATACGAAAAATTCATTTGCAGAAAGTTGAGTTGCATACCAACGTTTACGTTGGTATGCAACTCAACTTTCTGCAATAGCCGATATTAATCGAATATCGAATTTGGGAAATGAAATTAGGCGAAATGATTTTCGGCGAAATGGCAGTACACCGGTCAACATATTTATATCATATTTAATTGCATCTAAAAATTGCAAAGATAAAGGGGTTTGGGTAACTTTGTATGGATTAGTGGCGTCATTTTTTTTTTAGCGGCCATCGTTTTTTTTCCGCCTATTATGTAGCACTACCTTAGACTAGCATATCTGAAAAATAAGTTTTGCCGTAAGTAATATCGGAGCTAAGATATAGCCCTTGAAACAATGTTATTGGACAAGTGAATATACCTAACTCCGACAGGTTAAAGAGACAGTAGGCGACTAATTTTCGCAAAACTGCCGACGGGGCCCACTTAATAGAGGTGCCCAACGCTGATAACAGGAGAGCAGCTGACAGTCTACGGGAGAGATTGGAGGCCCTTGTGGGGGATGATGCACGGGTGTACAGGCCTGTGAAAATGGCTGGTCTGAGGGTGGCAAACCTGAACGAGGCGGCAATGCCAGACGCCGTGGCAGCGGCTATAGCGGCCAAGGGCGGGTGCAGTGTGGCGGAAGTGAAGGTGGGCACAATCCGCGCTTCCTTCAATGGCTCAGGGTCGACACTCGTCAAGTGCCCTGCGACGTGGCCAAAAGGGTGATGGACGCTGGGGGAAGATTATCAGTGGGATGGTCAAGCGCGGTAGTGCAGGCCCTGGATCCGGCACCGCTCCGCTGCTACAGGTGTATAGGAACGGGGCACACGAGAACAAAGTGTCCGTCACCGGTAGACCGCGGCAATCTGTGTGTCCGGTGTAGTAAGCCGGGGCATAAAATAGCTGAGTGCACGGCGGAACTTGCGTTCTGTGCTGCGTGCCACCAGGCAAAGCGCCCAGCCGGACATTTAATGGGTGGGCTGGCATGCAATCCACCTCAGACCAGAGGCAAGCTAAGTCCCGAACGAGCCCCGGGGCGCAGCCAAGAAAGTGCCAGTCAGGCCGACGAGGGAGAGAATGATATGGAGAGCTGATGCCGCCACACCAATTAGAAATTCTTCAGTGCAATGGCAACCACGCTGTCAGAGCCCAGGACTTGCTCATGCAGCATATGGCAGAGTGGCACATTGACTTGGTTGTGGTGGCGGAGCCGTATGCGGTCCCTCCGAGGCCGCATTGGTACGGGTCGTTGGATATGACGGCGGCGATAGTGGTACCTGCGGTGGGCAGCCTGGCTCCCCTAACAGGAGTCGAGAGAGGACAAGGTTTCGCGGCGGCTAAATGGGGACAAATCCTGGTTATTGGAGTGTATTTCTCACCCAATCGGCCGCTGCGAGAATTTGAGACATTTCTTGGCTCGCTTGAGGGCGTCATCCGTAGGGCTGCCCCAACGCAGGTGATGGTGATTGGCGACCTCAATGCCAAGAACCAAGCATGGGGTGCTGTCGCTACGAATCCGAAGGGGGGCAAGCTCCATGACTGGGTGATAGCGATGGGGCTGGACACGCTAAACCGGGGACGGATAAATACGTGCGTGCGCTGGAATGGGGGGGTCTATTGTGGACGTCTCCTTTGCGACCCCCGCCATTGCGGCACGTGTTTCTTATTGGCGTGTCCTCGAGGAGGTAGAGACCCTCTCCGATCATCTCTACATCCAGATGAGGGTCTCCCCAGCGTTAGCCACTGCTCCAACTGGTGCTGGTGCAGGTGCTAGGGCCGGTGGTTTCCCAAGGTGGGCGCTATCCGCCCTTGATCGGGAAATGGTAGATGAGGCGGCAATGATCGAAGCTTGGTGTGCCCCTCCGGTGGACAGAGCCGATGTAGAGGATAAGGCCGAAAGATTCAGAGCAACCCTGACGGCGGTGTGCGATGCGGCAATGCCCCGGGCTAGGCGGTTTGCGGGTAAGCGCCAAGTGTATTGGTGGTCGGAGGAGGTTGCTGCGCTTCGTACCGCCTGTAACAGAGCCCGCCGCGCCTACAGCCGCTGCCGAAGGAGGAGGCATACCGCGCAGGAGGAGGAAACGCTTCGCGTGGCCCTCAAGGAGGCAAGGGAGGCCCTTAAGGTCAATATAGCCCACAGGAAGGACGAAGCGTGGAAGGAGCTTGTCGCAGATAGCTTAAAATTACTGTTGTTTTTGTGTAACTAGATCTAAGTTAATCATTTTCTCGATTTATACCAATTTGTTTGTTTTAATAACGTGTATAAATATTGTGTTTCTATGTCTAGTTCCTAAGTATTATCTGTGTCTAATTTTATTGAAATTGTGTCGTAATACCCAAAATGTCTAGATTGTAAGAATTTTGTACTTAACTACGAAGAAATGTCCCATAATAATATAGATTTACACCCTCCTACAACCATGTAATAGTTTAAGATTATTGGCAAATAAACGAAAGACTTACACGGCACATACCAGCCACTAGTACGAGCACGCTAGAAAACCCATAAAAGAGGTCAGCACTCGTACTCGTTGCTCATTCACTTCTCACCGCTCACTTCTACAACTACTCCCAGCGGGGAAACACCTGCAACTACACTGCTCAAATGTTTTACAATTCTAAATAAGTGTTTTTATTCATCTCCCTACATGACCTGGTAAATGGTACAGCGGGTCAGCGCTGCTTGGTTCGACGTGGTAATCCGGTCTGCACACACCAGCTGGTCCTTCGAGCTCCGGATATCAGAAAACTGCGGCCAATTGAAGAAAGAAACAAGTACGCGCTGAGCTGGATTAATTTCGCTCAGAATCTCCATACGGTGTCCGGCTTAACCGCTGATATACCTGCCCGCTTTCGCGGAAGAGCCCTGTGCTATTTATCAGCTTGCTGGACGGACCGCTCGTGTAGAGGCCATACTCCACGTTCGTGTCCTGGCAACTTTCGTTGCAACGTCACATGGTTGACGTCTTCACACTGCTTTCGGACGCTCTGGCACTTGCACTTAGCCTTTGCGCGAGATTCAGTGCATCAGGGATTAACGCCCACGAGTAAGTAAAGTGAACGTAGGGCCGCTTTCACTGCACTAGGCAGTGTCAGCCATTAGGTTTTAGGTAGGTAAGGTTAGGGAACCCCACGTGCGTCAAGAAGCAAGAAGAAAGAAGAAGATGTCCGATCATACGCTCAAGATGTCTCTTCGCTCACACAAGGGACAACCCTCCAGAGCCGTTACCCCGCCGTCTGGTGAAACAACCTTCGGCGATACCAATACATGGGACAAAGGCACCACCAGCACTCTTGGCGATGGTCCTAGTGTCGAACCGCGTTTACAGCCGCCGCCGGCAATAGCGCCGGCGCCCGCTTATTCGGAAATATCGGAAGACGAGGCGGAAAAGACGTTAGTTAAAAGTCCACCGGGGACATCGTGTAAACCTAACACGTCCGCCGGGGAAAAAGACCGCTTTTCTCAGTGCGGCGACCGCGGTAGTAAAAAAGTGCGCGAAAATCGAAGTGTGTATAGTGAAAAGTGCGACGAAAAGTTAGCTCTGTTGCTAGCGGAACTCGAGGTTCATAAAGCCGCCCTCGCCGTTGCTAATAAAGAGACGGAAACTGCCAAGTTAAGGCTACAGATTGCCCAGCATGAGGCGCAATCTGTTAGCGGTAAGTCCGAACCTCTTGTCGAAAAAGACGAGCAACGCGTGAGGAATTGGGTAGAACGACAGTCCCAGCTAGATCAGAGCAATTACGTAACTAAAAATGAAGCGTCCGCGTTACACACAATACGTAATTTCGCCTCTAGCGCGCCGGCACCCAGCGCCCCCGCGCCCCGCGAGCCGCATATGAGTACTCATCGCCCGCCGCGAGATGTGTCTAGTCAGTATGCGCCCCTTATGCATAGGCCACCCGAATTACCCGCTTTCGACGGTAATATCACAGAATGGATCGCATTCCGTGCCGAATTTAACGATACCGCGCCCATGTTTAGTTACGTAAATAACGTCAGTCGAATTAGGCGCGCGTTGAAAGGTGAAGCGCGTACCGCGGTGAAATCCATAATGTATACCGTCCAGGATCCATACGAGATAATGGAGGCCTTAGAGAGGCAGTTCGGGGAGCCTGAAGAGATCGTGTTGACTGAGCTACATAATGTTAAACGCATGCCGCGCCTAGCCGAAGATAACAGTAATATCGTGTCTTTTGCCGCGCACGTCGCAAATGCAGTAGCGACAATAAAATCATTAAAGCAAGAAAAATACTTGTACGCGCCAGAGCTAGTCAACAAGATCGTCGATAAGTTGAACCTTATTGTTAGGTACGAATGGGGCAAGTTCAAACAAGCTAATTTGAACTCGCCCGATTTAGTCGCGATATCAGAATTTCTGCTAGAAATTAGTTCCGCGGCTAAAAGAACGAGTCGTCATCGAGGTCCGAAGCCGAAAAATGCCGTGAACACGGTTTCCTTTGAGCTGGACAATAGGTCAGGGCGTCATACCGCCCCCACCCGTACTCCCGCCCCCGTGTTCTCCCGCGACTATTCGAGCGACTCCAACGACAGCTACCAGAGCACTCGCCCGCGAAATAGAGTAGATAGAGCTCACACGGGGGAGTATAGGTCGCCGACGGTAGCTCAAACGAAGCCCCGCGAGGCTAAAAGGCCCGCGTATACGGGGACCAAGCCCAAACAACATTCGGTACCAGCACGATTTACGTCACGTGATAAGTGTCTAATATGTCATAATCATGAACACAAAGTGGAAGCGTGTACTAAATTTTTGAATGCATCGGTAACCGAACGTTGGGATTGGGCGAAAAACGAAAAGCTGTGCTATAAATGTCTAGGCGCGGCGCACCGTGGTCGCTTCAAATGCAGGTATGTGGCTTGCGGAGTGCAACAGTGCGAAGCCGGGCATCACAGGTTACTACACGGTTTGAACGCATCTAAAGCGCCCGTGGAAGACAAAAAAGTCAGTAACGTTCACGCGATTAGAATAGCGCCCACGTTTTTGAAAATGATGCCCGTAGAGGTTACGGGCCCACTAGGTACTACGCAAGCCTTAGCCCTGTTAGATGAAGGGGCGGCCCTTAGTTTGATTTCACACGAAACAGCCGATCGTATAATGGTCCGAGAGCGGGGAGAAACGCTCGACATAGAAGGTATAGGTGGGAGCGTGAGCGATCCGGACTCTTGTAACGTGCGATTCGCAATCCGCGGCTTTTGCAGTAGGCATCTAGAAATGATGGAAGCGCTTACCATCAATCGATTGAACGTAGGAGCGCAAGGCGTCTCCAAAAACATAGTCGCGCAGTGCGACCATTTAGCCGACATAGCCGAGGAGCTGTGTTACGATTCTGCCGCGCCTTCAATAATTATAGGTCAAGATAATTGGCATTTGATAGTGACGCGCCAAATTATCAGCGGTAAATCGCACCTCCTGGTAGCTAGTTTGACGCGGCTAGGATGGTCACTGCACGGACCACATAGGTCATCGGAGGCAACCGTAGCGTTTGTAGGCCACATGGGGCCACAAACGGCCGACGATGAAGCTTTAGCTCTCATGAAGGAACATTTCGATATCGAGTCACTAGGGGTAGTTAAAAAGTTACCTCGGGCCGATCCCGATCAAAGAGCAATAGATTTACTAGAAGCGACATGTGAAAAAATCCCCGGGGAAGATAGGTTCCGAGCGGGTTTGTTATGGCGTACCGATAACGAAGAATTGCCAAATAATAAAGCGCACGCGTTACGGCGGCTGTACAGCCTGGAAAACAAGTTAGATCGCGACCCTATTCTGAAAATCGAGTATACTAAGCACATAAATAACCTGTTAGACAAAGGTTACGCGGAAAAAGTAGACTCGCCGCCTCCGCAGGACGCGCCTAGGGCATGGTACTTGGCGCATTTCGCAACGTTTCATCCGCAGCGCGGAAAAATGCGCGTAGTTTGGGACGCAGCCGCTACCGCGTACGGTAGGTCGCTAAATAGTGCTCTTCTAGCGGGTCCTGATCTGTTAGAATCCTTATTCGGCGTGTTAGTCCGTTTTAGGGAAGGCAGGACCGCGGTAATAGCCGACATTAAAGAAATGTTCCTGCAGATAGAGATTGCAGAACGCGATCGAGATTCGTTACGTTTTGTTTGGCGGGGGGAGGACCGCTCAGCCTCACCGCAAGAATATAGGATGAAAAGACTGATATTCGGGTCCGCGGCTTCGCCGACGACGGCATTGTACGTCAAAAACAAAAACGCATACATGCGAAAGAATTTCCGATCGCCGCTGAGAAAACTATAAAAAGCACGTATATGGACGACTTAGTCGTAGCTTTTGACCAGTGTGAGAGCGACGTTAGGCGCATAGTAAACGAAATTTACGCGCTTAATTTACGCGCGTCGTTCGAGCTCCGCGGGTTCGCCTCTAACAACCCAAACGTAATTTCTGACGTAGTTCCTAGCAAAGAGGATACGTCCCTCATCGGGGGAGGCGAAAGCGAGCGCACATTAGGCTTAAAATGGAACCATCGACGCGACACGTTAGGGTTTAACGTAAATTTACGCAACACGCCCGAAGACGTGCTCAACGGTACGAAATTACCCACTAAACGACAGGTGACGAGTAGCGCGATGTCGATATTCGATCCCATAGGCTACGTAAGCCCGATCTCTGTCTTAGGGAAGGCATTGATGCAGGAAGTCTGGCGTACAGGGATAGGCTGGGATACCGTTATACCCACCTCGCTCGCACCCGCGTGGAATTCATTCGTGAGTAATATTCAGCAACTTAGGGAGTTAGAAATACCGCGATACGTACCCGCGAGAAATAGAGAGGCCGACATGCACGTTTTTTGCGACGCTAGCGAAAAGATATACGCCGCCGCGATATACTTAGTTAGCGAAGGCCCGGACGGACAAAAGTCCGCAGCCTTAGTAGCCGCCAAGGCGCGAGTCGCACCGTTGCGTATTGTCAGCATTCCTAGGTTAGAATTGCAAGGTTGTGTGCTAGCGACACGGCTAGCCGACACAGTAGTAAAGGAGTCCGATTATGTCATTAAACATAGGTATTTCTGGAGCGACGCTCGGACAGCGTTATCCTGGATAAGGTCGGATCCACGTCGGTACAAAAGCTTTGTCGCACATAGAGTAGCCGAAATAGAAAACACAACTAAACCTACCGATTGGCGTTGGGTACCTAGCGCGTTAAACGTCGCCGACGACGCTACTAAGGGCGTCCCGGCCCAGTTCGGAGCTAACCACCGGTGGTTTATAGGGCCTGATTTTATACGGCAAGCCGAGGAGCATTGGCCGCGCGAGAAAACAGTAGAGCCCGTCGTAGAAACGTGCGAAGAGCGCGTCATAAAACCGGTTTGCTCTGTAAATACCGTTCAAAACAAGTTCGCATACTTGCCCGAGACATGTAGATTCTCGAAGTTCACTAGTTCGCACTACGGCCAGAGTTTTGATTGCTGCCGAGGTATTCAAAGCCAGATTGTCTGTCAATAGAAATCCAGAAACAGAAATGAATAACAGACACATAAGTCTAGCGGAGATACTGCTGATTAAACGGAGCCAAAATGAGTCGTATGCCGAAGAGATACGACTAATGGAAGCCGGGCGCGCGCTGCCGAGGAAGTCTGCATTACATCGAGTTGCTATGAAGCTTGATAAGAACGGAATAATTGTGCTAGATGCCCGAATAGACAGAGACGAAGCCCATATACCTGTCTTGCACGCTAAGGAGGCATTTACCAAGCTGTTGATCCATCATTTCCACGCACTTTTCAACCACGGAAATCATGCGACGGTGATCAACGAATTGAAGCAAAGATATTACATAGTCGGACTGCGCGGTACAATTCGTTATCTGACGAATAAGTGTCAATGGTGTCGGACCTATAAAGGAGCTACCCTCAAGGTTCCTGTAGGCGACCTACCGCCAGAGAGGCTCAAGGCGAATCAACCGCCATTTACCGCAGCAGCCGTAGATTTGTTCGGTCCTATGCAAATTGTCATAGGCCGCCGCCGAGAAAAGCGATGGGGCGTCCTTTACACGTGCCTCACCACTAGAGCCGTGCACCTAGAGCTAGCCGCCTCCCTATCGGCAGCCTCTATGATCCTATCGCTACGAAGAATGATGTCTCGACGCGGCGCACCCACCGTTCTGTACTCAGATAACGCCACAAACTTTTACGGCGCAGAACGCGAGCTATCAGAGGCCAAAAACTCTCTGCCCGATAGTCTCAAACAATTTATGACCGAACGACGCATGATCTGGAAGAAGATCCCGCCTGGCAACCCCTCCGCCGGCGGGGCTTGGGAGCGTCTAGTCGGAAGCGTGAAAACAGCTCTGAAAGTCACGCTAAAAGACAGAGCACCCCATGAAGAAGTTCTCCATACGCTACTGCTGGAAGCTGAACACCTGGTAAACTCCAGAACGCTGACCCCAGTGAATCCTGACTTAGAGGCTGAAGCGCTCACGCCGAACCACTTTCTCATCGGCCGATCGAACGCTATGTCCCCGCTGGGAGTCTTCTCCGACGAAAATATGAGCCTTTCGTCCTGGAAAACAGCTCAAGCACTAGCTGACAACTTCTGGAAACGCTGGCTGAAAGAATATCGTCCACACCTGAGGCCACGATCCAGTGCACACCAGAACGCGACGAAACTACACGTAGGAGATGTAGTAATTATAGCCGACGGTACGATGCCACGAGGTACTTGGCCTAGAGGCGTGATCGCACAGCTCTTTCCAGGTCCTGATGGCCACATAAGAGTAGCCATTGTACGTACTCGCGCAGGAGAAGTCCGCCGCCCGGTTTCCAGACTCATTCTCATCTGCTCCACACCAATCGACGGTGCTGACGCACGTGGGGGAGAATTGTCGCAGATAGCTTAAAATTACTGTTGTTTTTGTGTAACTAGATCTAAGTTAATCATTTTCTCGATTTATACCAATTTGTTTGTTTTAATAACGTGTATAAATATTGTGTTTCTATGTCTAGTTCCTAAGTATTATCTGTGTCTAATTTTATTGAAATTGTGTCGTAATACCCAAAATGTCTAGATTGTAAGAATTTTGTACTTAACTACGAAGAAATGTCCCATAATAATATAGATTTACACCCTCCTACAACCATGTAATAGTTTAAGATTATTGGCAAATAAACAAAAGACTTACACGGCACATACCAGCCACTAGTACGAGCACGCTAGAAAACCCATAAAAGAGGTCAGCACTCGTACTCGTTGCTCATTCACTTCTCACCGCTCACTTCTACAACTACTCCCAGCGGGGAAACACCTGCAACTACACTGCTCAAATGTTTTACAATTCTAAATAAGTGTTTTTATTCATCACCCTACATGACCTGGTAAATGGTACAGCGGGTCAGCGCTGCTAGGTAATCCGGTCTGCACACAACAGAGCTCCTGTACACACTGGACAGGAACCCATGGGGGCGACCTTATATAATGGTCCGAAACAAGATGAAGGTAGCCCCCTCTACGGAGGCCATTGACCTGGAGCTCCTTGGCAGAGTTATCGAGGGCCTGTTCCCTCCGGAGGACCCATCATTCACTCCCCCACTCATGGCAGCCCCGGAGCGTGATGGACCAGAAGGACCCCCATTTGACGCGCCTGCAGTCACGGAGGCCGAGTGGGACCGCGCCGTTGATCGGCTGAAAGCCTGCCCTGTTGGGGCCCCAGCGCCTGGATTGTGGAGCGGTGGACGACACGGCCCAGTACACGCTGGAAGGGTGTCCCCACTGGAACACAGAGAGGGCAACGATGACGGCAGCAATGAGGGTGCGGGATTTCTCGCTACACAGCATTGTCGGAGCAATGCTGTGCAGCGACAGATGCTGGAGAGCGGTGGCAACCTTCTGCGAGGAAGTAATCTCGCAGAAGGAGGCAGCGGAGCGGGACCGTGAAAATAGCGCAGACGCGCCACCGCTCCGGCGCAGGCGGCTAGGGAGAGACGTTAGGCAATATGCCCTAGCCAACGGCTAGCTCCTCCCCAATGTAGGGCCCGTGGGCTGGGCACCCACATCCAATTGGCCCTATCCGTCTGAGAAGAAAGTCAAGCGTCATGGCTCTCTTCTCCCAAGGTGCGGGTGCCCGGCAATTCCGGCTGGGCTACCGGGGAGCGGCGCGGACGAATGCGCAAGTTATCCCGTGGCGTTCCCCCTAACGGTAGTGCGGATGACGCCGGTGTGTTTTTAGTGGGTAGGCCTCTCCCCTCCCTCTGTCCAGCAGAGGGAGTTAAGGGAGAGGAGAGTCCCACATACCCCCCACTATGGGCCCTCCCCAGGTGCCGATATATGAGTCATTGGCGTGGAAAAGAACACACATATAGTAATAACAAAGAAAGTAGTCGTTTTTACTCATTCCAATACATTTCAACAAGAATTATGAGTTTTTACTATGAAACTGTAAAGTGTGATATCTCGGCCCCGATATTATTTAGCTATATGTACTACATAATAAAATAAGTTTCTTTTGAATTGCTCTTTCAAAATTTACAACTTTCATGAGTGGCCGCCAACTTTCAAAACGACGCCAACTTTACCCAAACCCCTTTAAAATCCATTTAAAAACTGTTTGTTTCATTTAATATTTGTATATAAACACCCTTTTGTACGGGACAGCTGGTGGAATGTCCATAAAATGTGTCATAGGTATTTAATATGATTACATACATACCTATATGTTTTAATCAAGCATAATCGGGGATAAACGAGTTGGCAGCTTCCTCGCCCAACGCCCAAGTTGCGATCCAGCGAGGAAATGCTGCCAGCATTCTCGGTACCGTACCACAGGGGCTAACTTTAGATTTAGATTTTTAGTTTTATACCTATTTAGGTTACTTTATTGTAGGGTTTTGTTATAGACGGAGAGCTCGCCACGTCAGATATGACACAATAATGAGAGCACGAAAAAACCCCTCTAGTTAGTTTGCTATATGCTTATTTCTAGATCCGAACATCTGGCAGCCGTAAAGTGGTGGAGGTCAAAGAATGCAAATAACTTGAAGAAAACAAATCCTAGAGTTCTGGGGTTGATGCAATATTATGAGAAATTATGTAATTAATTAGATTATATTATATCATATCCAGAAGTTTCTGTTGGGGGAAAGTAGTGCTAAATGATGTATAACGCAATTTTTAGTTAGTCGCCTACTGTGTTTGTTTCCGCAATAGACAATGGTTTTTAATCTAATGTTAAAATAAAGGTCCTGTCCTCTATAAATAACACAACTTGGGCAGTTTTTACCCACTTTGGTATTACTTTTTTCCAACTTTAAAACTTTGTTGCCCGGATCTAGCAATAAGGATGGTAAAGCAGTCTAACTAGACAGGTTTCATTGCTCTCATTATTGTGTCATATCTGACGTGGCCAGCTCTTAGACCATTATAAGTTATAAGTTAATTAAAATTGATTCATTGAGAGAAAAAAACAAGCAACAGTTAGGTAACGTAGGTCCTTACTGAAAACCAGCGCCACGGCTTGCCGCGGCATTACGCTGAGTAGGGATCCTATTTTAGCGTCTCATTGTGCCTGTTTTGTTTCTAGCCTTATGATTTATGAATGTTTAATTTTGCGGCGTTAAAATAATAGTATTTTATACAATCGTGACATAATTAAGAGCTTTTCAGTCGAGTACCGTGTTTAGGCCACGAAGCTTGCTGAGTGGCCTAAGTAAGGTACGAGATTGAAAAGCTTGATTATGTCACTGTTGTATACAATACTTTTTCTACGAGTGCTCAATATAGGCAAGCCGGTAAGAATTGAGTTCGACGAAAGAACTGCTGCCTCTATACAATTGAGTAAGTTCTATTTCCCGGTGGATTGTGCCGGCAGTCGGGAAGGACGACACGGGCGGTCGGGGAGGAAGACAACAGTGTTACAATATTGTATGAAAATCCTTTGTACCATCGTTGGCGATGCTACAAAATGCGACCATAAAAGCTCTATCGAAAAGTATGCGCTAGTAGCTCGGTCTACACAATCTCAATTCGAGCATTACAGTCGACGAGTATAAAAATGTATTTTCTTTCTTTCTTTCAACACACAAGCTGATTTTTTAAGCCTCCGATACAATGGTAACAGAGCCGTCTGTGGAGCACTACGAAAGTCATCTCGCTCAAATCTGGAGCAGAGCCCGACTGGGGAAGTACCTCCACCTTACAGAAAACTACAACCAAATAGCACTAGACCCTACTAATAGTGTTGTATTCCTGCTGGTGAGTAAGGTACCAGAGAGCTCAAAGACCGTTTTTGGGAGCCATGTTTTTATTGAAGACGCCGTCTATATCTTATTATCTAGTGTACTAAGAGTGTACGTCAGATATGACACAATAATGAGAGCAATTAATGTCTGTTAGTTATATTCCTTATTGCTAGATCCGGGCATCTGGCAGTTTTTAATGGTGGAGGTCAGAGTGACAGACAAACCAAGTTTTAATAAATAGGTAAAAACTGCCTAATAAAATAGATAAAGCGCGTGGTCATTGCTAGGGGAAAAAATCGATATATTTGCGTTAAAAAATCCCTAAAAAAACAGGTTTTTTATTAATGTTAACAATTTTTATAATTTTCCAAGGAGGCAAGCAAACCCGAGCGCAAATCATTTAATGAGTATTACTAGGAGAAAAACCGGCCAAGAGCGTGTCGGGCCACGCTCACTGTAGGGTTCCGTAGTTTTCCGTCCGTCACAGTAAGTGTCCCCACTTAAGAGTTAAAATAACACCGCCATGTAGGATATGATATGAGCGTTCCACGTACAGCGACATCTATCGGCAAATTAAGTAAACTAGCGCGCGAGCATAAAGTATGGAAGATGATTTTTATGGGATAATTCTTTATTGCGTGAACCGATTTTCACCGTTTTTACTTTATTTGAAAGCACGTCATTTCATTGTAATTTTGTACAAATTACAGGTACAATAAACACCTGCTTATACGGTTAAATTACAAACTTAGTTCAGAAATTATTTTGTATTTTTTTTTCAAAAACATTCATCCTATCAAGTTCAAAATAATTTTCCTAGAAAGTTTTTATAAAGTTCTACTTTTGAGATTTTTTTCATATTTTTAAAACTTATGGTTCAAAAGTTAGAGGGGGGGGGACGCATATTTTTTTACTTCTGGAGCGATTATTTCCGAAAATATTTACATTATCGAAAAATGATTTTAGGAAACCCCTATTCATTTTTAAATACCTATCCAATAATATATCACACGTTAGGGTTGAAATGAAAAAAAAAATCACTCCCCACTTTACGTATAGGGGAGGTACCCTAATAAAAAAATAATTTCCACTTTTTATTTTACCACTTTGTCGGCGTGATTGATATACATATTAGTACCAAATTTCAGCTTTCTAGTGCTAACGGTCACTGAGATTATCCGCGGACGGACGGACGGACGGACGGGCAGACATGGCGAAACTATAAGGGTTCCTAGTTGACTACGGAACCCTAAAAAGGACAGACAATGTCGGTCCGTCCGTCTGCCAGTCTGTCCGCGGTCTTTCTCAGTGACCGTTCGCACTAGAAAGCTGAAATTTGATATCAGTATATGCATTAATCATTCTGAAAAAGTGGTAGAATAAAAATTGGAAAATTATTTTTGAATATTTTTTTTTATTTTTTTTTTAAATTGGTGATGTTTTTTCACTCATACCCTATCGTGTTGAGTATTATTCGATAGGTCTTTCAAAAAGAATAGAGGTATCCTAAAACTAATAGTTTCGTAAATAATATATCTGAAATTTCTAAAGAGTGCGTCCGCCTATCTAACTTTGAACCGTGGGTCAAAAAAAATTGAAAAAGTTAATGGAAGTGAGGCTTGATAAGTATTTCCAATGAAAACTATATTGAATAAAATCGGTTCAGTAGTATCACTAAAAAACGCATAGTGAAAGGACGTAAGTGCCGCCAAATATCCCTAAATAAACGACCTTTTGAACGGATGTATTGCAACTACGGAACCCTACACTGAGCATGGCCCGACATGTTCTTGGCCGGTTTTTTTTTCCTAGTAAAACTCATTAACTGATTTGCTCTCGGGTTTGGTTGCCAGCGTAGCAGCCTCGGAAAAACATAAAAATTATTAACAATTATAAATAACCTTACAGTGTTTTTTTTGGGATTTTAACGCAAATAAATCGATGCCATACATGTTTCCCGATTTTTTGACCACGCGGATTAACTTTTAGGCGCAAAACATACTGACTTTGTCTTCATCTAGAAACGCATGTCTTGGTCTTCTTCGGCCTCTTCATTTTGATATTCTCCATTCAATAATAGTTTTCATGTAATCAGAGCCGGATTAGCCTTTAAGCAGAGTAGGCAACTGCCTAGGGGCCCCGCATCGGCCAGGGGCGCCGCATACACAGAAAAAAATTATAATCTTAAAGTGAAAATTAAATTGGGAATTTTTTATATATACATGTCGGTTAGGGGCCCCGCGGATGAGTAGTGGAAAATGAAATCGTTTCATAGTGTTAAATATTAATTAGAAAATCTGTATTTATCGACTAGGGGCCCGTGTGTGCCAGTAAAAATAAAAATGTTTCCTTAGGTAATATTAATAAAATAAAATAAATATCGGCTAGGGGCCCCGCGTGTGCCAGGGTGAAATTATTGTTAAATTAATCAAGCTTGTAAAAATTTTTAATGATTCACCACTTTTGGGCCCATTTTATGATCACTTTTTTCTAAGGAAAATGCATTTCAAGTTCGAAAGTTCCATACAAATATAAACCTTGTTTTAGGCCGTTCCCTTTCATCACCGACAATCAAATGATATTTTCGGTTTTTCTAGCGTCAGTTAAATAGTAATGGTAAAAAAGTGAAGAGTGTTTTTAGAGGACAAGTAAATGTTTTACGTCGATAAAGATTTTTGATATGCAGTGGTTTTTCAGTAACCATTATGACAAGAGTAGTCCTTTTTAGTGGGGACAGTTTTACCACTCTCACAAAAAAGGAGACGAGACGTTTAACTTTACTACGTTAGGCTGCCATCTGAGAAGCCACGACAAAATGATTCTGCTGACTTATCTTTCTCGGTTTTGCGCGCATATTCGCGCGAGTTTCGAATCGGGGAGTTGTACGGGGAGACGAATATGTGAACGGACATTCGTGTTGGCACTCGTACGCGATTGATTCGACAAGCACTGACCCGAGTACGAACTAGGGATTGCTCCCGGGATTTTCCGGTACTTTCGGTACCGGGAATTTCCGGGAATTTACAACTCAGTCAGAACCGGTACCGACCAATGAAAATCTCGGTTCTCGGTTATTTTCGGTACTGGGGAGGAAGGCAAATATTTTACACGTAGTGTGAAAATTTTCAGTGATTATTGTGTAATAATTACCTTTGAATCGAAATTGTATGGATAATTGTTTGTTGCAATTTTTTGTGATACATCAATGCGATTGACAGTTTATCTCATTTATTTATCAAAAATGTAAAATTATAAAAAACAGAAATGGCCAACAACAAGGAAACGTCGCTAGTACATGGTAGATGTAGACGGGTTGGGTAGGGTCGCACCGTCATTTAAAACCAAAGAAATGTTGGACGGATTTGAATGTGTCCCACGGATACACATGCTGGTGGCTCGGATTATCGAAATCATAATTTTGGATCTTAGCCAAGCCCATTACTACACTAAGGGATCTGTTCCACCGGTCAGCGAGGGCTTAACCGAGATGTTTGATGAAGTCGGACATTTGCGGAGCGAAGAGGGGAGTGTAAGTTGCGTGACGTTTTTCACAACGTTCGTATATTTTTTTTTTTCTCTTCTTCGGCGGATTTTAGGACGGATGCTACCGGACGTGAGATATAAGAGGGACCGTCGGTTTCTACGACACCGATATCAAATAACGCCTCCCTCTGTGCATCCCAGACGCCGCGGCAGCAGAGATCCCCGCGAAGACCACCGTCGCCTTCGGTGATGATGGGTTCTTTGACCACGTTCCCCCAAGCGTGCTGGTATATTGCTCACAAAATAGATCTCTAATTTCATTGTGGCGTCGTGTTATTAAACCACAGTCATCATTGCCGCAGCCATCACATGATTTGGGCATGGAGACAGGTGTTCTGTGGTATCGCCGTGCCAGTGCGTCTCTAAATTCTAGTGGCGATAAGTCAAAATGGTCTTTCCTTGTCGGTATGACTGAGAACCAAATGGAGGATTTTGTTTTAGTTTTTGTCAAAATTAAGCGCTCGTGCTCGTTTTTTCGTGTGAGAAAGTTTATCCGGAATAGATTCCATTAGGGATAAATTCACCTTCAATGCGATGCAATTGACTAGGTATATTATTTTAAATCCTAATTATCATTTTTCACACCTTTCCTTAATTTTTATCTCATCACATTACTCTTCGTTCGGTTGCTTTTTATATATTAACGTGTATAGTGTTTTTGTCACGTCACGTGTAACGTGTCGGTATCTCTATGTGTACTTGTGTAGATATTGTTTTGTCGGTGTTTTTAAAGTAATTTGGTATATGTCAAATGCTTTTCATTTTAACTCCATTAACTCAACCTGGCTTAAAATTATTACATGAATCAAGGCAGCTTTCGAGTCTCAAAAATAGATCAAGTCAACACACTGCGCATCATACTTACTAGAACAGGGTACTGAATGGCAGAGGGAAATGTACGTAATATTTGTAGATTTCAAAAAAGCCATTGACACGCTAAGGTGGGCTTGTATCTGCATGAAGTTGGTGTTCACAAAAATATCCAACCTCATAAACGCAATCTACAAGAAATATTCTTGTAGCGTGCGTGACGCAGGATTTTCAGAGGATATTCTAGTTAATGCGGGTGTGCAACAAGGGGTCTTCCCTCTCTCCTTTTTCAAGTTGCCCTTGATGGCCGCATGCTTGCAATACACGAAATCATAGCGCCGCGGCATGGACTGAGGCCTCTCAAACATTATAGAAGATTTGGACTGTGCTGATGACCTTTTTCTGCTAAGCCACACATGAGCTGATATGCAAGTCAAATTTGACGATCTTTGAAGAGAAGCAATGAAGACGGGAAGTGAACACTTAGAAGATCCAGGAAATTTGGTGCAGCGCGACTAGTATCTTACCGTTGCTTATTGGCACAGAGGATGTGGAAATGTTGTGTCGAAGACTGGAGGAGCCGGAGAGGATATCGCTTCGAGAATCGCCAAATCAAGAGCACCCTTCGCACAGCATCACCCCAAGCAAACTGATATGGAGTTCAGAGAAAGTTCAGAATATTCCGATCAAACGGTTTACCGTGTAAAGACCGTGTTGCTATATGGGTACGAGATAGACGTGGGGTCACAAAAGATATCTCGCGCAGATTTTGAGTTACGATAAACCGCTTCCTCCACCGGATTTTCGGTATATACTGGTCCGAAAAATACAACCCTTATCTGTTGAAATTCGGCAATGCGACACCGATCGACCAACAGTAACTTAGGGATAAATTCGCCTTTAAACTTTCTTTATTATGTGTTATGTATTTTCTACTTTCCCAATTTCCAATTACTTACGGACATAACAGGTTGTAAGTATAGTATTTTTATTCTAAAACCATTGAAAATGTGACCAAAAGAAAATCTATAGCTGTAAAAGAGCCGTTTCAATAGCCACCCATAAAGAAAAAAATGTCGCGAGGAATTATAGCGAATTTAGGAATAAAATTTCATTATATTTGGGCGAAATTACAAAACTTCCAAAAAAATTCTCAGTACCGAAAAAGTATCGATGAACCGGGAATTCCCGGTTCCGAGCCAGTACCGGTTCTGAAAAAGGCACCGGTACCGCAATCCCTAGTACGAACACGCAAGTGTAAACCCCGTTCCATAAGCTTTATGTAATGTATATATTTTTCATTTTTTTAGTCCCTCAAGCGCTAAGCTAAGCTGCAAACAGACAGATAGACGCGAACATGGCGAAACAAAAAGCACTACGTTGAGTACTAAAGCCTAAAAAGATAGAAAAGTTAATTTAAGAGTAAAATTAAAGAAAAGAGAGTTAAAATAAAAAGTTTTAGGGTAGGCAATGCCCATGTGGATCCTCTGGAGTTACAGGCGTTGACGTATCAGGTGTCCCAACACATTTCCCCTCCTGTTTTCAATCGTTTTAAGCAGGCATATTCTGTTTTCTCCTACCAAATTCAGCACCTATTCGTTCATTTTTTCTCTCTCTCCAGCTTATTCCTTCCATTCTTCTCCATATCCACATTTCAAATGCGCCTAATCTTTTCCCAAGACTTTGGGTTAGTAATCAGCCCGAAAGCGTTTTTTTTTGTGGTAGCTGACTTTTGTATGTATAGACAAAATTAATTTTTCAAATTTCTTGTCTATGGTAACTGAATTCTGCGCTAAATTCCGCCCATGCGCCATGAATGGGTGGCAGGAAAAAAAACAATCAAAATTAAAATATGATGTAATTTACTTACCTAATATTATAACGTGAAACAAAGAAACAAAATTAAATAACGAAGTTTTTTTGATGAAGTAACTAACAAAAAAAAATTTTTTTTTAAGAAAGTGCAAAAATTACCTTAAAAAACAGTCATTAATAAACCTTAATTCTTGAAATTACTATGAATAAAATAAACGTAATCTTAAAAGTCATTAACATGTTAATTAAATTGAATTATTTTTTAACAAATCCATCAATACCAAACGCTATCCCAGTTTTTCTCCCCTAGCAATACATGACGTGTTCCGCCTTAGAGTTTGGGCGGCGCATGCGTGAACCCAGTACGGTCCCAGACAAGATGGCTACCGCTAGCGCTTGGCCCAATTGATTTCCCAGCGCCGTCTCCCAACAATAACTATTACAAAAACCAGCTCCGCAACCCGAAAAGTTATTTATACATGTGCACAGTTTAATACGCGATCTAAAATAGCTCCGTTAGTTTCTAACCTAAGAACTGGTTAAAATGGTTTAACAGTGAGTGATATTCGGTAAGTACCTAGATCTAGGTGTAGCCGGTTAGCAGTATGACCTAATGCCTACTGATGTTAATTAGTTCATGTCATTGTTTAATAGGTGATAATGTAAATTAGGATAGGCGGTGTTCTTAAAGTTAAAAAGGCGTTTGAAAAATTATAAAAATTAAAACAGTTACGAATCTTTTCGAATAAAACAAACGACGATCGTTTTCGAACGCATTTAAATTGCTTTGAAATATGGAACAGTGATAATGATATAACGTTCAGAAAATCATGTAATAGGCTAGTTTCCCTGATTTTTTGGTAATGTCCACTGTCTCGTTTGCGCGTATGGGTTTGTCTCGCTTTTGGGACTTTCCTCAATGGGCGGTGAACATGCGCATTAAAGACCTCTTAAATATTTTATCATGCTTTTCTCGAGAAAAGCGGCATTTAGCACCTCGTATAAAACGTTATTCCCTTTTATATATAAGGACGGAGTTTTCCTACAGCTGGGGAATATATTTTTTATATTTTTTTGTTAAAAATGAGATAGTTTTTTTGACTTTCAGACGATTGATTCAACACTGGGTTGAATTATGTCAGACGTTGGTTGAAAAACTCAGTATCTATTGAGCTTCGGCTCGGCTCGGACGAACACAATGATTTGAAGAAAAAATGCTTGAAAATTTAATTTACCTAGTTGTACATAAATACTACCGATATTTATACATGAACTATTGTTTGTGGTTACAATATTTTTTCGGTTTATAAACGAATTCTTTTAATTATACTTTTTTTATATTTATTAGAATGCTAGTTAGGTTAAACATAAATTAATTTAACACAATTAAAATGCATAAAATAATAGTATGACCAACATAATTGGATAATCCTGCTGTAACAAAAATTCACTGTAAAGGCCTATTTATTATTTAAAAAAAAAGATGACACGAAAACTACGAATATGATGTTTTTAACGCTATATAATCATAAAAAAAAACCTTTTCATTATAAACTGGGTGACTAACAATTTCGCTTTACTTAGTATTAATCTTTTACGTTTAAGTTAAACTAATTATCTGCATAATTCTATTTTCAACCGAATTCAAGATTTTGAAGGAGGAGGTTATCAATTCAAGTTTTTTAAGTATGTTTACCGATTATTCGAAGACGACTTGACCGATTTGGAAAATTCTTTTTTTTTTTGAAAGAGTATCACAGTTGGTCCCATTGTAACTAGGTCAGGATCTGATGATGGGATCCTGGAGAAATCGAGAGAATTCTTCAACTATTTTAGGTACACCTATAGTGATTTGAGTATTTTTTACAGCAGCTCAAGCATTTTCTTTTGGAAAGGTGGATGCTAAGTGAATTCGGTTCTTTTTGTTTAAAATTATTTAAATATAATTCCTCAATAACTTTACTAGTTATACCTATATATTCTACTCTTCTCTATGCCAAGAAAACATTGGCAAGTAGAAACCTTGTTTGTTATAGTTGGATTTATTTCTGGAGCTTAAATGATGTAAGTGTTTTAAACCAATATCGTTACTGGAAATTTTAAATGTTGTAAGGGCCATTTTGTCGTAAGTCCACTAAAAAATTCTTAGATTCTCTGTTAGATTCTTTTTCAATCGATCTGTATGGTTAAAACGTTGATATTGCTTCCTATAATTGGCTTCATGTATCTACTACAATGCAATGCAATGGAGTAAGAACTGGCTACGTCAGATATGACACAATAATGAGAGCAATGAAACCTGTCTAGTAGATTGCTTTACCATCTTTATTGCTAGATCCGGGCATCTGGCAGCTTTTAATGGGTGGAGGTCAGAGTGACAGACAAACAAAAAGTAATACTATAATTTTAAACAAAAAATAACTGACTTCACTTTGCATCCACCTTTCCAAAGGCAAATGCTCGAGCTGTAACAAAAACTCAAATCACTATAGGTGTGCCTATAATAGTTGAAGAGTTCCCTCGATTTCTCCAGGATCCCATCATCAGATCCTGACCTGGTTACAATGGGACCAATGTAAAGTATACTCTTTCAAACAAAAAAATAATTTTCCAAATCGGTCCAGCCGTCTTCGAATAATCGGTACATACATTAAAAAAAAATAGCAAAAACAAAGATCCTGACGAATTGATAACCTGCTCCTTCGATATCTTGAAGTCGGTTGAAAATAGGTAAAAACTGCCGAAATTGTGTGATTTATAGAGAACACTAGAACAAAAAACATTGTGTATTATTGCGTAAACAGCGAAAAAAAGATGGGTAAAACGCTAGGAGGAGGATTTGATTTCATCGTAACTCATTATACTTTATTAGTTTGGAAATTTTAATCGTTTCTAACCGATAAATTAAACATAATGTCACAATAAGTATGTTCTTTCTATAAACCCTTCATATATCAGTTATGAGAGTAACTGTATCTATAAAGTACCAACTTTTCTAACAGGATATCCTCATTCCGACTGATAAGCGTCATAGACAGGCCTAATTCAATTTCAAATACCAAAGGTCTGTTCTCACAGCGATGCAACGCCCACCGTGCAATTCAATTTGAGTATTGTCGACTTCAAAAGTGTTTACTTTTTTGAACTTCACTACATAGTATAAAACAAGTCGCTTTCCGCTGTCTGTCTGTCCTTATGTATGCTTAGATCTTAAAACTATGCAACGGATATGGATGCGTTTTTTTAAATACTACATAGTATAAAATAAAGTCGCTTACCGCTGTCTGTCTGTCCCTATGTATGCTTAGATCTTTAAAACTGCAACAGATTTTCATGCGTTTTTTTAAAAAGATAGAGTGATTCAAGAGGAAGGTTTATATGTATAACACATGCATAATATATAATATAACTAGTAGAGAAACACTGATAATTTTAGAGGTTTCTAATGTGATGTCGTGTCGTACATAAAAAAAATTTTGCGCTTACATGGCAAACGCTGGCTGAACTCTACGATATAGATCAAAATAATGTACTACAGTATTGTACACCTTAAAAAGGTCTACAAAAAAGTCAGTGATTGTCTATCTCTGAGGGATAACCCACAATAACCATTTTTTAACCCGTGCGAAGCCGGGCCGGGTCGCTAGTTACTTATACACGGTGTGCATGAGGAAACCAAATAATTTTAACAGCGTATTCCTGATCATAATTGGAGACTAAAATGTCGTATAAACTTTTCTGGATTTCGCCAAAAAAAAATTTTTTTTTTTTTGCTTTTTTTTCGATTTTTTAAACGCTTTTGAACATAAAAACATAAATTTTATTGGTAAAGATGTCGATTAAAATAAATTAGTATATTTTTTTTCGAAAAACTTGTTTTATAAAGTATTCCTTGGCACTTTGATATCTGTCAATAAGAATGTCTAGACAAGACCCCATAAAGGGTGAAATCGCCATCAAAAAAGAGTTTTGCACTGAGTCACATTAAAAAATGTATGTAATGTACTAGGCGAATTTCAGAAAAGTTTATACGACATTTTAGTCTCCAATTATGATCAGGAATACGCTGTTAAAATTATTTGGTTTCCTCATGTTACACCGTGTGTAGCAAAGGAGTAAAAGTGTAGATATATTATTGACGTCGACTGTACTACGCGAAGAGGGCTTATGCCTTTTTAAGTGAAGTAAAAAATATTTTAACGGATTATATAGCGTGTGGTATTTTTTAAATGAATCCCGTTTTAAGCCCTTTGCAGACTGGTGGTCACGGAGCAGACAGATAAAAATAAATAATCAAATAATAATACATAAATAAATATTTGGAGGCAAACTTACACAGATCGACCTAGCCTGAAACTAACCAATGCTTGCATTGTGGGTACTAACCGACAATATACATAAAAATAATTTTAAACAAAAAAGAACCGACTTCACTTAGCCTCCACCTTTCCAAAAGCAAATGCTCGAGCTGCTGTAAAAAATACTCAAATCACTATAGGTGTGCCTATAATAGTTGAAGAATTCCCTCGATTTCTCCAGGATCCCATCATCAGATGCTGACCTGGTTACAATGGGACCAACTGTGAAGTATACTCTTTCAAACAAAAAAATAATTTTCCAAATCGGTACAGCCGTGTTCGAATAATCGCTGAACATACATAGAAAAAAATAGCAATAACAAAGATCCCGACGAATTGATAACCTCCTCCTTCGAAATTTTGAACTCGGTTGATAAGGCCCCATTTACAAATTGATTAGTGTTAAGTTCGAGTCCATACATTTTCTACTTGTGTTTATTAACAAACTAGCTTTTGCCCGCGGCTTCGCTCGCGTTAAATTCGGGGTAACACGGTTCCCCTTTCCCCCCGGAATGCTCCATACAAACTTCCACCCCCCATTTTAGGGAAGTGGGGGGTTAGGAAGAGACAAAAAGTAGCCTATGTCACTCTCCATCCCTTCAACTATCTCCACTTAAAAAATCACGTCAATTCGTCGCCCCGTTTTGCCGTGAAAGACGGACAAACAAACAAACAAACACATACACTTTCCCATTTATAATATTAGTATGGATGTATGAACTCGCACTTAACACTAATCGATGTGTAAATGGTTCTTAAACACAAGTCGTAGCAAATGTATGAACTCGCACTGAACACTAATCAATGTGTAAATACGGCCTAATACATCTTAGATACCTACATAGAAAATGTCTAAAGCTCGGTAAAAATATTCGTGACACATACACAAAAAGCCTTTACCGGGACTCGAACCTGACAATTCATTACCTAATCTGCCCAATCCGAGTATTATCATACTACAAAACTACTATTTTATTATTATTATTCTTAACTGGGCTATTGATGTGCCGCGTCGACCAAATTTGATCTATTGTGGCAGCCCTTTATAATTCATTAGCCTTTTCCCGCGGCTTCGCCCGCGTACTATAAGTACTCAAAAAGGACACGATACCAATGTTGATTATCAGACTTTGTAACCACATTTGCCCCTTTTAGGGGTTGAATTTTCAAAAAACCTGAAACATGTGTTTACTCATTTATCGTTAGGAATACTCCTGTGAAGTTTCGAATAAAATAATCTAACAAATCTTGATTAGCCATATAAACTTTGGACCCCTATTTTACCCCCTTAGGGGGTGAATTTTGAAAAATCGTTTCTTAGTGCACCCCTAGACCTTATAAGGAACCTACGTGCCAAATTTGGAATCTCTAGAACCAGCGGTTTGGGCTGAGCGTTGATATGTCAGTCAGTCAGTCAGTCAGTTTCTTCTTTTATATATTTAGAAGATTACTGATTCCCGTTGAATCCAGAAATTACCAGATTCTTTGGGCCGTAATGTGTTGTACCTCATCGGGTTGCAGACATGTCGCCCTAGGTGGGTACTTGTTTTATTGCGCAGGAGCAGAGGATGTGCATGGCAGTTTCCTACAAAACTACTACTAGAAACTTCTTAAATCTGTTTGTTAACTTTGTTTTGTTAACTGTGAGCGTGGCGTTGCACAAATCAACGATTGGACCCGGGGTATGTCCTTAAACTACGTCTGGACTTGGGTATGTCTTTAAACACAGTGAATCCTCCTTTTTGTAAAGGGTCGGCAACGCGCATGTGACTGCTATGGAGTTGCAGGCGTCCATAGGTTACGGTAACTGCTTACGATCAGGTGGGCCGTATGCTTGTTTGCCACTGTCGTGTTATAAAAAAAAGGCCCTGTCTGTGATATAGTAGAGTTACCCACCCTTGACACTTTTATATCATGCGCAGAGGCAGAGGATGGCGATTGTTTAGATACCACACATTTTACAAAATAGTCCTTTATGCCCAGGTCTATTTAAATCAATCATGTTTGTTGACCCAAAAAATGGAAATTATTCAAGGTTATATAAAGTATCGAGAGAGTTTTGAACTGTAGGCTATTTATTTAATGTTAATATACCTATGGTCGACAGTGCCCCAATAGTTGCCACCATCGATAAAAATAAATTAAAATAAACAATTTCTACATAAACCGACTAAGCTTATAGAGTCTGACTTTTGAAATATTACCCAAATATTTGGCGGGAAATTAAAAAAATCATGGGCTGGTCATACCTTGTATAGCAGGAATAATAGTTTTGATACTAGAAAATACTTTTGACTTCTGTGCCCACGTAAGGTAGGTTTAGGTAAAGAGGCAGAAATCAACGACATAAACAAGCTTCACAGGGTGTTAGAAAGATCTTTAACCGACTGCAACAAGAGAAATATATTCAGAAATTATATTCCCCAAAACATGCTCAGAAGCAAGTAAAAACAATCTAATAACTATGTACTTTAAGGGACGGTTTTAGTTGGTTTACGTACTGTATATACATGTTTTGCGAAAATATTTTTATTTTTACATAAAATTACTACTGACCAGTCAGTCCACAGATTTCTCCTAAATATTGGTTTTCAGTAAGTAACTTCTTACGTTCCAATGTTTTGATTGTATTGATATTTTCCAGAACTTCTAGTTTATCCGTTTCTTTACACACTTGTCCTGTTTATGAGATTCAGGTATTAATAAATTCACGTACTTAACCAAAGTTATAGGCAAATGTTAGAACTAGTACTTAAAGTATCAAAATATTAATAGAGCTCCAACCTACAATTTTGTTGACGACTTGTAAACATTGCAGTTTTTCGTTATACAACACACTTCACGTCAACTTATATTTACGAGCCTAAATAATAGTTTGCGGACCACTCGATACACTTATTTTTAATTATAAACCGTGAACAATTTGAAATAATGACATAAATTGACAACAGACTTTTAGCTTTTTTTTTAAATCATAGACAATTGGTGATACAACAATTTAGCCGTGTAATAAATGACCGATGTAACTGACAGTTGACAGCTAGTCGGTAACATCGGTCATTCATAATACGGCTAAATTACAAACAATGGCAAGTGGCTCAACAATCCGGGTTTGTGGCTGTGTACGAATATAAGAACTCAAACCATGACTCAGCAGTCAGCAGTCAAACGTATGGTTATGAAACTGGTCAACTTTCTAAATAAATGGAAATATACGTTATTTATTTATATGCTTATTCAACAGCTAAATACAGCAATAATATAAAAACATTTTGGGAGCCGGATCCGGATGGAAAATGTTCGAAAATGGGGGTCGAAAATGTTGGTTAGTAAAGCTGGTAGCTACAAATTGTTATCGAATTTGCTTTACGAAAATATGTAATTTGATTGTATTAATTTTCGAATACATTCTACTGTGGTTTTACTACTAAACTGAGACGGGTTGTGAGAAGTCATCGTGTTTTTACGGTGAGTATCGATTTGGAAAACTCTTTTTTGTTTGAAAGGATAATAATATCGGTTGGTCCTATTATCATCAGGTCAGGATCTAATGATGGGATCCCAGAGAAATCAAGGAAAATCTTCAAATATTATACGCACACTTATATTGATTTGAGTATGTTTTCCAATAGCTCGGACATTTGCTGTTAGTAAGGTGTACCAATTTAACTTAGGCGTACCGATTAAACTTAAGTTAAATCGATTCTTTTTTATTTTGACAAAAACGGGACTAAATCGCGTACACTTATTTTTATTATAAAAGGAAGTGTACGCGGTTAAGTCCCGTTTTTTGTCAATATAATGAGTGAAAATCGTGTGAGTTTAAATCATTACAACGGTTCGTTTTTGTTTACAATTACGTTTATTATTAATATATTCTTTAAGGAAACGGTAAATAATTTAACTATGTGTGTGAATAGGCATGCTGAATTTTTTTCATGTATCATTTGAGGATCAAATGTCTATATGGGGCCAAAAGCGTTAAAGCAACACAAAAGTCAGAAATGGGACTTAAAGTCCGAGATTTGCATTTGTTTCTCAAAACGCTCCTAACAAAATGACGTGCAAAAGTGACGTCACGATCATGTGATTATCATCACATGATTACTATGTAGTCGCCCTGTTTAAAGTATGAAAAAATTATGAAATTGCTATTTTTACAGTGAAAGGTTGCGTTTATGTATATGATTGCTATACAATTTATGTTACAGTAAAACGTTAAAAATCGAATGGTATCATTGTTTTTTTTTAAATTTCGCACTTTAAAAAATCGTAAAATTTAGAAATTTTGCACCTTGATATCTTTGAGCCATTTTAATAGAATTTATAAATTTTCACTTTAGTTGGATATATTGATCATTTTGCATCCTATCAACTAAATTTTATTGTATAATTCAACATGTGTCATCATGCCTATTATCTTTTTTAATAAATAATTTAACTATGGGCATTTTGGGCAGCTATAAGCCTACACGAGGTTTAATAAATAAAATAAGAATAAAACTACAGTTGATTTAATAGTGTATTTCATAATATCTTTATAATACTAGAATATTCTGCCAATTGCAGGTAAAGGGTATTTTTTAGCTAAATATGTACCTACCAATCCCCAGTAAAGATACGGTTGCGTTAAACATTAATTAATAAGAGCCAGATTTCTTATTTTTCATACTTATGGGATATTTAAAGATAACATCTATGCAAAAATCCTACAAACTTTTCACTCGGAAGCAGTTAAAAAGGTAAAAAATATATATAAAAAATTGTGTATTTTTATTTACCATAATATCTATTATTTTTAATTTGTAAATATGACGATATTTAAGTCTTCTTTCTGTCGAAAGCGAAAAACAAGAAACCGTGTCCATGTAAAACCGCATAATTTACAAAATGTACGGCGCGGGCGATATATATCCTAATTCGTTAGAAACAAATATTTAGTAATAAGTGGTAGTTTGTTCAAACACATTAAAAAAACTTAGAAATAATATATTAATTAAAATTCTACAAGAAAAACGCTTGTGATATGTGTATACTTACATATTTGTCCTGGTTAGCGAATAATGATATTTTGTAGGCTTTCATTGCGTAAATAATACTAGTATAATGATATATCCGTTACACTAAAAATATTAGCTATTATTAATTATTTCCAATTCGCCATACTAGCCGCTCGTAAAATGACTGTACTATTAACTCATATGGGATCACTTCAGTCTTCTAAGACTGTTACGCATATTTTTTTTAATAGAGCAGAAAAAATCGAATAATAAATATGTGTAAGTACACGAAAAAACAAGTCATCAAGAAATTATTCTCTTCACTAAGGATAGGACAGATTTGTAGGTACGGCACGTGTCCGTAGAATTTGTCTGGCCGTAAAAAAAAAAATTTGCTTACGATTTTTAATCCATGTTAAAGTAAGAGAATTACTCAGACCAAACCCCACGCAGGAAGAGCCGCGGGCGAAAATAGTATTCGTCATATGACCGACTTCCAAAAGATAACGTTTACTTTCCGTTCATTTCTCTTCATTCACTGATCCAGTGTACAGAATACCGTCCTGGCGTGCGCACGCGCTGTACCAATATTTCGGTAGATGTACCGATAAAGTTTTGGTGTACCGTTTTGGGATTGTGAGTGTGTGGTGATTGTGTTGTGTTTAAAAATTACGGGACGAAATTTTGTGTTTACGGTAAGGTTATTTTTACGTATTTTTTTGCTCTGAATAATTAGTTTAAATTACCAAGGGGGTGGTGCTAGATAATATAAGGGAAAAGAAGCTTTTAAGACATCTATATACTTTGGTCATCTTACGTGTTTCATCGATCAGTGAAAGTTACAGCGAATTTGTGTATAAACCTATCGGAACGGCTAATACGTAAGGTATTAAAAGTTTATTGAAAAATCTGCAATACTTTGACATACAAAAAATTACAAGTTATCATTATCAATAATAACAGCGTTAAAAAAAATAGAATCTAACTTAACCATGCGAGTAAAAAATAGGTATGGCGGTAAATATTTAATTATTTTTACAATTGGATTCCACAAAATCTTTCCAATCCAAATATTTATTTTTGTTTACACTTAAACATATTTGAGGGACTTCTCTGAATGGTAAGAACGCCAGAGAGTTGAAAGAGGATGTCCCGTGTGTTGATGTGCTCAACACAGTGAAATCTCCTTTCTAAAGGGTCGGCAACGCGCATTTTACGCCTCTAAAGCTGCATGCGTCCATAAACTACGGTAGCTGCTTACCATCAGGTAGACAAATGCTTGTTTGCCACCGTCGTGATATTAAATTAAACATATTTCCTAATTGTCACCCGTCACCTAGTAAAAAACGGTACTTCTATTTTGTAGTAGAGCGCACGTTTTTGACACACTTTCGCAGTTCCGGTCCCGAAATACGCACGTGTTCGTAATCACGATGACGAATAAGAAAGTGATGACACGCTTATGTTACGTATATGTTAGACACTTATAGACTGAGAGCTGACCCCGGAAAATTTCATCATGTTTTTTTTATGGAGGGGGAAATGCGTTAGGTACGCATTCCCCTGGCCAGGGAAGCTAAAGTTAGTTAGTTAAAGAAAGAAGAAAGAAAGAAAGAAAGAAAGAAAGAAAGAAAGAAAGAAAGAAAGAAAGAAAGAAAGAAAGAAAGAAAGAAGGAAAGAAGGAAAGAAAGAAAGAAAAAAAGAAAGAAAGAAAGAAAGAAAGAAAGAAAGAAAGATTTATTCATGACTATTACAAAAATCATAACATATACAACCCGAAACATTAATTGCCACGAAATAGTCGCAACTCAGCGTTAAATGCCGGCAGGGCCAGCGCTGGTCTTCCGTAGTCTGGTGGTAGTTTAACTGGGCATTCACCACTAGTCGACATCCAGCGTGCCTATTTTGCGTGAAACGGGGATGGCGCTACTCTAACCACCCCAGCTCCTCCACGAACCCCAGCAAAGCCTTTATGTTGCTTACCGCGTCGTGTAAGGTGCCTGGAGAACCTAGTTGCTTAGTTCTGTATACAGGGAAGCCATATGGGGTATGTGTGGCTCCCTCTAGTCACCACCCCTCTTCATTCGAGAGGGGAGGGAGAAGCTGCCGCCTGCTTGCCATTTATGAAGACGCCACGGGTTGCCGAGGATTCAACCGTGCCATCTTCCGGCGGCCCTGGCTTTAACTATAGGGTTGCTTTTATTTACCTTGTTGGCAACTCCAACATAGGTGAATTCATTCATTGCTCGTTCCTTGTCATTCGTTCGTTCTATACGATTCATTCTTCATATTTCTTCTTAGCAAGCCGCTCCATCGGCCTTATTATCGAACGAGCGAAGTGAGTTCTTACAAACAACTTCGGCTATTGGGACGTCTCGGCATTTCGATGGCTTTTTGATTTTGAGAGTTTGTTCCGCGATTACTTTAGTAACGTTTTTCTGATATTTATGAAATTTGTTGGGGTTGTAGCAGAGATACATATAATTTGAGAGTTCGTATATGAGCAGGATCGACCTAGGGTCATGGAGTTAGAAGGCGCGAAAAAAATCATCACAAGGGTCTTGTTATATTGGTCGTCTCGTTTGCCAGGAAATCGCGAGTTCTGAGTTCGATATAAAATGTGACCATCAAGACTGCACTACTTATTCTTCTCCTACTATTAAACCAGTCTCAATATGCCCCGCTGAACATACAAAACCTAGTGTTTGTCAGTTTGATGTTCAGTTAAAATCACGCAAGCTTTATTTGAGGCAGTTCTTGATGTTAGATTGAACCAACGTGCATACCACCATGCATATGAGTCGGGACCATTTCGTGACAAATGTGTCGTTTAGTTTTATTCAATTACATGTGCAACATTTATTAGGCTTAAGTATTACGTCACGAATAAACGTTTTTCTTTCTTTCTTTCTTTTCATACGCGGGTAACTTGGACGATAGTACAATATTTTGGTACCATTGAGCTGTTCTGATGATGAAGACCGAAGGTCATAAGATCTTCGTGACAAAACAATGGGAGCATTGTGTTTGAGTTTGTAAGAATCACGTCGTCGAGCAGTTGATGACTTTTACCAAGAAAAGAACAGTCGGTGTTAAAAAGCTTGTATTAAAAAAATGCAGTTTATACATTAGGTTCGACGGCGTTTACTAGTAGATGTCCTTAGTAGATATTTAACGACCTCCTAGCCTAGTCGGTAGTGACCCTGCCTATGAAGCAGGGGGTCCCAGGTTCGAATCCTGGTCAGGGTATTTATTTGTGTGTTCATCACGGATATTTGTTCCTGAGTTATGGATGTTTTCTAAGTATTTAAGTATTGATCTATATCTATCTAAGTATTATATATATCGTCGCTTAGTACCCGCAATACAAGCCTAATTGAGCTTACTGTGTTACTAGGTTGATTTGTGTAAGATTGTCCCATAATATTTACTCCTATGGAATCGTCAGCTAAGTCGGCAAAACATTTTAATATGATATCCCTTGATAATAGAAGACTCTTATTGGACACAATTTTCTTTTTTAAGATTTTAAATAATGAAATCAATTGCCCTAATTTGCTACAAAATATAGTATTTAATATACCGCATCACTCCTTACGTCCTCGGAATTTGTTTTATGTGAGTTTCGCACGTACTAATTATGCCAAACATAGTTTTTTCAAACGAGTTTCAAAAAACTATAATGAGTTTTTTAGTGACATTGATCCATTTATGTACTCTCTTGACACTTTAAAAGAACATACGAGATCCAAATTGTTAACGATAAAAAATATGTAGGTAGTATTTTTATTTGTTTTCGTTCTCGCATTCGCTTTTGTAAAAAAAAAAAAAATTAATTGTATTACATATATGAACCTCCAGGTCTATTTTTACATAATTTTGTAATTCATATCTATATTTTTGTGTATGACTGTTTGTGTTCTAAACAATAAATAAAATAATAAAATATTTATATTAATATTTATTTATTTATTCGTACATAAGTTTCGAAAAACTCAGTCGTACACGCTGGGGTGAGAACTAAAGAACGAGAGATTGAAATAGTCTTATCGGCAGGATTCCAGTGCTTTTTGATGTTTGACACTTCTTGTTGAAGGTTTATTTCTTCATCTGGGGCAAGATTACATTTTTGATTACATTTCAAGTAACCCCGTAAGATTTAAGAAATATATAATTAAGTCTCATAAATCAATAAGAAAAGAAAAATGTTTATAATCAAGCGAAGTATGCCTTTTCTTTATGACGACGGTGGCAAACAAGCATACGGTCCGCCTGATGGTAGCGATGGTGGAGCAGCTACCGTAACCTATGTACGCCTGCAACTCCAGAGGTGTCACATGCGCGTTGCCGACCCTTTACAAAAAGGAGGATTCACTGTGTACGGCTAAAGGAACAAGAGGGTCCCTCACCCTCAACACACTGGGTCCTCTTTGAGCTTCTTTTACTTTTAAAACGTTTAACGTTAATCATGTGAAATTCATGTAAATTTTAGTTTATATCATAGACAATATAGACATATAAAATAAAGAGACGTATTTTATGTTTTAAAAATATAATTTGAAATATTTAAAAGCGCGAAAAATATTTTTCATACAATTTTCAAATATGGCTGTAAGCAATAGGTCTGTGCCCTCGCTGCCTTAACTTTTAAAACAATGACAAAATGACATATCTGCTAAACTCAACAATCTTGATTATTTTTTATACCACGATGGTTGCACACAAGCATACGGCCCAAGAATCGCTTGGAATTTTGTTTTTTATTCGCAAGTGTGATGAAGTGTGTGTGTGAGTTGTGAGCGCTGGTAGCCTGGCGGTAAGACGTCAGACTCTCAATCGGAAGGTCTCGGGTTCAAACCCCGGCTCGTGCCACTGAGTTTTTAGGAACCTACATATGTACCAACGAAATACCATTTGATATTTACCAGTCGCTTTTCGGTGAAGGAAAACATCGTGAGGAAACCGGATCTAATCCCAACAAGGCCCAGTTTCCCCTCTGGGTTGGAAGGTCAGAGGCAGTCGCTTTCGTAAAATGTTGTACGCCCACGCCAATTCCTGGGATTGGGTTGCCGAGCGGACCCAAGGCTCAATAGAGCAAAATAAGCTGGGACAAACGCTAGGAGGAAGAAGATGAAGTGTTGTGTGTGACTCGGGGATCAGCACGGTTAGCACAAGAGTGAGGCGACAGTATCTCGCGCGCGAGATAGTCTACCCGTCCTTATCTGACTGTATCAATAAAAAAGAGACGGGTAGTCTGTCTCGCGCGCGAGATACTGTCGCGTCACTCATGTGCTAACCGTGCAGAACATTGCAACCACGAGTCATTCACGAGGGCCGCATGCCAGGAATCTGTTGATTTTCATTTGCACAATCCACTATAAAACCATTACAATCGGAAACAAACAGCTGCGCTAATGCGAACTTTGTACCGCTTCAAGAAAAAACAGTTAATAAAACGACGCGTTTGTTGGTATACAAAATTCATCCTTGTCTACACATAAACACGAATTCTCAAAAACATTATCAAACTTTTGTCTGGTATTAATCACTTAAAATGTTGTTATAATAATAGTAGTTTATTAACTGTTACGTAATAAGGCCTAATTGCATACATTGCTTTATCTACACACATATTATAAATCCTAAATGAAGTGTTCGGAAACCATTAGAATGACCGCCATTGCACCGCCATGACCAACTCGATTGTGCCGGCGGTCGGGCGGGCGTGTGCCGTCGGTCGGAGAGGAGAGCAAATTTTCATTACGTTACCGTAGGTAATGAATTTTCATACGTTTTTACCACACTGTCACGTTACTGGTTGCAATAATGGTGGTAATTACATAGGGGAGAGTGGGGTGCATTCGTACAACGGGAGCATTCGTACAGTAGTGATATCTAAGCTATACAGCACACTGGCGTGTTCATGTTTGTGTGCGTAACTCCCACTCGGACGTATAGGCTACGCGCGGAGCGGCGGGGCAGTGCGGCTCCCGGCTTCGACACAACAGGCCCGTTCATGTTTTCGCTCCACGTAAGTAATTTTTGGATTAACTTTGAAACGTGTTTAAATGTTATTAGTTTTACTCTAGTTATAAAAGTGATTCAATTTAGTTGGTGGAATGGTATTGAGGTCTTAAATGCACGCAGTTGTTTTCTGATAACTATAACGGGTATTTTTATTTTAAATTAAATCGTTGTATTTTTGGTTTGGGGTGCCTTCGTGCAGTTAGCAGTGGGGTAGATTCGTACTGTACGAATCCTCCCCACACTAACTTGCATAGCATTAAACATTTTTTTTATCGAATATATTATTATTACAGAATCAAAATGCCGCGAAAGTATGTGAAAAAAGGGACGAGAACGGGACAAGTAGACGAAGATAGCATGAAATCTGCGATAGACGAAGTTTTGAATAAAACCTTATCTATCAGAAAGGCTGCGCAAAAATATGGCGTCAAACCAACTACGCTCGAAAGTCGCTTGACGAAGTTACATAAACAAGCAGCTACTGAAGACAGACATAGTAAGGTACGTGTTTTCAGTTCCAAATACTCTTCAAACCAAGTGTTTTCTGCAGAAGAAGAGGCTCATTTAAATACGTACATAATGAAATGCTCCAAAATGCACTACGGATTGACGATTGTCCAAGTAAGAAAACTTGCGTACGAGTTTGCAAAAGCTAATAGATTACGTTATCCTTCTAATTGGGATCACAATCAAATGGCAGGAAAGGATTGGGTGGAGAGTTTTCGCAAGCGTTGCACAAATTTAAGCCTCAGAAAACCAGAAAACACCAGTGCCGCAAGGTGCTTCGCATTCAATAAGACTGCCATAAAAGATTTCTTCGAAAACCTTGAGACTGTATACGTAAAATATAAGTTCACTGCTGACCGAATTTACAATTTTGACGAGTCGGGGATATCCACAGTATTAAATACGCCCAAGGTTTTAGCTGAGAAAAACCAAAAACAAATCGGTCAACTTGTTTCGGCTGAGAGAGGAGAACTTGTTACATTTGGAGGAATCATATCAGCCAGTGGCAACACAATTCCGCCTCTATTTATCTTCCCCAGGGTTCATTTTAAAGACCATTTTATGGACGGTGCTCCGGAAGGTAGTCTGGGAATGGCAACAAGGAGTGGTTGGATAAATACCACTATATTTTTGGAGGTGTTGAAACATATCCAGAAGAAAACGTTGTGCTCAAAAGATAACCCTATCTTGCTACTGGTTGATAACCATGAAAGCCACGTCACAATAGAAGCAGTAGACTATGCTCGTGACAATGGCATAGTTTACCTTTCGTTCCCACCGCATACAACTCACCGTCTCCAGCCCTTAGACGTTGGTGTATTTGGACCTTTCAAGGCAAAATTGAAAGTGGCATTTAACGATTGGCATGTGAATAACCCGGGCAAAACTCTAAGCATATACAATATACCGAAGCTTGCCAAAGTAGCCTATTTTGAATCGTTCAGTGGGAGAAATATAACACGTGCCTTTGAGAAGACTGGAATCTGGCCATTTAATAAGCTAGCCTTCGGAGACGACGACTTTGCAGCTGTAAGCGTATACCAATCCGGGTCCACGTCAGGTCCAGAAGAGATCGACGAGATAGGTAATGTTGAAGATGTGGAACAACAAGATTTACTACTAGGGTTGGCCCCTACATCAGCTTCTTTTCCGCCACAGTCAGAATCCGCACAAGGTGAGCAGTCTATTTCAACAGCGAGTCAAGGTGCTAATGTATCGGAAACGGAGCTTACTCAAGAAGATCTCCTAGAGAGCTTAGCTCCTGTTTCACCTTCCTTACATAGATCTATAACTCCACCGGCGACTTTACCTGCTGGAGGACTAATAACTCCAGAAGTTATCCGGCCTTACCCTATAGTGGACAGAACTGAGTCTAAAAAGTCGAGAAAAGGGAAACAGCAAGGAAAGTCGAGAATATATACAGATACTCCGGAGAAAATAAGACTAGAAGAAATAGAGAAAGCAAAACAGTTGAAGAAGCAAGAGCAAGAGATAAAACAAAAGGCTAAGGAGATGAAGCGAGCATTAAATTTAGTATCCGCCAACACCAATCCAAAAAGACAGAAGAAAACTGTAAGGACAACTAAATCAAAGAGGCAAAAGAAAACTTTCAAGCCTGTCAGTGAGGACGAGTCTGATTCTGAGGATGAAACTAATATCAGTTTAAGAGAAAGTTCTTGTTCTCCCATCGAAGAAGCGTCCGAGCAATTGGATGTTCAAGATGAAACTCCAGTTATGTCTATGAACATTAACCAAGGATGTTTCGTGCTAGTCAAATTTGCTAAAAAAAATACTGTTTTATATTATGTTGGGCAAGTGCTTATAAAGTACAGTCCTATTGAATACGTAGTTTCATTTATGAGGAAGAAGCCTGGTTCCTGGAAATTTGTTTTTCCCACCACCAAGGATGAGGGGAGTGTCAATATAACAGATGTGGTACATATACTGACACCATCAAAATCTGCTTTGACAGCGAGAACGTCCCACATTTATAGCTTCGAGAAAGACTTATCTATGTATGCTGTCGGATAGTACGTGTATTAATACTTAAGACTAAGGCTTGTTGCTGTAATGGTAGAGTTTATTATGTTGATTCATTAGGTACATACTTATTATATTAATAAGAGAAAAGTTATGATACGTTTTTGTTACCAAGACTAAGTAGTCATTTTTAGTACTGAGGTACGTTTATTGTTACTAAGAGTAAGTAGTTATTTGTAGTACTTACTGAGGTACACAAAATAATAATTGATAATTGTTCCTAAAAAAAGGCTGATTCTGTGTTAATTGTGATCTCAATAAATGATAATATTACATTAAATAGTGGTTATTTCTCTCATTGTACGAAGGTACCCCACTATGTACGAAAGCTCCCTACGCTATGTACGAACCTACCCCACGTGTGGGGTAGGTTCGTACGTTTTTCTCATTTTAGTAAAGTTGTCGTAGCATCGCCATGCTTTCTTATATCGAAACAACACATCATTCATCTTAAAGGCTGATAAGTGCGGTATGTGACAGCATTAAAGTTATTTTTAAATAATGGATAGTTTTTGTTTTATGTGGCTTAAAGTAAAAAGTGTACGAATCCTACCCACTCTCCCCTACGGTTTCCGAACGCGGAATAGAGGATTTATGATATTGGTGTAGATAAAGTAACTTACCTTATGACTACATCTTAACACGTTACCTGTGCAGCTAAGAACAGGAATTCACCCCACACGTGCAATTTTTTGGTATATAGGTACACTCGATAGCCTGGCAACATTCTATAAAGTGCCTCTTTACCTAGTCTCAAATTATAACTTTTCATAGCCGATACGTACGTGCAGATTTCAA
The DNA here is from genome assembly GCA_947086415.1 of Pammene aurita. Taxonomy (NCBI): domain Eukaryota; kingdom Metazoa; phylum Arthropoda; class Insecta; order Lepidoptera; family Tortricidae; genus Pammene; species Pammene aurita. The sequence goes on along the minus strand of OX352316.1, from coordinate 8,888,819 downwards.
ATTGTCCTTATGTTTAAATAGGGTCGTGTATCATGTGCATGTGCAGCATGCACGTATCATCAATACCTTCAAATGCTACACATGTGATGCATGCACAGGGAACGTGTTAAAATTCGCGTAAGTTTATTGTCATGTAAATTACCGAAGTATATTAAATTTTAGCTCAACCCAAAACCTAAAACTGCAAAGAACAGAATGTACAGTCAGCAATAAGTGTACCCAATAAATATTTTTAGAAATTACTTGTTCTGACATTTTTAAAGCAATATATGTAATTGAGAAGTACTTAGGCATTGCCTCATTGTAAACTGAAATAGATGTTATACACGGTGCCCGTGAGCATTGCGAGAGACTTTAACAGTGTATTCATGATCATCAGGGCCTGGAATAAGGTGAGCTAAAATACCTAAAGTTCGCGAGAGGACATAATATAGAGTGGTTACAACCGGATGAAAATAATATTTTATTTGGATTCCGGGTATTCGATATTCATCCGGGCACTGCAAGTAATAGATAATGATGAAAAATGGTTACATTGCAGCCATAAAGTTGACATTATAATAATAAATCTGAAAATGTGACATATATTTTAAATTAGTAATCTTATTATTATAATGTTAACTTTATGGCTGCAATGCAACCATTTTTCATCATTACGACTATTACTTGCAGTGCCCGGATGAATATCGAATACCCGGAATCCAAATAAAATATTATTTTCATCCGGTTGTAACCACTCTATATTATGTCCTCTCGCGAACTTTAGGTATTTTAGCTCACCTAATTCCGGGCCCTGATGATCATATTTAGAGAACAAAATGTCCTTTAAACTTTTCCGAAATTCGCCATAGTTTCAGAGTAAATACTACTTACAAAAAATTGCATTTTGAATTGTTTCTCAGTGTAAAATGATTTTTTGATGGCGATCTCACCGGTATGGGGCATAGTCTAGACATCTCTTATTGACTGATATCGAAGACCTAAGAAACACTTTTCATGGACTAGTTTTTACGAGAAAAAATGTAGCAATTTACTTTTTCCGTTACTTTTTTCTAATGACATTTACTTTTTATGTAGAACAGCATTCAAAGAAACTGAAAAAAAAAAAAAAAAAAAAATTTTTTTTGGCGTTTTACAACAAAAGTCATATAATGTTTTTTCATTCTTTTGACCTCAGAAATGCGTGGTTAAAATCTCTCGCAATGCTCATGGGCACCGTGTATAGAAATGACCAAAGCAACTGGTGCCAATGGGGAAGGCAAATGTCAAAGTGATATCTCCAACATTGGTCCTTAGAAAAGCTTAATTTGTATGGCGCGACGTATTGTTTATTTAATTTCGCGAAATGAATCAATCAAAAAGAGTCAATTTTGTCTCGAATTGCTCCGAAATTGAAATCCACCGGTTTCTGAAATACACTAAAATTAAATTATTGTAAATGAATGCCATAGGGAAGGTTTTGCCTAAGAAAAACTTTGACTGAATACTAGTTAAGGACCATTCATCTACTGTCTCTTTCACTCATTGTATTTGTCTCTTTCTATCATTGTATGGAATCTGGAACAGCGCCTTCTACAAAAAGTTTTCACCTGCCTTCCCCATTACATTATTCATGAAATACGTCACAGATATGTGCTATCTTTTCAAGGCCAAAAAAGATTTAATAACATAATCAGTTACAGATATAGATATTGGAAGGTATTTTTTTTTTTCGTAGAATTAGATACTTCATAATATTTGGACTTAGATAACAGGTACTCCATATCCACACTTACATGTTTAAAGGCCAGGTGCGTGTTGGAGCACGCATTATGGAGGGTTCCGCACCTTCAAATTTAATAGGAAAAATGTACCCAGCACTTATGTCTTTTATAAAAATCTACCCAGCACTTATATATCACGTCTGTCGTATTTTGGAAGTCGTTTTTTTGGATATAGACTGGGGGGTCACAATTTTTTTGACCTTCAAAGAGTATATCTCTGAAAAAAATCACTTTATCAAAAAATCTATTAGCAAACCTAAATTATTTTTAAAGCCGTCATACAACACGTCGTTATTACCAAACACATTTTATTTTTGACATTTAGTTAATACCTACATATATGGGGTTACCCCACTCCCCTCCCTAAAAGTATTTTTTACCAATTTAACTAAAAAAACTAAGCGCACAAAATACACCTCTCGACAAAATTTCGTCAAAATTTTCTCGCCGACAATATTTTTTTAATCTGCTAATTCGACGTTATTTAAAAAGTTTCACGTAGCATTAAGGGATCTGGTTGTTGCGCTCACTGACCCATTTGGAAAATGCACCATCTATTTATACTGGATTATTTCGGGGTCATGTAACAAGAGAACAAGGATAAATACAGATAGATGAACCGAATGATGTTTGTCATATAATATATTTAACAAAGAAATGTCAAAACATGTAGATATAACAAAAAAAACTAACTGAAACTAAAGTAAATCTAAATAACTTTAATTAAACTTGTTGGTCTTTATACACGGTGCCCGTGAGAATTGCGAGAGATTTTAACAGTGTATTCCTGATCATAGTTGGAGACTAAAATGTCGTATAAACTTTTTTGGAATTCGCCTAGTTTCAGAGTTACTACCAATTAATTAAAAAAAACATTTTTTATTGTGACTCGGTGCAAAACACTTTTTTGATGGCGATTTCACCCTTTGTGGGGTTTAGTCTAGACATTCTTATTTACAAATATCAAAGTGCCAAGAAATACTTTACGTGAACTATTTTTTACGAAAAAAAATTATCAATTTATTTGAATCGACAGTTGTACCAAAAACATTATTTTTTTATGTTCAAAAGCTTAAAAAAAATCGAAAAAAGCTAAAAAAAAAATTTTTTTTGGGTAAATGACCTGAATTCATATAACATTTATTAATCCTTGTGACCTCAGGAATTCGTGGTTAATATCTCTCGCAATGCTCATGGGCACCTTATTTTTAAATAACCAATATTGATAATTTGTTTTTCTAATGATAACTTGAAGGCTCATACAATTTGGTCACCCTACTTAAGGTAACGTCCTGAAACGTCATAGGGTCATAGGATGACCACGATTTCCTTAGTTTAAGACATGAACATGTCTTGCTTTTCCTTAAAAGGGGAGGAAAAATATTTTTGATTTTTTCTGACGTAGGAAAGGGGTCAAAAGGTGGAAAAAATTGTATTGTTGGCGTAATAAATAAACGACACCTTACCGAAAACCCATGCAGGGGTTTGTAAACATGTTATTCTGCATATGCACATTGCCTATGCAAATATTGCTAAAGAGTCTACAAGGAAAGAGTGAGTCGAATGTATGAGTAATGAAAGAGAAAGCTCATCATCCGCTTGTACGAGTGGCTACCGGTTTTCTTTACCATACAAAGCTCATTGAGTATTCTTGGGCTCAAATTCATCGCTCGCCGTCGGCAGGGGCTATTAGACTAAGAGCTGACCACGTCAGATATGACACAATAATGAGAGCAACAAAACTAGTCTGCTTAGATTGCTATACTATTCTTATTGCTAGATCCAGGCATCTGGCAGCTTTAAATGGGTGGGGGTTAGAGTGACAGACTAGCAAAATATTTGAATTGGAAAATAGTAATACCAAAATAGATAAAAACTGCCGAAGTTGTATCAGGCAGGTAAAAAGGACAGGGTCTTTATTTTAACATTAGAACAAAAAACATCGCGTATTATTTCGGAAGCAGAAACAGTAGGCGACAAACGATGAATTACATTATACGTCGTTTTGGACTACTTTCCCCCAAACAGAAAGTTTTGGCAATGATATTATCTAATAATTTATATAATTTCTTATAATACTGCATTAAAACCAGAAATCTAGGATTTGTATTCTTAAAGTGGTTTGCATTCTTTGACCTCCACCAGTTTACAGCTGCCAGATGTCCGGATCTAAAAATAAGCATAGCATAGCAAACTAACGTGAGGGGTTTCGTCACTCTCATTATTGTGTTATATCTGACGTGGCCAGCTTTTCGTCTATATATTCTAACTTTAAAACACGTTCAGACACGATTCAACTTCAATACAACTCCAATGCATTATATTATAAACTTACTAGCGACTCGCCCCGGCTTCGCACGGGATAGAAAAAGGTTATTGTGGGTTATCCCTAAGAGATAGACATATAACATCGCGGACTTTTTTGTAGACCTTTTTAAGGTGTACAATACTGTAGTACATTATTTTGATCTATCTCGTAGGGTTCAGCCAGCGTTTGCAATGTAAGCGCAAAAAATGGGTTTATTTACGACATCACATTAGAAACCTCTTAAATCATCAGTGTTTCTCTACTATATTATGCATGTATTGTACATATAAACCTTCCTCTTGAATCACTCTATCTATTTGAAAAAACCGCATCAAAATCCGTTGCTTAGTTTTAAAGATCTAAGCATACATAGGGACAAACAGCGGAAAGCGACTTTGTTTTATACTATGTAGTGATATAGATGTCATATACAAAAGAAGTGACATAAGTCTCCGGTGCCGGGAGCGAACCAGCGTCTTCTGCATGGTCACCCGGGTCACAGCAGCACCGGTTGAATTTTCCCATGTATATGCAATCTTTGTAAATGCTAAGGCGCATTTCGAAATCAAAATATTTATTAAAATAATTTGATTTGTTCTTCAGTTCCAATGCATTAACTACGCAATACAGCTAGCGCCTAAACGTCTGAATAAGAAAAAAATGAATCTTGAAGCAAATCAAATTATTTTGTTCAATATTTTTTGATTTGCAATTTTTAAGTAGTTACACTACTATATATAAACTGAAAATAGATGTCATATACTTCAGAAAAAGTGACCAAACCCTCCAGTGTCCGAGGCCAGATTTGAACTGGCGTCTTCAGCTTTCGCGGCTGACGTCCTGACCACTAGACCCGGTCACCAGAAAAAATTGCTTAAAAATTATTCCGATGCAACTCCAATACAACTTCAATATTGGTTGATTATTTATTATGGGTTGGATGGAGTTATGTTGGAGATAGTTTGTGTTTTTAGGGTTCCGTAGTCAACTAGGAACCCTTATAGTTTCGCCATGTCTGCCCGTCCGTCCGTCCGTCCGCGGATAATCTCAGTGACCATTAGCACTAGAAAGCTGAAATTTGGTACTAATATGTATATCAATGACGCCGACAAAGTGGTAAAATAAAAAGTGGAAAAAAATGTTTTATTAGGGTACCTCCCCTATACGCAAAGTGGGGAGTGATTTTTTTTTTTTTTCATTTCAACTCTAACGTGTGATATATTGTTGGATAGGTCTTTAAAAATGAATAGGGGTTTACTAAAATCATTTTTTGATAATGTAAATATTTTCGGAAATAATCGCTCCAGAAGTAAAAAAAAATGTGTCCCCCCCTCTAACTTTTGAACCATAAGTTTTAAAAATATGAAAAAAATCTGAAAAGTAAACCTATATAAAAACTTTCTAGGAAAATTATTTTGAACTTGATAGGTTGAATAGTTTTTGAAAAAAAAATACAAATTTATTTCTGAACTAAGTTTGTAATTTAACCGTATAAGCAGGTGTGTATTGTACCTGTAATTTCTACAAAATTACAATGAAAAGACTTGCTTTCAAATAAAGTAAAAACGGTGAAAATCGGTTCACGCAATAAATAATTATCCCATAAAAATCATCTTCCATACTTTAAGCTCGCGCGCAATAGTTTACTTAATTTGCCGATAGATGTCGCTGTACGTAGAACGCTCATATCATATCCTACATGGCGGTGTTATTTTAACTCTTAAGTGGGGACACTTACTGTGACGGACGAAAAACTACGGAACCCTACACTGAGCGTGGCCCGACACACTCTTGGCCGGTTTTTAATGTATTGTTTATGTATTTTAAAATAAGAATATGGCACCTGGGCGTTCATCCTCACATGCTGGAACCTAAATGGACTAAGAGCTAGCCACGTCAGATATGACAAAATAATGAGAGCAATGAAACCTGTTTAGTTGGATTGCTTTACCATCCTTATTGCTAGATCCGGGCATCTGACAGCTAAAAGCTCAGGAGGTCAGAGCGACAGACCAACAAAGTTTTTCTGTTGGAAAAAGTAATACCAAAATAGGTAAAAGCTACCAAGTTGTATTATTTATAGAGAACAGGGCCTAAAATATTTTAACATTAGAACAAAAAAACATTATGTATTATTGCGGAAACAAAAACTGTAAGCGACTATCTATAACTTGCACAACATAAATCAAAATTGCTAATATAAATCATTTGGCACTATTTTCTCCAACAGAAACTTCTGGCTATGGTATTGCTCATATTTGTATCTATCTTTAGCTATATCTAATCTGTACTTGGAGTTTTATGTATCAGTTTTACTCACCGATGTGTAATAATTAGTCATAAAAAACGTAATACACAATCAGCTCAAAAGGTACCTGCTCAAAGGGAAGGGGGGGGGGGGGGGGGGTGTAGCGTCAGGGGGAGGAGGACGGACGGTGTCGCCAGTGACAGGAGTTCCCCTCGTTTTCACGGCGTGCCAGGAGTGACCTGTGCTGGGTACTAGACAATGACAACGTGTTACACCCAAGACTGAAAACCTGAAAAGTGTTTGTTCAGAATCGAGAGTGGAATCGATTGCATTATATCTTAACATGGGTATACTTTTTCTTTAATTTTCCAATTTTTTACGTGTCGAGTGTAAAAGTTTCGAATACTACAGTTTACCATTCTATCGAGAGGTTAGGAGATAGAGATTGAATATTTAATGGCTGACTAGTTTTGACAAATTTGTTTTTTTACTGTAAATAGTGTCATGTAGGTTGTCATTGTCAAAGTATGCCATCTTATGTCATGTCATACAAATTGACAAAGTAGGTTGATAGGTTGACATGACATGACACATGTAGAGATGTGACAACAACGAGTGTAGAGTTAACAATTGAATAGAATTGCAAGGAACACTAAACATATGGATATCTTTCGAAATAATTAACTGATTGAAAAATAAATACTCTAGATTCATTAGCAATAATAAAAGTCGTTTGGGGTATCTGAGTTTTTAATGGCTCTAGTAACACGTTGTATATAAAGATAGATATATACTTAAATACATAGGGAATATCCATAAACCTTTCTTTTATTTTTTAAAGAAGTTTGCTATAAATGGTTCAAATTTTATAAAGAACGATTTTGACAAAGACAAAGAATCGAATACCTACTGATAGTACCAAAAAGTGCCATTTACGGAGAAAGAAATACCATATTATATAACCATTACGTATTATGTCACTATCTTTATAAGCCACAGATAAGGATGCAGAATGTGATTAAAATTGATTAATATTAATAAAAAATTCTAGGTCATTACATAAGTCCCTATTAAGCTTATTATTGACTAGCTTTTGCCCGCGGCTTCGCTCGCGTTAAATTCGGGGTAACACGATTCCCCTTTGCCCTCCGTAATGCTCCATACAAACTTCCACCCCCCATTTTAGAGAAGTGGGGGGGTTAGAAAGAGACAAAAAGTAGCCTATGTCACTCTCCATCCCTTCAACTATCTCCACTTAAAAAATCACGTCAATTCGTCGCCCCGTTTTGCCGTGAAAGACGGACAAACAAACAAACACACACACTTTCCCATTTATAATATTATAAGCAAAGTCGAACAAATCTATGAATAATAATAGGACCGGTTCATCAATTGATGTACCTACCCGTGAATGGGTTCCAGCAGGTCACTTCATACATAATAGCCCAAATCTTCAAAGGGCCAGACTAATATCCCTCTTTTTGCGTAGTGGTTTAAAACGTACTATCGTAATTTTGCCGTGTTATGAATGACCGATGTTACCGACTAGCTGTCAACTGTCAGTTACATCGGTCATTTACTCGTATTACACGGCTAAATTACGAACTTGCAAGTGGCTCAACAATCCGTGTTCGTAACTATACTTGTTTGAGTTAGCTTAGTTAAATAATTTATTATTGTCTAAACAAACAATGTACGTGAATTCGCAGGTAAATAGTTATTGGATTAATAATTGCCTCATCATGTGTCATTAATTATAGTTTTCCTTTAATCATATTACATTTAAAGTATTGAGCTAAAGTCAACTCTATACGCGCTTATATAAGGTTCATGTTCACATTTATAAATAGCGAAAATGTTTGTAGATTTTATACATATATTAACAAAATGACTTAAATGACAGATATATTGAGTTTAATAAGAGGTAGTAATTCCACTTTGAGTACAAATCTAATGTGTGTTAATTTTGTCTTTTATACAATAAATATGTAAATATTATGGGAAGATCTTACACAAATCAAATTGGTCCTACAGTAAGCCCAATATGACTTGTATTGTGGTTACAAAATGATATATATACCTAATATATTTTAAAGATAAATATAAATACCTATGTATTTATAGAAAACGTCCGTGACAACCCACAAATAAATGCCTTGACCAGGATTCTAACCCTGGACCTCCTGCTTCGTAGGCAGGTTAGGCTGACTAGGCTAGGAAGAAAAGCAGACTTAGAAATGAACGATTTTCAACAACATTTAATTTTTGAACAACTTTTATAAATATTTCCATCTGTCCACCATTTTTTCAATGCATTTGTTATTTTAATTTCAACTCTATTGCGTAAGTCGTTAAGTAATTATTCCAATGTCAATTTGAAGCGAGTTATGATATTTGGGAAGTGAAATGTCGTTGTTCTCCACAAACAGTATGTACCGTTAGAAATTCGTCTCAAGTTACAGTATACTTAATACAGTGCGTCCATTTTATACAACTGTACAGTTATCATTATCAGCAATATTCTTAAATACAAAGATTTCTAATACAATATACTTAAACAGAATGTAACAAAAATACTGGTGATCCGTTTAAGGGTATAATTGGTATTGTATTGCGAGTAAGAAAAAGTATAGAAGAAAAAAATTTTGGACAAAAAATGTTTGGGACAAGTCGTCCCGGCTGACCAACCCTCCATACAAAACCAATTTTTTTCGCGAGTTTTTTTTCTTATGTTTTCATTATTAGAATACCATACCAATTATGGACTTAAAAGGATCACTAGCATTTTTGTTACACCGTGTATAGATAAATGCATACAAAACATCCATAGCTTAGGGACAAATATTCGCGATAAATACACAAATAAATGCAATCGACGGGATTCGAACCCCAGTGTCTAAGGTAGAGCTTTACCAACTAGGTTATTTAATTAGTTATCCTGGGCGTTTTTCCGCAAGTCGAGTGTGCCTATTTTGTAAAAACTGGGTAGCACAACTCTAACCACACTATCTCTTCCACGAAGCCCAGCAGAGCTTCCAGGTTGCCTGCTGCCTGGCTCAAGGTGCCTGGGTATCCTAGGTGTTACAAAACGGAGGATTCACTGTGTTGACGGCTAAAGGAACGAGAGGGACCCTCGTCGTCAACACACTGGGCTCCTCTTTGAGCTCTTTGGCAACCTTACTAACCAGGAGGAACAGAACACTATGAGTAGGTTGTGCTATTTGGCTGTGGTTTTCTGCAAGGTGGAGGTACATGGTACTTCCCTAGTTGGGCTCTGCTCCAGATTTGAGCGAGATGACATTCGCAGTACCCATACCTCTCTTTTAGACGTAATTCAAGGACATACCCGTGTCCGGACGTAGTTTAAGGACATACCCAGGTTTAGTCTTGTCTACGTCTAACTAGGTTATGGAGGCCGTTATCTCACTCAATAAGGCCACATATTTAAATAAAGGAAACCCCATCTAATTCCATCTATTCTATGGCTATATGATGGGATGTTTGTAAACGTTTGCAAGACCTTCTGCGCGTAGCTTTACGCATTTATCCTTATTTGAAAATATCAAATATAAATAGTCTGGTAAACTACATTTGTCAGTACCAGTAGGAGAAAAAACAATACAACTAAGTATAAAAAGGATAAAATGGAGGAAATAAAGAAGCAACTCAAAAAAAACTTTGTACTGTTTAACCCCAAATGACGTATTTATGATGTATTTCATAGTTTGTCGCCTACTGTTTCTGTTTCCGAAATAATACGCAATGTTTTTTGTTCTAATGTTAAATAAGACCCCCGTCCTCTATAAATAAGACAACTTCGACAGTTTTTACCTATTTTGGTATTACTTTTTTACAATTCAAAAATTTTGCTATTCTGTCACTCTGACCTCCACCTATTAAAAGCTGCCAGATGCCCGGATCTAGAAATAAGGTTAGTATTGCAATTTTACTAGACAGCTTTCATTGCTCTCATTATTGTGTCATATCTGACGTGGCCAGCTCTTAGTCCATTACTTTAAATAATAGGCATGAGAAATTTGTAGGTAGTGTACCTGCTGTCGTTATTACGCTGTGCATTGTACCGGTCGGGTCACTTTCACCCATTTCGTCGCTTTCCATACAAATGGGCCAAGGTTGAATGTACAAACATACATACAGTATTTGCTCTTATCATTCTCCACACGTTGTACGCCTTTTCACCATGGCTCAAAAAAGGGGTCCGTTTGGCAACCTAATCCAAAGAATTTGCGGAGGCACGTTTGGCATGTGAGTGCCATCTGACCTTTTTTATACCACGGTGGCAAACAAGCATACGGCCCGGCTGATGGTAAGTAGACTACTAGCCTACCGGAGAAACTTTAAGTTTTTTGGAGATAACTCAAAAATGGCTGAACCGATAATGTTCAAATAATTTTCGCAGAAAGTTTGGGATAGTACGCATCTTCTCAAATTTTTTTTGGAGTAACGGTTCAAAAGTTACACAATTTTTCTGACTGTCAAGGCGATAATTTCTGCAAAAATTAACTTAATTACAAAATGTTCAAAGAAACCTCGATGTTATTTAAAAAAAAACTATCGATTGATGTGCAACATGTTGATATACGTCTTATACATAGTTTCCGAATACAATTGCTGTGACATATGGACGGACGGACGAACAGACTGACATGACGAAACTATAATGTCCACCATTATAGAAACTAAAAAGGAACTGATGAAGATTATGATGGTTTCCAAGCGAAGTCGCAGGCGGACGCTAGCAGTAAACGTAACAATGGATCTATAGGTAATGATGATAAGTTTTGCGACCACAAATTAAATTCTACCAATGATGAAACCGCGACATGCATTCAAAAGTAATAACTATTTAGTTGTAATACATGTAATAAATGGAACATTATGGACCAAGGAGCATGTAACTCGGGAACAAATATCTGTGATAAGCACACAAATAAATAAATAAATGTAGGAAGTAGTTTCTAAAATAAACTCCAGTTTGTGAATTTATTTGTGAATTTAATATGTTATTCAATCAAATACAAACACTGAAAACATTGAAAAAATAATCAACCCAGCAGGATTATTTGATTATTTTTTCAATGTTTTCAGTGTTTGTATTTGATTGAATAACATACTATTGTATGAGTGGAATGCCCCACTTTAAAAAACATGTAAAATAATTATGTGTTGTGAATTTAAACTATATATATTTAAGAAATTAAATAATAAAGGTACAACACATCTTTTACTTTATCGCTCCGTACAGATTCTCCTATGGCCGACGGCCCGCATCTTAGTTCAAAATCGTCTTAAGTCATTCATGCTGTCTCTTTCCCACTAATAAACATGGTCTTCGTCCTATCTCATTCACTCACAATACGTCATTCACACGTTCCATTCTACTCAATCCTACATAAATATTATTATTATAGGACAATATTAATCTTACACAAACCGACCTAGTCCCACAGGCACAGTAAGCTCAATAAGTGTTATGGGTACTAGACGACAATATATATAATAGATAAATATGGAAAAATACTTAAATACATAGAAAACATCCATAACTCAGGAACAAATATCTGTGATAAGCACACAAATAAATGCCCTGACCAGGATTCGAACCCGGGACCTCCTGCTTCGTAGGCAGGGTCACAACCGACTGGGCTAGGAGGCCGTCAGGTCTTCATGCTCCTTCATTTGTTATTGAATCAGGTCTTTTGAGGAGTTATTACGGACGATCGACAACATCTCCAGCAGCTTCTGAGGATGTCTCGTAGAAAGGCGAAACAGGTGTCGAGTTATAGTATTATTGGTGGTAGTTATTTTCGAACGAGCGGAACGTAAGCGAAGCAAGTTCTTACAAACAACTTCTGGCTACTGGGACGTCTCGGCATTTCAATGGCTATTTGATTTTGAGAGTTTCTTCCGCGATAACTTTAGTCATTTCTGATCTTAATGAAATTTGTTGAGGTTGCAGCAGTGATACATATAATTTGAGAGTTCGTATATGAGCAGGATCGACCTAGGGGTCATGGAGTTTGAAGGCGCGAAAAATCATCGTAAGGGTCTTCTTATATTGGTTCTTTGCAAGAAAATCGCGAGTTCCGAGTTCGAGGCGGACTACCAATTTCCGTATTTATCTATGTGGTGGGATGGTGGAATCATTAATGCATGCAAAAATATTAGCAAGAGAGCACTGACTCGCCACGCCACCGTACTCGGTAGATCACTTACTATCACGCGGGCTGTATGGTTGTTTGCCAACGATGTGGTATTAAAAAAAGCCGAAAATACGTTATAAAGTTGATTACTAAGTATGAAACATACTGAAAGTGTGTTAAATTTTATCGATCGTATCAAAAAGTAAATGTTTATATTAGACACTCCCGAGATATTTTGATATGTAACTGATTAGATAGATGTTGTATGGAAACCTGATTATTGTACATTCTATAATATGTAATAATATGTGACACGTGGCCGTAAAAATATGTGACACGCTCTTATTTGTAGGGCCATAAGAGCGTGTCACATATTTTTGCGAACTTCGTGTAGGAAGATACTATTGCCGATGACTGTACATATACCTGTATGTATGATTTGGAATTTGGTATTGAAATCTGAAAAAAAAACCTATAACAAAATTGTCTCCTAATAAGATGAAACATAGTTTTATTATTTGTTAATCAAATAAACTCATTAAAGGACAGTGGATTCCCCGTGACGTCATAGTTTTCTTAGTTACATATATTGCTCAGCAAATATATGTACCTATACAATGTGCTCGTTAGGAACCCAAAATATATTTAGCCTAAAACTACTCAACCTTCCAATGAATATCTTCGTGTAGGTGTTACTTTTATGAAGCATTTCATTTGAAAAATATGTTCATAAAGAAATGAGAAAACTTAGTTAAAACCAAAAAGAAGATTAGGAAATACAATTAAAGTTGTCAACCATAGTTGCCGTACTGGATTAAAGACATTATAGTTGGGTAGTTTTACTATTAACTTTTCTGGAATTCACCTAGTTTCAGTTTCATACAATTTCCTAAATATATTAATGCGACTTAGTGTTATGCGCCTTTCGATGATGATGGCGATGTCGACACTATGGGGCGTAGCCTAGAAATCATTATCGACATAATTATCATAGTGACAAGGAACTACACCTGCCTGGGCATTAAACAAGTTTTATGAAAAGAAAGCTACACCATTTTAAGCGATAGTTGTACCAATAACCATTAATTACTTTTTATCATGGACCAAATAACCTAATCGCTTTTTATGTATGCATAAAAAAAAAAAAGTGGAAAAAAATGTTTAATGTTTTCTTATTCTTTTAGCCTCGGAAATGTGTGGTTATCATGTTTTGAGTGCCCTTTGAGCATGTTGTATAAGGTTGATCCAATATTATATAAATAAATAAATATTATAGGACAATCTTACACAAATCGACTTAGGCCCACAGTAAGCTCAATAAGGCTTGTGTTATGGGTACTAGGCGACGATATATATAATAGATAAATATGGATAAATACTGAAATACATAGAAACATCCATAACTCAGGAACAAATATCTGTGATTAACACACAAACAAATGCCCTGGATTCCAACCCGGGACCTCCTGCTTCGTAGGCAGGGTCACTACCGACTAGGAGGCCGTTTAAGTAAAGCCTGACCAGAAATATATGATTATTGTCAAGAGGGCGCTATTACTCTCATTTATATGGCAACAGTTCAGTATATTCATAGAGCGTATTATTGTCTATTGTATGATGACATCTTGATTTGTTTAGCTGTCAGCTCTGATGTTAATTTAAAAATGTTTCACAGCTAAATAGTTTCATTTCCCGAGCGTATTATTTACAGCAGTTTATAACATACACTATTTACAATGTTTCGCTCTTGACTATGGATAATTTTGGGATTTTTTGTCGTTTATTATTTAATTGTCAACACTTTATTTTTATTCAAGTAAACTGCCACAATAACATTGACAGCCTGTCATGCAGTCACACATGCATAATCATCCTGTCATTAAAATTATTGCCAGTGTTGCCGCAACATGGCGTATGATCATATATTTCTGGTCAGGCTTTATCTATATATGTATGTATGTATACACGGTGTATTTTTTTTATTTCCTTTAATTGCAAGGGTATATTGCTGAGCTTAAATTAAGTATATTTCTCCTAGACACCAGTGTCCTAATTAGCTCTAGTTCTGAGATAATCGATAGTCATTTTTTATCTTTCTGATACAAATTATTTTTGTACTCCGAGACTCATGTGTGTTACGTCAATAAAATATGCTTCCTTTGTATCTCGGAGTGTTAATGTTCGATATTACATTGACATGTCATAATTTTCAATTATTTGTTTGAGTTAATCATACTCATAGACTAATTAACCCAAGACCCCGCATAGCCGGGCGACCCCCGCTGCCAGGCTTGAGGTAATTTCACTCTACAGTGAGACACTTATTATTGGAATGGAAGTGACATTAAACTTAGTACGTCTCCATGGCAACCATTAATATCTGACTCTCTCTTACGCCCCACGGAACAATAGCGCGTTCCCTGTCTGGGTGCGTGTTCCCCTCCCGCACCCCTTCTTTTTGTCACCTTAGGTTTCAAAGAAATAACGCGCTAAGCGGAGATAGAGATATCTTGTATATGAACATACTATTCTAATACCCGAGTTACATTAGTGACCGATATATTACATAACAATTATTGTGTGAAAAAAATTTTTTTTTTTCAAAATTAATTATGCCAATTCATTTCCTTAACCATACCTAACCATACCATATGCTGAAATTTACGAAAAAAAAACGATGTATAGTGAGAAGACTCTCTTTGTTAACCTTTCTAAAAAAATATATCGTTTTAAAATGTCACCACGTATTGCGTAATCCTAGTATCGATTAGATAATATTCAAGTAACTATATAGAGTTGTGTACAACACAATCCAAGGCGCTGATAATGCGATTTAAACTCACGCGACGTGTGCTTAGCAACTCTGTATAAATTCCTTTAGCCGTCAATACAGCGTTGTAATTGTAAAAGGCGTAAGTGACGTGGTTTTTGTATGGAGGTGTAACCTTTTTAAACGTAACGTAGGTTGCTTACTGACTAGATAATGGATTAAGGGGCTGACAACAGCTAAATTCCACCCCTATCTTTTACAGCGCGAGTGAAACTGTGTTACGATTAGTATGTTGCTTGTTTTGTTTTCAAATGACGAATTAAAAAAAAACTACGCATTAATTGAGAAATATAAAACAATGACGGTTTTAGTATTAGTGTGGTGGAATTTCGTCCTTAATTACAGACGTATAAATCAACAAACTAAAAACATAAAACTTATTAAAGTTAATTTTAAGATTTAATTTTGGAATTATTTTCTATCGAGTCCATTTCGTCTAATGGTGTATCGGAATTAACAAAGTTCTTCCAAATATAATGAATATTGACATATATTTTTTTTTTTTTTTTGACTTTATAAACAAAAATGTATTTTGCAACATTTAATTTTTACAGCCGACAAAAACTTAGAAACTATTGGTACCTAAACTATATATACAGATATCCCCTATATCGCTGCCACTTGGCAAGGTGCCCATAAGGCTGGCTGCGTTGCCTCGCTGGATAGCGATGCTAATTCGCTGGGCGAGGAACGAGCCAGCCCTATGGTCACCGGAGGACCGGATGAGCAAGTGGCTTAACTTTTGGAAAAGCTTGATTGCTTCCGGTCCCCATGGGCCTAGCGTCTCCACTGCAAAAGGCGCAAATACGTAACTGTCACCTAATGAAGCGTATTTTCGGCGCTTAGCAGCCTCAGCAGTGGATGCAGCCCCGCCAGCCCTCAACGAAGTTGTGCCCAGGTGGGACGGCGCTAGGGTGTCCACACATGTGGCATCCCAAACTAAAGGCCGTCCCTGTTGCCAGGGCACAAGACTCATCCCGTCGGGTCTCTTACCGTCATCACGCACCAGGCCACAAGGCTCTAATGTAGCCGGCACGTTGGCGCTGACCAGAGCCCGACGGATGATGTCGTTGAGGCTGGCGTGGCGGGACAGGCGGCCCGCGCTTTTCGAGCAGGCAAGGCCGTGGTGCCCCAGCCGGTCCACTAGTGTACCACAGTGACAGCGATGTGGGATTACTAAATTAGCCCCGAGACGCAAGCCGACGGCTATTCGGAAACTGTTGGGATCGAGTAGGTTTCCGTAATTGGCCGAGGGGTAGGCATTGAGCCAGTGCCCTGACTCTTTTTCGGATATCGCTAATAAGCGGGCCTTATCAGATGGAACTGTAGCAGAATTTAATAGGTCTTTTTGCTCCCGCTGGCAGATCGGTCCATCCCAAAGTTTTTGACTATTTGTGTTGAAAGGCTGATCCTTCCCTGGGCAGGCCAGCCGCCAGGCAACCCTGGCCTCGGACATGTACGCTATCTCACAGCCACAAAGTGACGGATTGAGTATTTTTCCAGTGAGAGATAACGTACTATGCACCGAGGACAGGAACGCCGGCAGGGCAACGCTAGAGATTTTTCGCAAACCAAGACCACCAAATCTTACTGGGAGGGATGCGATCGAGAACATTCTGGAATCAATTTTGATGTTTACAATTTTCTCTATTTGTGTCCAAATAATGAGGTCTAATTTCTTACATAGGTTACTGAGTTTCCAAAACGGGCTACAACGCATAGCATACGTAAATTTAGGGACGAAATGACAGTAGCGGAGAATAAAAATTGCCATATGCGGATTAATTTGGAGTAGGCGGTCCGAAAACGAATTAAATTGATCTATATTTTTGTTGATAAAGCCGGGGATACCTTCCTCAAAAACCGGCGCGCCAAGGAGGTGGAGCGAGTCTTTCGTGTGAATTTTGATACCCGGGCACAGATTTTCGAATGATCTGATGATTTCGTATTTATTCTGGTCGTCTGGATCGACATATAGTTCACATTTGTTTAAATTAAGTTGTAGGCCTATTGATTGAAATTTTGATTTTATTGAGATGGAATCGTTTATGACAGAGCTAACTTCACCTCCTAGGGTTCCATCGTCTAAGTACCAGGAGTTAAATTTTGAGGTAAGTTCAGTGATACATGGATGGATAGAGAGACTGAAGAGGGCCGGGCCCAGGGGGTCGCCTTGTTGGCAACCGACAGATGATAGTATAGTGTGACTATTGTATTTGAGGTGCGAGGGGGAGCTGTAGCATTGCCAGATATATGGGTAAATATTAGGAACAGTTTTCTTAACTTCACTTAAGACAATATTTCTATTAACGGAATTAAACGCATTTTTGACATCTAATTTTAAAAGAACTGAATTGTGGGAATTTTTAAGGAAGGAGCGGCAAGCATGAACCGCTGCCTCACAGCCACCCTTGCTTCCGAATCCAAGCTGTATAGGTTGGAATTTAGGCTCTAGAACTGAAAGAATATGTTTACAGCAGGTTTTGGAGGCCAAACGTCTGAGAGTTGAACCGATTGCGATAGGACGCACGCTGCCGTCCTTTTTGGAGAGAGCGCAGAGGTTAGCTCCGTAAAGGGTCTTAGTTACTGCCTCATTTACCTTACTACTAAGCATCAGGTTAACTAATCGAGTGATGCTGGTAAGTAGTTCCTTATTATGAGCGCCAGATGAGGGTGTCAAGAGGTCCTTTAGGTGTTGGGGTGTGATCGCATCCAGACCGCCAGCAGAACCGTTGTTAAAGGACATGATCGCCAACTGTACATCGTCTTCGGAAGCAACGAGGCTAGCCTGTGCGGAATCGGGTGGATCCGGGAGGTCAACCATCGCGGGAGCCGGCGGGTGCTTGCTCTGAAGGGCTGCGAGGGTATCTTGACAGTCTTGGGCCGATGTGTCGCTCGAAAAAAGGATGCGTGCGGCTCCGCGGAGATCACCATCGTTGACTTTTGCCTCTACCTTTTTGCTTAGGTTGGCTGTAAGCGGTTGTTTGTCTGAAAGACTCGAAAGAGGTGGATGGTAGGGCTGAGAACAGTTCTGCTTAATTTTACTAGTAAGACTTTTCTCAGAAATACGATCGACGTGTAAAATGCAGTAGGCAAAAGTAAGTAATTTTTCCCATGACAGTAAAGTATTCGTATGGGAACATTCGTCCAGAACTTTTATAAGGCTTTTTGTAACGGCGGCTCTGGCTCCCCTTGGAATCCTTTTTAGAACAGCGGTGGACGCTTTGAGTTTGCTAAGTTTATCGGATAGCGAGATTAGCTGGGAGCCGAGTGTCGGTGGAAGTTGAAAGTTTGAGTTATGTACGGGCTGACTATTGCTACATTTGTGAGCTTTACTAATGTGGATATTCAAACCTTTGCGACCTTTAAACAGTTTGCTGGTCGGACACTGTGGGCATTGTAGGAATTCGTCCAGTGACTCATTAGCGCGAGGAGGTGGCATGCGGCTCGGGGTTAGGAACAACTTAATGAAAATAAAATAGATATTACAAAAGTAAACACAAACACAAAAACACAGAACATATAAAAGAAATTGTCAATGCAGCTGTCAGGGTGGCGGCGGGCGGCGGCCGGTGCGCCGTCGCGGGCCGATGCTGGGTCTTTTGCCTCTCGGGTTTGAAGGGAGCGTCTATAGGTGTTATATACCTATACCTTGGTGTATCTTTGGTTGTATGTATTGTGCTGTAGCACTGTGTAGTATTCGATCAAAAAGGCACTGATTTCGTACTCTATGTCGTTTAAGCGACATATGTTGCTTGTCAAAATAATTTCGGCTATAAGGCTTGAATTTAGCAATATTTAGCGGAGTATGTATGAAGAAATATCCTTTAAATTGCAATCAGCATGTTTTGGGTGGACTTTAGGCAAAGCAGACTTTGAAATAACGATTATAGCAATATTTTCTGTATCATTAACTTGATACGTGTTGTTCCGTTGCTAGGCAGTTAAGAATTTTTTTTTACTTTCCCATAATTAGTAGTTATATAACTAAAAAAAACTGTTTAAGTAAAGTCAATTTGAAGGTCATCGGGCGTTATCAGCCTCTTAATTGTGTTCTCTTTGGTTCATGTCTGTTCTGAAGTCACGATTCTGTTACCTTTACAGTATGTAACTACCAATGATATTTACTATGGATAGGTTATACTCTAATAAAATGAGCAGAAAAATACTTCATAACCTAGCAACGATTCTGTTATGTTTATCTATTTTGACAATCATTACATCTTTGTCACTCTCGTTGTTAGAAAATTACAGTTTGTCACTTTCTCACGCGGGTGGCGGGAGCTCATTGTCACGTCCGCATCTCACGCTAGCCGGTGCGCGACTAGCGACAATTGTTTGAATTCACTCATTTTAAGTGCTTCACTTTTGGAGCGTGCATAACCCATCTGTCATTCTTATATACTAGCCTTTTCCCGCGGCTTCGCCCGCGTACTATAAGTACTCAAAAAGGATACGATACCCATGTTGATTTTCAGACTTTGTGACCACATTTGCCCCTTTTAGGGGTTGAATTTTCAAAAAACCTGAAACACTTGTTTACTCATTTATCGTTAGGAACACTCCTGTGAAGTTTGGAATAAAATAGTCTAACAAATCTTGATTCGCCATACAAACTTTGGACCCCCATTTTACCCCCTTAGGGGGCGAATTTTGAAAAATCCTTTCTTAGTGCATCCCTAGACCTTATAAGGAACCTACGTGCCAAATTTTGAATCTCTAGAACCAGCGGTTTGGGCTGTGCGTTGATATGTCAGTCAGTCAATCAGTCAGTCAGTCAGTCAGTTTCTTCTTTTATATATTTAGATCATAGGAAAATCATAGGTAACTACCTAGAATGGACCTACGTCATACTATTATATTGTGATTGTAATGTAAGCGTGTAAACATTTTGCCTCCTTATGTGTATTCTACCGCTTGTATAATGGTGATGCGCAAAGCGCTTCATTGAATTGAAAAGGTAGATTCATATCTTTCGCTCGCGGAGATATGTAACACTCGTTTCGCTCATTTCGCTCAGTGGATCTGTTCGCATATTCGCCTCAATCGCATCGTCTCACTCGTTTGACTCGGCCGGCTCATTCGAATCTTGAGTGAGAAAGAGCGAGCATGTAACACTGTCATCACTGAGATAGACCAGTTACTGAGCGAGTTGAATCTTCAGTGAGTTGAAGAGTGAGTGAGAAGAATCAAAAGAAATTCATTTAAATCACTCTCGTGATTACAGACATCGGAATATAGGGGGCTAAATTTATTGACAGGTAAGGAGTTCCGATATCGATGAACTCAGTTATCGATGCTTTTCCCAGTTATTAGGTACCTACTAGCGATCACTCCATGTTACGACGACATTAGGAAGCATTGTTTCTTATAATTATTTAAGTAAGTATAACATGCTTTAATGTAAACTTTATTTTCGTCTTCAAAATAATACTTTCAAAAAATTTCATACATCCTGACAAAGTTGGAGGAAACACTAGTATATGGGGAAAACATCGATAACTGACTTTATCGATATAGGAATTTCCTACCCGTCATTAACTTTAGCCCTCTAGATTCCGATGTCTACTCGTGAACGACCCATGTCTATGTGTACAATGGGTTGTGCTCTGAAGAACAGTTTGACGTGATGCCAATAGCCGCTTTCTACCACCACACACCTCGCCACAGGGCGTTCATCCTCACAGGCTGGATCATAAATGGTCACCGTGCGGGTTAAGAGGAATTTCCTTCCGCGAACGCTCCGGCTGTAGGATGAACTCCCTGCCGAGGTTTTCCCAAACGACTACAGTGTGGGGTTCTTCAAAAAGAAGTGTAAATAAAGCTTCCATCGTTTTATCACATACATATATTATGACCGCTTTCGGTTTCCATCATCAGATTAGCTCTGTAGTTTTTTTATTTGTTATTTATACCACGACCTGATGGTAAGCAGTTATCGTAGGCTATGGACGCCTGATACTCCAGAGGTATCACATGCAAGTTACCGGCCCTTTACAAAAAGGAGGATTCACTGTGTTGACGGCTAAAGGAACAAGAGGGTCCCTAATCGTCAACACACTGGGTCCTCTTTGAGCTCTTTGACAACCTTACTCTTACGCTTACTTCGTTAACGGCCTCCTAGCATAGTCGGTAGTGACAGTGACCCTGCCTATAAAGCAGGAGGTCCCGTGTTCGAATCCTGGTCAGGGCATTTATTTATGTGTTTATCACGGATATTTGTTCCTGATTTATGGATGTTTTCTATATGTTTAAGTATTTATCTATATCTATTTATTATATATATCGTCGTCTAGGACCCATAACACAAGCCTTATTGAGCTTAATGAGCTTACTGTGGGACTAGGTTGATTTGTGTAAGATTGTCCGATAATATTACTCACCTGCAGGAACACAACACTATGAGTAGGGTCTAGTGTTATTTGGCTGTGGTTGTTTGTAAGGTGGAGTTTACTTCCCCAGGGCTCTGCTCCAGATTTGAGCGAGATGACATTCGCTGTGCTGTGCCCTACCACACATAGAGAGATAACATTCCCAGTACCCATACCTCTCTTAAACCACCAGTACCATTGACACCATTGTGATGTTATCCAACTCTAGGTACCTATTTCAATCGGACATGTTGCAAGATTCTATGATTCTCTTAACAACAAACTAACTGACAAACAATGTGAGTTCAATGAAAGCTTGTAATAAAATACAAGATTATCTTTTGTTAAGGAAAATATACTTAATAGGTTTAAATTCGATTTGCAGTTAAATAAATGTACATGCTATTTATTGTTAGGGCGGCACTCGTGGACTAAGAGCTGGCCACGTCAGATATGACACAATAATGAGAGCAACGAAACCCGTCTAGTAAGATTGCAATACTAAACCTAGTTCGATGAGACTCCCAGATGATGTATGTATAATTAGTATCGTCTTTAATTGGGAACTCGAAATGGCGATGCTGCAATGCAAAAAACCAGGCGGCGAATTTAAAAATAAAAATAAAAACAGGTTTCTAGTATGATACGACTCCCAGGTTTCCTTTGTTCCTCAAAACAGTCGGAAAAGGTGATACAATTTATTTTTACAATACCACTGTAATCTACCCTTTTTCTGTAAATAAATTTTTGTTTCAACTGAAGAACAAATCAAAATATTATGAATAAATATTTTGATTTGTTTATTTTAAGTAGACACGCTACTATATAAATTATAAACTTACTTTTGCAGAAGACGCTGGTTCGATCCCAGCCCTGGGCACCGGAGGCGTAGGTCACTTTTTCCTTTGTATATGACATCTATATAAGTTTATAAATTTTTGATTGTTTGTTGTTTGTCAACTATTTGTCATAGAAGGATTTTAAAGAAAACTTGAGTATTTGTATATGTTATTTTTCTCCTCGTCGACTTCTTGAATTGAATTGAGACTTTGTAGACAGACCTACTAGCGCATGCTTTTCGATGTTTCTTACCGGCTTGCCAATTTTCAGCACTCGTAGAAAGAGTATTGTATAAAATAGTGACATAATTAAGCTTTTCAATGTTTTTTTTCGGTGGTAGTTTTTCTTTTTCTCTCTGATGTTCATAAGTGCATTGTAATATGCCTAAATTGAAGAATAAATATCTTTTATCTTTTTTTTTTAAATTTCGTACCTTACTTAGGCCACTCAAGCTTCGTAGCCTAAACTGGTACTCGACTGAAAATATCACGTCCTCTTCATTGTGTCACGGTAGTATAAAATACTATTCCGTGATATTTGAAATACGATTATAGGCACTTACCTGGATTTTTCACGGTGATATTGCAGAAAACATAAGTATATCCCTTTTCCACGGGGTTTACGTTTTCCTTGATATTGTAGTTAAAACTCAGCTTACATGACCATGTCCCATATAGAGTTGGCATAACTTCGCGTTCCTGGAAATGAAACCTATATTAGCTTATATTCTTATCGAGCGAGCGAAGCGTAAGCGAAGCAAGTTCTTACAAACAACTTCTGGCTACGTTTCGGCATTTCGATGGCTTTTTGATTTTGAGAGTTTGTTCCGCGATAACTTTAGTAACGCTTTTCTGATCTTCATGAAATTTGTTGGGGTTGTAGCAGAGATACATATAATTTGAGAGATCGTATATGAGCAGGATCGACCGGTCATGGAGCTAGAAGGCGCGAAAAAATCATCATAAGGGTATTGTTATATTGGTCATCTCGTTTGCAAGGAAATCACGAGTTCTGAGTTCGAGGCGGACTACTAGTCTTATAATCTTCTTATCGAACGAGCGGAGCGTAAGCGAAGTGAAGATCATACAGACAACTTCGGACACAACGGAACTGTCTGCTGGCTACCGCAAGAACCGTGTATTTCGATGGCCGATTTTAGTAACGTTTTTGTGATCTTCATGAAATTTGTTGGGGTTGTAGCAGAGATCAATATAATTTGAGAGTTCGTATATGAGCAGGATCGATCAAGGAGCTATGGAGCTGTAAGGCGCAAAACGAGGTCTTGTTATAATAGGCATGATGATTTTTTTTCATGTATGGTGTCAAACGATTCGTTTTGTTGTGAGGATCAAATGTCTATATGGGGCCAATTGCGTTGCGTTAAAGCAACACAAAAGTCAGAAATGAGATTCAAAATCTAACACTCGCTTTTGTTTCTCAAAACGCTCCTAACAAAATGATATGCAACACTGACGCCACGGTTGCATGGTCACCTTGTTTAAAGTATGCAAAAATTATGAAAATTCTCTTTTGGCAGTGAAATATTGCTTTTTTGTAAATGGTTGCAATACAATCTATTTTACAGTAATATGTGAGAAATCGAATGGTATCATTGTTTTATTTTATTTCGTACTTTAAAAAAATCGTTAAATTTTGAAATTTTGAACCCTGATATCTTGGAACCGTTTCAATAGATTTTTTAAATTTTTACTTGATTACGATACCACCATTTTGCATCCATTCAACTTAATTTTATAACAACATTCAACATGTGTCATCATCCCTATCATGTCAACTTGTTTGCAAGTAAATCGCGAGTTCTCAGCGAGGCGAACTACTAGTTTTATTTGATTCGGGGGGGCATATGGATACACTTGGACTGAATCGGGATCTTTTGTGTAACCGTCCTTTAATAATAATAATAAATATTCTTTCTTGTGCACCACATGTGAAACCTACGAGTATAATCCTTCCTAATCCTTTAATTCACTTAGATATTCAAAACCTTGCTCAACCATCTCCATGTGTTGGATGGAGCTCAAGAACAGTGCCAAGGGGATTAAATGTCTATATCAGAGCAATCTAAAACCAAAAAGAATCGAGCTACTGTAAATAATACTCAATTCACTACCTACCGACCTGATGACAATGGGACCAACTGTGAACTGTGACCAACTCTTTTAAACAACAAAAATTTTCCAAACCGGACCAGCTGTTTTCGAATAATCGGTGAACATTAAAAAAATAGTAAAACCGAATATCCTCCTCCTTCGAAATCTTGAAGTCGGTTGGTAAAACCTTGTAAAAATAAGTAGAATCTTATCTCCGTCGACTTACCTCAAACCAAGTGCGGTTTTTATATAGTTGTGAGTTATATGGGCGACCCAACTTGTATATTCCACTACCGTTGTTATATGTACAACTGTAAAATTTTATAACTAGATAAATAAAGTTTTTTTATTACTGCAATAAACAGAAAAAATATAACAATAAAATAACACATCAGAGAATAAGTTGAATAAATAAGAATTTCAAATCGGAGGTCTCGGGTTCAAACCTCGGCTCGTACCACTGAGTTTTTCGGAACTTATGTACGAAATATCATTTGATATTTACCAGTCGGAATTAGGTTGTCAAGTGAACCCCAGGCTCAATTGGGCCGTGGCAAAAAGACGTCACTGAAACATTGATTTATACAAAAAGGGAGATATGGTACCAGGCGCTCGATTCTGTGCCATCAAATGTAGGTTCAGGGACCTATATTGATTTAGTCGTGTGGCAGAGTCTCTCAGTCAAACTTTGTGCAATGCGCAAAATATGTAGGTCTACCTTGCATAGGTACCCGTTTTAACTATATAGGTTTATCTCTTTTGCCCATGTTGCACATACATTATATAGTGGAGTACGGGAACGCCTTTTTAACCTATAAAAATGACATAAATCACAAGTCCGATTTTATTTTGTGACCTGTTAGAATACGTTAAGCACTAATAATAAAAAATATTTTGTAACAATTTCTAGCATTGCGCTAGGTATAATACATGTATTTGTTTGCTACACAGAGAAAAGATTATGTAAGTTTTATTTTTCTCCGCCAGGCTATCGCTTTTTATTATTGCAACATAACTTTAAATTTTATAACGGATTTGTCAAGAGCATATGTCGTCTTAGCCATTTGTAATTCGTTTAGAATTCAAGGTCACTTATATTTTGACAAATTGTTTTCGATTATGCTCACATAATCTATTGACCAAACTGTTATAAAACGACAGATAATGTTGAAATAGTTGAATGCAATAGTATGGTAAAGGAAAATATATCTTGTATAATCTTTTCTTGTTGTTATTAACAAATATCTATATAATACCTAGCGCGACGTCAAAAACTGTTAGAAAATATTTTTTACTGTAAGTAATCATATCATATTCTCCAACTAAAAAAGAAAATCGCACTTGTGAGTTATCGAAGCTCAAAACTGTTCGCGTACTGTACTAATAGCGATGTGTAGCAGTTTACAAGTGTGTAGGTGCTGGACCACATTTCAGTTTTCTTTACTATGAACTCTCTTCTCTACTTTTTGTTTATGTCTATGCACTGAAATGGTCTCCACTCAGCATTGTGTAGGCTAAACTAAAATTTAATTACAAGCGAAACTTTCCACCTTTTAATTTAGTTATCGTAAGGCGATTATCACGCTGGCGCCGCAAACGGATGCGGCGACGGTGTGCAAGCGTGACAGTGCTATACACATGCATAGTGGTATCTCGCTCGCGCACCGGCGCTGCATGCGGCAACCGCAGGTGTGAAAGCCGCCTTATGGTGACTAAAATCACTAGCTTCATTTGTTCAGTCAGCTGCAGAGAAAAAGACCCGCCTGCATACAACCTATACAGGTTGAAATCGGGGTCATGTAGCAAGCGATCAAGGCATGATACACAAGGTCATACTGAACAACCTTAACAACCTTTACTATGTGACCAACTCCGAAATCACGACAAAATTTTTGGCAGTTTTATACATTTCGTCCGATCACATGTTGTTGTTTTCTATGGAGAGGCGAAAAATTTTTTCGCGATTTCGGAGTTGGTCTCATAGTAAAGGTTGTTCAGTATAGCCTTGTGTATCATGCCTTGATCGCTTGCTACATGACCCCGATTTCAACCTGTATATGCAGCGTGGACCTTTTTCTCTGCAGCTTACCGTCCCTCATGTTATATGTACGGTCCACCAATTTGATTCCTAGGCCACTGTAGAACCTTGTCGTAATGACAGTTGCCCGTGGATACGTATAAACGTAACCTATTCGCTACCAAACTAGCTATTGTGACAAGGTTCCAGAGTGGCCTAGGAATCAAATTGGCTGACTGTACAACTCTAAAGGTCCCATTATACATATTCAGTTAAATTTACATTAAATATTTAGGTAAGTATAATGAACATCCACTACCGTCTGTTGGTAAAAAAAATGTTTCACTTTAAAAAAATCCCTCCCCCATTCCTTGAATCAACTTGCCACACTGTGTTGACGCATTTATGATATGATATGAAAATATTTTCTAACAATTGTTAGGATTGCGCATAATACATGTATTTGTTTGTTTTGTTTACACAAAGGTAAGATAAGATTATGCGAGTGTTATTTTCTCCATCAGACTATCGCTTGTAGTAATACTAGTAATTACAACGTAACTTCACATTTTACAATGGTTTTGTCAAGAGCATATGTCGTCTTAGCTATTTGCCTTTCGTTTATAATTTAAGGTCAATTATATTCTTACTAATTATTTCAATTATGCTCACTTAAGCTCTTGACCAATCTATTATAAAATTACAGGTGACGTAGACAGAGTTGAATGCAATAGTATGGTAGAGACAAATAAAGCTTACATAATATTTTCTTGGCTTTATTACCAAATACCTATATAATACCTAGCGCAACGACAAAAACTGGTAGATAATATTTTTAGTACTAAGATTATACAAACTAACTAAAAAAGAAAATCGCACTCGTGAGTTATCGAAGCTCAAAACTAGTAAAATGGGTGCTTTCCATCAGAGAAATAGACCGTAAAAGGGGATAAGTAGGGACAAAACTGAAGTTCAATCCTAGATAAAAGTTTATTTTTATGTGTTGATTTTTATACATAAAAAATAGTCAGGTCGTAAGAATTGTAAAACATTGTTTATTATCTGACGATTCATTTCATAATTTTAATGATAAACACCAAATAGCCGAAAATCCCACCTCACCCCGGTAGTTAGGGTTGGTAGGGATAGCAATAAGGTGAGTTAAGAAAATTGCTAGGATTGATATTGCAATAGCTTGACTTGTTAAGAGAATATTTTATTTACGTAGTGATTTAACAACCTTGGTCTAAAACATTTGCCCCTCTAGCATCTCTACTCTCCCTATGCATGACCCAACTGCTGACCTCGTCATCTCTTCTTATCACGTTTTACGGTACCTCGTGAGCACATTAAATAAATAAATAAATATTATAGGACAATCTTACACAAACTGACCTAGTCCCACAGTAAACTCAATAAGGTTTGTGTTGTGGGTACTAGATGACGATATATAATAATAAATAGATATAGATACGTAGAAAACATCCATAACTCAAGCACAAATATCTGTGATAAATACCCAAATGAATAACCAGGACTGGAACCCTTTTTTTTTTTGACGGAGTGGTGAATGCCTTTACGCATCGTCTCCCAGGCCTCTAAAAGGCCTATTCGGGAGGTATGTGGGACTCGCCACTCATGACCCCTCTCCTAGCGAGAGGGGAAGAGCTTGGGAACCAGGACTGGAACCCGCTTGCTTCGTAGGCAGTGTCACTACCAACTGGGCTAGGAGCTGGGCTGGGATAAACAATGACTCACGTTCAAAACTATATAAAAAAACCGTTTAATACTCACTTAGCTTTGCAAACGGATCCGTAAGCTTGCTGCAACCCGGCGTGTAATCTCACTTTTCTACCCACTTCTATCTCCACCTCGTCAGTTTCCTTAAAATCGTTCCCAATTTCTAGTCCCGTGAAACAGTGTGCTGTGTCATCGCCGATACGGATATCGAATAAGACAGCTGCAAATAAATACAATATGAAATTATACTATGGGACCACAGGCTACACAGACTATTCATCATTAAGCTTTTACAAGGAGCACGGGGTCACCACACACGAGCGCAATTCTATTTGTTAATTTCTACAATTAAAACACATCTCGATAGTATTCTACACCATTTTGTAGTATAACAATCAAGGTGCCGGATTCTAATTTTAAAATACATCAATACAATAAGAACACAACCGATCTCATACATAACTCCAACACACAACAAACAATCAACCAATATTGTTGTATTCGAGTTGCGTTGGAATATTTCTCAAGCAAATTCTGATATTTCTGATTCAGATGTTTATGCCGTAGCTGTATTGCGTTGTTAATGCATTGGAGTTGTATTGAAGTTGGATTGTGCCTGTACGTGTTTTAAAGTTCGGCAGAGCACTATTTAGGGCTGTAGCCCACACTAACCCTTCAAAATATGACCGAGCGAGTGAAACGAGGAAAGATACGTTTCAGCTTAGATTTTGCCCAAGCAATCGTATCGTATCTTATCGTATGTCTGTCGTATACTGGTACTGCTCAAAGGTTGACTGGAAGATATCCCTTAAGGGATAAGTCCGACTTTGTACAAATATTGTGTATTCTTCTTGGTTGTACAATGAAGTATTATACTACCACTACTAAAAATATATAGTTATATTTTTGTTTCTAAAGTTGGATTCTATAGCGTTTAGGTCCATTCTGAGTTTTGGTCTAAGAGCTGGCCACGTCAGATGTGACACAATAATGAGAGCAATGAAACCTATCTAGTTAGACTGCTTTACCATCCTCATTGCTAGATCCGGGCATCTGGCAGCTTTTAATGGGTGAAGGTCAGAGTGACAGACAAACAAAGTTTTTAAGTTGGAAAAAAGTAATACCAAAATAGGTAAAAAATGCCAAAATTGTGTCATTTATAGAGGACAGGGCCTATATTTTAACATTAAATTAAAAACCATTGTCTATTATTGCGGAAACAAGAACAGTAGGCGACTAACTAAAAATTGCATTTTACATCATTTGGCACTACTTTCCCCGAACAGAACCTTCTGGTTATGATATAACCTAATTAATTACATAATTTCCTTTAATATTTCATAAACCCAGAACTCTAGGATTTGTTTTCTTCAAGTTATTTGCATTCTTTGACCTCCACCACTTTATAGCTGCCAGATGTCCGAACCTAGAAATAAGCATAGTATAGCAAAATAACTACATGGGTTTCGTTGCTCTCATTATTGTGTTATATCTGACGTGGCCAGCTCTCCATCTGTTTGCTGTGATAAGCCCCATTTTATATCTATGGCTGTGATAGACAACAAAGGTACCTAGTATAAGTTTCTAATTAAACATCTTTTAACGCTTTAACGTCAAGAATAGGGTGTCCCTTATATTGCAACTTTGAGAAATTAATAACGCATACTCCCTAAATGTCATTGTTTTACCCCAAAATACTCTACAAAAAATAATCAGGACATTCCTGTAAATATAACTCGTGCCGACTTGCATCGTAATTTCCCCATACAAATTACTATGAAGAAATGTGGGCAGAAAATAAGTTGCTACTTTTTTATCGGTTTTCGGTTCGCAGCGACATTTTTTTTATAAAAAAACGTTCATACAGGAGTAGGATTGCACTGATGATATGAAAAAAAAAATTTTTTTGATCATTTTCATACTTTGTATGGAAAAATCGGATAAAAGTTGGCACGGGTTAAGTTAGGTTAGGAATGACCAAAAATTTTTTTGTAGAGTATTTTTGGGTAAACAAAATATATTTCATTTCATTTATTCATTGCGAACCATGGTTACATTAAGGTGTTAACATGATTTAGGTGCATGCATGGTTACCCTGTCAGGGCATATCAACATAGTTTGATATTCTAAAACTAAAAAATACAATCTAAGTCAAACATAAAAAAATAGCATTCAAGTAAAACTAGGAATTCATTACAAATTAAATATTTAATACAACAATAAAATATAATTTCCGCAATATTACAATTTACTTATTTATATGAGACGATGAGAAAACATGTCATAATTATTTCTAATTTTATGTAATGTCACGTAAAAAGATGCAAGCAATAATTATAATTTTATAAAGTGTAAGGAAAATAAATGCATTACAACATAACTCGAGATAGACGTGAACATTTATACTAATAAGCGTTCCTAGGTATAATTTCGTCAAATCAATATTTTAATCGACCGACCGAGTAGTAGGCTTTCGTGATTAAAAGTTTCTTGAGCCTATTCTTGTAGATATTGAATTTGGTCTCATTTCTTATATCTATTGGGAGCTTATATTTAGGGGGTATGCGTTGTTGTAATAAATGCCATTTGTTAAAAAAAGATAAACTCATTTTGACAGGACGTCTACTCTAGTAGAGAAGTCTAAGAAGAAATCTGAAATCGATGACAAATATCACTTGACAGCAAGTGTTAGACACCTTGTCAGTGAATTGCACAGGCTGGTTATGTTTCGACATTTTTTTTTTCGGAACACGAAATAAAAGACATAAAAAGTTTTCTTGACACTTATTCAAAACTAATTGTTTCGATGTAAGTTCACTTCTCTTAAAATATTTGTACTTAATTTGTTATCACCTTATATAATCAAAAAAGGGGGTCGTAAGGACTCACAAAGCCACTACTGCACTAGGGTCATAAATGACTTAAGTAATAAAAATAAAACTGTTTTATGACGTCGATTTATTCTATTACAGATTATATTATATTATTTTCACCACACCACCTAGTAAAGGCGCTCTTTATCCCTTGAAAGCTAACGGGAAAAACGCATTTTATCCACATTTGGGGAAAGCAATTTGGTGCAAGATTTGACTTGTTTTTCATGCATTTGCTTGTTTTGAATTATTAATATTGAATACCATTAATTTTGATTACATTTGCAACATTTTTGAACCAATCGCTATTCGCGTGACTCGATTTTGGAATCTTTCACTGGGTCGGGACTCAATACAGGGTGTAACAAAAATAGTGGTGATTCGTTTAAGGGCATAATTGGTATCGTATTACGACTAAGAAAAAGTAAGACAAAATTTTTATGGACGCGAAAATTTTTTTTAAATATAATTGCTCAAAAAGTTTAGTTTATGTAGCTGCAATTCGTGCGTAAAATTTTATTTTATGCACTAGTGCTAAAAAGTAATCTGATCTGCAAATCGTGCGTAAAGTTTGATTTTACGCACGATTTGCAGATTTTACGCACGATTTGCGATCAAAATTTTAAATAAATGAGTATTATGCGAGACCCAATAGTATTACCTGAACAACGCGCGATTGAATGAAGCTGTCTTTCGTACACTGACAGAATATAAATGTAATTATATTTCATTGTAGTTTTTTCGCAATTGTATTAAAAAACGTTGTTGGACACACGTGCGGAAGTGTCATTTTCACTCGTCCCGAGTCTTGACCCTCGCCTCTCGGCTCGGGTCAAGTAACCTCGGTACTCGTGCAATATGACGTACTTCTCGCACTTGTATCGAAAACTACTATTTTTGTATGGGACACGTCATCCCAGCCGGCCACCCTCCATACAAAACCATTTTTTTTCCGCGTGACAAAATTTTTTTCTTAGGTTTTTATAATTCAAATACAATACCAATTATAGCCTTAAACCGATCACCACTATTTGTGTTATCTTTTGTGAGCGCGAGAGGTTAAACAGTAACTTTGCTCGCTTGTAAAATAAATCAAACAAAGCAAAGAATTAGGAGTTGTAGGAAAGCATATCAAACGTTTTGTGAAGCAACCAGATTTGGATTTTATTATTATTATTTTATTTGTATTTAACAATACGTACATTGTATGTCTCTCAAGCTGTTTTGATATGTCTTCTTATAGAACTACGCATTGTTGTGTATCTTTAAGATATGCATAATATTACTGTATTACTGTTTTGAAAAAATAAGTCCCGCCGAGTTTCTTGCCGGTCATAATACTTCTCGGGTCAGAGGTGTAGGGTTAGAACCGGTGGTAGTTTTTTTTCTCTGACGTTCATAACATAAGTGCATTGTAATGTACCTAAATTGAAAAAATATATATACATACTGATCATATCCAACACAGGTCGCTGCGAAGTGGTATGTCCATAACCTCCACGCACAAAAGGCAACACCAGAAATATTAGAAATTTCATTTTAAATTAATTAATTAAACCATGGCTAGAACTACA
Organism: Pammene aurita; assembly: GCA_947086415.1. Lineage (NCBI taxonomy): Eukaryota > Metazoa > Arthropoda > Insecta > Lepidoptera > Tortricidae > Pammene > Pammene aurita. Next base: position 8,855,980 of record OX352316.1, on the reverse strand, counting down.
CTCGTCTACGTTAGTGTTAAACTGAATAGTCACTGAACGTCACAGGTTACCCTAATGACACATTTCAGGACAAATCATTATGTTATCCTTGTATGCATTTACAGTAGTTTGTATAAATAAAAGATGTCCTACATATTTAAGACGATTGTCGCCGGAGTGTCCTTGAGCGTTTGGGCGCTCTCTACCCGCGCCACCCGCGTACCCTTCTCATTGCGATCGTGCGTAAATCCGCCGCGATGCACCGCAACAATGTTCAAAGAATATGACTTTACTCAGAGGCGCGCGGGCAGATTTGTAATAATCATACCTAATCCTTTTGTGGATGTTTTGTGATTTGAATAATTAAGTACTACGGTGACATTTTTTAGGAATGCTACTAAATAAGATAAGTAATAACGATCTCGATTAGTAGATTTTTATGTAAAAAAATGAAAACATAGATTTTGAATTTGAAGTACCTACAGTGAGCGGCAAAATATTTCTGAATTTACGAAATATGGTTAAAAATATTCCGCATATCAGAAAAAAATTAAAAAATACTGACTAGTACAGCAAAAAAAACTGAATACACATCAAAGCGGTGTTTTCATGTGTATTTTGGTTTTTTTTTGCTGTGCAAGTGAGCTTAATAGATGGTTATTTTTTTGTTGCGATTTTAAATATTAACCGTAAAAATTCACTTAATTACGATAAATTAACAAAACTAAGCCTGTTGCGAGTTGCGAAAAGTAAAAATGCACATGTAAAGAGCGGTATTTGTGCACGAAATCGTCATACAAATGAGAGCTGTAAACCCATTAAATTTAGATCTTTAAAATATAACACAGCGCAAACACTTCTTAGGGTTCCATAGCCAAAATGGTAAAAACGGAACCCTTAAAAGTTTTTTGAAAAATGTCCGTCTGTCTGTCCGTATGTCACAGCCATTTTTATTATAAAACATATATTACTGAAATTGTATCTAGAGGTGTGTTTCATGTGCCGCTACTTAGTTTTCTGGCTAAATTGCTAAAAAATCTTTTAGGTGAGGCACTCCATACATACATGTGCCAAACTAAATGTCAAAAATATTTTTTTTGTAAATATGAACATGTTGTAGGATACGGCTTTAAAAATATCTTATATATATATATATATAGTTATATATATATATAAGTTTTAGAAATACTCTATATATATAGAGTATTTTTAAAACTTTTTTATTAAGTCAATATTTTCAGAAATAATTGCTTCGAAAATCTAAATATAATAGCCCCCATCTAACTTTTAATCCGTAAGTCTAAAAAATATGAAAAAATACCAAGAAGGCTTAGTACTTAATTTTCTACGAAAATTATTTCACATATTATCGGTTCATCCGTTTTTGAGTTATCTCCAAGAAACTACTTTCTACGGAACCCTACATTATACATGGTCCGATACAAACTTGGCCGGTCTTATAGATTAAGATATTTGATAGGTAGTATTAACCCTTAGTAGTAATTTATTTATTCACTTGTGTTGATAATTAATATAAAATTTGTATTTATTTGCATTTCACCGACATAGTAAAGTTTTTTTTAGGGTAGTCAACGCGCATGTGAATCTTCTGGGGTTGCAGGCGTCCATAGGCTTTATAACTGCTTTCAATCAGGCGGGTCGTATGCTTGTTTGCCAGCGTCGTGGTATAAAAAAAAGCTTTTTTTCCTTTATTCTTACATACATTCTTACGTACAACTTGTGGCGACAGCTATTTAATATAAAATATTGCCACTGTAATTTTCTAAACATTATAAATAATTATATATATTAAGTAATGTTTATTATAAAAATACCGTTGCGATTCCGCGCGGCGCGAGCGCAGCGTACAAGATCTTCCTTATCGCTCGGCCCGCTTCGTGATACTTCGGCGGCCGGCCATCGCGCCATTTCGTGCGCGCTCGGAAATCCCAGCCAGTCGGCAATTTACTACTCTCGAGGCTGGACGCACGCTCTCGCGCCGCCCGGGCTAACGGTTACTGCTTACGCGCCGACTCGCTAAGCATATTGTTTTCGGTTTGCTTTGTGCACCGTTTTGCGCTTTTAGCTTTCGCTGTATAGACGCTTTCTTTATGTACTTTTCCTATCTTCTGTGCTTACTTTAACTTTCTTCTTCTTGTAAATATTGTGCTGTGCTTTGACTGTTATTTCTTTCCTTTGTGCTTGTGACTCTTGTGTGCCGTTAATTGACAATATAATTTATGATGTGGAACTAGCTTGTTTTCATTAACTCGTTAGGCTAGTCGCCCACATATTGGTGACCCTTGTGAAATGGACGGTTGTGTAACGGACATTTTTAAATTTTACCGTTAACGAACATTTTAAAATTTTATCTTTTAACGGCCATTTTTTAAATTTCATTTTTGAACGAACGTTTGTGTTTTAAATTTTAACAGACATTTTGAATTTTATCTGTTTACAAGCGTTGACTTTTTATGTTTTGAAGTGCAGTTACAATTTTAATAGACTTTACGGATTTTTACACTTTAAAATGTCTGATAAAGAGGAAACAGCACCTCAGGTGACCGTTAAGGTACCTGGAGCGGAGGCCAGTACTGGTAGTGAGTCATCCGTGAGTCACATTAGTGTGAAACCACCTCCGTTTTATCCGGATAAACCGACTATGTGGTTCGCACAGCTGGACGGACAGTTTACTTTGACCAGGGTTACGAGTGATACTACCAAGTTTTATCATGCCATATCAGTGTTGGAATACAAGTACGCGGTTGAAGTGGAAGATATTATAACCAACCCGCCCGCGACCGACAAATATGGCACACTCAAAAGAGAACTTATAGCTCGTTTGTCAAGTTCTAAGCAGGAGCGTTTGAAGCAGCTGATGATGAAAGAGGAGCTCGGTGATAGAAAGCCGACCCAATTTTTGCGTCATATCCGGAGTTTAGCAGGTACAGATTACCCGGATGATTTTATTCGCCATTTATGGATGAGCCGGTTACCTACAGTGTTGCAGAGCATTGTCGCTTACCAGGACAATTTGCCCTTGGAAACCGTGGCGCAAATGGCGGATAAGGTGCATGAGGTTACACCACCTGGACCTGCTTACCAGGTGTCTGCTGCATCCTCTTCGGGCGTTCCGAATTCTGTAGCTGAGCTGCATCGTCAAATCGACGCGTTAACATCAAGGCTTGACGCGATGTTCCACCTCCCGGGGTAATCAAGGTAATTCCCGATCGAGGTCCCGCGGCAAGCCACGCAATCGTTCCAGAAGCCGGTCGAGGGCTGGCAAGTCCAGCAGCGCCGGTGACGGCCAGCGCCTGTGCTGGTACCACTACAAGTATGTGGACAAGGCAGATAAGTGCATTTCCCCCTGTGCGTATCCAAAAAACTTGATGACCGGTCGCTCGTAGCGACCAGTGAGAGTGTTCCAGTGTCCAAACGTTTATTTGTCACTGATGCAAAGACAAAAGTACAGTTTTTGGTGGACACCGGGTCCGATCTGTGTGTTTACCCGGTTAGTTTTTTGCGTGCGCAACGTCATCGTAAAACTAATTATGAACTTTACGCTGCAAATAATACTACTATAAAAACTTATGGTTGGATAACTATGTCGCTAGATTTTAATTTACGCCGTATGTTTTGTTGGCGCTTTATAATCGCTGATGTGAGCAAGCCCATTATTGGAGTTGATTTTCTCTCATTTTATAATTTGCTTGTCGATGTTCGCTATGCTCTCTTAGTCGACGGCACAACTTTGCTTTCATCAGCCGGCGTAGTTGCTTCCGCTTGTGCTTGCCCGCAAATTAAAGTAATTTCAGGTGATACTCCATATCGCCACCTTCTTGAGGAGTACCCGGATATTATTAGACCTACCGGTAATCCTCAAGAGCGAAAATGTAAACACCAGACGCAACACTTTATTAAGACCACGCCAGGCCCACCTGTGTTTTCAAGGCCACGGCGTTTGGCACCTGACCGCCTCAAGATTGCAAAGCGGGAATTTGAGGATATGGTGCGCACGGGTATCGCGAGACGATCGGAGAGTCCTTGGTCGTCCCCGCTGCACTTGGTACCTAAAAAGGACAATGGTTGGCGTCCTTGTGGCGATTATCGCGCTCTTAATGCACGCACTATTCCTGATAGGTACCCAGTGCGGCACATCGCTGATTTCTCGCACAACCTTTTTAATTGCAAGGTTTTTAGCAAGTTGGATTTAGTGCGAGCATATAATCAAATTCCCGTTGCGCCCGAGGACGTGCCGAAAGGAGCGATCACGACACCCTTTGGGCTCTTCGAGTTCCCATTTATGAGCTTCGGTTTGCGCAACGCGGCGCAAACATTTCAGCGGTTTATGGACGAAGTCCTTAGGGGTCTTGATTTCTGTTTTCCGTTCATCGATGACGTTTTGGTAGCCTCTGCAGACGACTCAGAACACGAGGCGCATCTGCGCGCCGTTTTTGAGCGTCTTAATGACCACGGTATTTTGCTTAACGTTAACAAATGCGTATTTGCTGTTCCTGAAATCGAGCTTTTAGGTTACCTGGTTTCTTCAGAGGGTACAAAGCCTATAGAGGCTAGGGTTAAGGCAATTCAGGATTTTTCAAAGCCACCAAGGACCACCAAGGATCTGAGACGTTTTCTAGGGGCACTAAACTTCTATAGACGGTTTATTACTGATGCTGCTAAATTACAGGCTCCTCTCCATGCACTATTAAGTGGGCCAAGGGTGAAGTGCAATAGCCCAGTAGTCTGGACTCCAGAGTTGGAAGAGGCATTCAATGCTTGCAAGTCAAGCAATGCGAATGCCACTCTTCTCGCGCATCCCGACTCTTCCGCTCCTCTAGCTATTGTGTCAGACGCGTCAGACTTCGCGATCGGTTCGGTGATCCAGCAGGAAGTCGAGGGACATTGGCAACCATTGGGATTTTTCTCTCGCAAGTTGACACCTGCTCAGAAAAAGTATAGCGCTTACGATCGCGAGCTGTTGGCCATTTATGAGTCAGTGAAGTATTTTAGATACATGATCGAGTTGAAGCCATTTTTCATACTCACTGACCATAAACCCATAGTCTCTGCTTTTAAAAAGTCTCTTGATTCCTGTTCTCCGCGGCAATTTAGATATTTAGATTTTATATCGCAGTTTACGACGGATATCCGGTTAATATCCGGCGAAGAGAACGTCGTCGCGGATTCACTGTCGAGGGTTGACGCCATTACAGACGGACTTGACTTACAGGCTTTAGCTTTGTCACAGGCCACGGACACAGAGCTTCGCAGGTTGACAAATGGCGGTTCGTCTCTTGATTTACAGAAAGTTGCATTTGGATCTGTCAAACTGTTCTGCGATGTGTCCGGCCCAGCTCCACGTCCCTTTATTACTTCGGAATTTCGAAAGTTAGCCTTTGATTCCCTTCATGGCCTAAGTCATCCTAGTGCTAGGAACACCATCAGGTTGGTGACTGAGCGTTACGTGTGGCCAGGGATTAAAAAAAACTGTAGGGAGTGGGCGCGCGGGTGTATTCCTTGCCAGCGGTCTAAGGTTTCACGGCATGTCCACGCACCGGTCCACGATTTTAAGCCACCCGCTGGCAGGTTTTCGCATGTCCACGTAGATCTTATTGGCCCTTTGCCTATGTCGAACGGTTTTAAATACTGTCTCACGGCTGTAGATTGATTTACGCGTTGGCCTGAGGCAGTACCTTTACAGGACATTACGGCGGAAAGCGTTGCCAAGGCTTTCATTTCGACATGGATCGCGCGTTCGGTTGCCCTCAAAATGTCACCACCGACCGTGGCAGGCAATTTGACTCAAATTTGTTCCGTCAGATTGCAGCGGTTACTGGGTCCTGTCATTTGCAAACTACTGCGTATCATCCGGCAGCGAATGGATTAGTGGAACGGTTCCATCGCCAGCTCAAGGCTGCCATAATGTGCCACGCAGACGAATGTTGGACTGAAACCCTTCCACTAGTACTTTTGGGAATCCGTAGTGCGTGGAAGGAGGACCTGTCTGCTTCGACCGCCGAGTTAGTTTACGGCGAGCCGTTAAGACTTCCCAGTGATTTACTGCAACCTACAGCTGACCAACTGACCGACTATACTGACTTTTTATCACGTTTACGTCAGCACATGAAAAAGTTACAGCCATCCGCTGTTAGTCGTCATGGTTCCGCCAAAATTTTCATTCACAAGGACTTGGCATCTGCAACGCATGTTTTTGTTAGACAAGATTTAGTTCGTAGGTCACTTCAGCCGCCTTATGCTGGCCCCTATAGGATTGTCGAAAGGTCGGACAAATATTTCAGAGTTGATGTCGCTGGTAGGGAAGTTTCTATATCGATAGATAGGTTAAAACCCGCCTACATTTTGTCGGAAGCACCTAGCCCTACCAAAACGTCATCGACCGTGTTGCCTAGTTCCGTAGCCGTTCCTTCAGAACAAAAAGTGTCTCGTTCTGGGCGCCGTATTGTATTGTATTGTATTGTAGTACGGGCAGGTTTCCGCAACTCGACGTCTAGCGCCTATTTTGCGTAAAGGGAGGGCGGCTAGTCCAGCCAGCCCAGCTCCTCGAGGAATCCTATCAAACCTTTGATGTTGAGTAGGACCTCGGGGAGATCACCTGGGGTTCCAAGGTGTTTTGCCCTGTACGGGGCCACTCCGTTGCACTCCAGCACCACGTGAGAGGCTGTTTCTTCTGTCTCCATGCACCCACGGCACAGGGGACTGTCTGTAACACCTAAGTTAAAGAGATGTTTGTTAAATGGTCCATGACCTGTTATCACACTGGTTACCATCCTTAAACGGATTTTGCCGAGACGGAGAAGTGTTTTGGTGAGTCTGTCGTTAATACTAGGCATGGCTTGTTTAGCCTGTCTGCATTCCTCATGACTTTGCCAATGTGTTATGTGCAGTCTCCCGGTTCGTTCCAGCAGCGTCGAGCGTACCTTGCTGAAGGGCGTCAAAAAAATAGGCTCCGGGCCAATTGACCCAGCACCCGACCCCTGCCTGGCCAGCTCATCCGCTGCGTAATTCCCCCGGGATCCGCTGTGACCTTTGATCCATTGAAGGACAATATTGTTATGTTGACCTACCTCCATTAGTCGTTCATGGCACTCGTGTATAAGTCCAGATGTAATGATGTGACTTCCTAGAGCCATCAGTACTGCCCTACTGTCAGAGAGTATACGGATGGAGGCTCCTGTTATTTTCCTTGCAGTGATAGCGGCAGCCGCATTGATGATGCCCATGCACTCAGCTTGAAATACTGAGTTGTGAGCGCCCAGCGGTGTGACTATAGACATGTTCAGAAAATGTTCCGCAATCTGACCCCACGTCTGTCTTAGATCCATCAGTGAAGATTCTCAATTCCCGGAGGTTGAGTCCTTCCTGATTGTCGTCCTCATGTAATTGTATTTTGTACCTTTTATCGAAGATAGCACGTTTGTGAATCCGATCCGTGCCTGCCCTTAGCACTGGAAGTTCTTCGTATACCCTCTCCAGGCATATTGTGTGCAGAGTGTTCAAATTAGACCATACGTTGAGGGTTCGCAACCTTACCGCTGACAGGGCAGCCTCCTGCTGTATGTGGAGGTGAAGGGGTGGAAGGTTTAGCATGACTTCCAAGGCTGCGGTCGGAGTGCTCCTCCAGCAACCTGTGGTAGCCACACATGCAAGCCTCTGTAGTTTCTGCAACTTGTTTCGTACGGTGGCGAGGTTCGTTCTTGGCCACCAGACCAGCACCCCGTAGCAGAATAGAGGCCGGATTATCGTCTTGTAGAGCCAGAGAGTGATTTTTGGGTTGAGCCCCCACTTGTTACCAATCATCCTTCTGCACTGCCAGAAGACGACTGCGGCCTTGTTTATGCGTTTGTTTATGTGGTTGGTCCAATGGAGTCTACTGTCAAGAGTGAGTCCTAAGTACTTTACCTCATTGGTCAGATGTAACTCAGTTTGGAACAGTTTTGGTTTGGTAAAGCTGCCAAGTGCCCTTTTGTTGGTGAACATTACCATTTCTGTCTTGGTGGGGTTTACTGATAGGTCGAATTCCTTGCACCAGCGCTCCACGATTCTGAGAGCTGCTTGGGTGAGGTCACAGACCGTACTGGCGAATTTACCTGATATTAATATCGCCAGATCATCAGCATAGCCTATTGTGTAAAGGTGTTCCTTGTTTAGTTTGGTTATAAGGTTGTTAACTACTAGGTTCCATAACAACGGTGATAGGACTCCCCCTTGTGGGCATCCTCGCACCGCCGCTACGGCCTGCGGCTCACCTGCATGCCTTATAGTCCTTTTGTTGAGCATGTTCATGATCCACTTGGTCAGTCCGGGTTCCGTGCCGTGATTAGTTAAGGCATTCCCTATACTGGCGAAGTGGGTCTTATTGAAAGCGCCTTCAATGTCAATAAACGTGCCGAGGCACATTTCTTTGTCATCGATGGCCTTCTCGATCCGGGCGCCGTATACGTTTCCCCGATTATTATCGACCCTAAAGGTCTCCGGGGGGGCTGATGTGGCGACAGCTATTTAATATAAAATATTGCCACTGTAATTTTCTAAATATTATAAATAATTATATATATTAAGTAATGTTTATTATTTTTTTTTTATTTTTTTTTATTCGTTCTAAACAATAGATATTGTGTTGAACATAGTAACATGTGAAATAAAATAACAAGGAAAAAGCTTATATAAATACAATCGAAACAAACTGACGATGTACTAATTAATGGTAGGTACCGCAGATGTAGAACTAAAGAAATAAAAATTAAAATCAATCTATTAGTGTTATGTCAACTTAATTAAAATAATAAATGTTAATGTAATTATAAATCCTAAGACAGAATAGTAAAATATCGTCAATTTAGTACTACATGTCCCTTAAGTAGCAAAATAATTATACATTATTATTGCAATATTATAAAACTACCGTTGCGATTCCGCGCGGCGCGAGCGCAGCGTACAAGATCTTCCTTATCGCTCGGCCCGCTTCGTGATACTTCGGCGGCCGGCCATCGCGCCATTTCGTGCGCGCTCGGAAATCCCAGCCAGTCGGCAATTTACTACTCTCGAGGCTGGACGCACGCTCTCGTGCCGCCCGGGCTAACGGTTACTGCTTACGCGCCGACTCGCTAAGCATATTGTTTTCGGTTTGCTTTGTGCACCGTTTTGCGCTTTTAGCTTTCGCTGTATAGACGCTTTCTTTATGTACTTTTCCTATCTTCTGTGCTTACTTTAACTTTCTTCTTCTTGTAAATATTGTGCTGTGCTTTGACTGTTATTTCTTTCCTTTGTGCTTGTGACTCTTGTGTGCCGTTAATTGACAATATAATTTATGATGTGGAAGTAGCTTGTTTTCATTAACTCGTTAGGCTAGTCACCCACAAACTCTTAAATATCAGCAATTTTTTATTAGATTCTCAATCAGGCTTTGCTCAGTGATACCTAGTTAGTAGACTGAAATTTGGTATGAGTAATTATGTGTTTTAATTACGCCTACAAAGTGGTAAAACAATAAGTATCTGAAACCCATTGTTGGATAGGTCTTTCAAGAAGAATATGCCTTAAACAACTTTTGGATAAAACGAATACTTTCGTAAATAATAGCTTCGAAAGTTAAAATGCTCTTTGATTTTTGAACCGTGGGTCCACAAAAATTGGGAAAATTCCTGGAAGTGAGGCCATTGAAATACTTATCACGTATTTTCAATAAAAACTATATGGAATAAAATCGGTTGAGCCGTTTTTGAGTTATGCCTATGGTAAAATAACGTAAGTGCCACAAAATATTTCTTTATAGACTACCTTTTGAATGGATGTATTGTAACAGGCCGGCAACTACGGATCCCTCGGATCACTGAGCATAGCCCGATATTCTCTTGGCCGGTTTATCTGCAATCCTTTGCAGTTTACTTCGCAATTTCTAGATTTGAGAAATTAGTACAAAGTACGAGTATAACATTAAAGATTGTGTTTAATCTTAAAATAAAACGCATATTACATTCGTTTAGAACACGGTATTCTTAAATAAATATGTTTAAATAAATTCGGTTCTTTGGAGTTTTTTATTAAATTAATTTTTAGTCTATTGTATTGCAGTACTAGCAGATTTTTGCAACTCGACACCTAATGCCTATTTTGCGTGATGCATGCGTCTACTAAAACATAATAATTTTAGTTTACTTACATGACCAAATTTGTTTTCAGAGCAATGTGAGATTCATGATTTTTGTTTTTTTTTCCATTTTTATTTCATTAGTTTTTTAATTGTATTATAATCTAAATAAAATACACTTTATATACGAACTTACATAAACATGCATTCGAGTACATTATCTTAAAAGATAAAACGTCTATACATTATTGATTCCGGGAAGACACGTTATATCCGCACCGCATGAACCCTCTGCAGTTATTTAGTCTTTAGGCACAGTAAGTCCGATATTATTGCTCACGGGCCAAGCACAAGTATATGTAGTACAAGGGAAGCACGGAGCGACGAGCGACACAGCCTCCTCGTCTCAAAGCTAGCTCACGACTGCCAGCAATGCCATTTTCGAGCTACTAACGCACGAAATGTGGAATTATGATCAAGTTGTTTAAGGAAATTTAATCAATTTAAATATCCTACGTTGAGTTTGTAGTGTTCTGTAGTACATATATTTTAGTTCAACAATATTTTAAATCGAATGAGCCGTTCACTAGATATAAGCAAAATTAACCGTAAAACGACATTTCGTTTCATTTACATAACGGAGAAACTATACGTTACACGAGTAATTCAAACGTTGACAATGTTGAACATGAAATGGTTAATAACATATATTTTTTTCAAAATTTTTGAATGACCCGTTATTGAGATATATCCCTTAGAAAGTAACAGTTTTCGGCCACAATCAGCGCCTAGCGCCTTAACTGTAATGCAGCGTAAATTTTTGATATATAACCACATGATATGACCTGATTCCACCTTCCCCTTTCCATCATCGGACTACCAGGCGCGGGGAGCAAATGCACCCGTTCGTTGTTAGCATTCCCTTTGTGCGCACGAAACGATTTGCTTCATCTTTTTTGGTATGGACTGACAAGGAATGAAATGCGCTCCTGCCTTCTGTATTCCCTGATAAATACGATCTCGGTATTTTTAAGGCAAGAGTGAATAGGCTATTACTGAACCAGTGAGCTCCATCTTAGGCCCTGTCTTCACTTTCCATCAGGTGAGACTAGGGCCAATCGCTGGTCAGTCCCATAATAAAAAAATAAAAAAACGCAAATGTTTTATTAAGTACTTTCTTTCCATTTAAATATTATACTTTGGCTTTAAAACGCTTCGAGCAACAATTTAATGGAGTTACAGATTCAAACAAGATTAGTAAATCTTTCATAAGACATTTTTGTCATAAAGAGAGCTGTTCAGGCATTATGTAAAAAATGCTAAAGCCTATACGATATTTTAATAATTAGTTGACAGTTATATGAAGTTTAAAAAAAAAAAAAAATTCAAGCACTTTCTTAAAAAAAAATTTTTTTTTCTATGAAAGCTTATATGTTTTTTGTCAAATCTAAATTCATTATACCCGTATTGATCGATTGCTATACCTGACAACGCCTAGTAGTATTTTATGATGAGTAATAGAACATTGATTTTGTGTGTGAGACTTACTACTTTCACCCCCTCTATAAGCGCTCCAGGGGTGAATTCAACTTTTGAATATATTTTAAAAGAATCATTAGAATATGACAAAACTGTGGTAGAGACTTCATTTCCTTATCTCGAAGCACAAAACTTTGAAGCTAATAAATAAAATTCTTATGATATAAGAAAATATACACTTTTTTACCCCCTGTATCTTTATATCTGTAAGACTTACAGATGTACTGTGTATGGAAATATTGTAGACAATTTTATCTTCTTCATACGTTCCATAGAAATTTTAGGCAATCAGTATGCCTAACCGTTTAAGCGCCAAGGTTCAAAAACGGACTTTTGGCACCTTTAAACCAAGATGGCGGCCGCGCCCTTCCCCCCTCAAGGTCTCAAATCTAGTATTTTAATTACCACCCTATAGCCTACCAATAACCATTAAAATATTTTCTACTCCACTTTTTGTAAGGCAATGTATGGAGATGATTCCCCAATGATTGGATTAATAAGAGAGATCGATACTCCTTCTCCTTGTACCATCCATAAACTTAACAAACAATGGCGCCTGTGTGAACACCACAGGCTACGGTACGCCACGATTCCTTTGAAGTGTGCCAAAAAAAACCGACAACTTCCCGATTGCCCACCACGGCTGACAACTGACGGCCAGTCGTCCGCCATTGTATGCCATTGCCCCCTGTAGTCGGTGGTGCACACGACAACAAAGGGCATTATACGGATTTTAGTGATGATGGGATCACCTTTTGCACAATGAGACTTTAGGACCCATAGGCCATTTTAGGAAGCAGAGCCACCTAAATTTATGGTGCGGTGGGGGTAAAAAGGGGGGGTTAAAATTTTCGCGACACATAGATTAAAAACTATAAGTCTTAGCAACATACTTCAAAGGCAAGAGTTGTAGAGAATTCCATGAAGAATATTTCCTTTTTTGGAAGTTTTGTGGTAACTTCAACCGTTTTTGCAAAAAATATATGAATGTTCCTACTTTTGTGGGAAGTGGGGAAAACAACTGTTATATTCGTAACACATTATAGTGCAGAGTTATCCAATAAAGATTTGGCTTGAAAGTCTCGTATCAAGGCCATAAATAAAATAAGTAAAATAATTATTTTCTGTTTTGACTAGACACTATTAAAATATTATTATTGGTATGGTATTTACCATGTATATTTGAGTTAGGTAAACACCGCGTTTGTAACAGTAGTTAAATTAGTATGTTATAAATCATATATTAAACGATCTAATTGAAAATAATGATAATAATGATGCAGGTAATGTACTCAAGGCTAAAATAATCGATAGGTCCTAGGTACCACTCATCACACCACTAGCGTAGCGTACCTAACCTAAGCTCATATATATTATAATGATATTAGGCGTTGTGCGTTGATAAAAGATTCAAGCGCCCCACGATTTTAGTTTTTTGTCTTTTCAATGCTAGCTACATTGATGAGAAAAGTGGTGTGGTGACTGGTACCTAGAACCTACCGAATTATTTTTATAGGTTTTTGTACATTATCTATATCATTGTTTATTTTCAATAAAAGTTTTTGAAAATCCTGCTGGGTTGATTATTTTTTTCAATGTTTTCAGTGTTTGTATTTGATTGAATAACATACTATTGTATGAGTGGAATGCCCCACTTTAAAAAAAAAAAACATGTAAAATAATTAAAAGTTTTTGAATTTACCCAAACAATACTTATTTTCTTTTCAAGTTGTTATGTTACTAAAACTGTCTAAACTCCGCTTACTTTATGATCCGCAATGCACTGTGTTCTACTAATAAATCCCTTTCATTTTATGCTTGATTGAGAGGTTTGTTAAGAAATGTGTAATACGAGTAGCGGCTGCTATCTTGCATTTACAATGATACTGAATCTATTAAATTGTAATTGTCATCAGAACTTTAGGTGTGCACCAGACACCGGATCGGATCGGATCAATTTGTCAACAGAACGAGGGTATAATTTCAACCACAAAATTATGGCGATGTGGGATGAAGCAGATAGCTGTAGATATGCAGACTTGCATTTAGTTATGTAAATATTAGTTATAATAAATTAACAAATTTGAAAATAAGTTTGTGTAATGTCTAAGTAGGTATAACACATAATTGTTATTTTTGTTTTAGAGCGCACTATTCGCCAACAGACTGTCCTCAGTTGAAGATGTATACCTAACCGCTTAAGTTTTCTCTCTAAAAAAATGAACGGGCCCTTATTGATAACCCGCAATGATGTACCTTTCACTTGAAAACGTCACTAGATAACAGGGACTGGAGAACCCCTCTATTTGATAACGCTATTATTTGGTTACAAAATTATATGGTTACCCTATATTCAATGTTATGTCCCTGTCTAATGTCTTAGCAATAGAGATGAAATTAGCTTGATAGGTAAACGTCATTTTGGATTTTCATTTCGGTAAGCGCTACATTATCATTATCAGCAGCAGCAGCCAGTATCAGTCAACTGCTGGACATAGGCCTCTCCATGGCACCCCACTGTGCTTGATCTTCTGCTCTCCTCCTCCAATCCGTACCCGCCAAGCACTTACCTTTGGGTAACTCAATGATGTGCTTACTAAATTATAGTTTTTAAAAACTACCCTACCAAATACTCTACCCCTTTATTGGTAACCGGTTCCGGTATCTTCTAAACGAACTCTTTATTTCACTTACAGATTATAACAAGCATACAAAGGCAAGGTAAATAATAGCGTTTGAAATGGTTGACGTCCATTTAGTTGTGAAAGATGTTATTAGTCAAGCATTAGAACTCAACCCACATCGTTTTTCCTACATAATTAGATTGTGGTTGATAACAGGACTATTATATTTATTTATTTTAGTTAAAGATATCATAACCAATATAAGATTTATATACTTTTTATAAAGGGGAATAACAGGGCTTTATCATGAAAAATATATTTTTCATGATACGACCATAAATAATTAATATATAGGCATTTATTCAAAAAAATATCGAACGTTGATTTCATATTTCTTATGGTTTCTCAGTTTTCTTATATTGAAAGGTATAAATAAAATACCAAAAATGAATTCGGCATCCTTGCTTTACACGAAAATGATATCAAACTTGACTATATAGCTCTATTTTATTTTTAATTAATTTTGGGGGGCACCCCCCGATTCGTCAAAAATTTGCATCATAAATTTGATTGGCTCCCCTTCTTAAATTAATCTTACAGCCTAAAGGATTAGCTCTGCAAATGGAAATTCCATCATCATCATTTTCCGTATAAATAAGTGTACACCACCGACTACTGTACACAATGGCGATGTTAGGGCATAGCCCATCCTTCACCACTTTGTACTGAGGCCTTAATGAAGGCGTCGCAAGTCGCAATCGCAAACATGTCGTTGGTTATGGTTTGGAAATGTCGAATCCATAGTTTATGGTACAGAGTCTTCAGACCGCAGAAAAGAGTTCCAAAATGGTGGAGCACCGTTGATAATCTGCCTAAGAATTCAACCCGGACGGAGTATAAAAAAAGTCTGCCGATTTTTGCGGAGGAGGGGAACGTCAAATGTATGGCTATTCGTACATAACGTACAAATAGCTACGTATATATAAACGTCAGTCCATACATGTGTCCATACCACTGGTCATATGTTTTCTGCAGAGGGAAACGCCTGTCAATGGCGACTCCGGTTGATTGAATTCTCAAAGTAATCTGCGGGTTTTTATCCTAATTGCTTAAATGAATTAAAGCCTGACCAGAAATATATGATTATTGTCAAGAGGGCGCTATTATTCTCATTTATATGGCAACAGTCATAGAGCGTATAATTGTCTACGGTACAGTGACATCTTGATTTGTTTACCTGTCAGCTCTGATGTTAATTTGAAAATGTTTCACAGCGAAATAGTTTCATTTCCCGAGTGTATTATTTACAGCAGTTTATTATATACACTATTTACAATTTTTCGCTTGAATATGGATAAATTCGGGATATTTTTGTCGTTTATTATTTCATATTCAACACTTTATTATTATTCAAGTAAACCGTCTCAATGACACTTGACAACAGTGACAGCCTATCACATGCACTCACACATGCATATCATTCTGTCATTAAAATTATTGACAGTGTAAGAAATTAGTTCCAATGAAATTTCGCAACATGGCGCATGATCATATATTTCTGGTCAGGCTTTACTCTAAATTAAGTATTCTTCTTCTTCTCAGCATATTCGCGTCCAATAGCCCACCTAATGAAGGAAAACTAAGAGGAAATAATTCGTGTATAGCCAAATTTTGGTGTAGTTGTAGGCAAAGGTATCTTACACAACATACTAAAAGTACCGGTGGATGGGGGTGCCGCTAGCGGAAAGGGGGGGGGTGTAAAGGTCCCTAATTTTGGTTTTTCGTAAATAACTCGGTAACGGTGGCTCATACGAAAAAATGTTCTATTGCTTAATTCATCCACATAAAATTTTCTATAAAAAAGACTATTTGCAATTTTTTGCTAGGATCAATGTTTAATGAGATATCGAGGAAATACGATAAACACTTTTTTAAACTTTCGGAGCTAATATTTACGAAAGTATTAGTTTTATCCAAAAGTGGTTTCAGAATACCCTTATTGTTTTAAAAAGACCTATCTAATGACACCCTACACATTAGGGTTGGAGTAAAAAAAATATTTACCCCCCACTCCATGTGTACGGGAGGTACCCGAAAGAATAATATTTTTTCACATTTTGTTTTAAAACTTTATCTGCGTAATTAAAACACATACTTATACGAAATTTCATTTCTCTAGTACTAGCCATCACTGAGCAGGGTGAGGAGGGGTCCTACCCTTGGAGTTTCGGCATGTCCGTCTGTCCCCGTCTGTCCGTCCACGGCTTTGCTCAGTGATGTTTAGTACTAGACGTCTAGACGGACAGATGGGGTCAGACGGACATGGCGAAACTATAAGGGTAGGAAGTGAGGTAGCAGGGTGAGCAGCCTGCTCAGTGATGGTTAGTACTAGAAAATAAAAAAATCGTGTGAGTATGTACTTTATTCACGCCGGCAAAGTTTTAAAACAAAATGTGAAAAAATATTATTTTTTCGGGTACCTCCCGTACACATGGAGTGGGGGGGTAAATATTATTTTTACTCCAACCCTAATGTGTGGGGTATCGTTGGATAGGTCTTTTTAAAACAATAAGGGTATTCTGAAACAATTTTTGGACAAAACTAATACTTTCGTAAATATTAGCTCCGAGAGTTTAAAAAAGTGTTTATCGTATTTCCTCGATATCGCATTAAACATTGATCCTAGCAAAAAATTGCAAAGAATCTTTTTTATAGAAAATTAGATGTGGATGAATTGAGCAATAGAACATTTTTTCGTATGAGCTACCGTTACCGAGTTATTTACGAAAAACCAAAATAAGGGACCTTTACACCCCCCTCTCCCCGCTAGCGGCGCCCCCATCCACCGGTACTTTTAGTATGTTGTGTAAGATACCTTTGCCTACAACTACACCAAAATTCAGCTATACACGAATTACTTCCCCTATCAGGCAGTTAAGCGTCTTCGTTTGGTGAGCTACAATGCTGGAATATGCCTCGTTCATGGATTTCCATGTTGTTCTTGATGCGGCGGTTATGTGCCAGGCTTAGAGAATTTAACCCGGATGGAGTAGCCATGTTTGTCATTTTCTATACAAAAAAAGTCCGCCTATTTTTGAGCGGGAGGGGAACGTCAAATGTATGGCTATTCGTACGTAACGTACAAATAGCTACGACAGATAAACGTCAGTCCATACATGTGTATGACCACTGCTCATATGTTTTCGGCAGACTTGCATGCAATTTTCAATACATTGCTGTATTTGACCTACGATTTCACCGATAGCACCGAGTAAATAATAATACTATACAGAGGTCCCTCTTTGACGTTACGAATCATGTTGTCCCTTCTTAACGCATAACAGGTTCTCTTTCTCACTTAGGCAAACGTATCGGATACGTCGTGTCAAACTCAATTTTTTTGACAGAGATGCACACCCTTGCCGATAGAATTCATTGCATTGCATTCAGTAATTAAATTGCATGAAAGTTCTTGCTAATCTAAACCTCGCTTAACTGACGATTGGAAACTTGTTGCTAGGCCTACTTGAATAAACGAATTGTCATTCTGAATCTTTCTGAATTTGAATATAAGGTAGATTTTTCCTAAGTCAACTAAACATACCGGTTTTAACGGCGGCTTTAACGGCCTCCTAGCCCAGTCGGTAGTGACCCTGCCTACGAAGCAGGAGGTCCCGGGTTCAAATCCTGGTAAGGGCATATATTTGTGTGTTTATCACGAATATTTGTTCCTGAGTTCTGGATGTTTTCTATTTATCTAAGTATATATTTATCTATATAAGTAGCATCCTCGCCTAGTACCCATAGTACAAGCTTTGCTTAGTTTGGGACTAAGTTTATTTGTGTACGATTGTCCTCAAATATGTATTTATTTATAACAATACAATACAATACAAATATTCTTTATTGCACACCTCAATAACATATAACAGTACAGTACACAGATTAAAAGTAGAGGCAGTCAACAGGCGGTCTTATCGCTAGAGAGCGATCTCTTCCAGACAACCTTAAACACACACGTAGAAATTAGTTTTTTTTTTATTCATATATTTATAATTTATTAAAATATTGGTATCGTAGCATCGTACGCTGTATGTCAAACTATTTTTTAATTTCCAAAGTTGTAACAAAGTAAATACATTCAATCTAACATACACTACTTCTCTTTCTGCACTATATCTAATCTAGATTATACCAAGAATTTTCATGGAATGAGAATTTACAATAGTAACGCATTTTCAAAAACTTTATTGTTTTCCCGGAAAACTAGCCATTTTTCACTTACGACTTGCATACGACATTAAAATTTCCTGTTTCGGTAATTCCACCCTAAATGATTAGAGTATGAATTTATAAAATATAGACTCAGATTTTTTTAATTTATCGTAATTTAAGGCTAAGGCTGCATGCGAGGTAGCTGAGTTGTGCGACGATGCGTTGCGAGGTTTGCTGACCGGTGCGAGGATGCGTATTAGCGAGAGCGAGTAGCGTCTGTCAAACGCCATCTAGTAACTGATAATTTAGTACCTAGCAATACATTCCTCGCAACACATTCCTCGCAACACATTCCTCACAACACATGCATTGCAACACATTCCTCGCACACATGCTTCCCTTGTTTTGTATGTAGTACAAAAACTCGCTCCGTTGAGCTGTTTCCACTAGTGCATGCTGTGCTGAGCTGAGTGAGGATAGTAAATGAAGCGTTTCTATTGGTTCATGAAAAACACATTTCTCACAACGGATGCATCTTCGCATAGCTCTGATGGAAACGCAGCCTAAACATCTATTTGTGGTTGATCTACAATGTAATCAACGTTTTATATTTTATATATTGGGTACAAATATCCATCAATTTTGTGTGTGAAAGTTGGTGACCGTTTCAATTGAAATGGTCACAGATATATTAAGGCAGATATTATAATTAGATACAAAAGATACAAATTAGGTGGCAAATCTGAAAGTTGGTGGCAGAAAATACCTATAGTTGTCTTAACAAATCTATTTTAGGCATAGACATAAACAATAAAAACTTTTTACAAAAAAAAGATAAACCGACTTCAAAAAGTATAAAATAAATTATTATATTATTTATATGCGTTACAAACTGATATGTTTGAAGTCGGTGCCAAGCCAAAAAGTTACAATACCGGTCAAGTCTGAAAATCACAAAACAGTTAATATGAACGAGGCGTATTTGGTCAGTGAATTGTTCTTCATACTATAGAACTATTCTAATACAGTACTGACTGCACGTAGGTTCTCATTCAAGTACAGAAAGAAAGTATAATCATGCGTCTTATGATGTTTCTTAATAAACTTTTTTACTAGTTTTCGGACTAACCATATCTCGAACGGAGCCCGTGCTTCGGTTTGAATTATTTATCCTACTTCATTTAAGGTGTAATATCGAAGTGTAAAGGAATTCAATGGCTAGATTGATCTTTCTATACTCAGACACACCGGGTGTGTGGGACCCACCTTTTCAGTAGAAAAAGGCGCGATATTTCAAATTTTGGATGGAAGGTCAACCATACATGATTTTTTTTTTAATTTGCTGTCTTTTTCTGATTATTGACAAAGTAGACGTGTATCAGAGTATATAGACATTGGTACCACATTTCATCAAAATTGGATTAGTGGTTTAGACGTGAAAATGTAACAGATAGATTCACATTCACCTTTGCAATGTAAGTAGGTATCGATATGTTTTGTGATTTTCAGACTTGAAGCTGATTTGATCGGTATTGTAACTTTTTGGCTTGGCACCGACTTCAAACATATCAGTTTGTAACGCATATAAATAATATAATAATTTATTTTATACTTTTTGAAGTCGGTTTATCTTTTTTTTGTAAAAAGTTTTTATTTTTCCATTTTTAGTGGTTATATAATTATCATAATCGGACAACGGATCTCGCAATAATCGGTTACGATATATAACAAAAAGTTCATAATACCTACTCAATGTAAGGAAAGTTCCACATATCATATGTGGTCTTCATCATAAGGTCCACTCCATGAAATTAGTGGTTTTCGAGAGTAAATGCTTGAGTTGCTTAAAAAAACAACCAAATCACCATACATGTGCCTTTAGAAATTGAGGAGATCCCTCAATTCTTCATGGATCCCATCATCAGAACAGCACCAGATTAATGTGGAACTATCTTAGAGGTAGTTCCTTTCAAACAAAAAACAATTCCTCAAATCGGACCACGGGTGTCGGAGTAATCGCTGAACATCCTACATAAAAAAAATCATCATCATTATCATCAAAACAACCATCATCATGAGGTCCACATCATCAAATTGGTGGTTGCTTAAGAAAACACCCAAATCGCCATACATATGCCGTTATAAATTGAAGAGTTCCCTCAATTCCTCATAGATCAGCATCAGATTAATAATGGGACCACCTTGGAAGTAGATCCTTTCAAACAAAAAAGAATTATTAAAATCGGACTACGCGTCTTGGAGTAATCGGTGAACATACATTAAAAAAAGCCCAAACCGAATACAGATCTCCTCCTTCCATGAAATTGAAGTCGGTTAAAAATGTACAGTCAAATACAAAGAGATGTATCCACTTTTTCACCTTATTGCGTTGTACGAGTAATATGGTCCAAAAGTGGATACATCTCTTTGTAGTCGACTGTACCACCCCCCGCGTTTAGGACGTATATAAAATAAAACATTCGTAATAGGCATCACTAGTCTGATTGAGGTGGAAATCAAAACCCTAGGGTGCGCGGTGCAGTCGGTCAGCGATGCAGATGTAGTCGGTGTGAAGGCTGAGGTGAAGAGTTGTACGTGCCACACGAGATTGACGTTATTAATTTTGCACCTCGTGCCTTAAACGCCCTCGCTACGCTCATGCTTATAGATTAGTAGAATATTTTGCTACGCTTTCTCAGGATCTCAATCAGCTCTTTCGACATAAACTAAATTTGCTTCCTTCTTTCACACAATGTTTACCCAATTCAAATAGCTATTTATGGAAGGGACTCCACATGTCATCTGCGGTTTTCATTATCGGGTCCTCTCTATCTAATTGGTAGTTCTCGAGAGGAAACACTCGAGTTGCTTAAAAATACACTCAAATCACCATACATGAGCCTTTTAAAATTGAAGAGTTCCCTCAATCCCTCATGGATTCCCATCATCGGGTCCAACTAAATTAGTCCGCTACTGTCGAGGTAACTCTTTATAAACAATAAAACTATTACTCAAGTCGGACAACGGGTCTCGGAATAATCGGTATAGACGTATAAGAAAAAGTTCATAATACACCCGCTTAAACTAAGGAAAGTTCCACATGTCATATGTGGTCTTCATCATAAGGTCCACTCCATGAAATTAGTGGTTTTCGAGAGTAAATGCTTGAGTTGCTTAAAAAAACAACCAAATCACCATACATGTGCCTTTAAAAATTGAGGAGATCCCTCAATTCCTCATGGATCCCATCATCAGAACAGCACCAGATTAATGTGGAACTATCTTAGAGGTAGTTCCTTTCAAACAAAAAACAATTCCTCAAATCGGACCACGGGTGTCGGAGTAATCGCTGAACATCCTACATAAAAAAAATCATCATCATTATCATCAAAACAACCATCATCATGAGGTCCACATCATCAAATTGGTGGTTGCTTAAGAAAACACCCAAATCACCATACATATGCCGTTATAAATTGAGAAGTTCCCTCAATTCCTCATAGATCAGCATCAGATTAATAATGGGACCACCTTGGAAGTAGATCCTTTCAAACAAAAAAGAATTATTAAAATCGGACTACGCGTCTTGGAGTAATCGGTGAACATACATTAAAAAAAGCCCAAACCGAATACAGATCTCCTCCTTTTATGAAATTGAAGTCGGTTAATAATGTACAGTCAAATACAAAGAGATGTATCCACTTTTTCACCTTATTGCGTTGTAATATGGTCCAAAAGTGGATACATCTCTTTGTAGTCGACTGTACCACCCCCCGCGTTTAGGACGCATATAAAATAAAACATTCGTAATAGGCACCACTAGTCTGATTGAGGTGGAAATCAAAACCCTAGGGTGCGCGGTGCAGTCGGTCAGCGATGCAGATGTAGTCGGTGTGAAGGCTGAGGTGAAGAGTTGTACGTGCCACACGAGATTGACGTTATTAATTTGGCACCTCGTGCCTTAAACGCCCTCGCTACGCTCATGCTTATAGATTAGTAGAATCTTTTGCTACGCTTTCTCAGGATCTCAATCAGCTCTTTCGACATAAACTAAATTTGCATCCTTCTTTCACACAATGTTTACCCAATTCAAATAGCTATTTATGGAAGGGACTCCACATGTCATCTGCGGTTTTCATTATCGGGTCCTCTCCATCTAATTGGTAGTTCTCGAGAGGAAACACTCGAGTTGGTTAAAAATACACTCAAATCACCATACATGAGCCTTTTAAAATTGAAGAGTTCCCTCAATCCCTCATGGATTCCCATCATCGGGTCCAACTAAATTAGTCCGCTACTGTCGAGGTAACTCTTTATAAACAATAAAACTATTACTCAAGTCGGACAACGGGTCTCGGAATAATCGGTATAGACGTATAAGAAAAAGTTCATAAGGAAGGGGGGGTGAAATCAGATAGCGGGTCAAAGCAGATAGCATGCTATTTTACATTTCTACTATCGCCATCACACTCAGACACGTTAGACAGCACGGGCAGAGGGCGCTTAATATGCGTGCAAATGGCGACCAGCGAAGTGCGTCCTGTTACGTCGTCGTTGAAAAAAAAAAGTACTCAAGATAAGTAATGTAATATTTTACATTATTTTGATCAATATCAGATCACTATTAGTTTGAGAACATGTCTGTAAATAATTTTCGTCGATACAGTGACTATTAGAGTAATCATTTACGACTTTGTTTCTCAATTCGACCGTTAAATTATTGCGTCATTTTTTCATTTGCAAAATCAATGCCTTTGGGTAGAAGCAGACGGGGTGAAATTGGGTAAGACTGCTATATTGACAGAGTCTCCTTACAAAAACGAATTGTTGCAGAATAAAACTAAAGCACCAGAAACACCTTCTTTCAAGGGTAAGGGAATAGGAAAAAAACAAAAGCTGGCAAAAAAAAATGCACACAATCAAAAACGTAAAGAGAACATAAACGGGGAAGATGCTGAATGTCTCATTTGAAATGAAAAATATAGTACTACAACATCTGCAGATGCGTGGATCCAATGCACAGCTTGTCTGAAATGGGCCCACGAAGGCTGCACAGGGTGTACTGAACAAGAATTATTATTTTTTGTGTGCCATGACTGCAAATAATTAGTGTCTGTATTCACCCCTCTATGAAAATAACAGTATCCGGTGTTACCCTAATACTAGGGGTAAAATCGGATTGGTTCGATTTAAGAAAATGTTTATTAATATCTAAAGTAATAACCTGATCTCTCTAAGTTTAAGCCAAATGATAGGCTATTATTAGTTGATTTTAATGTTGCATATTATTAAAATATATATATGTGTAATAATAAATTACGTTTTTTTTTGCTTAACTATCCGGTGTTACCCCCTCCTCCCCTACACCCGCTTAAACTAAGGAAAGTTCCACATGCCATATGTGGTATTTATCATTAGGTCCGTTCCATCAAATTGGTGGTTTTCGAGAGGAAATGCTTGAGTTGCTTAAGAAAACACTCAAATCGCTATACATGTCCCTTTAAAGATTGAGGACTTCCCTCAATTCCTCATAGATCCCATCATCAGAACAGCACCAGATTAATATGGGACCACCTTGGAAGTATATCCTTTCAAACAAAAAAAGAATTATTCAAATCGGACCACGCGTCTCGGAGTACTCGGTGAACATACATAAAAAAAAAAGCCCAAACCGAATACAGAACCTCCTCCTTCTATGAAATTGAAGTCGGTTAATAATTTTAAACAAAAAAGAACCGACTTCACTAAGCATCCACCTTTCCAACACCAAATGTTCGATCTGCTGTAAAAAATACTCAAATCACCATAGGTGTGCCTATAATAGTTGAAGAGTTCCCTCGATTTCTCCAGGATCCCATCATCAGATCCTGACATGGTTACAATGGGGCCAACTGTGAAGTATACGCTTTCAAACAAAAAAAGAATTTTCCAAATCGGTCCAGCCGTCTTCGAACAATAGGTGAACATACATAAAAAAAATAAAAAAAAAAAAATAGCAAAAACAAAGATCCCGACGAATTGATAACCTCCTCCTTCGAAATCTTGAAGTCGGTTGAAAAGGAAGATGTGTGACGTTCATAGTAAACAAAACTGAAATGTGGTCCAGCACCTACACACTTGTAAAATGCTACACACCGCTATAATGTATGTGAATTCATGATCAAAAGAGATAAACCTATATTGTTAACACTTGCATACCCAAGGCAAACCTCCATATTTTGCGCATTGCACAAAGTGTGACTGAGAGACTCTGCCACACGACTAATTCAATATAGGTCCCGGAACCTATATTTGATGGCACACAATCGAGCGCCTGGTACCATATCTCCCTTTAAGTATAAACCAATGATTACAGGTATTGATTTATTTGTCACCGAAATATTATTTGTTGACATAAAACCTCAGAAAACCTTTAACCTACTTTAAGTACGTTGACATATGTCTGGCTTGAAAAAACCCAAAGCGACTTTGACGTTTCGATATCTGTGATATTATCATATATTTTATCAATTTTACAGAGAAACGAATTGATAAACCTATGCACAGGTCTCATGAGGTGTTGGAATAACGTTAATTTTAGTCAGTCATCATGATTTTGCGTGAATATACGTAAAATTACGTAATCCATGTTCAGTGGCACATATGGTGAACGCTAGTGACATTCAGTTGTTAAACGACTTTTTCAAATACTTATTGTTTTATATTAAGGTAAGAAATCAATGAAATATTCATGCACGGCTAGCACATCTGTCTATCTAGTCACAAGTCGCGCGCGAATAAACACGCCTCTAGAATTTTAGAAACAGTTGTAGTTTTTCTTGCTCCCGACTCTTACCGCATTGGCAGTTGTGCTAAAACCGCATAGTGACCTAACAGACACAATTGGGACAAGATCGATACCCCTACTAATCCCTATGCGTACTTCTATAGATACGAAAGTAAATCTAGGTGTCTGTCTGCTACCTTTTCGTGCTTATACCGCTGAACAGATTTAGATGAAATGATGTATGGAGATAGTTTGAGCCCCGGGAAAGGACATAGGATAGGTTTTTGTCACATATATCATCCCTTGAGGTGAAAAGGGGGAGGAATTGTATGTGCTGTACTTGTAAGTTTGCTAAAGCTTATCTGGAAAGAGAAGTGCCTTGGTTTATATGACAATTCTCTTTCCAGACTCTAGTAGATTTTACTTAGGCGGGGACGAAGTCGCGCAATAAATATACCTGTGTTATTCAGCTTCATACAGCCCAAGCCTCCAGGCTGCCAAGCGGACCCCAGGCTAAATTGAGCCCTGGTAAAGTCCGGGACAAACGCTACGAGGATGATGAACAGCCTAAGCCTCTATGTCCGTAATAGTTGACCATGACCATAGTAACGTGCAAACCTCCTAACCTAAACGGTAGACTTATGCTATGAAAGGATAACATTTCATCTTAAAAACGTTTATATCCTATGATATAAAACACCTATGGATATTATTATCATTTCATGCGGCTGTACTCATTTGTGTTTAGTCACTACGACATGTTTCGGAGAGCTTAGGTCTCCATCATCCTCAAGCACTAAGAGGTCTAGGCGAACCGATCCGCGATCCGTCGTTGCAGGGCCGCGACATATACCTATAGATATGTTATACACGATGCAAAAGTGAAGTCTTTAAGGTTCTGAACGCCAAGGACAACTAAAGGTGCATTGAGTAGTCGTGTCGTGACCACAGCGCCAAGAACGCCTATTTATAATACCATGTTATGGCGTACGCTGTCAGAGTAACCTTCAAAGGCGTCGAATAGGGGGGGGGGCAGGGAGGGAGAGCTCCCCCCCCCCAGATATTTAAAAAAATGTAGCCAAATGTTGTACCCACAATTCATATTTTCTTCACCCTCCATATCAACTTGCCGCCCTATGGACCACCGGCTGGCGACGCTCTTGGTAACCTCGTATTAGTTTCGTAAGGGTTCTATTGCCTCGCTTGCGTCTGTGATCTTCCCGAGTGAGTGATGCTTTTGCATATGACGTTACATTTAAAAGATTAACGAGATTGACATTGACATTTCTCTCTAGTCTCGAACCAGCAAGCGAGAGATGTTGACGTGCTTGGAGCTCGCGTCATCCGCGTGAGAAAGAGACATACATTAATTTCCTAACAACAGTACTGACAAAGATATAATTACGAACATATTATAGATAAACATATCAAAATTATTGCTAGGTTATGAAGTAAATTTAGAGGTATTTTTTGTGCTCAAAAGCTAAGTATAAATCGTTTTTTTAAATTAGAAAATTCATGTGATTGTCGTCGTGGAATTTCTGGAATCCCGATTCTAGAACTCGCTATTTTGCCTCTTATTGCCTCACTAATAAGGGAAACAAAGTGCCTACTTTAAACAAGATACCTAGTCTAGTTCATTTTTACCCTGATATGATTGAAAAATAAAGATACGTGGGCGAAGTCGACCGTTATTAATCTAATCCTAAAAAAACGAGTAGGTTGTGACATAATTTTTTTTATACGTCTGAAAATATGGATACATTTAATGTGACAAAAACATGTATCCAAGAATTTACGCCTTGGTAATACGGGTAGAGTCGTGGCTACATATTTTTGTCACATTAAATGTATCCATATTTTCAGACGTGACTACACTCATAAAAGCAAGGTAAAAGTCACCATAGTTAAAAATCATTGATTATAATTTTAACAAAAAAGAACCGTTAGCATCCACCTTTCCAAAAGCAAATGCTCGAGCTGCTGTAAAAAATACTCAAATCACTATAGGTGTGCCTATAATAGTTGAAGAGTTCCCTCGATTTCTCCAGGATCCCATCATCAGATCCTGACCTGGTTACAATGGGACCAACTGTGAAGGATACTCTTTCAAACAAAAAAAGAATTTTTCAAATCGGTCTAGCCGTCTTTGAATAATCGATAAACATACATAAAAAAAAAATTGCAAAAACAAAGATCCCGACGAATTGATAACCTCCTCCTTCGAAATCTTGTAGTCGGTTGAAAATAGAACACACGTATTAGAACGCGAAGCCATCGACTTTTTTAATATTTATTGTAACGGACACGCTCTCCACCTATGTCCAAAGTGTCGATTCTAGGGCACCTAAGAAGCCCTACATTGTGGGGTCGCCAGGTTACACCGATGCTCCACTTTCCGATAATTCTTTTCAAATCCTAGTGTTTTACTGATTACGGTTAGGCGGCAAGTAAATGTTTTCAAAGGGAATTAAAGGGTCGTTCTATAAATTACGATTCAACTTGAGAGATACTTAGTAAGTTATTACCTAATTATTATTGTTATATATTTAAAAAAAATCGGGTAACTTACGTTTTTTAAGTGGAATATTACTTGACATATTTCGCTCCATAACGAGGAGCTTATTCGTGAGCCATTCGCGTTAGCTGGCCGACGAAGACAAACACGTCGAGCAATATTCGATTTAAAAACGTGAGTTACCCGTTTCTATACAGGATGTTTTTTTCAATAACGAGCCATATTATGCGATGTGATTTGGTAGGCCCTACTAAACAACTTTTAGTATGGGACCAACTCCGACTTCACAAAAAAAATTTGGCTGTTTCATACATTTCTGCCTATTACACGTTGACGGTTTTGGGGAGACCAAATGTTATTGAAAAATTTCCTGTATATTTCATATGTCACGAAACTTGTGTTTAGATACTAATTTAATCAATAGATTTTTCATCTCAGATATTCTGAAAATGAGGTAACCTATATAGCGGTTAAAAAGTGATACATTTCCGTCCTAGAGAGTTTCTTTTCTCGTTTAAGTGTATCGTTTTTTAAAGATTAGTGTTCTAAATGTATTTGTCGGAAGATTTTACTCCCATATACTTTCCATAATTATGTACCTTTTGCCTTAATTGTTCTATAAATTACCTTAAATCGTACCTAGTTAGCTACACGTCTTTTCTTGTTTTATGAAAGACACACACCGGTATTTTCGTCTCGTACTTGAAATGAAAAGTAGGGTGTAATCCAAATTAAAGGCACCCATTTAATTTTTCTTCGGAAATGAGTGATTTTAATCCCACGGTTAAGAGGCTGACAACACCCGATGACCTTCAATTTGACTTTACTTAAACAGTTTTATAACTATAACTTCTTGTTTCGGAAAAGTAAAAAAATATGTTAATATTAATTACATTTGGAAGGACTTTGTTTATTCTGATACACGATTGGACGAAATCGAATAAAATAAGTTTTAAACAGTTGTACGTCTTTAGTTTCTTAATTTATAAGTCTGTCATTAAGGACAAAATTCCACCACACTATTACTAAAAACCCTTTAGTACCGTTTGGTAACCAAAATTTCGTAACCAGCTACAAAATGGAAATCAAGATTCCCAGTTTGAAGCCGGTTACGTATTGGGCCAGCGTGTTACCGTTTGGTAACTAGCTACAAAACAGGAATCTAAAAATCCTTGTATGTAGCCAGTTACGAATTGGGCCAGAGTGCCGTTTGGTAAATAAGTTTTGTAACTGGCTTCAAAATGGAAATCCAAAATTACATAAAATCAATAAGTAGGTCGGTTAGGTTTGTTAGGTAACTTCAAATGCCCAAAGGGCAAACCGACCAGAAATAGGGGCTCCGTCTAGTTAAGTTGTGAAGGAAATGTTTTTTGAAAAGAAATAGTCCGACGAACTCCAACTAACTAATAATTCAAAAGTCCCATTTTGTAACCAGTTACAACCAAGGATTTATTTTTGCCGTTTCGAATCCGGTTACCAAACATGGTTACAAATCGGTAATGGAAAAGTCCCAATTTGAAGCCAGTTACGAATTGGTATTTCTTTCCCGATTCGAAACTGGTTACCAATTTTTAGTTACCAAACGGTACTAAATGCTAAAAACTTCATTATTTTATATTTCTCTATTAACGCGTAGTTTTTTGAATTTATCATTTAACAAAAGTTGCAATTAGCTCCCATACTAATCGTAACACAGTGTTTCTCTTTCACTCGCGCTGCAAAAGATAGGGATGGAATTTAGCTGTTGTCATCCCTTTAAAGATCTACTATAGTCTGGCAAACTAATTCTGTCAGTAGAAACGCGCGGCAAATTCAAAATACGTACATGTGGCAACCCTTTGTGGTGAGACACCGTATTTCATGAGCATGACGAACATTTCAATTCACATTTAATTTGTTTCGAGTGCATTTCACTCTCTCATCTCAAGCGAGAGTGAGATAGAACTGCTACAACGTTCCCAATTAAATTTTAATTCATTTTTAAGTTATATGTCAATTGCCTCAACCAGATTATCTGTTTCAGTTGATAACAGATCAGACGAAATATATCCGTCTCCTTTTTACACACCGTAAATGTCACCTAATGAAAGGGGCGGAAATACCAACTAAAATTAAAAACGTAAAATTTGATGATCATTGCTGCTTTTTTCACTGATTCTTAGTGTTGTCATACTTTTGTTCGCTGTACATTGCTACTGCGTTCGTTGGCTGGCCAGGCTATACTTAAAATATGTGGACGAGTTTATGAAATGGTTTACTTCGTCGATTTACAAAGACACTTCATTCTTTTACTAATATGTAGCGTATATTGTATAGTTTTAGGAAATACTAATAACTCCATGTAGACAAAGTTGGCGCATTTTCTGTGCAGTGACACAAATACTTGGATTAATATTAGTATTTTCTCTTGTTTCAGAAACCCAAAGCCGCCATGTTAAAGAGAAACCACAAATAATCACGCTTCTCTGTTGTCTCTGGCCACCGCTCTCTTTTGTCAAGAATTCAAGATGGCGTCGTGTGTGGGGGGCGTGTTCGGGAGTCAGGAGTATATGCCCGTAGCTGAGTTCTATGCTGACAAGTCTGTTTTTGTCACTGGCGGCACGGGATTCATGGGGAAGGTGAGTGTCTCTTTCGTTTTAGCTTGTCTCGCTTGCACATTAGTGGAAAAAGCCTCGGAAATTTCGAATGAAAAAAATGACGGGTAATTTCGAAAATTGACTCTTATTTTGATGGAATGACGAGTGATTTCGTTAATAGACCATTCTGCTTTTCGTTGTACATAAGTTTTTGACACTTTTTCGTAAAATGCATACTTGGCCCTTACTTTTATTTGCTGTTTTGTGACGGAGAAAGAGGCTTAATTAGGCTATCAATCCCGATAGCTTAGTTTAATAATAACAACTGTAAAAATTCTTAATCACGGTAACTCAGTGGTCCTTGATTGTCTCCAGATTTGTATAAAAATAAGGCATTTACCACTGCGTTACCATTAAAAAAAAAATAATAATAATAAAAATATTTATTCAATAGCACAAAAAATGTTACAGTTTTCAGGTTGGTGCCTCTTTTTAAGTATAAAAATACCTGTGTCAAGAGACACCATTTGAATCCATATTAATGTACCTATGAATTTTGGTTAACAAATTCCTATTTTTGGTTCAGGTACAATTTGGTAATAGATTTTATACACGGAATTCAATGTCGATCATACTTTTTCCTGGCAATGTCACGAAAAAGTAGAATGAGCCAAATATCCTATTACGATACAATTTTGAGAGCATTGTAGCCTCTTAGTTAGCTTGTTACATTATTCTTATTACTAGAGCCAGCGTCTGGTAGCTGTACATCGGTGGACTGTAAGGTTTTGATTGCCTGCCACTCTGAGCTCTACTAATGAATGGTTGCCAGATGTATGGACCTATACCTTATCCACGATAACGAGCTAGTACTAGAAAACTAGAAAACTCAGACTGCACGTGATTGGTCAGCGATAAGGGCGATGCAGGTGCAACGGGTGAGTTTACATGACAGTCAACTCTGTTTCTTTTACGAGGCGAACGTGTCTAATTGCTCTCCTTTGTATTGTTTCCCGTTTAAGTAATTTTTTACTCGGCCCGTTTACTGGATTATCTTCTGCTTACTTTGCGACTCGGCTGGTGTATTATTGGACCACTGCCCTTTTTTGTCCTTATCATCTGCATACAAAAGTGCAAAAGAGAGGCCGCTATACTAGCTCGTTATCGTGAATAAGGTATAGTAATAACAACAGTTAAACACTAACTTACAGGGCTGCTTGGTAGCTGCGCTGCTTTAATGCAATTTTCTGTGACCAGCTCTCTGTCTAGTATAATTGTAAAGTTACAGTCTAAAATATGTTTAAACACATGCACCTTACTCCCTTGGCTAAATTGTAAACATATCTTTGACGGTAACTATAATACTGCACTGCTAAGCCGAATGGCGCTACGAGTATCTCAGAAAAAATATGGATTGCAAACTTATACAAAAGTCACAAATGAGACTTAAAGTAGTAGTAGTAGTAAAACACTTTATTGCACAAAACAAATACATGACCAACAAAAATATAGTGAGTGTGTACAAAGGCGAACTTATCCCTTTAAGGGATCTCTTCCAGCGAACCTTTAAGCAACTGAGAGAAATCGGTCAGACATGGTAGACAAAGATTTGTACATTACTTGTACATGACGGCAAAACTACGGAGAAGTTACTAAACCTAGATACTATAGGTAGTGTTAATAAATACGTAACGTATTGGTATAGATTATACAAATACATATATATAAATAAAATAATACATACATAGGTATATATATATATAAATATATAAAACATATATAACCGCACACGCCCACCCACCTTCCAATTGTCATGGGCTCATGGGTTTGAAAGCCATAACTTTCTCAATTTAGCCTTAAGCGACGCCACTGACTGGCACTGCCTCGGCGGAGATGGCAACGCGTAAAGTCTGAGATTTGCATTTGTTTCTCAAAACGCTCCTAACAAAATGATGTGCAAGTGACGCCACGATGAAATAGTCGCCCTGTTTAAAGTATGGAAAATTATGAAATTGCTATGTTTACAGTGACATGTTGCGTTGATGTATACGGTTGTTATACAATTTATTTTACAGTAAAATGTTAAAAGTGAAATGGTGTCTTTTTTTTAAATTTTCTTACTTAATAAATTTTGAAGCCGGATATTGCATCTTATCAACTAAATTTTATTGCATAATTTAACATGTGCCATCATCCCTATTCCATTTTCAAGAGAATTTGATTTTGAAATAGCGCGATTCGACTTAGCAGGGCATATTCATAGATGTCATATTCATCCCGTTAAATAGGAGATTCTTTTGATTCTAAAAAGAAAAAAAAAGCCTTCACATTTTTGTTGCTTACATTTTTGGGACTCTTTGTTTCTCCTGTCAGGTTTGAAAGGCCTTGCGATTCTGAGTAGAGTTCACACAATCCCCCCTCCGCACTATTATGATCATTCATGGCACTACACCCCCCCCCCCCCCCCCCCCCGCATAAAATATTTCTTAAAAATTCAACGTTTGCAATTTATCTTTAACAACACACGTCTCATTTTCCAGGTCCTGGTCGAGAAGCTGTTACGTAGCTGTCCAAAGATCAAGAACATCTATCTGCTGATGCGACCGAAGAGAGGGCAGGATGTGGCGTCAAGACTGACAGAGCTCACACAGTCACCGGTAAGCTAAATTAGACTTTGATAGTACGGTATTTAGACTTGGTTTTAGATTGGGTTTCACACAGTCACTTGTTAGGGTCGCCATACCGAGCACACACAGTCGCCGATAAGCGAAAGTGGACCTTGAGAACAGGGTGTTAGAGCTGGTTTTAGATTGGGTTTTCACGCAGTCACTTGTTAGGGTCACCATATCTAGCTCACACAGTCGCCGCTAAGCGAAATCGGACCTTGACAGCAGGGTGTTAGAGCTGGTTTTAGATTGGGCTTTCACGCAGTCACTTGTTAGGGTCGCCATACCGAGCACACACAGTCGCCGATAAGCGAAATTGGGCCTTGAGAGCAGAGTATTAGAGCTGGTTTAATAATGAGGTTAGATAGTTATACACATTTCTAGAGGTCGCCATATCAATATCCCGTGAAAATGGAACCTTATCTGGTGTGTGTGTCAAGGTATAGAGCTTCTTTCAGATTAGTTTCTTTTTTATGTATATTTGAATACTCTATCGTGAATGTTGGACCTAAATTGTAGGTATTAAAATAAATACAAAAGATCCATGAGACTCAGACATTATACCTACGACATATTTCTGAAATACTGTCGAGTATCTACTGGACTAACAGCAGCGGCACCCTATCGAAACATTATTGCCGTTTTTGTTAGTAGACAGCATATACAAGATATCTCTATACTCCGCTTAGCGCGTTTCTTTGAAACCTAAGCTACCAAAAAAAAGGGGTGCGGGAGGGGAACTCGCAATGCTAGACAGGGACCGCGCGATTCTTTCGTGGGGCGTAAGAGATAGTCAGACATTAATAGTTGCCATGGAGACGTACTATGTTTACTGTAACTTCCAGAATTAGTGTCTCACTAAGAGTGAAATTACTTCGAGCGTGGCAGCGGGGGTCGCCCGGCTATGCGGGGTCTTGGGTTAATTAGTCTATGGTGGACAGTGAATCTATGGAATGTACAGATTACAGGTCGGTGCTTGTAAAACTAAAAAAAGATTTGTGTTCTTCCAGCTGTTCGAGACATTACGGAAAGAACGGCCATTCGAGCTGAATAAGATCGTGCCCATCGTCGGCGACATCACCGAGCCAGAGCTCGGTATCAGCGTCTCCGACCAGGCCATGCTCTGCCAAAAGGTATAGTCATCAACAGACCTGCATTCTTCCAGCTGTCTAAGATACTTGCTTGCTTGAATGTATGACTCCAACCAGGCTACGCTCTGCAAAGACCTGCTTTCTTCCAGCTGTTCGAGACGCTGGTGCGAGCTGAACAAGCTCCAGAATATTCAGAGCAATGACGCGTAGTTTTAGTGCCCGTGAGGCAACCGGATTTCTCGCGGTATTTAAGCTCCTTACGTGATGTGGAACTACCCTGTGTAAATCGAACTGACCCACGTTGGACTGTATTTTTCATCTGCCCCCCTCATATTTTTCGGGTTGCACAGGTTGGTTCCACAACACGTAGGGAGCTTAAATAGCGCGAGCCATCCGGTTGCCTCTCGGACAGTGTAACTACGCGCCATTGCTTTAACTAGAACAAGGTAATGTTTTGCCAAAAGGTATACTTACTTACATTGTTGGCGCAACGACCCAAAATCAGTCTGCCTCCAACACAAGAGCACGTCACTTTGCTCGGTCCTGCGTATATTATCGCCAGCTTTCGCCATCGCCGATCTCACGAAGATCTGCCTCTACTCTGTCCGCCTAGCGATACTAACGATGACCGACGTGACGGCTTCCAGTTGACCCAAATATGGTATTTTTGCTGAGCGATCCTCAAAAACAGTCTGCTTTAACTCCGGCGGCCGTCTGTGGTGAGAACTTGGAAGCTTGGAAGCTATTTGTACATACTTGGCTCACAATGGAGTAGGAGGCCCTCCCCCTACCAGATGGCGTACCCAAATCACTGCACCCATGCAATTAAAACTGCAAGAAGCCACGCGCTTAGCGAGCGATAGAAGCCTATGGAGGAACCTGGTCTTCAACAGAAGGACATGATGTCACGATCCTCAGCTCTGAGGGAACGACTAATGATCATACATCGGGGTTTTCGGTGCGGGAACGATTTGAAAAAGAGTAGAGATAAACAGACAGGTTAGTCTGAGAAAATATCATATTATGCCTAAAGAATAACTACCTCTCTGTGAATAGTATACACACTTATGATCCGAGCTTTTTTTCTTGGAGCCATGTTGTATTGACCATTCTATAGTATTTTAAAATTGCAATTGCATACTTGCATAATAGGTCACCTTTTCCTTTGTATATCACATCTATATAAGTTAAAATATGAGAAATTTATCAACTAGAAAATTACAAAGACACGGTATGACAATAAGAGTCAAATAGTAATCTTGACGTCCGATATTATTTGCGATGCTATTTGCTTATAAATGATTAGGGACTTAACGAAAGAGTTTGATAATAACTGACTATTATATATATTGTATACACGGTGTAACATGAGGAAACCGAATAATTTTAACAGCGTATTCCTGATCATAATTGGAGACTAAAATGTCGTATAAACTTTTCTGGATTTCGCCAAAAAAAATAAAATTTTTTTGCTCTTTTTTCGATTTTTTGAATGCTTTTGAACATAAAAACAAAAATATTATTAGTAAAACTATCGATTAAAATAAATTAGTACATTTTTTCCGTAAAAAATAGCTTACGTAAAGTATTCCTTGGCACTTTGATATTTGTCAATAAGAATGTCTAGACTAGACCCCATAAAGGGTGAAATCGCCATCGAAAAAGCGTTTTACACTGAGTCACATTAAAAAATGTTTTTTTATTTAAGTGGTAGTAACTCTGAAACTAGGCGAATTCCAGAAAAGTTTATACGACATTTTAGTCTCCAATTATGATCAGGAATACGCTGTTAAAATTATTCGGTTTTCTCATGTTACACCGTGTATATACCTATGATTATTTCAAGTATATTTTTTTCAATTAATTATTCATTAGGTAGAAACCTGCTAGAGTACATTCTATTTTTTAAGTCAATACCTACTCTTTGGCTAATG
The DNA here is from genome assembly GCA_947086415.1 of Pammene aurita. Lineage (NCBI taxonomy): Eukaryota > Metazoa > Arthropoda > Insecta > Lepidoptera > Tortricidae > Pammene > Pammene aurita. The sequence continues at coordinate 8,819,961 of OX352316.1, read as the reverse complement.
TCAAACATTCCCGCACCGAAAACCCCGATGTATGCTAATGATGAAGAATGTATGACATCAACTAGCAATAATCAAGCAAAGTCATGACATTAAGTATAACTTTTCATGGGACTCCTCCGCCATATTTCTTTAGGATTATTTTCTCTCGGTATCCTCGTCCTGCCCAGACCTATAATTCTTAACTTGCCAATTATGCCCAATGTCCTTCTTAATGGACAATATATTTTTAAGCGTTTCTGCCCAGAACAACTTACGATTACTTTTTCGACTTATACACGAAATGTATTTTTTTATTTATTTTTCCGGGTTCTAATACATTGTACTTTACTGATTTTCACGGGAAATATGTCAGTATCTTTTGTTCATTTAAAAGGACATTGGGCAGTATTGCCTAAATCATCTGTAGTCTGTTTGTCAATTTTAAAGGCATCGGGCACATTTAAATAAAACTTTGTAGATACGTATAATCATCTTTATTATTTATAATAATAATTCAGAGAGATTGACCGCGAGTACCTGCATGTGATCGTCCACGGGATCGTCCACGGGATTGTCCACGACCTCGCCTACGTGCCTGACCTGTAGAATTTTCTCGTACTGTTATCTCAAGGTTGCTTTCTCCAGATCCAGTCGAAATATTGTTTTCTGGTCCAGATTCCGAAGAATCACTGTCGCTTACCAACTGCCGTTCTCGTTCTGGAGTATACGATGTATCTCCACAGTCATCGTCTGATGATACAATGTCCCCAATGTCTGAATTTTGAAGTAAATCCTCAATATCGATGTCCCTCAAACCTATAGCAAAAACAAAAATCATTAAGCAAATCTGCCCGATGGGAATCAAGAAGGACAATATGATTTCGCATTTGTAAATAATATAAATAAAGGATTTTTTAAATAAAATAACACCATATTTAGTTTATCTAACTATTAAACTTAAGATTTTATAACAGTTTGGTCCGTAAAAACCTGTGATTACTTAATTAAAAACGGATTACTCTTACCTCTTCGCGGACGTCGTGCCATCTTGACCACGTGGGCTGACACTGGCGAAAGGTATTTTATCTATGTGATCCAAAATGGAGGCCCCACCATTCAAAACCTTCTGACCAATCAGGTGTAAGTAGTAAAATTGCATTTTGGAGGCAACTGCGAATTTTAGGCGCGGATTTCAAATATGTGATTTTAAATTGACACTGGGCAGAATTACAATCTTTATTTTTTTAAGCTTGGGCAGGACGTGTGAAGTACATTATGTGATTCAAAAAGGACAATGGGCAGGACGAGGGTATACCAAAAAAACCTATTTAAAAATGAGAAACGTTTCCAATGAAGATAAACGCGCAAAAGTATGCGCCGATGGCGTCGCAATCGCAAAGAAACAAATCTCGTTGGTTATGGTTTTGAAATGTTAAATCCATACAGTCTATGGTTCAGTTCTAGACCCTTGAAATGGTTCCACAATGGCGGCTAAAAAGCACCATTTATATCTGTTTTCAACCAACTTCAAGATTTCGACGGAGGAGGTTATACATTCGTCGGGATCTTTGTTTTTGCATTTTTTTATGTATGTTCTCCGATTTTTCGACGACAGCTGGACCGATTTGGAAAATTCTTTTTTTATTTGAAAGAGTATACTTTACAATTGTTACCATTACCACTAGGTCAGGATCTGGTGATGGGATCCTGGAGAAATCGAGGGAACTCTTCAACTATTATAGGCAACACCTATAGTGATTCGAGTATTTTTTATAGCAGCTCGAGCATTTGCTGTTGGAAAGGTGGATGCTAAGTGAAGTCGGTTTTTTTTGTTTAAAACTATTATCCTCATTGATCTTGCTTGTTTCCAGGTGTCCGTGGTATTCCACTCAGCTGCGACAGTGAAGTTCGATGAAAAACTTAAGCTGTCGGTCACCATCAACATGCTGGGCACGCAGCAGCTCGTCCAGCTGTGCCATCGTATGCTCCTGCTGGAGGTAAATACAATATTATCTACACCCATATCATAAATTATATACTCTGCGTTCGGATACCGTATGTAATTACCACCATTATTGAAACCAGTAATCAGTAATCATCATTGACAGTGTTGTAAAAATGTATGAAAATTAATTACCACAACGATATATCGGTAACGTAATGAAAATCCAGGCCCTGCAGACAAGATGACAATCGTTTGCAGAAAACGAAACGAAACGATACACGCTCTCGTTCATACTTCATTACTGCGATAGAGAGACGGGTCCCCAGCCCTCCTCCCCGACCGCGGTTGTCCTCCTCCCCGACCGCCCGCACAGTCCAGTTGGCCATGGTGGTGCAATGGCGGTCATTTTAATGGTTCCCGAACATGTCATTTAGGTAATATGTGTGTAGATAGATCCACTGCTCGTTTCATAAAACCACACTCTTATTTTAAGGACCCTTATTACGTAACAGTTGCATAAACTACTATTAATTTATTCTATAAATTATATACTTCGATAGATGTCATATACAAAGGAAAAATAAAGTGACTAAGGCCTCCGGTGCCCAGGGCAGGAATCGAACCACCGTCTTTGGCATCCGCGGCAGGTCACAGCGGTACCCGTCAAATTATACAATACAAAATACAAAATACAAAAAGTTTATTTCAGAAATGAAATTACATAACGTTACATTTATGATGATCCCCACACTAGGCATTAATTATGATGGTCCTTTTACTTTGACCTTTGCTTTCTCTTTCCTGCACGGTTAGCACAAGAGTGACGCGACAGTATTTCTACCTCAATTAAAAAGAGACGGGTAGTTTTTTTACTACGACGCCTGCAACTCCAGAGGTGTCACAGTGCGAGAAACTGGCGCGTCACTCTTTTGCTAACCGTGGGGGTTTGAAAAGATTAACCAGTTTACCTTTCATCTCCAGGCCCTAGTCCACGTCTCAACAGCCTACTGTAACTGCGAGCGAGAACGCGTAGAGGAGACCGTATACGCGCCTCCAGCACACCCTGAACACGTGGTCACCCTGGTCCAGACCCTGCCTGATGAGCTGGTTGACCGGATCACACCGGATCTCGTCGGTAAGTGTGGTAACCGTAGAGGAGACTCTGTACGAGCCTCCGGCACACCCTGAACACGTGGTAACCCTGGTCCAGACCCTGCCTGATGAGCTGGTTGACCAGATCACACCGGATCTCGTCGGTAAGTGTGGTAACCATAGAAGAGACCGTAAACGCTTCTAGCACATCCTGAACACGTGGTCACCCTGGTTCAGACCCTGCCTGATGAACTGGTTGACCGGATTACACCGGATCTCGTCGGTAAGTGTGGTAACCATAGAGGAGACTGTGTACGTGCCTCCAGCACACCCTGAACACGTGGTCACCCTGGTCCAGACCCTGCCTGATGAGCTGGTTGACCGGATCACGCCGGATCTCGTCGGTAAGTGTGGTAACCAAAGAAGAGACCGTACACGCTTCTATCACACCCTGAACACGTGGTCACCCTGGTCCAGACCCTGCCTGATGAGTTGATTGACCGGAACACACCGGATCTCGTCGGTAAGTGTCCTCTAAACCTGGAGGCTAAGTTTGTATGGACTTGGAAATCGACAAAATGTGTGCGTCATATTCTTATGAAAATGTGACGACAAGGAGGTTCAGTTTCCTGTGAGTCTCTCTCTGTGTGTGTGTGTGTGTGTGTGTGTGTGTGTTTCTGTTTCTGTGTGTGTGTGTTTCTGTTTGTGTGTGTGTGTGTTTTGCACGCAACCCTAATTTTTTGATATTTCAAAGCTATTTAACCTCGAAACTCAGGTATGGATCCTCGCGTCTGGTTCTGCTTCAAGCGTAATGATTCACTCTGAAGGGTCAGGAGGTAACTGTCTTGGATAAGGTTTTATTGTAGGAATAATTTATAACTGTTTTTAAAAAATGGCTCTTTTATATTAATGTATGTAACTGAGAAATAAATATATATATATATATATATATATATATTTAATTGTATTACATATTCATATCAGTTACACAGCATTACAGTAATAAAACCAAGGCACTGTGAACTATAAAAAAATATACAGAAAATACTTAAAACTAGTCGCATTTAGGCGACGTAACTGCGTGGCTCCGTTGCGTCGTCTGATCTGGTGTAGAATTCGGTAGAGTGCCCCGGAACCGCCGAAACACGACACCCTTCGGCCTGAAGTCTGCACTCGCGATTGTGTCCTGCAGCGGCCGCGGCACGCGCACCACAAACGAAGTGCACGTAGTGCCGGGACTGTATGCAGCTGGTGCACCCTCAACGAGAAGCCAGTCTTCCGGCGGACGTACTCCACCACATCGTCGGCCACGGCGGAGTGATGCAAGCGAGACACGTAGAGCGGATTATCCTCACTCGGTATCGCAATCCGAAGTTCAGAATTAGCCGGCTCGGCAGTTAGTACAGGAAAGATACGGTTGCATCAAACATTAATTTATAATAGCCTGATTTTTTTATTATTCATTCTTATGGAATATTTATATACAATTTATGCAAAAATCCGACCAACTTTTCACCCGGAAGTAGTAAATAGGTAAAATAAAATAAAACATTTTTCTGTATATTTTTATTTACAATAATATCAATTATTTTGATTTGTAAATATGACGATATTTAAGTCTTCTTTCTGTTTAAAGCGAAAAACAAGAAACCGTGTCCATGTAAAACCACATAAATAATAAAATGTACGGCGCGAGCGATATATATCCTAATTCGTTAGAAACAAATAGTAATTGGTAGTTTATTCTTACACGTTTTAAATGACTTAGAAACGATATATTCATTAAAATCCTACAAGAAAAACGCTTGATAAATGTGTATACATATTTGTGGCGGTTAGCGAATAACGATATTTTGTAGGATTTCATTGCGTAAATAATACTAGTATAATGATATATCCGTTACACTAAAAATATTAGCTATTATTAATTATTTCCAATTCCCCATACTAGCCGCCCGTAAAATGACTGTAGTAAGTCTTACGGGGCGCCCTGCGCACCTTGCTCTTGCTAATATAATCCATTTAAGCTATGGCGCTCATTAGGGGAGTCCTATGTCCAGTAGTGTATAGTAGCATATATAGGCTGATGATGATGATGATGATGAAGTCAGAAATGTTTTTTTTCTATTGAACAGGCGACCGGCCCAACACGTATACATTCACGAAGGCGCTCGCGGAAGACATGCTCATCAAGGAGTGCGGGAAGCTGCCTGTGGCCATCGTCCGGCCGTCCATCGGTGAGTCAATTTAATAACTAAATTAATCCACACCCCTTTTTACTCTCATAATGATGATGAGTTTCTTCTGCTTCTGCTTCTTCTTCCCCATCTCGTATCTTTTGACGGCCTCCTAGCCCAGTCGGTAGTGACCCTGCCTACTAAGCAGGAGGTCCCGGGTTCGAATCCTGGTCAGGGCATTTATTTGTGTGTTTATCACAGATATTTGTTCCTGAGTTATGGATGTTTTCTATGTATATAAGTATTTAACTCTATCTATTATATATATCGTCGTCTAGTACCCACAACACAAGCCTTATTGAGCTTACTGTGGGACTAGGTCGATTTGTGTAAGAATGTCCCATAATATTTATTATTATTTATTTATCTTCCCCAGAACTCAAACTATCTCCATACCACATCTAAATTGGTTCAGCGGTTATTGATTCCCCATACAAACTGACACCCCCCTTTTCACCCCCTTAAGGGATGATTTTGGGATAAAAAACTAACCTATGTCCTTCCTCAGGGCTAAATTTATCTTTATACCAAATTTTCATCTTAATCGGTTCAGTGGTTTAAGCGTGATGATACTGATGATGTAACAGACAGATAGACAGACACACTTTCGCATTTATAACATTAATATGGATGGATTAAAATAAATGTTATATACTCCAGAAAGAATGACCAAGTCATCCGGTGTCCGAGGCCGGATTTAAACCGGTGTCTTCAGATTTCGCGGCTGACGCCCTAACCTCTAGACCACCCGGTCACGGCGGAACCCGTCGAATTTTCTCAAGTATATGCAATCTTTGAATTGTACTACTACTTAAAAAGTGCAAATCAATATTCAACAAAAATAACTTGTTTTACTTCAATATTTAACAATTATTTTACGTAAGTGCCTATAAACATGTAATAGCAAATAGTTAAACAGACCGAAAAAAAATATTTCCCCCTATTTACTCCAATAAGTCCTATATGTATCCAGATGAAAATAGGACTTAGTGGTATTAAGGTTTGATTTCCTTACGATGTTTTCTTTCACCGAAAAGTGACTGATACCTAAATATCAAATGATATTTCATACATAAGTTCCGAAAAACTCAGTAGTACGAGCTAGGGTTTGAACTACGTTGAACCCCAGACCTCCGGATTGAAAGTCGGACGTCTTACCGCTACTAGTGCTTTTTTAAGTCTGCAATAGTAGTTTTTGTAACTGTTACGTAATAAGGGTCCTTAAAATATGAGTGTGGATTTATGAAATGAGCCGCAGGCGAATTTCATAATAAGATCACACGAGTGTTTTAAGGCCTAATTACGTACAGTTGCATACACTGCTTTATCTACACTCATATTATTTATTATAAATGCCGTATTCGGAAATCATAGAATGGCCGCCATTGCACCGCCGCGGCCATCTCGATTGTGTCGGCGTGGCCAACTCGATTGTGTCGGGGCTCGCGCGGGACCAATCGAGTTGGCCATGGCGGTAACATTATGTTATCAAATTCGTTGTTCCAAATTTGAAACTCATTGCTTAACAATATTTGAGCATGCAAAGTTAAAATTACGTTACTGCCGCAGATAAGAAACTTATCATAGTTAAATCGTTTGTTGTAATGCTTGTCATTGTCTACGGTTTTTGAACGCATTTTAGAGTACTTACAGTATGAGTGTAGATAAATGAATTAATTTTATGTGTAATGTTATTATTATTATTTTTATTGACATTGACATTTAATTTTAGTGTAACTTTATTTTATTTTTGTTTTGTTTTTACTTATATGTTCTAAAATGCTATCTGGGAATAAATGACTATTTAATTTAATTCAAGTGCTTAAGGGTCTGACAACAGCTAAATTCCCTCCCTATCTTATCCAGCGCGAGTGAAAGAGAAGCACTGTGTTACGATTAGTATGGGAGCTCATTGCAAATTTTGCGAAATTATGAATTAAAAAAAAAAAACTACGCATTCATTAAGAAATATAAAACAATGACGTTTTTAGTATTCGTATAGTGGAATTTTGTCCATAGTTACAGACGTATAAGTCAAGAAACTAAAGACATACAACTGTTTAAAGCTAATTTTAAGATGTATATTTGGAATTATTTTCTATCGAGTCGATTTCGTCCAATCGTGTATCGGAATTAACGAAGTTATTCCAGATATAACTAATATTAACGTATATTTTTTTTACTTTCTCAAAACAAGTAGTTATAGCTAAAATACTGAATCTTGAAGCAAATGAAATTATTTTGTTCAATATTTTTGTAATTTGCAATTTTTTTTAAGTAGTTAAACTACTATATATAAACTGAAAATATATGTCAAATAATTCAGAAAAAGTGACAGATTTGAACTGGCGTCTTCAGCTCGGGAGCTGAAGCTTGGCCTTAGGCCAAGAAGTAATGTATGGAGTTAGTATGAAACGTACATTATTGTCCGCTACTCTAACTTTTTAAATTTGCTCACTAAGGTTAGACTGACAAAGGAAATATTACATACAGCCAACGACCACTCTCTCTGTAATATACTTGCGACATTAAAATAAAAAAAAAATCTATGATACTAAATTTATAAGCGGTTAAACATGGTTCTCGAATAGCTTTTTCAAATGTCAAGTTTAAAAAATAAAAAAGGCGGCAATTTAAACTTATTTACTTGATAAGTGTTTGTGAAAGTAGTTATTTTAATTATAATACTTTCTTACATTGTTTGAGAAAAGCACTATACAATCCTTGGCCGGAACAGGGATTGAAGGACTCGCTTTATCCGGCCTCGTCTACGACTCGGCCGCCTACCGCAATCTCGTCCTTAAATCCCTTACTTCACGGCCTCTGAAGTAATGTACTATTATTTCCAGTGCTCTCCTCGCTCCGAGAGCCGGTCCAGGGTTGGGTGGACAACTGGAACGGCCCCAACGGCATCATAGCTGCCGTCGGCAAGGGCATCTTCAGGAGCATGCTGGGCACAGGTTCGAGGGTCGCGGACCTGGTGCCCGTGGACACTGTCATCAACCTGATGATTGTGTGTGCGTGGAGGACGCACCAGAGACGGTAAGTGGTGTTCAGGGAGAAAAAGCAATGGAGTTTTGCATTTTTAGGGTTCCGTACCTCGAAAGGATCAAACGGAACCCTTATAGGATCACTTTGTTGTCCGTCCGTCAGTCCGTCCGTCTGTCAAGACCCTTTTTCTCAGGAACGCGTGGATGTATCAAGCTGAAATTTATATCAAATACTCAGGTCTACTGTCCCTTGGAGCTGTGACAATATCAAACTACTAAGCCAACGCAATCAAAAGATATAGCCGTTTATGCCGCAAATATTCGAAACTCGCAAGGGAATCAAAACCTACAGGGTACTTCCGTGAACTCAGAATCTTGAAATTTGGTACGAAGCAACGTCTTATAGCAGATATAAAGGGAAAATTGCGAAAACCGTAAATTTTTTGTTACATCATATAATAAAAATATTTTTAATAATTTTAAAGTTACTGCCTACTAAACCTGTAGGTAATCCTACAGGTTTGTACGGAACCCTCGGTGCGCGAGTCCGACTCACACTTGGCCGGTTTTTTTTAAAGGACACAAGGCTCACTAGCACCATAATTCTCCTAACGTTTTATCCCGACTTTTTGCCACTGCTCAGTTGAACCTGGAGTCCGTTCAGCAACCTAATCCTATGATTAGTATAGGCACTAGTGTTAACAAGCCTATTTGTACCAAAAACTGTTTGTCCACAGAAGTGACGGCGTTCTCGTCTACAACTGCTGCACGGGCCAACAGAACCCCATCACGTGGCAGCGTTTCGTGCGGACCAGCTTCAAATACATGCGGAAACATCCTTTCAGTAAGTGTTTTAAAACTCATTTTCGCCTGCAGCTTCTAAGGTGGTGAGCGTCTTACTAGTGTCAAAGGAATTTGAACCTTGTATGAAGCAATAACATTCCATATCTAAATGATATCGACGCGCCGCGCGCTCGTGATAGTTCACGGCCGTTAAGTACTGCTGCTATTTGAATATGGAATGTAATCACTAATAATTTTAAACAAAAAAGAACCGACTTCACTTAGCATCCACCATTCCACAAGCAAATACTCGTGCTGCTCTAAAAAATCTCCTAATCACTATAATAGTTGAAGAGTTCCCTCGATTTCTCCAGGATCCCATCATCAGATCCTGACCTAGTTACAATGGGACCATCTGTGAAGTATACTCTTTCAAACAAAAAAAGAATTTTCAAAATCCGTCCAGCCGTCTTCGAATAATCGGTGAACATACATAAAAAAAAACCGGCCAAGAGCGTGTCGGGCCACGCTCAGTGTAGGGTTCCTTAGTTTTCCGTCCGTCACAGTAAGTGTCCCCACTTAAGAGTTAAAATAACACCGCCATGTAGGATATGATATGAGCGTTCCACGTACAGCGACATCGATCGGCAAATTAAGTAAACTATTGCGCGCGAGCTTAAAGTATGGAAGATGATTTTTATGGGATAATGCTTTACTGCGTGAATCGATTTTTCACCGTTTTTACTTTATTTGAAAGCACGTCATTTCATTGTGATTTTGTAGAAATTAAAGGTACAATAAACACCTGCTTATACGGTTAAATTACAAACTTAGTTCAGAAATTATTTTGTAAATTTTTTTCAAAAACTATTCAACCTATCAAGTTCAAAATAATTTTCCTAGAAAGTTTTTATAAAGTTCTACTTTTGAGATTTTTGGTTCATATTTTTAAAACTTATGGTTCAAAAGTTAGAGGGGGGGGGGACACATTTTTTTTTGCTTCTGGAGCGATTATTTCTGAAAATATTTATATTATCAAAAAATTATTTTAGTAAACCCCTATTTATTTTTAAATACCTATCCAACAATATATCACACGTTAGGGTTGAAATGAAAAAAAAAAACACTCCCCACTTTACGTATAGGGGAGGTACCCTAATAAAACATTTTTTCCATTTTCAACCGACTTCAAGATTTCGAAGGAGGAGGTTATCAATTCGTCGGGATCTTTGTTTTTGCTATTTTTTTTTATTTTTTTTTTATGTATGTTCACCGATTATTCGAAGACGGCTGGACCGATTTGGAAAATTCGTTTTTTGTTTGTAAGAGTATACTTCACAGTTGGTCCCATTGTAACCAGGTCAGGATCTGATGATGGGATCCTGGAGAAATCGAGGGAACTCTTCAACTATTATAGGCACACCTGTAGTGATTTGAGTATTTTTTACAGCAGCTCGAGTATTTGGTGTTGGAAAGGTGGATTGCTTAGTGAAGTCGGTTCTTTTTTGTTTAAAATTATTTATTTCACCACTTTGTCGGCGTGATTGATATACATATTAGTACCAAATTTCAGCTTTCTAGTGCTAACGGTCACTGAGATTATCCGCGGACGGACGGACGGACGGGCAGACATGGCGAAACTATAAGGGTTCCTAGTTGACTACGGAACCCTAAAAAAAGCAAAAAAACAAAGATCCCGACGAATTGATAACCTCCTCCTTCGAAATCTTGAAGTCGGTTAAAAAGAAAGCTCAAATTCCTTTGATCCTAAATTCCTTAGTAGAACTGTATCACGTGGCAGCGTTTTAAATACATGCGGAAGCATCCCTTCAGTAAGTGGTTTTATGGCTCATTTTAGTGTGACGTAAAATTCACAAAAGGCTAAGTTGGCGGTCAGTGGAATTTGAATTTTCTGTTCAGCATTTACATTTTATATTTAAATGACAGCGTCGCGCGCTAGCGACGGCTCGCGACCATTATGTTGCCATTTAAATATGGAATATAGCAATTACGAATAAGATCCAAATTCATTTGATTCTAGAGTTCTGGTGCTGCACCGACCATTATCTGGTGCAATGGGGAACGCCAGTGAAAACTATTGTAGGGGGGCTCTTCCAGATGAGAGATAGATACAAAAGAAAGTGACGTTAGATTTTGTTTTTCCTCCCTCCCCCTCACCCTCAATTTCCAGTATCTGTATGTGATCAAGAATGAGCATGCAAATTGCCATTCACACTGGCCAGTCGGTTATGGAAGCCGTCAGAAAAATGAGGCGGCGGGGGGGGGGGGGGGGGGGGGAGATGAAAAAGAAAGTCTAACGTGGTGTCCAATAATTCGGTTTGCACAGGGCGGTTACACAGCACTTAGGGAGCTTAAATACCGCGAGCCATCCGGTTGCTTTTCGGACACTGTAACTACGCGCCATTGCTTTAACTAATATAAATTTAGCCTTTTTAGGGATCACTTGTGAAAATGTCACTTTGACAGTTGCCTTCCCCATTAGTAGCACTTTGGACCAGCAGTCCATAGGTTCTTGGTTAACGTCCCACGATTTCCAGATTCGTTTACACTTAATTTTTTTCATTGTCATATTAGCAGACCTAGGAATCCGTGGGGCAAATTTTGTTGAGAGGTACGGACTTCCTATATCGACAAATTAATTTATCGGTGTTCTTTCTATATAGAAAGAACACACAATCACACAATGTTGGGGGCAATCACTAGTATATACTAGTGATTGCCCCCAACATTGTGTGTATTTTGATATATTGTTCAACATAGCATATTTTAAATAATCGCTAGGTTACTTATATAAAGGTAGAGTGTAATACCTATTGCACTACGAAATAGTTAATAATTATAATTATCTCAACCTTATAAATTGTCTTTAAAAAACGAGGAAGAGTATTGAGTTATTATTATTTCCTTTATTTATCTTTTTACTTAGTTTAGGGTTTTTACAACATTTTTATAAAAGTAAAATATAAAAATACATCTAAAACATATGAAAACAATAAAAGCATTATAAAAAACCTAAACTAGGGTGCCGCCGGCAACGGAGCAGGGCTTATTATTATTATTATTTTACTTTAAATAAAAACATATTTTTACAAGCAAACCCTTGAGTGATCACTAGTATATAGAAAGAACACCGGTAATTTAATTTGTCTATATAGGAAGCCCCTACCTCTCAACAAAATTTGCCCCACGGATTCCTAGGTCTGCATATTACTAATGGACACCTGTATCAAATTCGTGGTGTCCTCATCCGGTCTATATCTGATTGGCCAGGAATACCTATTTTCCTGGCCTCCGCTGTAATGTACTATTCTTTCCAGGCGAGGTTCTCTGGTACCCAGGCGGAGATATCACCAATAACCGTCTCAAGCATTCCACGCTCTCACTCATCGAACACCGAGCGCCTGCCTTCGTAATGGACACGTTTGCTAGGGCCACGGGAAAGAAACCCATGTGAGTATGGCGGTAGAGTTGATTTTAGGTTGGCTCTTGTAGGTTTATAGGACGTTTCTCCATGATGGCGTTCGAATTTTGAATAAAGAACACTCCGAGGGCCAGCCTTTGTGATGGACACGTTTGCTAGGGCCACGGGAAAGAAACCCATATGAGTATAACGGTAGAGTTGATTTTAGATTGGCTGTTATTAGTGGATAGGACCTCAGGTAGGAATAACTTTAGTTCGATTGTTCGAAGTTCGAGCATCGAGCTAGTGCTTTGACTATGGGCCAAACGAAACCAATCTGAGTATGGCCCTAGAGTTGCATTTAGATTGGCTGTTATTGCTGTATAGGACGTTTCTCAATTATGGTGTTCGAATTTTTAATCATCTTGATTTAGTACCTACCGAAAATGGCATAAAATTTTCTAAATCTATAAGTAATAGTCAAGGGGTCACTTTTAAGTCTTAATTAAAAATTTCAATTTGAAATATCAGGTCAGGTCAGCCAAAAAATGTCCGATCTTAAGCGATTTAAGAACACTGTAATTCGGCTGTATTCCTATGTATCTTTGGATATATGGGAATAAGCTCTTTTTTTAGGAGTAATTCCCATTTGTCCCCGCTATCGCAATCCCAACGCAATCATCAGATCAGATGGGAATACACTGTGATTCGGCGAGAAAACGGATTCCCGCCCTCTTATCTCTATACGGCTTCGCTACGCTCGGCTGTGTATAGTTACTCGGCCGGCAATCCCTATTTTCCCCGTCCCGCTGCAACGTCCTATTAATATTTATATCTTCGTCCTACAGGATGATGCGGGTACAGAACAAGCTGGAAAAGGCGGCGGCCTGTCTTGAATACTTCACGACCCGCCAATGGGCGTTCGCGGATGACAACGTGCAAGCACTTTGCACGGCGCTATCGCCGGAGGACAGACGCATTTTCGACTTCAACGTCAGGTGAGTTCAAGGACAAGTTCAAGGTCATTTGCTGCATTTGAGAGTATCTGTGGACTCAAGGTCAAGGTCTGCTTAAAGTTTGCGAACGACAATGTACAAGCACTTTGCACGGCGCTATCGCCGGAGAACAGACGCATTTTCGACTTCAACGTCAGGTGAGTTCAAGGTCATTTGCTGCATTTGAGTGTATCCGTGGACGACAACGTACTAGCACTTTGCACGGCGCTATCACCAGAAAATAAATGCATTTTTCATTCGAAGACGGCAGGACCGATTTGGAAAATTCTTTTTTTTTTTAAAGAGTATTATTCACAGGTGGTCCCATTGTCATCCGGTCAGGATCTGATTAAGGGGTCCTGGAGAAATCGAGGGAACTTTTCAACAATTACGGGCACACCTATAGTGATTTGAGTATTTTTTACAGTAGCTCGGGCATTTGCTTTAGAAAGGTGGAGGCTAAGTGAAGACGTTTCTTTTTTGTTTAAGATGATTAAACAAGTAGCGAAGACAAAGAACAGCAACTACCAGCACTACATCAACGCTCATCCCACTTCAACTTAACCCGTCATGCCTTGCATCCTACATTGGCTTAAGGATGCATAGCCGGTCGATTGTGGGTTACTGCCGCGTGTGGTAACTCGTCCTTCCCCATCCCAGAGCGTGTCTCCTCACAAACTTCTGCCCCCCCGGTATGCCTGCTTGCCCGGAGCAGGCATGTCCCTGGCTATGTGCGGTACCTATGTTCACGTAAACATGTTTTATTTGCAGAAACATCGACTGGGACGCGTACATTGAGAGCTACGTGCTTGGGATCAGGAGGTTCCTGTTCAAAGAGAGCCCGGAGACGCTGCCGAGGTCCAGAACCCATCTCCGGAGGTGAGAATCAGCAAACAAAATAATTATTTACAAAAACTGGAGAGGTATAGGGATACGTGGAAGACGAGGAGGGAGGCCTTTGCCCAACAGTGGGACACTGTTTCGGAGAGCCTATAAGCATCTTTAAATACTAAGAGTGCTGGGGAACCGGTCCGCGACACGCTCGCTCGTGGGGGCAGCGCTGTACCGACCAAACTTATAGACGGAGAGTTAGTCACATCATATACCATACAATAATGACAGCAACGAAACCCCTCTAGTCAGTTTGCTATACCATGCTTATTTCCAGATCTGGACATCTGGCAGCTGTAAAGTGGTGGAGGTGAAAGAATGTAAACTACTTCAAGAAAACAAATCAAATTTGATGCAGTATTATGAGAAATTATATAAATAATTAGATTATATTATTGTTTCTGTTGGGGGAAAGTAGTGCCAAACAAGGTATAACGTAATTCATAGTTTGTCGCCTACTGTTTTCGTTTATGTAATAAATCGCAATTTTGTTGTTCTAATGTTAAAATATAGGCCCTGTCCTTTATAACTGAGACAACTTCGGCAGATTTTACCTATTTTGGTGTTACTATTTTCCAATCCAAAAATTTTGCTAGTCTGTCCCTCTGATCCACACCTATTAAAAGCTGCCAGATGCCCGGATCTACCAATAAAGACAGTATAGCAATCTAACCAGACGGGTTCTCATTATTGTGTCATACCTGACGTGGCCAGCTCTTAGTCCATTATGATGTCGTACTATGTCTCACGAAAGTTTAAATCAATCAGATTACCCAACAGACAATTAATTAACGATTGATTAAGAACGGGTTTCCGTTCCAATCAAAGTTAACTGACTAGATTATCTGTACTTAAATTATATCAGTTCAGTGATGCTGTTTTTTTTCAGGTTACACATAGTCCACATCCTCACTCAAGTGGCAGCAGTCTTCTTCCTCTGGAGATTTCTATTCTCTCGCTCCAACGCATTACGTAATCTCTGGCGACGCATACTAGACTACATAACGCGCGCAGCAAGAATGTTGGCCATAGCCTGATGCAAAACATAACCTCTCAGGCTTCGCCGTAGTTGAGCCACCCACATTTAGTTCACAAAACCGTCAGCGTAACTTAGTGGACGCCAGTCCAGTAACAAAGTGGAATTATATGAAGGTAACAAAGTTGAAACGCTGGCTCGTTTTGTGAATTGCTGCTGTTGCAAGTTGGAATGTGAACGGTGTTTAGTAAGCTTGCGTGCTCGCATTTTGTTGATTATAACGTTATGTTATGGACGAAAGTGACACAGTGGAATGTTGCAAGTTTAGAGCAAATTTTGGACTAATGTTCCTGACCACCTTTCGAGTTAGGACATTTTGAGGATATTTAAGCATAACCGTACCTAAGTCTTTAAAATGACAAGAATCTAAGTTAGTCTGATCAGTTTACAACGTATAAAAAAAGCTAGGTACTCCTAAGATTTGTGTCACTTTCGTTCGTACAAACGCTCTTTCTTGTAAGGAGAAGAGGATTCAATATAGAGTTATTAAGAACACAGCGGCATAATAAATTAGTTTGGTTTTCCCAATTTATAAGCTTTCTTCAATGGTCTGATACTGCTTCCACCAGCACTATGACATTATTCTACTGAGTAACGTTATTAAAAATAACCAAATAAGCGTGTCGTATTTCATTCACAGGAATACATAGATAAATATCGAATCTACACTACAATGTTGTAACTGTTGCGTTGATTAAAGGGTGTGACTTAAAAAATATATAAATACGTTCCACTGTGTAACGCCAGTTCTAATAGAAAAAATAGAAATGTCATAGTGTCCTTTCTTAACAATTCCGCTAGGCTGTTAAGGTAGTTATGTTATTGTTACATTAAATAATGGTTATTTCAAATATTTTGTACCAATGTAACAGCTCAATGAAAAAATGTAAAAGTTCAAACATCTGTTAATGAGTAGAAGTTAATATTATGAACCATAGTGTATTTCCTATGGTACTCTTATATTTAAATCATTTAAGGATGTTTTTTAAACAAAATTTAACGTTATTTCAACTTATTTGATAAGAAACAAATTGAAAGGAATTAAAAGGGCATTTTTCTGTCATTTGTATGACACCTAATACCTAACACTAACATTTCAATTTGTTTGTTTTTAAATAATTTGAAAATTGCATTTTTTTTAATGTACATTTCCAGTCGTGACCCGAACGCTATGCCATTGAGTCTGTCCGCTCGCACGCATGCGAAGGTTATAAGCATTTTGCAATGACTGAGCGAGATGGACATATGCCGTGTAACTTTTAACATCAATTTTAAAGATGTCGCTACTAAAAGTTGGTATCTATATTACAATAGGAAATATAAATTATTATTTGATTGTAATGATATTAAAAGAAAGGTAAAATAATTGCTGCATATTTTCTTGTTAAAGTACTCTACTATATAAAAACTTCCACTGAGTTACGTACCAAGAGCATTGTTACGTTACTTTTTAATAGTGACATCTGTATTTTTGATTATTGTAATACGTAGAGGGTACAAAAATGGCGTATAATTAACTTTGCCACCTGTATATGCCTGGGCACAAAATGTTAACTAATCGGCAGTCACTTTAAAAGTTGTTTAAGCGAGATAGTTCGAGAGTTACATAATGTATTAACGGAATATAATTGATAAAATGCGGTAAATACCTCATCGGTAGTATAAATAGTTAATTTTACAACGCCACCTATCGGGCGATAGTGGAACTAGCTTCAATAAGTGATAGAGTTTGAGACGTAACGAGTAAAGTGTGAAAATTATGTATTTGACATGGTTATGTTGGGATTATTAAATAATATTAGCATATAAATTCACATTAAGCAATTGACCGAGGATTATTAACATGCCTTTATTTTATAATAAAGCGGCTGGTTATCATCATTTCAATATATAAAACAGTAGCACTATCTAGAGAAAGGCACAGTGCACAATTTGAACCGTTAAAGAACCTAGAAATTTGAATATACTCTTCAATAATATCAATAAATATTGTAATTAAAAACGCAGATTACATGTATGCTAATATTATTTATTATGAATATGATTTGAGTCAACGGATAGTGTTCATTTATGTAACGGTTTCGATTGTGTAACGTTTCAGTGGCAAATGTCGAATATCGAATATATAAAGAATTAGACATTATATAAATTATTGGAATTAGACAGAGAAGATACTTTTGTCGCGTAAAGAACCTCATAATGTATACAGTAGGTATGTACCTGTCCATCATTTAAAAAAATGAAATATGTAGGTTTACGTGATTGTCTTTTTTGGTGAAAGAAGCTAATCAACCTGTGTCTATTATTATCCACTATATAAAAACATGCAAATTCGTATAAAGTATATTCAGACATTACTAGCATAAAACTAGGTAAAAAATATTTTTTTATAATTTCTAAACCATTGCGATAATTTTCTAAATAGCCCATGTACCTACTAGTCAACTGATTGAAATTTTAATTTTTTGTTTAAATGTACAAGTATAAACAAATATTAAAAGCTGCTGCAGAAACGGGGCACAGTTTTTTTTTACTTTGGAAATAAATTCACTTTGTAACTTATTAATGAACAATAAAGTAAGCGTATGATATAAGCAATTCTCTCAGGTCATCTTACATTTAAAGAAACTATGTTAAATATATCAGAGACAAAGTGTAATTGGTTATTGAGCAACCTTTACTATTTAAATAAAATAAAAAACATATTTTTTATTATTAAATGTATCCAGCCAAATAAACAACAAACCTAGCCAGCCAGATAATAAAGTAATTAAAATCGTTAATGTTATGTAATCATAAAATAATTCAAAACATCTGTATTAACCTCATTTGCTTTTTATCGTTAAATAAATACCTATATCCGTTTACCCAAACACCCCATGAGGCCTACTACCTCTAGATTTAGGTTAATATCGATCGTTCCATTGTGTTACGCTATTGATTTAGGCGGAAATACTGTTCTTATTCATGTTTATATTTATAAATAATTCCATGAGTCTTTTATGTCACGTCACGTGAAGTCTATTTGAAACTGTGTTTCTTTTAGTTTTAGTATATCGTAGAATTACATATGTGTTCAAAGTCTCGCACATGGACATCGTATGAACGTGAACTTGGTAAATCAAAGTTTAAAGCCGAGTAAACCAATTCACTTAGTTTGAGCGTGTATTAAATAATGCTTTTTATTTAATTATGATACTTTCTGTGAATTTTATGTTTTTTCCTATTCAGAATTACGAATTCTTTCGATTATAATAGGTTAGAGAAAATTTCTAAAATATTTTTTCCTATTGTGTTACTATTTCCGATTATACAAAGGTGACACGAATTCCTTCGTAATAAATTAGCTTCATAATGTGTGGAAATTTGGGAATAGTATTTCTTCTCTTGGAATAGAAAGACCTGATGATTCTGAGTAAGGGAAAAAACAAAAAAAATATAAACAGTCACAGTAAAAAAACATTATTGTGAGAAACGCTCAGCTAAATACTTACAATCAAATAAAAAGAAACAAATATATTGTTTGTGACAAAAACGACGGACATTAAATTATTTTCAACAAAGACAGGATTACTTTTTTTGTTACGAGCATTATATTTGTATATTTCGAAGATTTAGAACTGTTTGTCTTCCGGCTGAATATTGTCTATGGTTTGGTTAATTCAGCTGAAACATTGGCTAAATTTCCGAGTGGGTGTTACGCCGAACTAGTGAATTCCTCTGAAAAACATTTTTTAAGTTGTCAGGATTGACAGTAATAAAGCGATTCCTGGCAAGTTTTGCTCTCTTCTAGTACAAATATTTTCCTTTATAAATTGAATACTTTGACCTCGTAAATGTATATTTTTATTGTCACTAAAGTGCAACGATACTAACTTTGCACTGACTACTTTTGCTGCAAAATGTGGAACTACCAACATAACCGTATTTGTTTCGTATAAATTTGACGTTTATGCTCTCCTTTTGGAACTTGCAAAGTCAATGCAGAGTTAGCGTGTTCTGAATATGTCTATCTTTTTGAATCGTGGGTATTGTTAAGCCAAAGCGGATTGGTCAATGACAACCACAACTAAGTTACGCATTTGATGGAAAATCTGCAATGCAAGACTCGAAACAATCGACTTATGCTACTGATTTGTCCCTCTTTTCCAATCTAGGCATTGATGTAATTAATGCTTGCTTATAAATAGGCTAATAATTACTCTTTCTTATGTCATGACGCTTCCTTAAATTATGTAAGGTGTTTTTATATTTTAATGTTGAAATTTCAAATTGTAATAATTTTTACGCGTCCTTAGTGATTTAGATGTTTCTGATGTATTGAAATTTCTCCTACAGCTCCGCTTTTTTCCTAGATATATTCCGCCGCAGAGTAAACTCTTTCTCCAATCATGAAACGTAATGTTTGGATGTAAGTTGTACTTGTAAAGTAATCGCCTAAGTTTATACGAAATGTTATTTAAGTGATAGCATTTTTCTTAATATTTAAGTCAAATCATAACGCTTTCGCCAACATCTTTGAACACAACGTAAAGAAAGGATACAGGTAGGATGCATGTTATAATAGTTCCGCTGCGTTACTTTTTGATATAATTACGTGAGTGGAAATTATGTGAAAGTCCGAAACGAGTATCCGACTAGGGCGTTCTGAACTCTTCCAGTGTTAAATATTTTTTAAGTTCCCTTAGTGTAAATTGACTTGATTATTCCTAAAATGGTTTATGGATTTGTGAATTATGAATAGTGATTTGTTTTTTGCTTGTAAGTAATATTTATATGTACATTTTGAACATTCGCCGTTTCAATATTATTTATTGTTTTAGTTTGTAAAAATTGGTTAGTAAATGCTTTTATATATATTGAATTAGGGTATTATTTGGAAAAAAACAACGGAAAATGTTTGTGCGGTATATTATAATTGTGTATATAGAATTTAGTTATCCAAAGTTAAATCCAAATACATTAATGCGAAAGTACATTTTTAATTTTCTTTTCGGTGTATGTAGTTTTTGGAGTGTAAAAATCGGATTTCGAACGTAACGCGGGAACGTAGTCTTTAACAAAAACCGGCCAAGAGCATGTCAGGCCATGCTCAACGTAGGGTTCCATAGTTACCGGCCCGTCACAATACACCCTCTCAAAAGATTGTTTTGTATAGAATATTTTGCGGCACTTACGTCCTTTTTACAACCGATTTTTTTTCAATGTAGTTTTTATTGAAAGTACTTATTAGGCCCTACTTTATTTTTTTTTTCAAAGGAGGGTGGTCAGATTGGCCTATTGACCAATAAGGACCAGCGATATGTCACTGGATAGCTTATTCAAAGTTCTAAAACTTTTACTATAGCAGGTAATCCCAAATCTTTGTGTGAAAACAGTTGTGCACATGTAGTATCCATAGTTTGGTAGCTTGGTGCAGGAACACACGGAGTATTTATTCCTCCAGCTGGGCACTTAACACAGCTCATAATTGATGAACCTTTTGCTTAAAGAATAGTAGTCATTGTTTTATGGTATATCAATCGATATTTAGTTGTTTTCTTATGTGTATTTATGTAAAAACGTTTAAAAACCGTTGTATAGAACTTAAACCCTAGATATATCAGTAAAATAATTCTTATTGAGGGGAATGTTTTTATTTTGCCATAACTTGATTCACACAGCGATTTGAGATTTCCCGCCATACAAAAAGTTTTAGAATATGAAAAAAACCTTTCAAATGACATATGGCTTGTCATTATTAGACCCCGGACTCTTGTGGCAATGACGTCACAATAGGGTGATTTGGGGAGTAAACGGGACGGTGCTATGAAACACGGTTAAAAACTCGGTTGTTAACCGAATACATTAAATTAGACATTTTTAACAATATTACTTAGTAAGTTGATCAATATTATCGTTTTCTATATTACTTGCAAACCATGCATTTGTACGTTAAACTGGCATTGGTTTTGTCGGCCACTCGCTTTGTTCGTCACAAATGTCACCAAGCCAGTTTAAAGTACAATTGTATGGTTTGCACTAAAAAATAATATTGATCAACTTACTAGATAATTTTGTTGAAAATATCTAATTAAAATGTATTCGGTTAACAACCGATTTTTTAACCGTGTTTCATAGCACCGTCCCGTTTACTCCCCAAATCACCCTATTGTGACGTCATTGCCACAAGAGTCCGGGGTCTAGTCATTATTGGTTTTTAGGCCAGAGTCCATATGAATCTGGGCATCCTCCTTTAGGTCTCGTGGTTCAAATGTTACAGGGGGAGGATGCACTTTTTTAAACTTTCTGAGCTATTATTTACGAAACTATTAGAGTTATCAAAAAATTGTCTCAAAAGACCCTTATTCTTTTTTAAAGACCAACGACACCCCACACAATAGGGTTGTAATGAAAAAAAATCACCCCCACTTGATGTGTACGGGAGGTTCCCTGATAAAAATATTTTTTCTGTTCTTATTCAACCACATTGTCGGCATGATAGAAATACTCATACCAAATTTCAGCTTTCTAGTATTAACAATCATTGAGCTAGGCCGCGGACAGACAGATGGACAGACATACGGACGGACATGGCGAAACTATAAGGATTCCTAGATTATTATGGAACCCTAAAAAACGGTATCAAAAATGATAAAATATAGACATTACTAATAAAAGTGGTATCCACAAATTTATTCCATTACGTTACATTTAGTACTCAATGAATGTAATTTATTAAAAATTATAAATTTATTTAATAATATATTTTCTTTAATATATTATTCTATATTTTTTTTCTAGTCAATAAAAAAAAGTGTCACTATATTTTCAAATATTTTTCGTTATTTCCATTTCGTTACCGCCATTACTGCCATAAGAAGTCTGTGAAAACAGTAACGGGATGGTAAAAATAAAAACATCAGACATTTTTTTCTCACTTTTAGCCACTGAGAAAATAATAGTACTATACAGAGGTCCCTATTTGACGTTACGAATCATGTTGTCCCTTCTTAACGCATGACAAGTTCTCTTTCTTACTTAGGCAAACGTATCGGATACGTCGTGTCAAACTCAATTTTTTTGTCAGAGACGTACACCCTTGTTTTAGCTCGTGATTTTGAGTAGGAATCGCATTTTTTTTCCAAAAAAATTTTAATTTAGACAAGTAACAATTGTTTTTTTTTTATATGACCGAAGTTTTCGTTCGAAAACCGAATAATGAACATGCTTTGAAATTGTGTTGCATAGGTGCCGGACATTTTGGCTACGGTATAGATATTGGTGGAATTTTGGAATGTTAGAATATATATAGTTGGTTGAATATATGCTCAAAGAATGATGGTTAAAAGGCAAAGTTCCACCGTCACTTAAGGAGAGAAAGATAGGAATATTAGTCGGAAAATTCTTCACATTAAAGTTTTTTTTTAACTGACTAGTTTTTATTGATTGATAGGTAATGCTACCAGATATAAGGATTTCCTGTTCCTACACAACTACATTTCCCAAATTATTTAATTTGGGAAGTTCCTTATATATTGTAATGTCAGATAACCAGAGCTCGGCGGGGGTGAGCTATTTGCCTTATAAAATGCCGAAAGACATTTTAAAATTATAATGTAAATAGCTCACCCTCCGACCTCTGCAGATAACTGAACCGATGAACTGGTAAACAATAATTGAAGGGATGTGTTCAAAAACAATAAAACTAACATTATTGGCGGATGTGTTTTTGATGTCACCACATCCATAGCTGGGCACCGTTAATCAAATAGTTAACTTCGTTAATCGTTAATCCGCTACAAAAAAAGTTAGCTTCGTTAAACGTTAAAGCGTTACATTCCGGAAGAATTAACGCAAGTTAACGTTAATCGTTAATCCGTTAATATGTATGTGTAAAATTGCTAAGTAATGAAATAATCAAACGAAACAAATCTCTTTGCAGTTTTCTCACTCGCACGCGCCGGCAAAATATATCTAGTTTTGTTTTTGTTTCACTCGCTGCCACGCGCCGCCCGGCACTTGTCGTTCATTTCATACTTGTCTGAACCTGTTTTTCGCGCCGCGCCGCGGTACCGTGCGGTAAATAGTAGGCATTGGATTAACGATTAACGGACTTCTGCATATTAACGGAAGTTAACGTGTCCGTTAACATTTTTAAAAGTTAACTTAAAAGTTAATCCGTTAATCAAAATGTTAACTTCGTTAATTAACGATTAACGGATTAACGAGTTAATGCCCAGCTATGACCACATCATGTTCCTCTCCAAAAGTGAAAAATGTTTGTCCAAAAACTATTCCGTTTTCGCTACCTCTCACTCGTCTCAGCAATGAGGCTATTTAAATTTAGTTTTATCGATCTCCTGTAAAATCATGCCATGTAGTTATGTTGTTTTTGTAAACATCCCTTCAATTCTATTTGTACCTACTCTACCTGTAGCAAATGTCACTAGACTATCGTTTGATAGCTGGCAATGAGGCACCTCATAGACCGAACAGACAATCCATCATCCAACAAAAAAGAATAAAACATTTTTAGTAAGTAGATTTTTCATTCCAGTGCATTAACAATTACTATATAAAACCGGCCAAGAGCGTGTCGGGCCACGCTCACTGTAGGGTTCCGTAGTTTTCCGTCCGTCACAGTAAGTGTCCCCACTTAAGAGTTAATAACACCGCCATGTAGGATATGATATGAGAGTTCCATGTACAGCGACATCTATCGGCAAATTGAGTAAACTATTGCGCGCGAACATAAAGTATGGAAGATGATTTTTATGGGATAATTCTTTATTGCGTGAACCGATTTTCACCGTTTTTACTTTATTTGAAAGCACGTCATTTCATTGTAATTTTGTAGAAATTACAGGTACAATAAACACCTGCTTATACGGTTAAATTACAAACTTAGCTCAGAAATTATTTTGTATTTTTTTTTCAAAAACTATTCATCCTATCAAGTTCAAAATAATTTTCCAAGAAAGTTTTTATAAAGTTCTACTTTTGAGATTTTTTTCATATTTTTAAAACTTATGGTTCAAAAGTTAGAGGGGGGGGGACGCATATTTTTTTACTTCTGGAGCGATTATTTCCGAAAATATTTACATTATCGAAAAATGATTTTAGGAAACCCCAATTCATTTTTAAATACCTATCCAATAATATATCACACGTTAGGGTTGAAATGAAAAAAAAAATCACTCCCCACTTTACGTACAGGGGAGGTACCCTAATAAATAAAAAAAAATCACTTTTTATTTTACCACTTTGTCGGCGTGATTGATATACATATTAGTACCAAATTTCAGCTTTCTAGTGCTAACGGTCACTGAGATTATCCGCGGACGGACGGACGGACGGACGGACGGGCAGACATGGCGAAACTATAAGGGTTCCTAGTTGACTACGGAACCCTAAAAAAACAGTTGAGGCAGCTTTCACACTGCTGCGGTGCGCATGCGGCGTCGGCGCGCGAGCGATATAGCGCTCTGCATGGATATAGCGCTGTCACGCTTGCACACCGTCGCCGCATGCGGTTGCGGCGCCAGTGTGATAATCGCCTTAGGTCCGCTGCGTCCGATTCCCCTTACGCACAATAGGGATGATGACACATGCATATTGAATATGTAATAAAATTTCGTTGAATGGATGCGAAATGATCAATATAATTTATTATCCCAATATTCAGGGCAATGACGCGTAGTTTCAGTGACCGCGAGGCAACCGGATGGCTCGCGGTATTTAAGCTCCTGAAGTGATGAGGACTCGCCCTGTGCAATGTGCGAACCGCCCCGTTTAATGATATCCCTCCTGGTTGGACTGAATCCCTGTACAGTCACCATCAAATATATCGGAGCAGCTGTAGTACTCAAAAACATCTGAACATGCACTTTATCGTCATGACAATAGAGACGTTTTTCAGATATTTGTGACCACCTTGGCAGCTCCGATATATTTGATGGCGACTGTACGAGAGCGAAGAAAAAAAAATTGTAAGGCAATCGCTTGAAAATTAGCATGCTTGTTCTTCATCACATACGGAATACACCGGAAACAAATCGAACCAACAGAGTTAGAAGCCGGACGCAAGATGATTTTTTCTATCGGTGGAGGAGAACTTAGGGAAAATGCACTTACAATCATCAAAATCGGATAGCACTTGTTTTTTGAATTTTGTATGATGTGGCTAAATGCCATCCCTCTCCTATGAAATGTCATTCCTCATCCGGATAATATGGATACTACCCGGATAATTCCATGCAAATTACTATTCGAAATATCCAAATTGCAAGCCCTAACTGCAACCAAACAGCGCGAGCAAGGGAACTGACTTTTTTTTAACCACATTACTTATTTGTTTAAATAGATTATTATTTTTAAACTTATTTACCTTATTTTATTATAAAATATTAATTAAAAACAAGGTATTTGTGTACCCACTCCAACAAAGAGATCATAATTCAATGGAATCGGACATTCAGGGAATCACACGTAGCGGGCCTAAATCATTAAAACTAGAAAAGTGGCTGAAATACAAATTGATACATTTTAATCGGTGAAGATGCCTGAACATGCCAGTTCTTCCTTCTTGTGTTCATCGCATGGGTATTCCTCGAATCTGAAATGCCAGTACAAAATTAACCTATTATGTAAAAAGGACAGACTTATTAAATTTAAACTTTCGTGAGACATAACACTATAAATTATAACGGTAACACTCACGTCACTTTAGTCACTTCGCGCGAAGTGCAACAGCACTCTTAGTGCTTAAAAATGGAGACCTAAGCTCTCCGAAACAAGTCGCGCGAAGTGACTAAGTGACGTAAGAACATACTTCATTTATGGCCTGTTTTACAATCTCCAGTTAAAGCATATCTGTCAGATAAATGTTTGCTGTCCTTTTCTTTTATATGACTGGAGAAAAGGATAGCAATAATTTTAACTGGCAGATAAGTTTATCTGGAGATTGTGAAACTGGCCCTTAGACTACACATTACCATGAACAAATGCCCAAGCTACTGTAAAAAATACTCAATATGCCTATAGGTAATATTTGAAGAATTCCTTCGATCTCATCATGACCAAACGAAAAAGGAGTTTTCGTAATCGGTCCAGCCGTCTTCAAATAATCGGTGAACATCTTAAAAAAATGCAAAAAAGGAACAACAACATAGATTCCGTCGAATTGAGAATCTCCTTCGAAATCTAAAGTCGGTTCAAAAGTTGGTAACCTAACGATAATTTGTGCGATGTTCAATCTGACGGTCACGCGTTCGAACAACAAGACGTATCAGTCGCTTTTAGGTGGAAAAATCGTGAGAAAACCTGATCTTACCCGAACAAGGCCTATTTTAGTCGCTTTCGTAAAAACACGGGTCGGTAAGGTACACAAATCCCTACAAAAGCGTTATCAAACGGGTACACCACGAGGAAGTACAAGGTGTGACAAAAACGCTGGTATCGTTTTAAGGGCATAATTGGTATCATATTCTAATTATGAGAATCTAAGAAAAAAGATTTTTCGCGCAAAAAAAAATATTGGTTTCGTATGGAGGGACCACGTCTTCTTCTTCATGTGCCATCTCCGTCCAGGAGGTCGGCGACCATATGTCTATATGTCTCTCTATCTTCAGTCATGCGAATTAGTCTATCTATGCTCTCCACCTCTAACCAGTCTCTTACATTTTTAGTCCATGAAGTGCGCCTTCTACCGCGGCCTCGCTTCCCTTCAATTTTTCCTTCAATTATTAATTTTAGTAGATTGTATTTATTGCTTCTGTATATATGACCAAAATATGCTGTTTTTCTTTTCTTAATTGTTGATACTACTTCTAGGTCCTTTTTCATTATTTCCAAAACTCTGATATTAGTTATTTTATCCGTCCATTTAATTTTGGGCATCCTTCGATAAATCCACATTTCAAAAGCCCTTAGTTTTAAGACCAAATTCAAATTCGGGAAATTTGGGACCACGTGTCCCATACAAAAAAACACGCGTCCAAAAAATGTTTCTTCTACTTTTTCTCAGTTGCAATACTTACCCATAAACGTATCACTAGTATTTTTGTTACAAGAGTGTAACAAAAATATAGAGAGCCTATAGAGATAGGCCCGTGAGTTCCAAAGCTATGACTTACTTCTCCAAAGGCGGGCTGAGGAAGTGCCTAAAGTTTCGTGGCATGACCAAATCGGCCTGGCTCCTGCTGACGTCCACTGCATAGTCTTCTACATCCGCAATCAACTCTTCGGGGACCTGCGGGCCGATCCCGGGAACCGCGTACACCACCACAATCTGATGAAAATCAGTTTGCTTAATTTGAAGATTAACTTTATGAACACGTCATAGACAAAGATCATCACACGCCAAGATCACTGGTGCAAGCAAGCCAATATAAACCTTAATTGAAGGTATGAAGGTTACTTTTACAACGTACGCCATAACAATTATAGGTGCTCTTGGCGATGTGGGCAGTCTGGTACGAGAGCTCATGACACCTTTAACCTTTTGAACGCCAAGAGCCAGTAAATGGGTCGCGTGCTGTCGTGCCTGCCACGCCAGCGACCACTAAAGAGGTCAAGGCGGACGCTGTCAACGCAATTTCCTGCTGACTGATGAGGTTTATATTCTTTATTCACTGGTCGAGATATTGGCGCGTAGGCCACGTCTTGACGCGAGAGGGTAAGCGTTCAAAAGGTTAAGTATTCTTGGCGTTTAAAAGGTTAATAAAAATCCAGCTATCCCGTACGATTGTATTTCTAGGAAAAAAAATTGAAGGGATTTTTATACTGTGACAAAAGAGAAAAAGAGATCTAAAAAAATATTATCATTCATACGACAGAGGCAGCTCTGGAACCTCACAAGAGGATCTACAATGCCTTCAAAAATTTACAACTACCGCGGGAATGTAAGTCGCTTGTCGCGCGTGTGCTATCTCATGCTTCGGCTGTCATAACTCAAACTCAAGCGAGCGGTGTGTGATGACAGATGGGGGCCTGAGGGCATATCCATGGATTTATATGAAGTGGTCTAATTCTTACACTGTTTTCTTAACCACAGTTGAACCTTATTACCGAGTAAAACAGTCATTCATAGGTGACTAGTAAAAAGTAGTAAAACGGTCCGATAGAGAGCATAAGAAAGGGCGCGGTGTCTCACTCGCACTCATTACAAAATTGTAACATTTGACATATATTGATATTTTGATTGTCGGATGACGTCATTACCTCCTTAGTTAAAACAAGACACAGTCCCCTAGATAACCTTCTCTTTCGGCCTCACTTTGTAACCGAAAAATTAGATCCACTTTATATGTATCTATAAATATTTTTTCTACTCAAATCAAAGGCTCTTTGAACTTTACGAGTAATAAAAAAAATTGTACCCCAAATTTTCTTACAGCTTCTGTTTGTCTTGTTTGTTACGGTAATATCAGGTTGTATGAAAATCGTAACCGGACCGGACGGACGGAACGGACAAAAAATTGTGGGAAATTTTTTGCTCTATTAAAATCGAAAGAGCACGTGATTATGCGTAGTAACAATTTCAAAATTTAGGGACAACTTAATCTTCTTCTACCTAGCGTTTTCCCGGCAATTGCCAGGGTCCGCTTTCCTTCTCGCTTTCCTCCACTTTGCGCGGTCCTGGGCATCTTCTTTTACGAGCCCGTTTTCGCTCATGTCGGCCTCCACGACATTCAGCCAGCGCTTCTTTGGTCTTCCGCTACCGCGTCGAGGACCGTCCAGGGCTAGATCAAGGCATACGTTCCCTATGTAGTCTGCTGGCCTGCGAGAGATGTGACACTTAATGCACAATAATAATAATTAATAGACGGACCTCAGGAATGGGCAGTTCCTCCTCCTCAACCTCCTCGATCTCCGGCACAATGATGTCCATGTTCTCATCTAAGAAATCGTAGAACAGCTTTTTGATCATCGCAACTTCTTCTGGCTTGGCCTGTAAATCAAAATAATAGTTACTCATTAGGTGACGCACCTTCGATATCCGTTAGATATTTTCTAATATCTCTTATATTTACGGAGTAATCGCCTGGCTACACTTAACGGTTACACCCTGTATACTATTATTGTAATTAGTCAAGTCAGTTTAAAAAAATTTAGGCATGTGTTTTTTTCTTTTATCAGCCAAAAAATAACTATTACCTATAAATCTTTAAGCAAACCAAATGATTTTATTAAATATGTTTCGATCTGCAATTTTTAAGTAGTAACACTACCATATAAATATAATTATAATCTGAAATAGATGTCATATACTTCAGAAAAAAGTGACCAAATGCTCCGGTATCCTAGGCTAGATTTGAACTGGCGCCTTCAGCTTTCGCGGCTGACGCCCTGACCACTAGACCGCCCGGTCACGGCGGAACGTGTCGAATTTTCTCAAGTAAGTATATGCAATCTCTGAATTTGAAACGGCTAGGCTAGCACCATCTCTCTCGCTATACCAGAATCACGTAAGTGATCCGGATAGAAGGTGCAAGCACGTGATTCTATAAGGGTTCCTTTTTACTATTTGGGGTATGGAACTCAAAAAATGTTAATTACATCAAATATTTGTGCCATACCTTCTTCTTCTTCAAATCAGGATCAGGCAGAACGGCAATCTGCTCATCTATATATTCCATGATCTCTTTCTCGATATGCTGAACTATGAACTCCCCGCTCGTGATGGACATCTGACGGCCGGCCACCATGCCTGACAAAAAACATTAATGTAAGTTATCATCTGACAAAGTTTCAATCGGGACGCGATTACCATTTTTTTAATGGATTAAATGTCTGCCGTTCCGCAACCCACCAACGGAGCGGCAGCTGACCTTCACGAAGCTTTATTATAGATGTATAACGTTAGTATAAATGTATATGTAAGGGCGATGGCCCTTAACCACTTCACAAGTTATCGCCTGGGCCACGATTGTTCATGAAATTTGTTCCTGGCTTACGGTCCATTATATTCAGACCTTCATTCGCTGTGTGCATGATTGTGCCGCCATTTCTTGAGCAGGAGGTTAATTTTTTTTTTCTTTTTTATGAATAGCTTGTACTCCTTTGCTTATATGAAATGTCTCTGGCTGATTCACTGTTCTGACAGTTGACTGAGTTGAAGTGACATAGACATAGGTGATGTCAAATATTTTGAAATTTGATAGCACGAGCCCTTTGCAGTTTAATGAGGGTTTCAGCGATCGAGTTTTTCACTAGATGGCAGCACCAATCATGTTTAAACTTTTTTTTGATTGGTGGATTTTGACAGCTGCTGTCAAAAATACCTCTTGTCACGGTGCTGCCATCAAACCCTCATTTCTTGTCACATTGTGCACTGCGATCGTTCTCGTTACCCCCACCATGCACTTCGCACACAGCGAATCAAATTACGAAAAATACCGGTAGATATGTAACGGTAATATTTTCAGGCGTTTTGCGAACGCGAAGTGTGGAGCCGTTGCGCATATTTTTCGCTCCTTGATTTTATCGCCTTGTCTTGATTTCTGTTGGTTTTGTGGCGCATCATTGAGGGCGGAATCTATGGCGATTGTACAGTCGCCATCAGATACATTGGAGCGGCCAAGGTGGTCACAAATATCTGAATAACGCCTCTATTATCAAGGCGATAAAGTGCATATTCTGATATTTTTGAGTACCTTGGCCGCTCCGATACATTTGATGGTGACTTTACAGATGGAGAAGGCAGCAGGGATAGAAATAGGAACTATAGGTACGTATACAGGTTTCACCGCCTTCTAGCCTAATCGGTACTGCCTACTAATCAGGAGGTCCCGGTTTCGAAGCCTGATTTAGGATGCGGGCAGCATGGGACCGGTCCCTGTGGACCCTGTGTAAATCCTTGGAGGCCTATGTCCAGCAGTGGGTATTAAGGAGTGACCGGGGTACTCATACAAATACAGTACCGGAACCAGGAATACCCGGTTCTCGCCATAAAAAATCAGAACCCGGAACATTCCCTTGTGGGAGTCTTTCAGCTGAGATTTCAAGGACTAACCAAGATAACACAATAAAATATAACGGTAACACTGACGTCTCTTGGATCCCGTCAGAAGAAGAGTTTGAATGTCTATCAGAGTGCACGCGACGCGCTGAGCGACGCGCCGTACGCAAGCCGGCAGTCGGCAATGGACCGGTTCGAATAGCACTCTTAATGCTTCAAGATGGAGACCTAAGCTCTCTGAAACATATCGCGCGAAGTGACGAAAGAGACGTGGGTGTAACCATTATACTGTATGGTGTTAGTATGCCTCACGAACGTTAAAATTTAAGACCAACCAAGATCGTAGCTGGCCAGCTTGCACTTGTCAACTATTAGTGCTATATCTTCGAAGATGCGTTCCAGGTATGCCTGTCTGGCTTCTTGAGATTCATACAGCTGGAAAAAGGGTTTGGGTTAGGAATAGGTACCTATAGCCGGGTCAAGTTGAGTAGACATGGGTGATGTCAATTATTTAGAAATTTGATATTGACAAGAGCCCTTTGCAGTTTAATTTCTTGTCACATTGTGCACTGCGATCGCAGATCGTTCACGTTACTCCCACCATGCACTTCGCACATAGCGAATAGCCAACGTTTGAAAATTCAGTAGCAGCCAATTTTGTATACACATTACGATCCTGGTGTTTTTAATGGTTTTTGGTTCATGGTAATAACTAATACTAAAAGTATCATTACTCCATCTATCAATTCTTGTACATCTTCCTCATGTTCTGCTTCTTGCTTCGCTTCTTCTTCCTCCACTTCTGCTTTCTCTTCATCTACCACTAGTTCTTCCTCGGGTTTAGGTTCACCTGGTTTTATTTTAGTTTGAATATGAGTAATTTGATGGTTTCTTTTATTTGGTAATTAATTTTTTGTTATCTACTGATTAACTATTGTGATGAAGACTTTAGAAAAGTAGGTTAAATTCATGTATCTATTAAGTGGTGGTAAAATTATTTTTTTGCTAAAGTATATTAGTAAATTACATTTAATTATATTACACAGGATTTATAGAAACTTCGACTAATTAATAATGATAAATAACTGGACATGTAACTACCTAATATACTACTGGAAAACAAATGAAAATTGAATTAATATGTACAGTCGCCATCAGATATATCTGAGCGGCCAAGGTGGTCACAAATGTCTGAACAATACCTCTATTGTCAAGGCGATAAAGTGCATGTTCAGATATTTTTGAGTGCCTTGGCCGGTTCGATATATTTGATGGCGACTGTATTAAGTATTTAGTAATCGGAATCACGGATGTTAATGAAAATGCATATTGCGGAAGATTATCAACTTGGAAAAGTTCTAGGAAAAAGGAAAGTTTTAGTCCCCAAACAATCAGAACGGATAGCGTGGTTGCCATTTTATCGCCTATCGCGTCGTGCATTACTTTCGCACTTACAAACTTGTTAGAACGTGACAGCTATGGTGATAGACGATAGAAACCATATTAGGCTAGCAACACATATAGTAAAAGGCGTCGCGCGGGTCGACTTTTGCTGTTAACAGCCGATGTCCTAACGAAATTGCTAGTCACAAAGAACCGACCGAGCTCTTCGTTAAAACTAGACCAGCGTAAGCAAGACAACCGTAAAGCGTAAATGCTACGAATATGAAGGTCAAGATATACTAGTTATTATTAGCGATAGAATCTATACGTTTTGTTAATATTACCAGAATTGTCATGCCATATTTTCGGTGATATTTTGTTTGTGTCTGTTTAATTCTATGGTCCGCAAATAAATGAGCGACGATTTTAAAACTTTTTCTGAGAACTTTTCAATTTGAAAATTTTTCGCAACATGTACAGTCGAGGACAAAGAGATGTATACACTTTTGGACCTTATTACAACGCAATAAGGTCCAAAAGTGTATACATCTCTTTGTCCTCGACTACAGCTTTAGTAAGTAATAAATAAGATATGAGCAAACAAGTAAAATATAACCGTAAAATTCAAAAGGGATTTCATTGCCATCCTCATCCCACACTCTGATCGGTTTGAATTCATCTTTCTCTTCGGCTTCTTCTTTCGCTTTATCTGATTTAAAGAAAGTAAAATCTTTTTTATTGTAATAATAATTATCTTCCTTTAATACGACTTCTAATTAACCTTTTATTTGTTTTTATCATTAATTATTGTTTGTTTCTGAGGTGTCCTACTTTTATATATGTGGTCCACTTTGAAAAGATGTCTCAACATTTGGGGGGTTACAAATGATACAACCAATCTCTTTAACCATGCGTTTAAACACAGTATGAGTTATACAGTTTTTTAAACGGCAATAAAATGCTAAAAGTAAGTTTAAGATATTGATTGATTATGTATTCTACTAGATGTGACATGTAGAACAAATTTTGTGCGCCATGTTTGGTGGTTGACAGCTGTGACTGAATCAAATAGACTTGTAGTGATTTTCACTACAACTTTTGGGACAAAAAAATTCTTAGGGATGTCATCTCCTGTTACTCAATGATTCAAAACCGTGTAGGGTAGCTAATGGTAGCAAGACCGGTTGTAGAGATTGGGAAGACAAATGTGACGTTTCAAGTCAAAGGTACATCATTGTCGATTGTAAATAAGGCGTTACTGCCACAAAAATTCGTTTAGAAATAAACTCTATTAACAACCGACAATGTTGTACCTTTGATCTAAAAACGTCACAAATATGTACTAGTAGACGTTTTTTTAACAAGATGTAAGGAATGGAAGGATAAGTATTCGAGGTCGTCCGCGGCGCGTCTTCAACTGATTTCAGTACTCTCAGTGCTAACAAGCAGTGAAGACTTAGGAACGTATTCTAAGTGTAAAACAAGTTAAGACACTATTCAGCTCCAATACAATACTACTCCAATGCATTAACTACGCACTACAGCTAACGCCTGAACATCTGAATCGGAATTTGCATGAAAATTTTTCGGATGCAACTCCAATATTGGATATTGATTGATTATTTGTTGTGTGTTGGGGTTGTGTTGTGGTTAGATTGTGTTTCAACCGACTTAAAGGTTTCGAAGGAGAAGGTTCTCAATTCATCGGGATCGTTGTTTTTGCTTGTATTTTTTAATGTGTGTTCACAGATTATTCGAAGCCGGCTGGACCGATTTGGAAAATTATTTTTTGGTTTGAAAGACTATGTTTCTAGATCAGGATCTGATGATGGGATCCTGGAGAAATCGAAGGAATTCTTTAACTATTATATGAACACTTATAGTGATTTGAGTATTTCTTACAGCAGCTCGAGCATTTGCTTTTGGAAAGGTGGAGGCTAAGTGAAGTCGGTTCTTTTTTGTTTAAATTTATTAAAGTATTGTGTATGTATTTTAAAGTTGGAATACCGCACCTATTACTTTCTCGGAAACATGTTGCTCGTTGTAATTAAAAGTCCGTGAGTTAACTGAGGTTAACCTTAAAATTATTGTAAAAACCAAATTGTACATACCATCATCCGTTTTTAGTTGCACTTTGGACAAGCTTAGCTGCCGCATTTTTGCCTGAAATATTAAATTTAATGTATTCCAAATGAATATGGCTTTTTCAATAAGGATATCTTAAAAAAATATACCGGGTGTGGCCTGTAATAGGAGCAAAAAATTAAAACGTAGATTCTACTCCTCAAACTAGACAATGTTTGTTCAACGACTTTTGAAAGTTATGTAGATTTTAGATTGTCTCTTTTTCAAACAAACTAAATAGTCTTTTCAATGTAAGTACATCAAAGTCCGCCTAAATGACATCTTGTCACCCTACCGATATTAATCAATGTCGTAATACATTGCGTGTTCGAATAAACTTTAAACTGTAATAAAATTCAAACTACAAGTTATTTTTAAAAGTTGTTGAATAAACGTTGTCTAGTTTGAGGAGTAGAATCTACGTTTTAATTTTTTGCTCCTATTACAGGCCACACCCGGTATACTAAATTAGGATTCTACACTTATTTCGAGTATTATAATAGCGTAATTAATCATAAGGAATCGATACCCAAAAACCATAGGAAAGGTGCTACCGCGACTCCAGAAGACGCTGGTTCGACGCCAGCCCTGCTTTTCTCTCTCTCATAATTATAAGTATATAATATTGATTTTAGTTCACAAGATTGGTTTTAAGTTTACTCTAGGTTTCAAAGACTCTAAGAACTTTAAAATAACTCAATATTGCAATATTTATACAACTGAGTCAGGTGCGGTCGCAGACTGACATTTTGGGGGTCATGTCTCATGTGAACCATCATGTCTTGTCTCGGATCGCACCTGAACGGAGTTGAGTTCAAAGACTGAAATTTAACAACATTTATTTTGTTTTGAACTATTTAATAATAGACCAATAGCCAAATCTAGTGACCCCACCAATCTTCATATTATATAACCATAACCCAGTTCTTTTCATTTTATTAACAACACCCCCAACTGGGACCGGTTCACGGGTATCTATTGGTGTGGCTGTGAATGGGTCCTAGCAGGTGTATTACATAGCCAAACTCTCCTGAGAGTACAAACAGCAACACTCTTAACTGTATAGGTACATCGGTGGACCTTATTACAAAAGGCATAAGGTCCACCGATGGGCAGTTAACTGTGTGGGCGATGGTACTATGCGCTGGATCCTTATCCCCACTCCAGCCTATCAAAACATTATTGTATTGTATTGTATTGTATTGTATTGTATTGTAATGTAATGTAAAAGACCGGGATGTATAGGCCGTGAATCTCAAAAGAAGTAACAAAACTAACTTCGACATCTTCATCCAGTATAGCTCTATCTGCAATAACATAAAACTAAGTCAGGATAGGTTTAGGGATAGGATAAACTTACACATTAAGGATATATGCATATATCGGGATATCTGATATGGATTCATTTTCATTCCATTCGAAAGGCGCTGATTTTTTTAATTATTGATCGAACTTGAATCATTGATTATTTATCGACAGTTAAGACTTATTTCAACGCATTCTGATTAACAGAAAGTATAGAAACTGAATTGACAGAATAATTGATACCAAAAAGCTCATATCCCCGATTGACGTAATCGGACCAATAATGAGGAAATTCGAAACAGCGTCGACTTTTACAATTTATATCACAGATCTGGGGCCCGTTTCTCAAAAGCTTGTAACTTATACAACTTATACAAGCGGATGTTTTCTACATCTTTTGCTAAAAAGGAACTTCCGCTTGGATTACAAGTTACAATCTTTTGAGAAATGGGGCCCTGGTCTCGGACTCTCTAACATCGATTATCAACTGTTTTAGGGCCCTAAATAAGTTTAGAGACTTTTTTTTCAAATATACAAGGTGCCCGCTAGGAAACTGAAATAATTTACCACGCATTCCTGAGGTCATAAGGGAAAAACATTTTACTAGTTTAGGTAAATTCCGCCAAAAAAAATATATTTTTTTAAATATTTTTATACATAATAAGTAAAATGTTATGGAAAAATTATCAATTATAGTCTGGCCAGCCAACGAACGCAGTAGCAATGTACAGCGAACAAAAGTATGACAACACTAAGAATCAGTGAAAAAAGCAGCAATGATCATCAAATTTTATGTTTTTAATTTTAGTTGGTATTTCCGCCCCTTTCATTAGGTGACATTTACGGTGTGTAAAAAGGAGACGGATATATTTCGTCTGATCTGTCATCAACTGCAACAGATACTCCGGTTGAGGCAATTGACATATGCCTTAAAAATTAATTTAAATTTAATTGGGAACGTTGCAGGAGTTCTATCTCACTTGCGCTTAAGGTGAGAGAGTGAAATGCACTAGAAACAAATTTAATGTTAATTGAAATGTTCATCATGTAATACGGTGTCTCATCACAAAGGGTTGCCACATGTACGTATTTTGAATTTGCCGCGCGTTTCTACTGACAGAAATGGTTTGCCAGACTATAGAGGTAATATGAAATTCGTAAAACTATTTTATTCAAAGTGTTTCTTGTAACTTTGATATCTGTCAATAAGGACGTCTAGACTAGGCCCCATAGAGGCGACATTGCCATCAAAAAGGAGTATTAATTTTGGTATTATATTTTTTCGCGAATTTCAAAAAAGTTTATATGACATTTTTGTCTCTAAATACGATGTTAAAATCTGTTAATATCTTTCCGTTTCCTCACGGGCACTGTGTATAATGTATTCGATATTTATATATATAGCAGGGCCATGTTGCTTGTCACTGGGCTTAAAATAAATGATTAGAGTGCGTATTAGGTAAGAATATGATTTTTAGGGTTCCGTAGCCAAATGGCAAAAAACGGAACCCTTATGGATTCGTCATGTCTGTCTGTCTGTGTGTGTCTGTCCGTCCGTATGTCACACGCATTTTACTCGGAAACTATACGACGTATCTGAATAAAATTTACACATAAGGTGTATTTTGTATGCAGCTACTTAGTTATGTAGTTAAATTTGAAAAAAAAAATTTTTAGGGGGGCGCTCCATACAGGTAACTAAATTTTTAAAAAAATTAACCAAATATCAACATGTGACATATCAATCGATAGGTCTTCCAAAATAACATTGAGGTTTCTTTGACTATTTTGTGATTAAGTGAATATTTTCTGAAATAATCGCTTCGAAAGTCAGAAAAGTTGTTTAGCCCCCCCCCCGTAACTTTTGAACCGTAAGTTCAAAAAATATGAAAAAATTTGAAGAGATGCGCCTTATCATATACTTTCAACGAAAATTGTTTTGAACATTATCGGTTCAGCCATTTTTGAGTTATCTCCAAAAAACTTTTTCCATAGGCATCAGCAGATACGACCTTTTGGTATTAGTTTGGTTCTTATTCCATTGAAGGTACGGAACCCTCCTATGCGTGCTCCGACACGCACTTGGCCGGTTTTTATTAAATCAACAGGTCAACACTTCAATTGTTCAACAGCGCCTCGAGGGAAACCAGTTATTCTGTCAACCTGGTCTAATTTGACAGACATTCAGATGTACTCTTTGAGTAATAACAATGGAAACTCTGATTTAAACTTTCACGGTTTTTACACATATCTATTTGTAATAACGGGACTTAACCGCGTATATATTTCTAAAAATTATCTTCGACGTTTCGAGGACGACATTGTCCCCGTGGTCCAGAAGAAAGTCTTTCTTCGGGACCACGGGGACAAAGTCGTCAATGGAAACTCTCTGAACAAGAAAGGATTAACTTTCGATAACCTTTTCTTTCCATCATATAATTCTCCCTTTCAATCTGCGCCGCTCGCTCCGCCGACAACGACCTAGGGACCCGTCCTATAGGCGGCATGGCCGATCTAAGACTGAGCTTCGGATTGTTCGTCACTGTGTCATCTACCAGGCTCAGTCGACGGAGATAACCGGCGCCCTGCCAGAAGTCTTCTAATGATGGCTGGGGATAGGGTATAGAGGTTAGGAATGGATTAGGATTGGGATGTAAACCGACAATGTAATCTCGTTATAGTTAAGGGAATGTGTAAAAGTACGAGTAAATTCAATGGGGGTTTCCGTGACAGAGAATCTCACTAGATGGCAGCACCGTGACGAGAGGTCTTTTTGACAGCAGCTGTCAACAATTGCACAACAACAAATCAAAAAAAAAAGATTAAACATGATTGGTGGCCGATACCCCGGATAACCGTTTGTTCAACTAACTAAATGGTTGCGCGCGTTTTTAGACTAATATTTCATTAGCTGCACACTTGTTCGTTAGGTCACCGCACAATAAGCTATGAATATTACACACTGAACTATGTAAATGAGCATAAAACAAAAACTATTCTAAAACGCCGCAGCCATCTTGAGCTCAAACGATTCTTTTGTCATATACGATTTGTTTGTAGGGAGGCTATCACTTTACAATCAGCAAGGCCTTTACCGAACAACGTTGCATACAATTAATTGACAACAAAACATGATTGGTGGATTATGACATCTAGACCTCGCGCCGCGGTGCTGCCATCTTAGTGAAAAACTTGATCGCGGAAACCATCATGGAGTCATTGAGCGAGTGCAAATACAATGAATCGCTGCCATACCCGGATCTAGTAATAAGAATCGTATCATAATATAGCGAACTAACTAGGGCGGTTTTGCGTGACTAACTCTTGGACTATACATTCCTACTCTCGATTATTGACTTACATCAACAGTGGCTTCACTGATTGTCTCTTCTTCTTCTACCTCCTCTTCTTCTAGTATCGGAGATTGCCCTAAAAATAAAAGATTGTATTCAAGAGAAGAGAATGGAACATCCTATTTTTATCCGATGCCATTTATCAATGCCGCATAGGCCACAAAAGATATTTTTTTATTACTCTATCATAGTGTCCCACTACCGAAACAAGAAATAGTACCTTTGTATTGCAGGTACTATTTTAACGAGATGACATAATTTTTAATATTTTGTCAATTAGCTTTTGCTTTTTTTGTTGTAAATTTGTAATGCTTATGTGTAATGCCTGAACTGAAACTGTATTTATTTTTTATTACGATTTTTATTACTGCTGGGCAAAGGTCTATCCCATTGAACTTCACGTCTTCCTGTGTTGCGTCTATTCCGGCCAGTTGCTGAGGAAAGCATCCAAATCGTTTCGCAATCTCTGTTTGGGCCTGCCCGTCCACGTTCCTCTTGCGGCATCCATTTTATGGCTATCTAGATACACGGCAGTGTGTCCGCCAAGTTCGAGCAAAAAAAAGCGACACACCGGCCGTGGGTTATATTACACGAACCATTTCGGGCCAATTTCGACCACCCTATAACTCAAAACATATTTTATCTACGCATATGAAATTTCGAGTGTCTGTTGACATCCCCTTAATTGTGTAGAATACAAAATTTCATTATTCTACCTATAGCAGTTCTTGAGATATTGACGTCAGAAAATCGCTATTTTTACTATACACTCACTGACTCACTGACTCATCAAAAACCTAGACCACTTCCAATGGTCGTACTGACTTGAAATTTGGCATGGAGATAGGTCTTAAGGTCAAAGTAAAGGGAAAAATCTGAAAACGGCCAAGTGTGAGTCAGTTTTAAAAATAGCGAAGGTGTAACTTTGTTCTACTATGAAGTCATAATGAACTAAGTGGGTCTATCTTGCAATGGTCGTACCGACCTGAAATTTGGCTCGAAGGTTTGTCTTTAGGTCGAAATAAAGTAAAAATCTGAAAACGGCCAAGTGTGAGTCAGTTTCGAAAACAACGAATGTGTAATTTTGTTCTACTATAAGTAGGTATGGAGTGGAAATGAGATAAGACTTATTTAAATTTAGATACATATCAATTTAAGACAATACATGTTTGTCTTAAAGACAAGAACAATAAAATTGTTCACCACTCTGTGTGTGTCTGTTGCGGGAACCGAACCCACGATTTACGAAGTACAAAGCAGGTCACTAGGTACACTAGGTGCGCTAAATCAGTTAAACAAAAATGAAAAGACTATTTTTTCTCGCATAGTCTAAATAATTTCTAATTTTACAACTAATAAAATCGCAGATTCAAGAACATGGAAATCATATATACTCTAAGATGGAATTATATATACTACTGCCCATCTCACCCTCCGATACGCCACGGGATGAGATGGGATGGTGCACTTCTAGGGCTACATAATAGGCCACCAATTATAATACCTACTGGTAGGTAGGTATTACCAAGTTATTAATTATCTATGTAGGTAGCGTACCTACAAACAGAATAAAGTACGTTATTGATGTATGTAATTATATGTAAGTAGGTACATTTTATAGGTGTAGGGAGCCAGTTTATTTGTAAAAATCACCTATAAATAAATAGTAAAATAGAATTAGACGCTTAGTATAAAGGGTATAGTATAAAGTACATACCTAAGTGGAATGAGACATTTCCTAAAGCAAAAGTGATAAAAAAATAATAAAGAACCTACACCTAACAAAAATAAATGAAATCCCATCAAAAACATAAATGTGAAAGGCTGCCAAGTTCGATACTATGGGAATGCTTCGCCTATAAAAGAAGTGAGATCTGAATAAGTACCAAGTTCCATAAAAATACCTCAAATCATAAATAGTTATAGGAATGCACACTTGATTTCCAGCAGTTTTTAAGGTACATTTTGAATAAGTATCACGTTACATAGAAATACCTAAAATTATAATATTCAGAGAAACGCACACCGGTTTTTTTTGCAGTTTCCTGATAACATTTATTATTTTCAGTACTTTTTAATGATGTAACTTGGCAAGTTTTAATAGAAAATTATATACTTGACACATTGCAGTCCAAAGGTGTCGATTCATTGCATTGAAAAAGGTGTGTGGTGTGTGAAAACTTGCCAAGTAACATCATTAAAAAGTACTGAAAATAATAAATGTTATCAGGAAACTGCTAAAAAAACCGGTGTGCGTTTCTCTGACTATTATAATTTTAGGTATTTCTATGTAACGTGATACTTATTCCCGAACTTGGCAGCCTTTCACATTTATGTTTTTGATGGGATTATATTTACGTGTCAAATATTTTTTTGATAATCTAACTGACAGACTTTTTATATATATATATATATATAAAAAAATTTTTATACCACGACGATGGGAAACAAGAATACGGCCCGCCTGATGGTAAGCAGTTACCGTAACCTAAGGACGCCTGTAACCCCAGAGGATTCACATGCGTGTTGCCCACCCTTTAAGAACCTATACACTCCTTTTTTGAAGAACCTCATACTGTAGCCCGCTGGGAAAACCTGGGCAGGGAGTTCATTCCATAGCCACAGCGTTCGTGGGAGATAATTCCTCTTATACCGTACTGTGCGCGACCCTTTAGGTGTGAGGATGGACACCCTGCCGGAAGCGAGCGCCGGTGATAAAAAGCTGCCGTGGGCATAATATCAAACAGTTCTTCAGAGCACAACCCATTGTACAAGCGATAGGACACACATAAGGAGGCAGTCTTTCCTTAAACTCAAAGGTTCAATATCGCTCATGAGTTTGGGATCGTTGACGATCCGCACAGCGCGCCTTTGCACCGAGTCAAAGGGCCCAAGCTGGTATCCAGGTGCTCCCGCTCAAAAGTGACAGCAGTACTCCATGTGGGGTCTGATTTGCGACTTAGACTATAGAAGCTGTCTCTGCCCCGGAGTGAAGTATCTCCTCGCTCTATTGAGCACACCGAGCTTTTTGGATGCCAGCTTGGCCTTCTCTTTTATTAGAACACAATAATAGTACCTTCCCTATACCCATTGACGTATCTAATATCCTTAGTGGCGTCCATCCTCGCCAAGAACATGTACATAGTGAGGAAGTCGTTAGTAGGGATGGCTGCAGAACCGCCGTCTGGCTCCTTCGTCAGCACCTCGCAGAGGAGGATCATGGTGTAAGTCAGGTTCTGAAACAGAAGGTATATTTTGTAGCATAAATATATTTATTTACTGAACGGCCTGATAATAGCATACGGAGCTACCTAGTGTTTGTTTTTTTTTATAACAAAGGGCCCTTCTTCATGCCCGCGTGAAGTTGACCACCCCAAACCGTTTGCCCGCAAATGGCATATCGGTATCGTTAGTTCATCGTTAGTTCATGTTTGTTCAGCAGGTTAAATCGTTAGGACCCGATCGTAACGTCGATTTTTTTAAAAAACAAAATGGGGTGGCTAACTTCACGTTAACCACCCCAAACCACTTTTTTGCTATTTCTATTTTTATATCGAAAGATATTCGTTAGTTCATGATAGTTCACCAAATCAAATCGTTAGGACCCGACCCAACCACCCCACCCAGGAATCGACAAATCTAACTATGTGGGGGCATCGGGCGACGTTAGTTCACGTTTGTTCAGGCATTAAAAACGTTAGGATCCCATCAGTATTGCCAGAAAAAAATAAAATTTGCTATTGGCGGCTGAAGGCAGGTATGTTAGGTGTCGTAAAAAGATATAGAAGCGGGTCCTTACGATTCTTCAGCCTAAACAAGCGTCTGCAGGCCTTACTTAATCGATACAGTACGGTATCTTGCGGGCAATCAAAAGAGAAAAACAGATTTCCGAGGTTTTAGATTTTTTTTCATACTATGGGGTGGCTAACTTCACGCCAACCACCCCACCCTGGAATCGACAAATCTAACTATGTGGGGGCATCGGGCGACGTTAGTTCACGTTTGTTGAGGCATTAAAAACGTTAGGATCCCATCAGTATTGCCAGAAAAAAATAAAATCGAAAATTTGCTATTGGCGGCTGAAGGCAGGTATGTTAGGTGTCGTAAAAAGTTATACAATCGGGTCCTTACGATTCTTCAGCCTAAACAAGCGTCTGCAGGCCTTACTTAATCGATACAGTACGGTATCTTACGGGCAATCAAAAGAGAAAAAGAGATTTCCGAGGTTTTAGATTTTTTTTCATACTATGGGGTGGCTAACTTCACGCCAACCACCCCACCCTGGAATCGACAAATCTAACTATGTGGGGGCATCGGGCGACGTTAGTTCACGTTTGTTCAGGCATTAAAAACGTTAGGATCCCATCAGTATTGCCAGAAAAAAATAAAATCGAAAATTTGCTATTGGCGGCTGAAGGCAGGTATGTTAGGTGTCGTAAAAAGTTATACAATCGGGTCCTTACGATTCTTCAGCCTAAACAAGCGTCTGCAGGCCTTACTTAATCGATACAGTACGGTATCTTACGGGCAATCAAAAGAGAAAAAGAGATTTCCGAGGTTTTAGATTTTTTTTCATACTATGGGGTGGCTAACTTCACGCCAACCACCCCACCCTGGAATTGACAAATCTAACTATGTGGGTGCATCGGGCGACGTAAGTTCACGTTTGTTCAGGCATTAAAACGTTAGGATCCCATCAGTATTGCCACAAAAAAATAAAATCGAAAATTTGCTATTGGCGGCTGAAGGCAGGTATGTTAGGTGTCGTAAAAAGTTATACAATCGGGTTCTTACGATTCTTCAGCCTAAACAAGCGTCTGCAGGCCTTACTTAATCGATACAGTACGGTATCTTGCGGGCAATCAAAAGAGAAAAAGAGATTTCTGAGGTTTTAGATTTTTTTTCATACTATGGGGTGGCTAACTTCACGCCAACCACCCCACCCTGGAATCGACAAATCTAACTACGTGGGGGCATCGGGCGACGTTAGTTCACGTTTGTTCAGGCATTAAAAACGTTAGGATCCCATCATTATTGCCAAAAAAACTTAAATCGAAAATTTGCTATTGGCGGCTGAAGGCAGGTATGTTAGGTGTCGTAAAAAGTTATACAATCGGGTCCTTACGATTCTTCAGCCTAAACAAGCGTCTGCAGGCCTTACTTAATCGATAAAGTACGGTATCTTACGGGCAATCAAAAGAGAAAAAGAGATTTCCGAGGTTTTAGATTTTTTTTCATACTATGGGGTGGCTAACTTCACGCCAACCACCCCACCCTGGAATCGACAAATCTAACTATGTGGGGGCATCGGGCGACGTTAGTTC
The DNA here is from genome assembly GCA_947086415.1 of Pammene aurita. Taxonomy (NCBI): domain Eukaryota; kingdom Metazoa; phylum Arthropoda; class Insecta; order Lepidoptera; family Tortricidae; genus Pammene; species Pammene aurita. The sequence continues at coordinate 8,775,160 of OX352316.1, read as the reverse complement.
ACGTTTGTTCAGGCATTAAAAACGTTAGGATCCCATCAGTATTGCCAGAAAAAAATAAAATCGAAAATTTGCTATTGGCGGCTGAAGGCAGGTATGTTAGGTGTCGTAAAAAGTTATACAATCGGGTCCTTACGATTCTTCAGCCTAAACAAGCGTCTGCAGGCCTTACTTAATCGATACAGTACGGTATCTTACGGGCAATCAAAAGAGAAAAAGAGATTTCCGAGGTTTTAGATTTTTTTTCATACTATGGGGTGGCTAACTTCACGCCAACCACCCCACCCTGGAATTGACAAATCTAACTATGTGGGTGCATCGGGCGACGTAAGTTCACGTTTGTTCAGGCATTAAAACGTTAGGATCCCATCAGTATTGCCACAAAAAAATAAAATCGAAAATTTGCTATTGGCGGCTGAAGGCAGGTATGTTAGGTGTCGCAAAAAGTTATACAATCGGGTTCTTACGATTCTTCAGCCTAAACAAGCGTCTGCAGGCCTTACTTAATCGATACAGTACGGTATCTTGCGGGCAATCAAAAGAGAAAAAGAGATTTCTGAGGTTTTAGATTTTTTTTCATACTATGGGGTGGCTAACTTCACGCCAACCACCCCACCCTGGAATCGACAAATCTAACTACGTGGGGGCATCGGGCGACGTTAGTTCACGTTTGTTCAGGCATTAAAAACGTTAGGATCCCATCAGTATTGCCAAAAAAACTTAAATCGAAAATTTGCTATTGGCGGCTGAAGGCAGGTATGTTAGGTGTCGTAAAAAGTTATACAATCGGGTCCTAACGATTCTTCAGCCTAAACAAGCGTCTTCGGCCTACAGGCCCTACTTAATCGATACAGTACGGTATCTTGCGGGCAATCAAAGGAGAAAAAGAGATTTCCGAGGATTTAGATTTTTTTTCATACTATGGGGTGGCTAACTTCATGCCAACCACCCCACCCTGGAATTGACAAATCTAACTATGTGGGTGCATCCGGCGACGTTAGTTCACGTTTGTTCAGGCATTAAAAACGTTAGGATCCCATCAGTATTGCCACAAAAAAATAAAATCGAAAATTTGCTATTGGCGGCTGAAGGCAGGTATGTTACGTCGAATTTCTGTCAAATGAGTTGTTCCCAAGGAACAATTGTTCTACGGCGCGTAAATACGCATTAGGTGAACTACCGAAACAACTGTCTCTTGGGTACGAGACATATACTTTAACAGGTGTCGTAGCGTACACACACCATCACTACGTCGCGTATTGTTTATCGGTATGCGCTTGGCGTAAATACGACGACCTCTCTAAGAGAGATAACATCTGAGGAGACGACGATAGTATGGCCTTCGATATTGATGTATGTAAAATAATTTTGTAGTGTAAAATCACCCAATTACCTATCTCGATGCCAAATTTGAACTTTCTAGGTCATCTGGAACAGGGTTAGAGTTTTGGTCTATAGGTCAATGACGATTTTTGAACGTTAATATCTAAATAATAGTTTGAGGTGTGTTTATGAAACTTGGAGAACATATATTTCGCAAGTTTCAATACCAAAGTTATCGACATAGCTCAAAGAATTAGCAAGCTGAAGTGGCAGTGGGCCGGCCATATCTCGCGAAGAACCGACAACCGCTGGGGTAAACGTGTTCTTGAGTGGAGACCGCGTCTCGGCAAACGTAGTGTAGGACGCCCTCTAACCAGGTGGGATGACGATCTGCGAAAGACTGCAGGCAGATTCTGGATGCGGCAAGCTGAAGACAGGGCGCTATGGTGCTCATTAGGGGAGGTCTATGTCCAGCAGTGGACTAATATAGGCTGATGATGATGATGATGATGATGAAGTTTCAATATATGAACCAAATTTGACATGTTTATGTGAAATAGTTTTTGAGTTATGAAGGGGTCAAAGGTGGCTCCAAATGGTTCATGTAATATTAACACAAAATACTTCTCCAAGTAGTATATTCAGAGATGGGCATTAATCGATAAATTTTTTAGTTAACTAATCAATCGATTAAAAATATCAATCTTATTTTTTTAATTGTATCTAATTTAGTTGCAATTAAATTAGTTGTGAGAATGTTCGACTAACAATTAAATTAGTTTTAGTTTCAATCGACTAAATTTCACGGTTAAATCTATATCAAAACTCGTTAGTCACTCGTTTTTGCATTTTTTATGCATTTAAGTTGCAATATACTCGTACATAACTTGCAATATGTGACTAGGAGTAGGTATGTACATTGTATAGGTACTAGTATGTTGTAAGGTTGTAACTATGTTAGTCTGAAGCAGATATCTTCAACCGATTGAGCTAAAATTATATTTACACGTTTAATTTGAAATGGTTGGATGACAGTTTAATGTTATGGCACCATCGAGCTGATCTGGTGCTAGCCCCAGCAGGTGACTATAATAATACCATACACTAGAGTTCGGACTCGTTGATGTCCTCTGAACGCGTAAATGACGATTGTCAAAGGAATTCGGTTGGTTATAAAAAATTGTTATAAAAATATTTTTTCTACTCCTGTACTTTTATCTGTCATTTATACATTCGTTAACACCTTTATAAGAACATAGATAATACACTCAATGAAAAGTCTATCTAGTCTATTCCCCAAAATAACACTTGTTCTATAAAAGCGTCAAAATAGTATCGCGGAATCACGTGCAAACACGGCTATTAATATAAAATAAATTACTGCCAACCTAAGAAACCTAAATAAACGCAGCGTTTTTAGAAAAAAATAACTTTAAAAAATAAAAAAATAAAAGAACCACAGACCTACTTCGTAGTTTTTTACGTTTCGTTTGTTGGGGCGAATTGCAAACTTTGAAAGTAATTTAGGTATTTTTACTAATCTCTGTAGCTCTTTAATAATTGATCAAATAACGACGGTGTGTATTTGTGTTAGTAATGTTAGTATTATTGAAAAATAGTATTTTAAACGGTAAAACTTAAATGATTGTTGATTATGTTGACAAAATAACTGCGATATCCATGAAGTTTTCAATTTCGCATTTTATGTAAAAGTAAGTGTATTCGTAGAAAAAGTATTGTATGCAACGTCGTATAAGTAGGTAAAAAAATGTTCTTGGCGTTTTTCTTAACAATTTTCGCCTACGGCTCAAATTGTTACCCACGCCACTCACCTTTTTTGACCCCTCTTATACAACTGTTGCATAAACTACTATAATAAGTTACTGATTATGGTTTATGTCTAAAATGTTGAACATTTTCAACAATTATAGATTTTGTGAATAATTATAGATTTTAGGTGCTTAAGTTATTGCTTACGATGCTCAGACGATTAGTACTGCAAAGTGCAAATGTAGGTAAAGGTTTAAGGACACGGATGCCAGGTATAAAGTAAGAAAGAGAACGATGTATGAAGAAAGGAAATCGTTACATGCACTGCATCGCTGTGACAACAGAGACGTTGTTCCGATTTTCCCCACAACTCCGATATACACGGTGAATCTGAGTAACCCGACAGATTTTAACCATAAATTCCTGATCATAATTGGAGACAAAAATGTCGTATAAACTTTTCTGGAAATGGCCTTGTTTCAGAGTTACTACCAATTAAATAATAAAACATTTTTTATTGTGACTCAGTACAAAACGCTTTTTTGATGGCGATTTCACCCTTTATGGGGTCTTGTCTAGACATTCTTATTGAACGATATCAAAGTGCCAAGGAATACTTTACATAAACTATTTTTTTTTACGAAAAAAAATGTATTTATTTATTTTAATCGACAGTTTTACCAATAACATTTATGTTTTTATGTTCAAAAGCATTAAAAAAATCCAAAAAAAAAGCAAAAAACATTTTTTTTTTGGCGAAATTGACCTAAATTCATAGAACATTTATTAATCCTTATGCCCTCAGGAATTTATGGTTAAAATCTGTCGGGTTACTTAGATTCACCGTGTATAACATAACATAAATACTCTTTATTGCACACCTCAAATAATAGACACAAAGACATCTGATGGTGACTGTACACAGTTCTTATTTACCCTTTAAGATTAGGGAAATTCAATCCAATTTCAGAGAGATGCACTACTTAATTACTTACTTACATGATGGATAACAAAAAGTTTTTGACTTAAGTTTCATTTTTGTTATAAGCTTTATGACTATCGAAATTTGCGGGTTAAGGAGCTCTGACGAGCTCTAACATGACGTGTTGTAGCATTGCCATCCAAACTAAACGTTTGATATACAATTTTAGCTCATTTGGTTGGTATTATAGTTAGCAAAGAGATCTCACTCCATAAATAATCAAAATATCGTAGGGAATAAGTACATGACCATTTTATTTGTATACATCCGTTAATATGTCCTGTTCAGTCTGTCAACATAGTAATACCGAGGTTTCCTGTTCAATTTGCTTCTACCATTACTCGCGAAAAAGTAGTCTAACTAATTAGTCGATTACAAAATTTAGTTGTCCGAAATCAATCTGCAACTAATTTAATTGCAACTAAACTGTCCTGCATTCTATACAACTAAGATTGATCAGTCGTCGTTTTCAACCGTCAGTCGCAATTAATTTTGTTAATCTCAATCGTTAATCGTTAGTCGATTACATTTTGCCCATCTCTGAGTATATTATATACAATACTGACTCTTTAAGTTACCGTTTAATTTCCCGAGGTATTTTTCGGCGTATCTAGCAAAATCATTGGGTACTTTTGAGGGTTCCATAACCAAAATTGAGTCTTATACCTATAGCAACGTCATGGGCGATGCTCACCACTCAGCCATTTTATTTGTAGACTGTAAACCATATACTTGTAATTGATGATATTTTTTACCTGAAGGTGTCTTTTACTTTTAGAGGGGCACCCCATAGATTTCATTGAATAATGAAAAAGATTGCTGCAAATATTTATAACCTTATTACCACAAAGATACGCCCGGTGTATGTTTTTTTTTGTTTTGTATGAATACTATGAAGACATGGCCAATTTTTGTGCGCCTGGGTACCTAAAATTAGTGGCTCCTAACAATGAAGTGTGTTTTGAAAGCTTTGTATATATTTCAAGTACAGCCTTGGACAAAAGCATTGAGCACGTATGTTTTTCTTTCTTAACTCAATAAATATTATTTTCTTCATGCAAACGTTATATAATTTCAAAAGTTATTACGTATTAGTGTACTTACAACTAGAGAACATAAGTAAATAATACTTCAAAGTACTAATTTAAATAAAAAAATTAAAGGCATAATCAGGCGAATTAACAACGGAGTACCTAATCGATATTTTTAAGCAATTACTATTTACTAACTGCAAAGACTACTAATAGGTACCTATTCAGTTTTAATTAATAAAAAAATATTAAATATAGATACAAACTTAGAAGAGCTTTTTAGTCCCCTTAGCGCATTCCAAGGCTGTAGGTACTAGGTAGGTAGACAGTAATCACAAGGTTTTTCTGTTTGTTCATATTTCAGGCAATAACATCACAGGTCTAAACTCTAATGTTACGTTCTTTATTCTTAGCATACCTACTTATCTATATGTGCGAAAGTAACAGTTGATCTGTCAAATTTATTATTTCAAGCTGAATCTGCTGAACCGACTCAGAAAATTTGCAGGGAAGAACGATGGAAGATACCTATAATCCTGAAAACTAACCCATTGAGGGGTTGTAATGGCCTGAATTCGTTACGGTAACAGTAACATATATGTATTTTATTTATAGTATAAGTAGTTCATTTAGTAGAGTCAAATCAAAATTATAAGTAACCTAGAACCAGTTTGCTTCCAGAGGAATGCCCTATAATGGACGTCCATGAAACTGGTAATATTTCTCGGGAAACTGGAATGTCCTTTTTTTAATTATGTCATTAAGGCGGTTATCACACTGCCGCAGCTTCCGCATGCGGCGACGGTGTGCGAGACAGGATAATTAACGCTCTGCATGTGCCTCGTTCACTGGAGCGGGACGCGGCGCCAGTGTGAGATCCGCCTAACTAAATAATAATAATATTATTCAGTTTGGCGGATCTCACACTGGCGCCGCATCCCGCCCCAGTGAACGAGACACGTATATTATATATACACATATATAATATTACTATCACTAAACGTTTTAAATCATATTATATTAAAGACGAACCATGACATGACAGGTATAAGTTAATATACATCTAAAATCGAGGTATAAATTATATAAGCCGACTTTTTTAAGTTTATTTTAATACTGTTTATTCTTTATAATGGTTTTTCAAATATGTCAAACCAACAAGCTAAACATATTACCCTCTCGTTGCACAGTAGTAAGCTGATCATTATCATTTATTTCTCTAGGACGGGTATGGAAACCAAAACTGACAATTTATTACAGTAATCTTTAGAATTGTTTTTGTTAAGTCTTAATTGTTTATTGACAAAATAAATCAATTTATATAATGTGTCAATATTTTATTCTGTTGTATATTCCTTTTAAAAAGCTTATGTAGGTAAGTAGGTATAAGTTGGCGTGTTATTCCTGCGTTGGCATAGTGTCTTCTTATTCGAGCGCTTGGTAGTACTAAGCGAACGTGCTGCATGTAAACACGCACTGTTACTCGCGCTGCTCGTCCTTTGACTTCCACACAAAAACCGCTCTTTTGGGCAAAGGGCAGCGCGAGAAGTAGCGGCAGCGTCAGAAGTGTCGTGTATACAAACAGCTCCTGCTCCCCACTTTCCTGCTCACTGCCGTGGAAGCAGAGTTGGGCAAAAATTTACGTGATTGAAACTAAACTTAAAAATGTGAATGTTAATCTTTATAATATAAAAATGATTACGAATTCAACCATGAGCTTTCCAAACGGATTGAGCACCGACATGAGTAGATCATGTCGATTTTTAGTTTCAATCATGATTAGCTGAAGTGATTACATTAGTAAGACGGATGCTAAACTAACGATTTAGTCGATTTAATCATGTTTAGAACATGATTATATTTTGCGTAGCTACTAACTCCATCACTTTTTTCCATGGCGGTTAAGAGGCGGTACCTAAATATGAGTATAATTTACATTTAGGATAAATGGCTACTTGTGACAGTGTACAAAACATTGCTCTAGCTTGTTACACGTTTATGAATAAAAAAAGTGGCTAGTACTCGTACACTTATCCTGCATGGACTTAGCAAGGGACAGTATGGCAAAGTTTGACGTGATAGCAGTGAGTAAGTATTCATTAAGATATCGATAATCTGCTTTTTTTAAATATACCACAACTATGGCAAACAAGCATACAGACCGCCTGATGGTAAGCAGCTACCGTAGCCTATGGACGCCTGCAACTCCAGAAGTGTCACATGCGCGTTGACGACCATTTACAAAAAGGAGGACTCACTATGTTGACGGCTAAAGGAACAAGAGGGTCCCTCTTCGTCAACACACTAGGTCCTCTTTGAGCTCTTTGGCAACCTTTCTCACGAGCAGGAACACAACACTATGAGTAGGGTGTAGTGCTATTTGGCTGTGGTTTTCTGTAAGGTGGAGGTACTTCCCCAGTCGGGCTCTGCTCCAGATTTCAGCGAGATGATATTCGCTGTGCTGTACCCTACCACACCTAGCGATATGACATTCGCAGTACCCATACCTCTCTTTTGGGCGTAGTTTAAGGACATGCCCGTGTCCAGACGTAGTTTAAGGTCATACCCGGGTCCATATGGTCGGCGTGATGTTAGCAACAATAGCCACCCCAACGGAGCAAAACGAAAACAAAAACTGTATGAATTAAGTATAATCTATAACCACCCCATAGTATGAAAAAAAATCTAAAACATCGGAAATTTCTTTTCGCTTTTGATTGCCCGCATGATACCGTACTGTATCGATTAAGTAAGGCCTACAGACGCTTGTTTAGGCTGAAGAATCGTTAGGACCCGATTGTATAACTTTTTACGACATCTAACATACCTGCCTTCAGCTGCCAATAGCAAATTTTCGATTTTATTTTTTTCTGGCAATACTGATGGGATCCTAACGTTTTTAATGACTGAACAAACGTGAACTAACGTCGCCCGATGCCCCCACATAGTTAGATTTGTCGATTCCAGGGTGGGGTGGTTGGCGTGAAGTTAGCCACCCCATAGTATGAAAAAAAATCTAAAACCTCGGAAATCTCTTTTTCTCTTTTGATTGCCCGCAAGATACCATACTGTATCGATTAAGTAAGGCCTGCAGACGCTTGTTTAGGCTGAAGAATCGTAAGGACCCGATTGTATAACTTTTTACGACACCTAACATACCTGCCTTCAGCCGCCAATAGCAAATTTTCGATTTTTTTTTTCTGGCAATACTGATGGGATCCTAACGTTTTTAATGCCTGAACAAACGTGAGCTAACGTCGCCCGATGCACCCACATAGTTAGATTTGTCGATTCCAGGGTGGGGTGGTTGGCGTGAAGTTAGCCACCCCATAGTATGAAAAAAAATCTAAAACCTCGGAAATCTCTTTTTCTCTTTTGATTGCCCGCAAGATACCGTACTGTATCGATTAAGTAAGGCCTGCAGACGCTTGTTTAGGCTGAAGAATCGTAAGGACCCGATTGTATAACTTTTTACGACACCTAACATACCTGCCTTCAGCCGCCAATAGCAAATTTTCGATTTTATTTTTTTCTGGCAATACTGATGGGATCCTAACGTTTTTAATGCCTGAAAAAACGTGAGCTAACGTCGCCCGATGCCCCCACATAGTTAGATTTGTCGATTCCAGGGTGGGGTGGTTGGCGTGAAGTTAGCCACCCCATAGTATGAAAAAAAATCTAAAACCTCGGAAATCTCTTTTTCTCTTTTGATTGCCCGCAAGATACCATACTGTATCGCTTAAGTAAGGCCTACAGACGCTTGTTTAGGCTGAAGAATTGTAAGGACCCGATTGTATAACTTTTTACGACACCTAACATACCTGCCTTCAGCCGCCAATAGCAAATTTTCGATTTTATTTTTTTGTGGCAATACTGATGGGATCCTAACGTTTTTAATGCCTGAACAAACGTGAACTAACGTCGCCCGATGCACCCACATAGTTAGATTTGTCAATTCCAGGGTGGGGTGGTTGGCGTGAAGTTGGCCACCCCATAGTATGGAAAAAAATCGAAAACCTCGGAAATTTCTTTTTCTCTTTTGATTGCCCGCAAGATACCGTACTGAATCGATTAAGTAAGGCCTACAGACGCTTGTTTAGGCTGAAGAATTGTAAGGACCCGATTGTATAACTTTTTACGACACCTAACATACCTGCCTTCAGCCGCCAATAGCAAATTTTCGATTTTTTTTTTCTGGCAATACTGATGGGATCATAACGTTTTTAATGCCTGAACAAACGTGAACTAACGTCACCCGATGCCCCCACATAGTTAGATTTGTCGATTCCAGGGTGGGGTGGTTGGCGTGAAGTTAGCCACCCCATAGTATGAAAAAAAATCTAAAACCTCGGAAATCTGTTTTTCTCTTTTGATTGCCCGCAAGATACCATACTGTATCGATTAAGTAAGGCCTGCAGACGCTTGTTTAGGCTGAAGAATCGTAAGGACCCGATTGTATAACTTTTTACGACACCTAATATACCTGCCTTCAGCCGCCAATAGCAAATTTTCGATTTTATTTTTTTGTGGCAATACTGATGGGATCCTAACGTTTTTAATGCCTAAACAAACGTGAACTAACGTCGCCCGATGCCCCCACATAGATAGATTTGTCGATTCCAGGGTGGGGTGGTTGGCGTGAAGTTAGCCACCTCATAGTATGAAAAAAAATCTAAAACCTCGGAAATCTCTTTTTCTCTTTTGATTGCCCGCAAGATACCGTACTGTATCGATTAAGTAAGGCCTGCAGACGCTTGTTTAGGCTGAAGAATTGTAAGGACCCGATTGTATAACTTTTTACGACACCTAACATACCTGCCTTCAGCCGCCAATAGCAAATTTTCGATTTTATTTTTTTCTGGCAATACTGATGGGATCCTAACGTTTTTAATGCCTGAACAAACGTGAACTAACGTCGCCCGATGCACCCACATAGTTAGATTTGTCAATTCCAGGGTGGGGTGGTTGGCGTGAAGTTAGCCACCCCATAGTATGGAAAAAAATCGAAAACCTCGGAAATTTCTTTTTCTCTTTTGATTGCCCGCAAGATACTGTACTGTATCGATTAAGTAAGGCCTCAGACGCTTGTTTAGGCTGTAGAATCGTTAGGACCCGATTGTATAACTTTTTACGACACCTAACATACCTGCCTTCAGCCACCAATAGCAAATTTTCGATTTTATTTTTTTCTGACAATACTGATGGGATCCTAACGTTTTTAATGCCTGAACAAACGTGAACTAACGTCGCCCGATGCCCCCACATAGTTAGATTTGTCGATTCCAGGGTGGGGTGGTTGGCGTGAAGTTAGCCACCCCATAGTATGAAAAAAAATCTAAAACCTCGGAAATCTCTTTTTCTCTTTTGATTGCCCGCAAGATACCGTACTGTATCGATTAAGTAAGGCCTGCAGACGCTTGTTTAGGCTGAAGAATTGTAAGGACCCGATTGTATAACTTTTTACGACACCTAACATACCTGCCTTCAGCCGCCAATAGCAAATTTTCGATTTTATTTTTTTGTGGCAATACTGATGGGATCCTAACGTTTTTAATGCCTGAACAAACGTGAACTAACGTCGCCCGATGCACCCACATAGTTAGATTTGTCAATTCCAGGGTGGGGTGGTTGGCGTGAAGTTGGCCACCCCATAGTATGGAAAAAAATCGAAAACCTCGGAAATTTCTTTTTCTCTTTTGATTGCCCGCAAGATACCGTACTGAATCGATTAAGTAAGGCCTACAGACGCTTGTTTAGGCTGAAGAATCGTAAGGACCCGATTGTATAACTTTTTACGACACCTAACATACCTGCCTTCAGCCGCCAATAGCAAATTTTCGATTTTATTTTTTTGTGGCAATACTGATGGGATCCGAACGTTTTTAATGCCTGAACAAACGTGAACTAACGTCGCCCGATGCCCCCACATAGATTGGTCGATTCCAGGGTGGGGTGGTTGGCGTGAAGTTAGCCACCCCATAGTATGAAAAAAAATCTGAAACCTCGGAAATCTCTTTTTCTCTTTTGATTGCCCGCAAGATACCGTACTGTATCGATTAAGTAAGGCCTGCAGACGCTTGTTTAGGCTGAAGAATTGTAAGGACCCGATTGTATAACTTTTTACGACACCTAACATACCTGCCTTCAGCCGCCAATAGCAAATTTTCGATTTTATTTTTTTGTGGCAATACTGATGGGATCCTAACGTTTTTAATGCCTGAACAAACGTGAACTAACGTCGCCCGATGCGTCGGTTCCTAACGATTTGATTTGGTGAACTATCATGAACTAACGAATATCTTTCGATATAAAAATAGAAATAGCAAAAAAAGTGGTTTGGGGTGGTTAACGTGAAGTTAGCCACCCCATTTTGTTTTTTTAAAAAATCGACGTTACGATCGGGTCCTAACGATTTAACCTGCTGAACAAACATGAACTAACGATGAACTAACGATACCGATATGCCATTTGCGGGCAAACGGTTTGGGGTGGTCAACTTCACAGCACCCTTCTTCATCGCTCGGTTTTCTAGTTTTATTTTTCATAAAGACATTGTTGTTAAACTTAAATAGGGATCTCTGCCTTATCGCCGAATGACGTTTCTCAAACTGTTTCATTTGCCAACTGTGTCATTTGGCATTTTTTTCTGAAACTATAAGAATTTCAGGATTGTTATAAAACAAACCGAACCTATATGGTTCTACACGATGATTATAAATCAAACCCTGAAAAGTTTACAGTTTCAGAAAAAAAAATGCAGTATGCCGAACAGTTGGCATCGAAACAGTTTGGGAAACGTTATTCGGCGAAAAGGCAGGATCCCCTTAAATAGATGTCATATAAAAAGACAAAGTGACCAAGGCCTTTGGTGCTCAGGGCTGGGAACGAACCAGCGTCTTCCGCATTCGGGGCAGATGCCCAGACCACTAGGCTCCCCGGGTCACAGCGGCACTGGTCAAATTTTCCCGTGTATATGCAATTTTAGTAAATGCTATGCCGTTGTTCAACCCTGGGCACCAGAGGCCTTGGTCACTTTGGTTTGTTCTCTAGTTGACATAGTTGTGCTGTATCTGACTCGGAAGACTGCGAGATACAGCGATACAATGCAAAAACGAAACGTATTTGAAAACGTATCGTCATCACGTTCCACCAGGTTCTTTTGGGTCCGCATACTGTTGCTCTAACTCATCCATCAGCTATGATGCGGTAACATCGAACCAGCTCCGTCATTGATAGTATTGATACGCGAACGCCTATCCCCGGGTGCTGACGCATCCGCGGCGATGCTGCGGTAGCCAACCAGCCCGGCTCAGTCAATGTATACTGTACAGCTTACCTTCGTCAACAAACCACCAGCAACGGCGATGAAGTGAAGGAACGGAACGTAATCCTGCCTGGTATACACTTCACACAGACAGAATATTCTCCTCAACTCGTTGGGGTCCAGACAGAAGCCGCGCCAGGCTTTCCTGATAAGGTATAGTGGCAGGTTCTGTCCGATGGTTTGCAGCTAAAAAAATATATACATTATTTCTAAAAACTAGATGTTAAGGCCCTGCTCGGCACTCGTTCTGTTATTTACGCTTCCCTTCCCATTCTACCCTAGTTTTCTATAAAAACAGGACAATCAATGGAAGTGCGGAAGGTATGCGGCTGATGGCATTATCTCTGGATTAGTAATGACATTTCGGCGCTTGTATCAAACGACGTTTTATGATACAGGTGCAGTGAAACAAATGTTCCGTTGCATTGAAGATGAAGTTTAAAAATCACCCTCGTCCGAGCGGCCATTCAGTTGCACCCACAGGCTACACAGACTACTCATCATTAAGCTTTTACAAGGAGCATGGGGTCACAACACATAAGCGCAATTTTATTCGTTAATTTTTACGATTCGAACAGCATATCCCAGTAGTATTATGTAGTATAACAATCCAGGTTAGTCCCTATAACTTGATTTTTGTGGATATTTTTAATTCACATGAGTAATGATCATGAAATAAGCGGTCGCGCTCTCATACTAAATTAGTACGGGAGCGCTGATGTGTGGTGACCTCGAGTTGCACTTATGATCTACCCTAAGGGTCTACCTAGGGTTGCAAATAGAAAAAAAACAAAATGTTTTTTTCAAATTTATGAAAAAAAACATGAAAAAAAACCTGGCACCATTGTTTTTTTTCTAAATAAGTTTTTTTTTCAGATGAACAAATATTACGACAAACACGGTTTTTCGTGATTTATTCATATAAGTAACTTAAAACTAAGTACATTAAAGTAGGTATGTCTGTTATGTAACTAAACTATTCTCAGTAAATGCAAAAAAAACTTTGAACTTATTCACTAGAACTATCAGCAGCATAGTACCACTACATATTTCATTAATATAAGTTTAATAAAACCAGAAATTAAAGTTGTTAAATTAAATTAGTTTAATAGTTAACATTAAGTCTAAAACAACCGTATAAGAGTATTAACTGCCTTGCAAATTTTGAGATTTCGTACTGTTGAAAAAAAACATATTCCAGAAAAAAAACTGTTCTTTTTCACGGTTTTTTTTCAGGTGTTTTTTCAAGACAGAAAAAAAACCGTTTTTTTGCAACCCTAGGTCTACCTAATGTTTGATGACCTTTAGGCAGCCTCGAGTCAGCCCGCCCTCAGTGCTGTAGATGGGATGATACATATATCTATCTATCTATTTATCCATCCGCGGTGGAAACGGCGGGCTGTTGGGGAGCGAATGTGAAAAAAAATCTACATGACTTAGGCCATCGACTTAGGTAAAAGGGAGAGGACCCTCCGAGTTGTTTCTGGTGCAAAGACTGTCCATGGCTATCCAGCGTGGTAATGCCGCGAGCATTATGGGCACTTTTGCACCGGAAACAATAATGAACGGTAGCAATGATATTAGTTAAGGTGTGATTGACTGAGTGAAATATATTTGACTATTAACGGATATTTTTTTTATTATTTAACTAACTCAAATCTCTAAATCTATTAAAGAAATAATGAAGCGTTTTCAACCGACTTCAAGATTTCGAAGGAGGAGATTATCAATTAGTCGGGATCTTTTTTTTGTTTTTTTTTAATGTATGTTCACCGATTATTCGAAGACGGCTGGACCGATTTGGAAAATTATTTTTTGTTTGAAAGAGTATACACATCATCACAGTATATCACAGTTGGTCCCATTGTAACCAGGTCAGGATCTGATGATGGAATCCTGGATAAATCGAGGGAACTCTTCAACTATTATAGGCACACCTATAGTGATTTCAGTATTTTGATGCTAAGTGAAGTCGGTTCTTTTTTGTTTAAAATTATTATCCATCTATATGCCTATCTATTTATCAATGTATGTATCCATTTATCCATCCTTCTATCTATCTTCTTCAGGGTTTACCTGATGAGCGATGACCTTCAAGCATCCACGAGTGAGTCCGCCCTCAGTGCTGTAGATAGGATACTCCAGTCGGAGTTTGACTGATGGAGGGCGGTTCTCGGCCAAAGCTTTGAAGTATTCAAAGGACCAGCGGAGCAGATCGTATGGCTGGGTCTTGATTGCCGCTAAAGGAAGATTGAGAAGTTTCTTTAGCAACTTTAACAACAGAGTGCAATGTTTGTTTTGCTACGTGACATGTACAGAAGGCCGCAGGCGCGGATACGGCGCGGGCACTGAAACGCAAACCTCGTATACTACGGGGACCATGGGTGCGGACCGCGAGATTTTTTGTGAAGCAAATTCTGGATCTGCGCCTGGAAGACCGTGACATGTCAAGCAAGCCAATACCTATTTATATAACCTTTCGTGAAAAATTGTGATGATTGGTGAAATTTTATCAACCTACAACAGGTTGATAAAATTTGACAAATTCAGAAGTAGTCTGAGGATCGGTACGAATTTTAAATCGTCAACTGCATTGCACTGTTTTAAGGTTTCTTTTATTTATCGTATGGTGGCATGTCACTGGATATAGATAGGCATTTGTTCGCTGAGGTAGTAGTAGAGGGAAAGCAGTTGATGAAGAAAATGCTGCGAGGTCCAAATGGGATAGTGCTGCTGCCAAGTTTGCTACTTTATTAGCACCACCCAGGGATCACGTGTAAGGTTGTCTTAGGTGTTTCCTACGGACGCAGAGTAACATTGATCCCTAAGTTTTAAGGTAATTGTGTATTAACCTGTTTAATCATATTTGAGTGATGGATTAACACACATTACTCGTAAAGTTGTACCAACGCAAAAGATATATAGCAAATGGATCAGTTTCTTACCTTTACAAAATCTCTTCAAGATGTAGGGGAATTTAGGGGGAATCACTATCTGCTGGGAGCAGTACATCTGCTCCACTAGCTCAGGCATTTTGAGCTGTAGTTAGACCTACAAATAAGTCGTTCAATACATTATAGAGTCTGTTTCTATCCAGTGTGTTAACACCGCAAGTGAGACCTTTGAGTTTATTTGATTTGATTTTTTTAAAGTATTTTTAAAGGTGGGTACGGACTTGAGGCACGCACGGCTCGCCTGTTTGCTCAAATTGGTACGTGCCTCACGCGTCGTGCGCGAGCAGCGAGGCGCGTACGAATTTGAGGAAACAGGCGAGGCGTGCGTGCCTCAACCCGAGGCTGCCTCAAATCCATACCCACCTTCACATACTTTAACCTTTATTTTATGCAACAAACATGATTCTAGCTAGACCTCTATCTGTATAAGAAATAATAGTAGGTACCTACCTACTAGGTACAGAAGTATCACTTTGTTTAATAGAATAAACCACTTAGCGGCAATAGCGGCCTGTAAAAGTAAACTATGTAGCCTAGTATCTAACAGTGGCAACGCCTCCAAACTCGATTCCTGTCAGCTTGCCTAATGTTCAGTCAATTGAGTACTTTTACTATAGCTCATGAAAGAGGGTATCCAAATTAGCCGGCTTCCCTACAAATATATTTGACATGCCACCATTGGTATATAAGTACTTATATCTTATCTATAGGATGTTACAAAATTACTTGTGATCCGGTTCAGGGCATAATTGGTATCGTATATATGACAGAAAAAATAGGAGAAAAACTTTTTGGACGAAAAGAGATTTTTTTGTATGGGACCCGCCGTCCCAGCCGGTCAACCCTCCATACAAAACCCTTTAGTTTTCGCGTGAAAATTTTAGTCAATGTCATCTCACAACAATATTTCCGATTATTTAGCTGTATTTACGACAGTATTTCAATCGTATATAGTTATTATTTAAGTAATAATCGTTTACACGGTGAATCTGAGTAACCCGACAGATTTTAACCATAAATTCCTGATCATAATTGGAGACTAAAATGTCGTATAAACTTTTTTGGAATTGGCCTAGTTTCAGAGTTACTACCAATTAAATAAAAAAAACATTTTTTATTGTGACTCAATGCAAAACGCTTCTTTATCACCCTTTATGGGGTCTAGTCTAGACATTCTTATTGACAGATATCAAAGTGCCAAAGAATACTTTACGTAAACTATTTTTTACGACAAAAATGTACTAATTTATTTTAATCCACGGTTTTACCAATAACATTTATGTTTTTATGTTCAAAAGCATTAGAAATATCGAAAAAAAGCAAAATTAAATTATTATTTTTTGGTGAAATTGACTTAAATTCATATAACATTTATTACTCCTTATGACTAAACATCGGTATCAACGTTCAAATTTCGTGGCACTTGGTAAGGGTCGCAAAAAAAGAAATACATAGGTATCATTGTTTTATTTATTAGTAATAAATAACATTTAATTTATTTTTATTCTTAATCGTACTTTGGTAAACTGTACATATATTTAAAGAGGTTTATATTCTTAATACGTCATAGAACCTCAATACTCATTTCATTATCCATTTGTAAAAAAAATTCTAAATGCCAAATAGGCAACAAATGTCAATTTAATTGTCATGCAAAATAATATGTGGTAAAATCTTCAACGATAATAGTTCTTAAAAACACTTACAACTACAATTTAGCATTGATAAATCTTTACCCAACTCCCTATCAGACTTGAGAAAATGGATTTGACGCAGTATACTGATTTTATATTCACTAACGAAGGTGCTTGCTGTACTATTTGCGAAATGAATATAAAAAAGAAAAGGTACAATATAGAGAAACATTTGAAATCAAAATCTCATCAAGATAAATTATCTGATTCACGCTGCCATTTACAGGATATAATACGAGATAATGCTGATTTCGAAATTAAAGACGATATCGTATATTGCAAATTGTGTAATTCGAAATTATTTCCCTCTAAATCTAGTATCGACCGCCATTTAAAAACAGACTTACACAACAAAATTCATAAAAATAATGCACAAGAAAAATTTAATAAAGATTTAACAGAGTTTATGATTTGTTCGAATATACCGTGGTCAAAATTAGACAATCCTAAATTTAGAAATTTTGTAGAAAACCTTTTAAATCATAAATATGGAAACGATATTACTGTGCCGAGTGAAACAAAAATACGAGTAAAATGCTTACCTGAATTGTATGAAAAGAAAAAAAATGAATTGAAAGAGAAATTACAAAATAAAATGATTTACCTCAGTGTTGATGAAACATCAGATTCCGTGGGAAAAAAAGTGGCAAATATTTTGATCGGAGCTCTAGATGGAACTAGTACCCAGCCACATTTATTTGCTTCTAAGGTATTGGAGGCGACTAACCATTCGACAATAACCAAACTCGTTGAGGAAACCCTTGAAGATCTTTGGGGCGATGAATACAAAAAAAACATGGATAAATTATTATTTTTTATAACGGATGCCGGTTCCTACATGGTAAAAGCAGCTAAAAACCTTGTTCAGAAATATAAAAATATGACTCATGTAACATGCATAGCACATGGATGTAATCGAGTCGCAGAGATAATTAGAAGTCTTTACCCGACCATAAACAGTTTGATTGACTGTATCAAAAAAATATTTCGTAACGCTCCTTCAAGGACAAATTTATTTCATCAAATGTGTGTAAATATTCCTCTACCACCCCGACCCGTGATAACAAGATGGGGAACATGGTTAAATGCTGCCTCATATTATCACATGCATTATGATAAAATCAAATCTGTCATCGATGCCTTAAATCCGCGTGAAGCGAGTGCAATTTCTAAAGCAAAAAAAATTTTCCGTAACCGGAATTTAAAAACTGAGTTACTATTCGTCGATACACACTTTAGTATAATTGCTAAGTCAATAAAATTATTGGAGGATCCAAAACTGAGTCTAGCAGAATCATTAAACATTGTTCATGGTTTGCAAAAAAAAATATCAACGTTAAGGTTACATCAAAATGCCAGAAAAGTTTATTTTAAATTAAAAAGTGTATTAAAGAAAAATCCTGGTTATAAGACTGTACAAATAATTAACCAACTATCTAAAAACAACGAGGCTGAAATACCAGAAAGTGTAAATAAAAACTGTGTGCAAAATTTTCAATGCTTGACATACCTTCCTATTACCTCAGTCAGCGTGGAAAGATCTTTTAGTCATTTAAAATGGATATATTCTTACAGACGTCAAAGATTGACAGCAAAATCTATGGAACAAATTTTAGTGATCTATTCTAACTCGTAAAATATTGTATGCCACACCTGGACATAAAGTGGCTTTTTCCGCACGCTACGCGTACGGATAGAGCCGCTTTCTGGCCAAATGTGCACATATTTTTCCAACACGGGAGGTAATAAAGAAAGCCCTCGATCGCATAATTACGTCCCTCGCTTGCAGCTTGGGCCGCAACAATTGCGATTGCGCGGCCTTTCTTTGTTTTACCACCCTAATTAGGAAATGTACTATTTAGGGGCTTTTTTATTTACATATACAAAATAAAGGTTAAAAATACTAAGTGATTTGTTTGTATTTATTTTTCTGCCAACCGTACATTGCCACGAAATTTGAACGTTGATACCGATGTTTACTTATGACCTCAGGAATTTATGGTTAAAATCTGTCGGGTTACTCAGATTCACCGTGTATAATTATTATAATATTGAATAACATTCAAAATGCAGTCACTTCTCGCAGAATACCCTGAACTCTAAAAAAATATAGATTGAAAATTGTTAAATTATAACAATGAAAAACGTTTTTTGAAATTAGTCATGTTTTACAAAATAAGCATGTTTAATTAAAGTCTCAGACTCTCATTATGGTACAGGAAAAATATCGACATACGGCTAGTAGGTATTTCAAAATAATTTTTACCCATCCCTAAGAATATCAAGCTACCAAATTGCATCTCCTATAACGGGCATTGATTTATTATGTATTCTACTAGATGTGACATCTAGAACAAATTTTGTGCGCCATGTTTGGCGGTTGACAGCTATGACAGAATCAAAGAGTAGTATAGAGTTGTAGTGATTTTCACTACAACTTTTGGGACAAAGAATTTCTTAGGGATGTCATCTCCGTTACTCAATGATAACGGGGTCTATTTATCATCGCTTAGTACAAGTACAAGCTTTTAAACTTATATAGTTTGAGACTAGGTGGTCTGTGTAAAGTTGTCTCCCAATACTTACGAGTATTATCTAATTTATTTTGCAGCGAAGCGAAACAAACGTACTTGTTTGAATTGATATGCAAAACTGTACACTTTTCCACTAAACCACAGATTTTATAACGCACATTTTAGTAAATTTATAATTTTATCCGTAACACGACTAGGATCCGTCTGTTTTGACAACCCGGTCGTCATGGATACCGCTGTCAATAACTTTCAGGGTTTCGAGTATGGATGGTAGAAGGTAAGGATAGCAATCTCTATGTTACAAAAGTGTCCGTCAAAAGGCGCTAAACTGATGGCGCCACAAATAGCATGAGCATACGTTTCTAGCCCGGTCAGTAGTGACCCTGCCTACGAAGCAGAGAGTCCCTGGTTTGAAACCCGGTAAGGGCATTATTTTTTTATATTTTTTTACGGATATTTGTTATTATGTATATTATGATTTTTGAGATTAAGAAAATACCATACATATTTATAAAATAATTATTTGCGGAGAAGAAAAATACTCTGAATATTAATTTTATTTAGAACGTCATATATCGATAATTTCAAATTTATAAAATATCATAAGTAAGCGTATTTAATGCAGTTCTTAAATAATTACATATTTAGACACTTACAATATAAAGTTCATTTCATACGCTCAACTATACCCTAGCGCCACACGGAGAGATTTGGAACTATTGTTTACGCTTACAGCTGGACACATTTTCCCCTATATAAGATGGTGGTCCTTTACTTTATGGTTCATGGTTTCGAGGTTGTCAAAATAGTCACGTGACTAACTACGTAAGTAAGAGGTTTTATGTTATTTAAGTAAAATGGCAAGGACCATACAGAACCAAGACTACATGTCTACGAAATCACGTTTCTCCAAAATTCAGGTTCATACTCTGTTTTCAGTATCAGATGTCGCAGCGCCATCTCTCGACGGAAGTTTAGTTATTTTGACAGCGTTAACTAGGCGAACAAAATGTACGGTTTAAGAGGAATTTCCTCCCACGAATACGCGACACGAACTGTGGCATGAACTCCCTGCCGAGGTTTTCCCAGCGGGCTACAGTACTTCAAAAAACGAGTGTATAGGTTCTTAAAGGGTAAGCAACGCACTTGTGAATCCTCTGGGGTTGCAGGCGTCCATACGGTCCTACGGTAACTACGGTAACTGCTTATCATTAGTATATGCTTATTTTCCACCGTCGTGTTATAAAAGAAAAATGTATGGAACAGAATTTTATGATGATAGTTTTTTGTTTTTTGATCATTAAAGTTGCCCAGTGTGTAACATGGATAGCTCATTGTGCAGTAATCTAACGAACAAGTGTGCAGTCAATGAAGAACTAGTCTCAAAACGCGTCTAACCATCTCTTGATCATCGAATGTTGGTCCGTGGTTTGCCACCACGTGCTATTTGTAAAAAACAGCTATCACTTTCCAAAAACAAAAAGCAAAGTCTTACCGAATAACGTCAAGCTCTAAGAGCAAACTTTTAACAATGGTAAAGGCAACTGTCAACGTGACATCTCCAACATTGGTCCTTAGAAAAGCAAAATTTGTATGGTTCGAAGTAGTTATTATTTATTTTCGCGAAAATGACTTAATGTTTTGTATGGAATTGCTCCGAAATAGAAACCTACCGGTTTCTGAAATACTTTATAATTAAAATGCTGTAAATTAACGCCATAGGGAAGGTTTATGCTTAAGAAAAGCTTTTTGACTGCATACTAGTTGGACCATTCATCTTCTGCCTCTTTCTCTGATTATATGGAATCTGGAACAGCGCCCTCTACAAAAAGATTTCACCGGCCTTCCCCATTACCCGTACTTTGTCATGCTACTTGATACTGGCAAAATTGTCCTAACGGACAGATGCCAATAAGCAAAAAAAAATGAATGTATGGAATTGAGAGCTGCTGTGTTGGTGAGCGATAGATGGCGACTAGCGCCATACGTACTAACGTTTGCCTGAAATACGGGATTTTGTAGACAGTCTTGTTATATGGTCATTGATCATGCCTAAGTCTAGAAATGGGAATCGATTTACCCTTATTTTCATTTTCATTTTCATTTTCATTTCAACGGCCTCCTAGCCCAGTTGGTACTGATAGTGACACTGCCTACGAAGCAGGAGGTCCCGGGTTCGAATCCTGGTAAGGGCATTTATTTGTGTGTTGATCACAGATATTTGTACCTGAGCTATGGATGTTTTCTATGTATTTAAGTATTTATCAATATCTATTTAGTTATTATATATATCGTCGTCTAGTACCCACAACACAAGCCTTATTGAGCTTACTGTGGGACTAGGTCGGTTTGTGTAAGATTGTCCTATAATATTTATTTAATATTCGCTGTGTGCATGATTGTGGCGCCATCTTTTGGGCCAGGGCTCAATCTTTTTTCTTTTTTTATGAATGACTTGTACTCCTTGCTTATATGCTATTTCACTATTTTGACAGTTGACCGAGTTGAGGTGACAATATGGTGACACATGTGATGTCCCTTTGCATTAATACTTTGCAGTTTCATTTCTTGTCACATTATAGTATTTGTGCACTGCGATCACCGATATATATAAAGAACGGGATACACAATCAGCTCAAAAAAATTGCCCCACAATAGTGCTGTAAGAACGACTCGTACACGTACAGCAGTTTATCTGACAGTCTTATTACGGTGTAACACTGGTTGGTTACAATGTGTTCTAAGTATTCTATTATGTATTCTAAGATTAGGCCATGATTAGGCGATCAGTACGTATGACAAATAATTTTATGTAAGTATTTTGATACAGTATTTTTTTTATACCACGACGGTGGCTAACAAGCATACAACCCGCCTGATGGTAAGCAGCTACCGTAGCCTATGGACGCCTGCAACTCCAGAGATGTCACATGCGCGTTGCCGCCCCTTTTCAAAAAGGAGGATCCACTGTGTTGACGGTTAAAGGAACAAGAGGGTCCCTCGTCGTCAACACACTGGGTCCTCTTTGAGCTCTTATATATTAGATAGATAGAAAGATAGATAAAAGATTTATTTGCAGATTGATTTGTATTTTGACTGTATGAATTCTAACCGTATGTATTTTTTTTTTTTTTTTTAATTTATTTAGAAAACAAACAGCCATATACAAAAACAGTCATTACGAAAATAGACACAAATTAGGCCTAAAGTTTCCTATATTACTACGTAAACATTTATAAATTTGTACAACTAATGTTACATATTTAATTGTGAACTACACGCCAATAAAATATCGAAACATAAAAAAAAGAGAACTGTTACTAACAATATAACATAATCGCTTACTTCTTATTATCAAAACAAAATTTGTCGAACCTTATTCTTGAAAACGGACATACTATGAGCGAAAATATCTATTTGATTAAGTGAAACATTATACATACTACAAGTGCGCCTAAAGAAATAATTTTTTGCATACTTTGATCCCCAAGATGAGATAGAAAAGGTAGGCTTAGAACGTGAGTGGAAACGAGAAATTTTGAACGAAATATTTTCTAATAAAACGTTAGAATCTATATGATTTCTAATAATTTTAAATAAAAACAAAACATCCAGATAGACTCTTCGATTTTCTAATGGAGGAAGACTATGTTTAGCTGCCGACGCGAGATAATCCTGGTTATGGACACCGGTTCTGTAATCCAAGGACTTACAGAGTATTTTCTGAATCCTTTCAAGTCGAGACTTATGAATACCATAGTGTGGACTCCAAACAACACTGCCGAACTCCAATATGCTCCGGACGAAAGAGTAGTACAACACTTTTAATGTTAATATATTTTTGAAAGGTTTGCTTAAGCGCAGAACCATACCTAACTTTTTATATGCTCTTGCCACAATATTATCTATATGTTCATTAAAGGAAAGCTTACTGTCCAGAGTGATACCTAAATCTCGAATTGACGACACACGTGAGACACTATTACCAGCTAATTTATAATCATAAGTAATAGTATTCAATTTACGGGAAAACGTGATAGTATAGCATTTATCAGCATTGAGAATTAAACGATTGCGCTGACAGTAGTCCTCAAACCGAGACAAATCTGATTGTAGCGCCACACAATCATCATAACTTTTAATAATTTTATAAATTTTAGTGTCATCTGCATAAAGAATATGAGAAGAAGACTGAAAGGAAGTATTAATATCATTCACATACAAGACAAATAGAAAAGGTCCTAGGTGCGAGCCCTGGGGTACCCCTGAGGGAATGGGTAAAAATTTAGATCTATAGCCCTTCAGTGCCACCGCCTGACTTCTATTACTGATGTAGGACTTTAACGATCTAAATAGGTCACCGTGTATACCGATCTCAAACAACTTCTGAAGTAAAATAGAATGATCTATTTTATCGAAGCACTTCGAGAAGTCGGTATACACGGCATCAACCTGAAAACCGTTATCTAAAGCATTAATAATATGGTCAGTATAAGTGATTAAGTTAGTGTCGACGCTTCTGCCTCGGAAAAAACCATGTTGGTGTACAGATATGTGGCGAGCGACAACAGCGGTCAATTCATTAGTAATAATTTTTTCGAAAATCTTGGCGAATATACAGAGTTTTGAAATCGGTCGATAAAGCTTTATGTCATGTTTATCGCCACCCTTATGCACAGGTGTAATGATAGCGCGCTTCCAGATGCTAGCCCAAGTAACACAGGAAGAATTATAACATATGAATAGTTAACTTATTTCGAACTTAAGGACCGTATAAAGTCTTATATACGTTCACCGAGCAACTTGTCGCATTATATGATGCTTTGAGCTGTATAACGGTTGTATAATGGCATATCTAAATGCTTTTGTAAAGCATTTAGCTTTAGTGCAGCTAACCACAACGCAACTGTACAGCTTTCAGCTGTTTAAAAGCACTTAAGTGCTTTAGGTTCTACAATAGCATTCTATAATGCTTTAAGCTGTATAACGGTCGTATAATGGCACATGTAAATGCTTATTAAAGCCTTTAGTTTTAGTGCAGCGAACCAAAATGCAATTGTACAGCTGAATGCTGTACAGTTGCATTTTGGTTTGCTACACTAATGCTTCGGTGTGGTTTAGTGCCTAAGGTTCTACAATAGCATAAATAAATGCTTAATGCTGTTTAGGAGCATGAATATTAGCCATTATAATGCCACGTAAATCCGGCATACAGCTTTCAGCTGTTTTTAGTGCTTTAGGTTCTACAATAGCATTATATGATGCTTTACGCTGTATAACGATTATATAATGGCATATGTAAATGCTTTTGTTTAGCCATTAGTTTTAGTGCAGCGAACCAAAATGCAACTGTACAGCATTCAGCTGTACAGTTGCGTTTTGGTTTGCTACACTAATGCTACGGTGTGGTTTAGTGCCTTAGGTTCTACAATAGCATAAATAAATGCTTAATGCTGTTTAAGAGCATGAATATTAGCCATTATAATACCACGTAAATTCGCTATACAGCTTTCAGCTATTTTTAATGCCTTAGGGTGTACAATAGCTTTTTTAAGTAGGTAATACATTCCTAACGCTGTATAATAGCTATAATATAAACCATTATAAAGCCAAGTATTTCACTATAAGGGGCTGTTCATAAATTACGTCATTTCAAATGGGGGGGAGGGTCTGGACATCGGATGATGGTAGCATGACGTAGGAGGGGGGGTCATTCCGAAGATCACATCATCTCTCGCATCTTTAAAAAGTGCTTCTATGTGTAAAAAAAGGAATGAAATTCGTGTTCCTTATAAACTTTTCTAAAAACTATTATCTACTAAATAGTTTTTTATTTTACAATTAAGCTAAAAACGCATTTTTTTAATGACGTCACTTTATTTGGCAGGGGAGGGTTGGATTATTTGGGGGGGTAAAATAAATAATAAATAAATATTATGGGACCTTACACAAATCAACCTAGTACCACAGTAAGCTCAATAAGGCTTGTGTTGTGGGTACTAGGCGACGATATATATAATAGATATATACATATAAATACTTAAATACATAGAAAACATCCATAACTCAGGAACAAATATCAGTGATAAACACACAAATAAATGCCCTGACCAGGATTCGAACCCGGGATCTCCTGATTCGTAGGCAGGGTCACTACCGACTAGGCTAGGGGGCCGTTAAAAAAAATCATCAAAAATTGATGACGTAATTCATGAACAGCCCCTATACAGATTTTAGTTGCTTTAGTGCCTTAGGGCCTACAATAGCAATTTTAAGTAGTATATAATGCTTAATGTTGTTTAATAGCATAATTATTCACGTGTAATGCTGTAGGCATTAATAAGCTTTTGTTAAGGGTCACTGAGTTGCTATTGGACTAAGAGCTAGCCACGTCAGATATGACACAATAATGAGAGCAACAAAACCCGTCCGGTTATATTGCTAGATCCTGGCATCTGGCAGCTTTTAATGGGTGGAGGTCACAGTGACAGACTAGCAAAATGTTTTAATTGGAAAATAGGTAAAAACTAGGTAAAAACTGCCGAAGTTGTCTCAGTTATAAGGGACAGGGCCTATATTTTAAGGGGCTCCCTGGCGCCAATGACCTTAGATCTGATTCTCTTAGTTTTCCAATGATTTATATAGCTTATCATATTATCCGTAACGGCTTTAAACAATATAGTATCCTATATTTACTTCAATATTCATTGTCTTCGAGATATTTGACATCAAAGTCGAACCGGTTTAGGCTAAAAAAGTGGTTTTATGGTCATAAATTTTGTGTTAATTAGTTAAGAATTAAAATCGCTCTACAGTTTTTACAGACATCAAAGAGGAACCCTAAAGTGTTTTTTTACACCATATCAAGCTCAAAGAGGACCCAGTGTGTTGACGATGAGGGACCTTCTTGTTCCTTTAGTCGTCAACACAGTGAATCCTCCTTTTTGTAAAGGGTCAGCAACGCGCATGTGACTCCTTTGAAGTTGCAGGCGTCCATAGGTTACGGTAGCTGCTTACCATCAGGCGGGCCGCATGCTTGTTTGCCAGCGTCGTGGTATAAAAAAATAATATATAACTCCGGCATGCCAAGGATGCACTTCAAGCGAACGGGCTCAAGATTCCACGGCTCGATCAGAAGGCTCGGATGAAGTTTCCTACAGTTGAGCGCCGGCCTGCCATCTTGCCTTTTGTCCGAGGAGTCACTGACAGGATTGGCAACATCTTGAAACGTGCTTCTATAAAAACTTACTTTAAGCCAATGAAGAATATGTCACAGTTCCTGAGGTCAGTGAAGTCGGCTACTCCTCTACAGAGTGCAGGGGTCTACAGGCTGGAATGTGAATGTGGTCTATCATATGTAGGCCAGACTAAGCGGAGCATTTCTACTCGGGTAAAGGAACATATAGCCGATGTGAAGCACCGTCGACCAAGGTCAGCAGTCTGTGAGCATGTCATGGATAGGCCCAACCACTCAGTTAAATTTGACAAACCGCAAGTCCTCGTCAAGGAGAAACGATACATTCCCCGGATGTTGCGAGAGGCAATCGAGATTAAAAAATATCCAAATTTCAACAGAGAGGATGGTTTTTCGGTACCACCAGCTTGGGATCCAGTTATTCATTTGGTTAAGGAGCAAGCTAGACATAGGACTGTGAGACCATAATGATGGACAGTGTGGACACTAATAATAATTTAATACTAATTTTAAAAATTTAAAAAATAAAAACAAAAATAATAATTAATAATAATAAAATAAATTGTTTAATAATTTGTTTTGTAATAATAAATAATTTGTTTTTATAAAGGCCCCTCTGGCATGTGCAAACACTAAATTTGTTTAATAGTTAATATGTGGGTAGGTTTGCATATTGTGATAGTTTTTGAACGGAGGTAATTGTACATTTTTTTCCTCAGTCGACCCGTTGACCACGAACGCTGTAAAGTGTTCGAAACGTCGGGATGTAATTTAAGCTCAATACACGCGATAAAATCCGTTTTTAATTGTTTTATTTCATAATATGTATTATTACGGAAAGAAAAACAGTAGGCGACAAACTATGAACTACATTATACATCGTTTGGCACTACTTTCCCCCAACATGAACTTTTGTATAATTTCTCTTATTATTGTATAGTATTTGTATAGTTTCTCATAATATTGCATCAAACCCAGATCTCTAGGACTTGTTTTCTTGAAATGGTTTTCTTTGACCTCCACCATTTTAAAGCTGCCAGATGTCCAGATCTAGAAATAAGCATAGTATACCAAACTGACTAGAGGGGTTTGGTTGCTCTCATTATTGAGTCATATCTGACGTGGCTAGCTCTCCGTATATATAGACCAACGCCATTTTGTAAATAATTTATAACCTAAAAATAAAATCATGCGAACCTATTTATACCAGGAAAATGCCTATATAATAATGAAATAACTTAATTTAAGACTGCTCAACTAACACTATTATGTTAATAATGCAAAACTCGTTCTATACGAGGATTACACAATTGTTTTGTTTATTTGACGCATATCTTTTTATAATATTTTATAGCAAAACCACAATAAATCAAAGGCGCGTGAAAATTTTCAATGAAACTTATATACACATTTACAGTAAACTACATTGCGCAGTGATATAATAACGTAAAAGAGTCAAAAACTTTTATACATTTTGTTACGCAAACAAATATGACGTGTCACTCATTCAGTTTTTTGTACCGTCTTCGTCCATTTTATATTGCGAAACAAAGTAGTTAAATCACAACGTTCATTGTATTATAACATTTGTTCCGTAGGCATTAGAGACATTTTTGCATTGACGTAAGGTTTATTTTACTACACTCTTATGCTAGTATAATGCTTTTGTATTGCGATTGGCAATTTAATCGAGAGTACTAATGGTTCTTTACTGCGATTAGCAGCTTTTTTGGCCGTATTTATGCTTCTTTAATGCGGTTGGCAACTTAATAGAGCGTACTAATGCATCTTTAATGCGGTTGGCAACTTAATAGAGCGTACTAATGCATCTTTAATGCGATTGGCACTTTCCATGACAACGATAATGCTAATAGCGCAGACATAATGCGCCTGTAATGCTATTAAATGACCTGTATAGGATCTCAAGCTGGGTAATTTGTGCCCATTTAAGACCTATATCAGAACTATAAACGTTTATAATGCTACTATAAAACGAACTCAAAATGCTAAAAGCATACAGATATGCTGTAAGACGGCCGTTATACTGCTTTGATGTGTTACTTGAAAGCCTTCACTCACAGATTTTCTGAAAAGCTTAGCCAAGGGAACCGTAAGCTCAGCGTAAAGTCTAGAAACTAACAATGGATGAATGTTGTCAAAACCAGCACCTTTATTAACGAATATAGATTTTAAATGCTTGTATACTACATCATCAGTAATATTAATACTAGAAATATCTACAAGGGAGGACGAAGACTGATGAGAAGAAAGTCGAGATTGATTACCATCCGAGACAAATACAGAGCTGAAATAGCTATTAAACAAATCGCAAATAACATTACCATCAGAAGAAGAATCATCGTCTAAATGCATGTTAGATGGAACCTCATTTGCAGAAAATTTAGATTTTATAAAGCTCCAGAAATACTTGGGAGAAGAAGTTATTTTCTTTTCACTGAGGGCAATATATTTAGTATAACATTCTTTACTGAGTTTCTTTTCTCTTTTTCTTAGTAATTTGAATTCGGCATAGTCAATCTGGTTATTATATTTTTTCCACTTGGTATGAGCATTCAATTTGTTTTTAATAATTTTAATTAAGGGTCTGTTATACCAAGGTGGATACCCAGAAGATGAACAAGTCTTACGCTTCGGAACGAAATCCTCAATTAGAGCATTTAAAATAGAATAAAAATGATTTGTAGCACTTTCCATATCCATATCATCGATGACGGACCAGTCAACATCGGAGAGACCCTGCCGAATATTGTCAAAATTGGCTGCATGATAAAGATATTTATAATGTATTGATGAATTTAAGGATTTCATTAACGACAAAGGAAAATAAATTACTAAGGATTTGTGATGTAAATCTTCTTGTGTAAGAGGAGCCGAACAAACTGATACTTCACAATTAACACTACTAATGACAAGGTCTAAGATACGATCATGAGCATTGACACACCCGTTATACTGCTGTAGTCCAGAGAGAGCGAGAAAGTCAGAAAGTGCAACGGCTAAGGGATTGTTATTATGATTAAGTGTCAGGGTTGAAAAGTTATCGCGGCTCCAAATTGCATGAGAAATATTAAAATCACCCAATAGCAGATAAGTATCGCTAGGGTGACGGCATATAAGGTCATTGACGTTATCAAAAAACAATTGCAACGAATCAGCATGATTACGATTGTGCGGGAAATAAGCACAAGCTATGCGAAAAGAGCTTGCTCGCTCCGGCACGGCATCGGTAGGCGACGAACCCGCTGCAGCGAGCGGCAGAGACAGCCATACCTCCTCGGAATGTGTAGTACTACAGAAATCGTCAGTACGGCGTGCGCGCAAGCCGCGCCGCACCGCCACCAGCACGCCGCCACCGCGCGCCGCCATCGTCGCCGGTCGATCCCGTCGATAAACGACATAATTATGATAGAAAAATTCTGCGTCGCTAAAGTCCTCCGTGAGCCAGGTTTCGGTTAAGCATATAATATCGTAATTAGACAAAAGTACATTATCTAGAAAAGAGTGAGATTTAGTTCTGAGTCCTCTCACGTTCTGATAATAAATGTTTAAGTTATTAATGCTAAACACTGTAAAGTAAGATATGGGGTTATAGCGCGGCTCAAGTATGTCCAGAATTCATTAGAAAAATTATGATTTAAAAGGTACCTAAGAACATTTAATAACAACAGTAAATTGCATTTGTACAAGTAGAAGCATAACAACAATACATAACATACGCGATAATACGAGATAAGCTTGGAATAAAAGAGAGAAAAATATATATAACATTTAACTTCAAAAATACTCCGACGGGCATAAGAATAGTACATAGCGTGGCACAAATTAGTTAAGAATAAAAGTCACTTAAGTTTTAACAAATCGGATTCCGTGACAATGCGTATAACCCTCGAGGCGTCATTTTTACGCAAAAATATCTTGCCTTCTTTCACCCACACATAAGCATAGTTCAACTCAGCTTTTACTTGGCGTGCGCGCTTTAACAACTTGTTTGCGGGCGTAAGGTGCTCGTTCAAGTAAACGTTAGACGACGGACCGTCTAAGCCAGCGTCGGCCGTGGTGAGGCCACGGCGCGCGCGGGCCGCCGCCAGCAGCTCGTCCCTGCGCGCGCGCCGGGTGAAGCGGACGATAATCGAAGGGGGCCGAAGATTTTGTTGTTTCGCTTCCGTAGAAAACACTCTAATCCGATGTATACAATCAATTTCCGATTGGTCAAGGACAAAGCCAACCTTGATACATATGTTGCTAAGTATAGAATTCAAATTCTCTCCCGACCGAAGCGGAACGCCGATGATCTCCACATTATTTTGCCTTCCAAACTGGTCACGATCATTATTTTCTTTCTTGAGGCAAGTGACGAGGTCCTGTAACTCTTTCATTTTCGGCGGCAGTGGCGCAAAGGTCTCCAATTTATCTTCTGTACTCGAAATTCTGTTCTCCATACCATCTAGGCGTGATTCCAAGATGCTCCACTTTTGACTCAAATCAGTAACTTGCTGCTGAACGTTATCAATTTTTTCCTCAATTGAAGTTCTGAATATTTTAACTTCAGCAAGCAGGTCCGTTAAAGTGGTCTCCTGTGAAGTTTGGGGCGTTTGCTGGTTCGCTCGGCACACGGGGCAACGCCAGGATGCTTTTTTCTCATTAGTCATCCGCCTGACAGTGGTTTCCGCTAATCCAGCACATACAAAATGTAAATACTTTTTACATGCACTGCATAAAACTCCATCATTAACAGGTTCGGTACATTTGGCACACTCCATTATAAATTTAGGGTAGGTAAAATACAGGTAAGAGGCAAAAAGATGCGAGGAATTGTAAACAAACTTATCAAAAACCACGCGTGCGAGACACCGACCGCCGGGTTAAGGTCCGTAAGCGAGAGCTATAAATCACTGGTTTCAAGTATATTACGTCTGAGAACACAACTAATCACAATGGTGGCATGGGCGGAACTGTGAACTGTATTTTTACTTTATACATTTTGATATGTACCCGTCTAAGAACCTTCCCTAGAAATCGTACTTTCATATGAAAACCGCATTCAAATCCGTTCATCCGTTAAAGAGCAATGCAACAGTGCCACGAACCGACCCATGTAAATAAGGAGATTATGTAGATACTTCTAAATTCTCCTTCAACTGCTAAAAGGTTGACTGGAAGAGATCCCCTAAAGGATAAGTTCGCATTTGTAGAAATATTATGTATTCATTCTGTTGTATTTTTCTTTGTTGTACAATAAATATACTACTACTACGACAACTACTAGTACAGTCGAGGTCAAAGATATGTTTACACTTTTGCACCCTATTACAAAGGATATATACACGGTGCCCATGAGCATTGCGAGAGATTTTAACCACGCATTTCTAAGGTCAAAAGAATGAAAAAACATTATATGACTTTTGTTGTAAAACGCCAAAAAATTTTTTTTTTTTTTTTTTTTCTGTTTTTTGGAATGCTGTTCTACATAAAAAGTAAATGTCATTAGAAAAAAGTAACGGAAAAAGTAAATTGCTACATTTTTTCTCGTAAAAACTAGTCCATGAAAAGTGTTTCTTAGGTCTTTGATATCAGTCAATAAGAGATGTCTAGACTATGCCCCATACCGGTGAGATCGCCATCAAAAAATCATTTTACACTGAGAAACAATTCAAAATGCAATTTTTTGTAAGTAGTATTTACTCTGAAACTATGGCGAATTTCGGAAAAGTTTAAAGGACATTTTGTTCTCTAAATATGATCATGAATACACTGTTAAAGTCTCTCGCAATGCTCACGGGCACCGTGTATAAGGTGCAAAAGTGTAAACATATCTTTGACCTCGACTGTACTACTACTACTAATACTACTACTACTACTACTACTAATACTACTACTACTACTACTACTACTACTACTACTACTACTACTACTACTACTACTACTAATACTACTACTACTACTACTACTAATACTACTACTACTACTACTACTACTACTAGGTACTACTACTTCTATTGGAAGCCCCAAATAGGGAAAAACAGCATTAGGGACCAAAGAGATGGTGGATCTAGCAATAAGGATAGTATATCAAACTAACTAGACGGGTTTCGTTGCTCTCAATATTGTGTCATATCTGACGTAGCTAACTCTTAGTATATAATACACTTTTGCGCTCACTGTCCCCGTTCGCATTGGTCTAAGTCCGCCATATATTTGCACCGGACATACATAACAAAATCCAGATTTTCAAGTTACTAATACCGGTTTCAATGCATGCTCTTAGCAAACATTTTTTGACACAAAAATGTCGATGTGACGTAAACACAGGTACTGTATTACATGAAAATATATCGTAAATATGTTTCCAAATCAAATCGTAGTAGAAATAATCAATCTATTCAAGAATCGACATGGTTAGATACACTTTGTGAACAATTTAATTAACTTTTTATTGATGTAGTTTATTATACAGCGCCATCTAGCGGGGAGTGGCGGAAGTTTATTTAATAATATATTTTTGTCACTTTTATTACTACAACAGTGTTGATTCATCTAAATAAATATTTTTAAAGTCAAACTCAAACTTGTCTGAAAATCAATTGTTAATTACAAAATACCAATTTTCTTTTAAAATATTGAAATTCACATTAATACTGACTCTACATCACTGACTTAATAGTCAATGTTAAGATATTTTTGAATGAGTTATAACTTTGCATTTTTTACAACCGAGTGCCCACTTATAAAACTAAATCTATGGATAAATACAAATATATTTTTTTATTATAAATACCTAGCATATTCAGTTAATTAGCAAAACTGCTGATGGGAATCTATAGTTTTCATGTGTAATTTTATCCTTGTAGTTTCGTTCATAATATAATATCTCTACGCCCAATTATGTTCCTTATTAGATTATTTGTAATGAACTCAAAATCTCTAAAACTGCAAACGGACTTGCACGTCACGTAGAGTTAGTAAACAGTTAGTAACGTACATTTATAACTACGCCTACATGTCTTCCATTTAAATAATAATATTCAATACGTTAAGCAATACATTCAGATGATTATCTGCAAGTAATAACGGTATTTACTGTACTGTAAATAAAACAATGTTAGAAATGGGCTCTACATTGTTAAATTGATTTCAGCGCCACCTAGTGGCGAGCGGCGGAACTCCGTAGCAACTGTCACGTGGTGCGCCTACGCAAAGCAATGTAAACCTGTTTGGATCAGTGACTGTCCGGCTGTTTTTATGTGGAGTAGTGCTAGGAAATATAGTTCTCATTCCAAATTCTAACTATTTTCCTATTAGATTCTATTTTAAAGTGCATTATTGTGGTTCGAAGTGAAGTGCTGTTGATAACATAAGTGTAATTGGATATGTAATAACATGATGGTTTGATAAATCAGTGTCACCGTGTTTTAAGAGACATGAATACAATATAGGAAAGAGATGGGGGGATTGAACACTTCTAAAGTGAAAAAGGACTTTTTACAATGGATTTGATGACGGATCTGTCTACGATATGTAAGTATATATCTATGACTGTGTCTGGGACATGTATTATCTCGGATTATCTTGCTAACATGTTGTTTCCGGTGTCAATAACAACAACAAACGTGTTTCTAGATCCTATTTGTGTAATCTTGTTCTGTTTCCTGTTAATGTCACTATTTTGTTGTTGACAACAGGATTTTGATGTTGAGCAACAATTTAAAGATGGCTCTAAAGAACTATTCATTTGATATAATAAAAAAAACAAAACAAATCGTCAGGGGAAACTGCCAGGAATATATAGGTCTTTTCCTAACAGTGGGAAAGGATAGATACTCGATACTGTCATAATACTAGTATTTTATTTGGAAATCTTATTTAAACCAATGCACAGACAAATACAATCTATTTCTTGCTTAAGATCTGTTTTGGTCCTTCTAATCGGATATTTAGGGCACTATTGTTTTGGCTATTCTATATCGTAGTCTTATAATTTTTTGATATTTCATTACAAACAAGAAAAACGGTATTTGTCTATAGTCAGACCATTCTAACCTGCACTGACTTTCCAAGAGACAATGTGTGGCCAGTCAGCATTATACGTCAAATTTATAGGTAGGTTTGAAGTAATTTAAAGTTTCCAAGACCTAATAAAGTAAAAAATACTCAAATCACTTTAGCGCCTATGATATTTGTAGAGTTCCCTCGGTTTCTCCAGGATGCCATCATCAGCTTCTGACCTGATGACAATGGGACCAACTGTTAAGTATATAATTTCAATCAAAAAAATTCAAATCGGTCTAGCCGTCTTTTAATAATCGGTAAACATACTTTTAAAAAAGGCAGACAGACGCACAGAGAGACGAACGCACGAACAAAGTAATCCTATAAGGGTTCCGTTTTTTTCCTTTTGAGGTACGTAACCCTAAAAATAGGAAAAAACAAAGATCCAGACTAATTGATAACCTCCTCCTACCACATAACTTCCAATGAAGAATATGTTTTTCATTAAATTATCTACAATAGTTGTCTTTAAAGTATGTTACTCAGTAAAGTACTTATAGTTTTCAATTTATGTGTCGCGCAAATTAATACGAGCAATGTTACACCGTCATACAAAATAGTATGGGCGACTAGGAAAAAGGCATTAAATGTTAAAATATTGGCTATGGACGGGCTATGCCCATAAAAGAGCACCAAAAGTTGGACATTAGCCATTAACTTTACTTCTAAACCAATTTTGGATTGTCCAGTGTCTCCTACGCCGGTCATACGGTTCGTACAGTGTTATATGGCAGAAAACACATCTTACCACAATTTTCGCGACTCATAATTAGAAAACTATAAGGCCTAGTAATATACTTTTTTAACAATTATTGTAGAGAATTTTATGGAGAATGTTTTGTTAAACGGAAGTTTTGTTGTAAGTTCTACCGTTTTCATAAAAAGTGTAAAAAAAACTGCAAATCGGGACACAAAAGTGGGGGAGCGGGGAGAAACAATCACTTGACGACCTGTTTCCACTTCTATTTTTTTCGTACCTATATAAGCTTCGTGCATGTAAAGTTTCGTACTATCTTCCAAATGGGACCAGATTTTGTAAACTTGTTAGGGGCAAGAGCGGTACTATAAGGATGTCTAAACTAGGCCCCATATTGGTGACATCGCCATGAAAAATGTGTTTTACACCGAGTTACAAGAAATAAATGGTTTATTTTATAAATAAATAACAAAATGAAAAGCTTATTTATTCCAAATCCAAATTAAGAAAACAAATAAAGAAAAATAAATTTTACTAAGTAGGTTTGGACCCTCTTGGGTAGAGGCCTCCTCCAAATCATGCCATTTCACTCTGTCCGGTAGCGTATTCTAAATAATTTTAAAATACGTTAACAATATAGGTATATTCAAAACACAACTATCTCAAAACAAAACATTCAAAACACAATCTATCTCAAGCATAACTTCAACACACAACAAATAATCAACCAATATTGAAGTTGTATTGGACTTCAATCGGAATAATGTTCAAGCAAATTCTGATTCAGACGTTCAGGCGCTAACTGTATTGTGTAGTTAATGCATTGGAGTTGTATTGAAGTTGGATCGTATTTAAACGTGTTTTAAAGTTAGAATACTGCCTCCAAGCTATTTCCGGGCAGCTTTTAAGTTGTTTGGCGATGTTTTATTTTAATTTGGTACTTACAAAAGTTAATACGACATTTTAGTTTCTAAATATGATCACTGTTCATATCTTCTGGGTTCCTCGTACATACCAATATCATTTACTTCACATTTATTTATTTATCGTATGGCTACATATCACTGGATGTAGATAGGCATTTCTTCCCTGGGATAGTAGTAGCGAGAAAGCAGATGATAAAGAAAATCCAGTGAGTGCTGCGAGGTCCAGATGGGACAATGCAGCTGCCAAATTTGTTACTCTTTTAGCACCACCCAGGGATCACGTGTAGGGTTGTATAAGGTATTTCCTACGGACGCAGAGTAACATTGATCCCCATTGCCTAAGTATCACATGACCTAAAGTAAATGCTTTTTCCTTTCTCGGTCACAGAAATGCGTGGTTAAAATCTTTCGGGTTCGTCATTGTATAATAAGAAGCTATTGTTTCAAAATGTATTCTCAGGCCATTAACAAATGTTGTATATATTAAACAAAACTGTATTTATAAAATAATTACAAGATAAGAGTATGTTACCATAAGTCGAAATTATAAACCAACATTCTCTTTTATTTAATTGATTTATACAAAGTGTAACAAAAATGTTAGTTATCCGTTTAAGGGGGTGATTGGGCGTAATTAAAAAATATGGTCGTACGTTTTTTTGCGTCAAAATTATTTTTTCTCCTGCTTCTTCTAATTAACAATACGATTACAATTATGCCCTTAAACGGATCACGAGTATTTTTGTTACACCCTGTATACAGTCAGTAGCAGAAGTAACGAAGGCAAGGTGTTTAAAATGATCTTGACACGACTTTATTGTTAAGAGATCAAGAGAACACTCTCTTAACTCTCGTTAACTGTTAACGCCATTTTTCGATAAGGTCAATGTTGGGAAGACCGTCACAGAGGCAAGACCGTCTTTTTAGACTGAAGTTCTTAGTCATTGTACTCTTTTCAAAGTGACGTGGTCAATTAGAAGCAGTATCAGGTATTACTCATTGCACAATTTCTCAAGACTTGAACTTGTTCAAGGGTCTTCTTGCATCCTTGCATAGCAGATTTTAGCAGTATTCGGTACCTACTGATGTACAGATGTTAGGATGGTGTTGTGTATTTTATAAGATCAGTCAAAGAAAAGAGAAGTTTGTTGAGAACCATAGATAACAGGAGAGGGAAGATGCTTGGACACCTGCTACGACACGACGAGTTTATAAGAAACATCATAGAAGGTAGAATAGAAACTAAGTTAGGAAAGCCAAGGGGAGCATACATGGATCAAGTAAAGGAAACAATAAACGTCGTGTGTGTCGTATCAGGCTTTAAAAGAGAAGGCGAATGACAGACAGGCATGGAAATTGCACAAACCGACAAGAGCCTAGCTCTTAAATATAAGATGATGACAGATGTTACTCGTTGCACAATTTCTCGCCATTCTGACCGTTTGTAGGTCATTCTAACAAACTTGTTCAAGGGTCCTTGTATTTTACGCGGTCTGGCTCCGTTTGCTCCGATTTTGACCGACCACATAGACCGTCTACACGGACCATAACTATTGTAATTGGATACAACAAACGCAACTCATAAACAGTCGGCAAGGTACCGTAAAATAAGTATGGTCCAAAAGCTGCCAACTAAATATCGACTAAAACTAATCCTAATATCTTTGTTTATGTGTGACCTTTGTTGAAATGACACGGTTCTACGACAAAATATGTTTATAACTGAATGAAGAAACTAAACAAAAGAAGATAGGTATTGAACCCTTGGCCCATAGTTGCAGGACTGAACTATAACTGGGTCGTTTTACTGAAGTGCTTTTTCTGCTGTGTCTACCTTGAACCATCTCCAAGCGGCGTAATTATACAAACATGTTACAGAATGAGTAGACTGTCTTTCCTATATGCCGGTCTTACCCACATTGACCTCACTTAGTGACTACGGAACCCTAAAAAAATTTGTACAAAATATGTGTAGATACATTCATGTAATAAATCTGAATGGAAAGAACAAGTTATGATTATTTTATGTAAATATGCAATAACATTCCTTTTATAGCAATAATACTATTTTATAGCATTGACTTACATTTTTACTGCATTTTTGTGTAAAACATAACCGTTTACGTAATATTACATTCCATATTTGAAATATCAATTTATACGATTGTTACGGGCTGGTTATCAAAATTATCTTCATTTATTGTCATCAAATGAAGGGACCGGAATCGGTTACCAATATACGGGTTTTAATCGGGTATTTCATCGGGTTATCGTTTACTTACCTAATGGTAAGCGTTTACCGAAATCAAAAAGCCCTAAGGTTTCCCTATTAAGTGTTTTTAGAATGCAATCAAGCTATTTTCATCTCTATTGCTAAACAGTCGACCGCAAAACCACATTGAATATGGTTAACCTTGTTCAAACGGTTACCATAACAATAAGCTAACCCTAAAAAGCTAAATAATAATAATCATCTTTATTGACTTATAAACCTAACACAGACATATTTTAACATAAGATATGTTAATTTATACAACATTACGTTAGGTTTGTAACACTATAAGTGCTGGGATTGAGCCTCTGCCTCCCGAACTAGGACAAAGCCTGTGACTCAGCCTGACTAAATAATTATAGGGTAACCATTTAATAGGGTTACAATTTTGAAAATATTAATCAAATATAGGGTTTTTCTGGCTGCTGTCAAAATTACATCTACACAATGTGATTCTGTCAATCAATGTTATTAAAACGATTGGCGTATCGTTAAGCACTCTTTTTGACATTTATTTGATAGATATCGAATGGATAACAAAAAGGGAATCTGAATAAGGGGCTCATCTATTAATTACTTAGGGGGGGGGGGGGGCAACAAAATGAGACAAGTTGTGATAATAGGTGGGGGATAGGTCCAAAGGCGCAAAAAAAAAAAAAAAAGTGGCAAAAATTGTCTTAGTTAATAAATGAATGATGCCAAACATTGTGACGTGACCTGTACAAAAAATGTGTAGGAATTAAAAAATAAGCTTTTTTTATTTCCATTTTAAAGTTTAGATTTTTTTAAATTGAAGTCACATTAGAGACCAGGGTAGTACGCGGAGGGTGGAACCTACTCGTATTTTCGGTAAAAACAAAAAAAAATCGGCAACCTAAGGTAAACGTCTTAGTGCACGTCACTACCCCATTAAATGTCATGTTTAAAATGAAGTCATTCTCAATAAGTGACACGATGTCAACTATTGGGCAATGTGCCGAACACTAGACATATGAAAGTTTGTGCAATCGAATATCCCCTTTAGTCACAATGGGATCAATTGGATAATCTAAGATCGGAACGATGTCAAGGAAATGTACAGAACATAATGCATACTATTGTGAACCAATAGAGAGCGACTATTTGGGTTCCGTAGGACAGTGATAAAACCTTTTATCACACTGGTGCCGCACCGGTGACGGTGTGCAAGCGTGACAGCGCTATACACATGCAGAGTGCAGCGCTATACAGATGCAGAGAACCGCCTTTTAGAGTGGATCGACCGGAGCGACCAGCGGAGCGTTCGGCGCGATGGTCAACCTACTAATAATCCGAAAGTGACTGTCTGTCTGTTAACCTCTTCAAGTTTAAACCACTAAACTGATTTAGAAGAAATTAGGTAGTCGATCAGCTTCAAAATTTAGAGTATTTATTTCGTTTTAATTTAATTACATTACATAAACTTTACTTATAATTTATAAGTATATCTTAGTTTCAAACTGTTGTGTATTAGTTGTTTTCTGCACGTATCCATACATATAGTCTGGCTGGCCAAAAAGTGCTGTAACGGTGAAAATAATAACCTATAGTCATCCCTTTTTAGTAGCGAGGGTACTAGCGTAAGAAAGAAACAGTATGATTCTCTCTGTCTGTGCTTGAAATAAAACACTCCCTGGCCAAACTGTATGCGTTATACATAAGTATGTATTATTAGTGAGATGAACGGAACCTCACACAGGTAACTCAAACAGGTAATCTCACACTTAAAAAATCTCATTTCTTCACGCGATCTTACCACATTTCGGTAATGTTACTGGTAATATTGGTAACAAACATGTAATATTACTAAACTAAACCTTACTGGTAGCGGTAATATTGAACGGAACCCAAAGGTAATCTCACACTTTACAACGCTCCTGTGACGCCGCGCGGGCGACGCCATTATCTACTTCACACGTCGGCGCGTCAGGATTGAGCGGTGAATGGTATGAACGAAGAGCGTATTCATTCATTCATTCGTTCGTTCTCATCTTAGACAAATGAGATAATACCTAGACACCAAGCCTTTTAACTTTAACATCTTTGGTTTCAAAACTATTAAATAATCATGAAAGTGAGGTTTTATGAGTACTTTTATCAAACGTTGAAAAAATCTCATTTCGTCACGCGATCTTACCACGTTTCAGAAATGTTACTGGTAAGATTGCTAACAAACTGGTAATATTACTAAACTAACCTTACTGGTAGCGGTAATATTACCACGGACCATCTCTAAATGGGATGAACGGAACCAAAAGGTAATCTCACACTTGTCAACGCTCCTGTGACGCCGCACGGGCGACGCCATTATCTACTTCACACGTCGGCGCGTCAGGATTGAGCAGTGAATGGTATGAACGAAGAGCGTGTTCATTCATTCGTTCGTTCTCATCTTAGGGAAAGCATTGATTTATTATGTATTCTACTAGATGTGACATCTAGAACAAATTTTGTGCGCCATGTTTGGCGGTTGACAGCTATGACAGAATCAAAGAGTAGTATAGACTTGTAGTGATTTTCACTGCAACGTTTGGGACAAAGAATTTCTTTGGGTTGTCATCTCCTGTTACTCAATGATAGAAAGAAGATAATAGAATAGACTGAAAGACTCCAACAAAATTCACAGAAAATACGGCATGACAATTCTGATTCCAA
This sequence comes from Pammene aurita, assembly GCA_947086415.1. Lineage (NCBI taxonomy): Eukaryota > Metazoa > Arthropoda > Insecta > Lepidoptera > Tortricidae > Pammene > Pammene aurita. Next base: position 8,733,721 of record OX352316.1, on the reverse strand, counting down.
TTTGATTGACGAAACCTATGGTTACTACCGCGGATTAATGACTAGTAGAACTTGAGCTCCATAATCGTATCATTTACTTTCGTAGTTTTATAATCTTAGATAATACAAACGCTCATATCTAATAAGTTAGACCACACAGCTGGTTATCAGTCCGCCGCGCTATCCGACCAGGAGGCTAAAGATCAAGGGAATTCGGACCTTAATGTAAACATTATTGAGTTCACTCTCCGACGCAGGTCAAATATTGATGTTAAATTTAAATTTATTTAATACGTGGATTATTATTATTCTTAATTGGGCTATCGATATGCCGCGTCGACCAGATTTGATCTATTGTGGCAGCCCTTTACAAATCACTGATTCCCGTTGAATCCAGAAACTTCCATATTATTTCAGCTGTAATGTGTTATACCTCATCGGGTTGCAGTACATGTCGCCCTAGATGCATTGAGTAACAGGAGATGACATCCCTAAGATTTTTTTGTCCCAAAAGTTGTAGTGAAAATCACTACAAGTCTATACTACTTTTTGATTCTGTCATAGCTGTCAACCGCCAAACATGGCGCACAAAATTTGTTCTAGATGTCACATCTAGTAGAATACATAATAAATCAATGCCTAGATGGGTACTTCTTATATGCATTAGTGGTCCGCAGGAGCAGAGGATGTGCAAGGCTGTTTCCTCTTCTTCCTGGCAGAACCTGCATGCTGCGTCCTGTTTCTTACCCATAAGAAACATGTGTTTGTTCAACTTACAGTGGCCTGTCAATATTCTAGTCACTGCACAGGTTTTGTGTCTTTTGAGCCCTAGCAGCTCTGTAGCGGTTTTGTTGTCGAACCCTTTGATTAGAGCTTTCGAGTGTGCTTGTCGTTTGACGAGCTTCCACCATGCGTTTGCTCTTCTTTTTTTCCAAGTTATTTAGCAGAGAATATGCCTCCCGGTTGGTGATTCCACAGAACGGTTCAGGGACGACCAAGGGTGTATTGTGTACTGCGCCCTTTCTGACAAGGACAACACGTGGATTTGAAATTGCTATTGTCTATCTTTTTTCTACCACGACGGTGGCAAACAAGCATACGCCTGCCTAATAGTAAGTAGCCTAACGGACGCCTGCAACTCTAGAGGTGTCACATGCGAGTTGCCGACCCTTTAATATAAAGTATTCGCTGTGTCCACGGTTAAAGGGACAAGAGCCCCTCGTCAAAGTATTCGTCGTCAACACGCTGCATCATCTTTGAGCTCTCTGGCAACCTTACTCACCGGCAGGAACACAACACTATACTAGGGTCTAGTTTCAAAGCAAGAATTTAACTTGAGACCGCACACGCGTACTACCGTAAGGGATCAGGCGCGGGTACAGGGGGGGGGGCAACAGGGGCAATTGCCCCCCCCCTGAAACGCAAACCTCGTATGCTACGGGGCCCATAGGTGCGGACCGCGTGATTTTTTGTGAAGGAAAGTGCCCCCCTGAACGAAATCCTGGAAAGTGCCCCCCCTCCCCCCCCCCCCCCCCTGAACGAAATTCTGGAAATTGCCCCCACCTGAACGAAATCCTGGATCCGCGCCTGTAAGGGATAGACGTAGATGACGATAAAATCACTTCTACAGCACAAAATAAAACAATTTACCATTGTTTTCCTTAGCCGACACGACTTTCTAAGAAAAATATCAGGTTTTCTCATATATAACACAGAAATTCTTGAAGAAATCGCCAATTATATCTGTTTGTGACCCTCCACTGCTATAAGTAAATGGCGTAACGTAAATGGAGGGTAACAAAAAAAGGTGAGACTATGACAAGAACCAACGATATTAGCACCTTCTCTGTAGTACCTATTGAAAGTGTAATAAGACCATCCCGTTCGATCTTGGTATTGTTGTTACCATGACAGGTCTATGGCTAGTATGTCTATAGGTCTAGTGCAATTTGGCTGTGGTTTTCTGTAAGGCGGAGGCGACGTTGGGTGGTGTGGTCTATTACATACCCATTGCCTAGCCTAACCAGACCCTACACCAAACCCAGAATTCTAGGAATCATTTTCTTTAAGTATTCTTCACTAGCTTTTGCCCGCGGCTTCGCTCGCGTTAAATTCGGGGTAACGGGTAACACGGTTCCCCTTTCCTGATTGCCCCCCGGAATGCTCCATACAAATTTCCACCCCCCATTTTAGGGAAGTGGGGGGTTAGAAAGAGACAAAAAGTAGCCTATGTCACTCTCCATCCCTTCAACTATCTCCACTAAAAAAATCACGTCAATTCAACCGGTTTGGCCGTGAAAGACGGACAAACAAACAAACACACACATACACTTTCCCATTTATAATATTAGTATGGATTAGAGCACTGGTAGCCTGGCCTTTAGATGTCCGACTTTCAACGTCTAGGCTCGATATCTATATACCAGTCGCTTTTCGATAAAGGAAAACATCGTAAGGAAACCGGACCTAACCCCGATAAGGCCTAGTTTCCCCTCTGGGTTAGAAGGTCAGATGGCAGTCGCTTTCTTAGAAACTAGTGCCTACGCCAATTCGTGTGGGAATAGGTTGTCAAGCGGACCCCAAGCTGGGACAAACGCTAGGAGGAAGAAGTATTCATCAAGTATAATATGCATTTGTGACCTCCACCCATGAACAGCTGCCAGATGCCCGGATTTAGAAATAAGGATGGTATAGTCAAGATGGGTTTCGTAGCTCTCGTTATCGTGTCACATTTCACGCGGCTAGTTCTCCGTCTATAATAATCCAAACGTCACTTTCAGAGTCGTTTTATCCTGTTTAAATATCAAATTAAAATTACTAGTAAAACAATCAGGTTATTTTTCCGAATAGGATCAAGGATCATGAACTAAGGCCTCCGGTTTTAAAGTCACATGTTTGAACTAATCAGTTTGAACTATCAACTCTAACTCTTATTATTATATAGTTTAAAGTCTATTTTAGCAAAATCTACTGTTTGAGCAATGATTATTTAGTATAGGTAGAAAATTTCAAATAGTCACGATTCTTATTCAATTAATGCTATTGTAGTATATTTTATGTAAGAATCTCCTATCAATTATACCGTGTTAATTGGGCCTTGGTTTGATTGGCCACCTAATCCCAAGAATTGGCGTAGGCACTATTTGCGAAAGCGACTGCCACCTCAGCCACCTGACCTCCCGGCGCAAATGAAAAGTAGACCTTCTGGGATTAGCACCGATTTCCTCACGATTTAAACCATTAGGTACTGAAAGGCGACTGGTAAAATAATATTTCGTAAGTTATAAAGTTGACGACGGGGGATCATCTTGTCCCTTTAAACGTCAACAAAGTGAATCTTCTTTTATATTAAAGGGTCGGCAACGCGCATGTGGAGTTCCAGGCATCCGTAGGCTACGGTAGCTACTTAATCTGCTGGTGGTATAAAAGTCTCGCCTTACACCTTAATTAGGTTTGACCCACCTCGACTTCGGTTTTTTGTTTTTTATCTGTTTGTGTGTGTGCGATATCACACATTATAAAAGTAGGTATTCAGTGTTTAGTGTTCCTATATGTTATGCGTCTGGTAAATAATTACTTCAGTTGTTTCTAAAGTTTAAGTTTCAATTTCGAGATAAATAGGAATAGTATGTATACTTTTCGAATAATAAAATAATTTTAAACAAAAAAAAGAACCGACTTCACTTTGACTCCGCCTTTCCAACAGGAAATGCCCGAGTTACTGTAAAAAATACTAAAATTACAATAGGTGTGCCTATAATAGTTGAAGAGTTCCCTCGATTTCTCCAGGATCCCATCATCAGATCCTGACCTGGTTACAATGGGACCAACTGTGAAGTATACTATTTCAAACAAAAAAAGAATTTTCCAAATCGGTCCAGCCGTCTTCGATAAATCGGTGAACATACATAAAAAAAAACAAAAAAAAACAAAGATCCCGACGAATTGATTACCTCCTCCTTCGAAACCTTGAAGTCGGTTGATAAAGCAATCTATCTATCTAGTACTCAATTCTTCTGTATTCATAACTTCAACTTTCACGGTTTTTACACATATATATTTCATTTGTTTTAAAATTATTTTCGACGTTTCGAGGACGATATTGTCCGAGTCTTTCTTCGGGACCACGCCACGGGGACAATGTTGTCCTCGAAACGTCGAAGGTAATTTTAAAGTACAAATAGATGATATATCTATTTATGATACATAAATATTTTTTTTAATTTTTGAAATTCTCACAATGAGCCCATTCAATTAATATTTCACATGTTTTTTTTCTCCATTTCTAATTAACCCTCAAAATTGACTACAATTTCTTAAATTCACTTATTTGGGTTACACGTCCGTATTTGGATCACCGATTTTCATACCTCAACTCAATACATGTAAGTAGTATCTTATGAGTAAATTAGCTGTGACAGACAGACACACGAGTTTCATATGAGAGTATTTTCCGTTTGAGTCAGCATTGAGGTACGACACAAAAAAATGTTGAGTTCCTCCTTCAAAATCAGGTTACGAGTCCGGTAACGATTTGAAAACGAAAATCGCTAATAATTAAATAACGTCTATGAATTGCATTTGATATTTATTTTGACTTTGATCCAGCTTATTATTTGTGAGTATGGTTTCGACCATTTTTCACTTAGCTTTAGACATGTTTTCTTTATAAAGGATTCGTATTCTATTCCAACAATGCCATCGCAGGAGACCACTAGGGGAGTAATTGCATTTGATATGTAGTTTGAAGTATTTTTATAGCAAAAATATACTTATGGTACATATTTATTATTATTTAATGCACTAAAATACAATTCTTGCGGAGCTTGTTTAGTGAGGACGTTGTTTCGTGCAAACTTGTTACTTGATTTTTTTGTTATTATTTTTATGCCCTCCAATATGTTTTATGTTATCTGATTAACGCATAAAGCCAAGTTTAAGCGTAAAACTATACCGGACTTTTAATAAAAACCTGAACACAGTAAAATGACATCGTATCGCACATAACTACTAGAGTTTTAACTGCAGGTGTTTAATACGTATTTATGTACTTACAATGGCACTGTCTCACTCTTTTTACCTATTGTCTAAGTTTTAACGTGGGAACCATTGTGTAAGAATCTCTGTGAAAACCCACTATTTTAAACCCTATTTACACTATTCTGGACTTTATGACTTAAACGATAGGGTTTTTAATCGCGTGATAGTAAATTGTAGTTGCGATATTTTAGTTTTAGGTTATGGAACTGCAAATAGGGAAAAATAGGGTTATATAGGCCATCTAAGCGTTTACACTCTAGCCACTCACTAGCTTTAATTTTTTCAGTGGACTCTATTGCCTAGGTAATAAGGCTAGTAGCAAGAGCTACCCAAATCAACTAATTAGGGGTCACTCGAAGATTTATTATTGGTTTGATTTCAATTTTGATTGTGAAGGGAACATTCGATTCGAACCGTCAAAAGTGACGTATGGCTTATGCAGATATTTTTATTGTTATCAACACTGAGTTGGAATATACTAAAGGTACAGTTTCAAACAAGATTTACCGAAAATATGGCTCGTGAAAATTTGTAACCGGCCAGTATTATGACTGATTAAAGTCAAATAAAACTGTTTTCAACCGACTTCAAGATTTCGAAGGAGGAGGTTATTAATTTGTCGGGATCTTTGTTTTCTTTTGCTATTTTTTTTATGTATGTTCATAGATTATTCGATGACGGCTGGACCGATTTGAATTTTTTTTTTGTTGGAAAGAGTATACTTCACAGTTGGTCCCATTGTAAGCAGGTCAGGATCTGGTGATGGGATCTTGGAGAAATCAAGGGAACTCTTCAATTATTATAGCCACCTATAGTGATTTAAATATTTTTTTACAGTAGATCGGGCATTTCTTTTTAGAAAGGTGGAGTCTAAGAGAAGTCGGTTCTTTTTGGTTTAAAATTATTCTATGTTTACTCACTACACGAGCTTTTTCGATTTATCGATAAAAAAAGAATTCCCAATTTTTTGAGTCCGTTTTGTTATGATTTTAATACAACCTTCTATTATTTTACAGACAAACAAAATGGACTAACAAAATCTGTATGAAATTTTGGGGAACCTTTTTTTATTAAAACTGAAAAATCTCGTGATTTTGAGTTAAAAAAATAGGGACAACTTTTAAAATCAATGCCTCGAAACAAATCCATAACAAACAAACTTTAAAGTGACATAACATAAACAGGTGTTTTCACGGGTCATAATGCTTGATACACTTTATCTTGACCTACAATAGCAATGATAAGTTATGTTTATAAATAAGCTCAGTGGCGTTTGACCTAATTTCTGCGTAGTCTAGATACAATATTCTACGATACAATATTTAAAATAGTAAATAATAATAAACATATTGCAAAAGTATAAAAAATGTCTGTTTATTTTGTTGTTGGTTTAATAAATTAATAAATAATTAATTTAATTAATAAAAGGTATTACAAATTTTATTTAGTGGAGTAGTTTGAATGTATCTCGTATTTATATTTGTTGATTAGGTAACGATTTTATTTATTTTACTGTCTAATTTTTAATAAACAAAGTTTATAATGCTAAGTATGACATTATAATACGTAAGTTTAACCGTTTTCAACCGATTTCAAGATTTCGAAGGAGGAGGTTATCAATTCGTCGGGATCTTTGTTTTTTTTTGCTATTATAGGCACAGCTATAGTGATTTGAGTATTTTTTACAGCAGCTCGAGCATTTGCTGTTGGAAAGGTGGATGCTAAGTGAAGTCGGTTCTTTTTTGTTTAAAATTATTAACTGTTTTCAACCGACTTAAAGATTTCGAAGGAGGAAGTTATCAATTCGTCGGGATCTTTGTTTTTTTTTTATGTATGTTCACCGATCATTCGAAGACGGCTGGACCAATTTGGAAAATATTTTTTTTGTTTGAAAGAGTATACTTCACAGTTGGTCCCATTGTAACCAGGTCAGGATCTGATGATGGGATCCTGGAGAAATCGAGGGAACACTTCAACTATTATAGCCACACCCTTAGTGATTTGAGTATTTTTTACAGCAGCATAACATATATGTAAAAAATGCAATAAAAACATAAATGTAAAAAAGGAGAGCCAAGTTCAATACAAAAATTATGCATGGCTGTGGGCTTCGCCGCAAAAAGAATGGAGATCTAAATGAGTGCCAAGTTCTATGCAAAATCCAAATATGTATTTATAGGAACAAAATAACATTATGAACAAGTATTAAACTCTATTTCTTTGCTTTATTGGATACCTATAACAATTGCCTAACCTTTAAAAATGTAAGATCTTAAATTAGGTTAGATTTTACTTGGCCAGTTTTTATCAGAATTAAAATATATGTTGAAATATATATATGTTGAATAACTTTATAAAATGACTGATGTAATGAAAACTGGCGAAGTCAAATCTAACCTACTCACATTTTTAAATAACAGCAATTGTTATAGGTATCCAATAAAGCAAAGAAATAGAGTTTAATACTTGTTCATAATGTTATTTTGTTCCTATAAATACATATTTGGATGTTGCATAGAACTTGGCACTCATTTAGATCTTCATTCTTTTTGCGGCGAAGCCCACAGCCAAGCATAATTTTTGTATTGAATTTGGCTCTCCTTTTTTACATTTATGTTTTTGGTAGGATAGCAATCTAACCAGACGGGTATTGTTGCTCTCATTATTGTGTCATCTGACGTGGCCAGCTCTTAGTCCGTAACATTCGTATTTACACTCACATTGCGCAGTGCGAAATTGAAATAACGACATTCTAGTCAAAGTCTAGTGTTTTCGATGTTGTACTGGATTCACGTTTATTAAGTACCATTATTTACGCAGCTGGAATTAAATATGCAAAAATGTGTAGCAGTGCACAAATAGTGTGTGTGTTAGTGTCATGGTGTTTGTTCATGAATCATTAACAACACAAGAAAAAAAAAATTTTTTAAAGGAAATTATAAAAGTAAGTGTACGCGATTAAGTCCAGTTTTTGTCAAAATAATGAGTGAAAATCGTGTATTAAAATACACGTCAGTACAATACAAGATTATATTTGAACATACTTAAATAGTATTATTTTAGAACTAACAGTAAGTTCAGCACCTATTTAGAGTTAAACAAAATATAATTAGATTGATAAACTACAGAACTACCTATAGAGTAATCTATATTTAAGAAAACAGAAAGAGAAAATACTTCCGAAAAGAAAAGATCACCGCACCGCTCGCCGCCGCCGCCGGCAGGGTGTTCATCCTCACACCCTGGAGCCTAATGGGTCGCGCACTGTACGGCTTAAGAGGAATTTCCTCCCACGAACGCTGCAGCTATGGAATGAACTCCCTGCTAAGGTTTAGAACAGTAAAGATACGGTTGCGTCAAACATTAATTTATAATAGCCTGATTTTTTTATTATTCATTCTTATGGAATATTTATAGATAATATATGCAAAAATCCTACCAACTATTCACCCGGAAGTAGTTAAACAGGTAAAAGATAATATATAAAAAAAAAAATTTTATTTACAATAATATCAATTATTTTTATTTGTAAATATTACGATATTTAAGTCTTCTTTCTGTTTAAAGCGAAAAACAAGAAACCGTGTCCATATAAAACCACATAAATAACAAAATGTACGGCGCGGGCGATATATATCCGATATAATAAGTGGTAGTTTGTTCTTACACATTTTAAAAGACTTAGAAACGATATATTCATTAAAATCCTGCAAGAAAAATGCTTGTAACATGTGTGTACATATTTGTGGCGGTTAGCAAATAACGATATTTTGTAGGATTTCATTGCGTAAATAATACTTGTATCATGATATATCCGTTACACTAAAAATATTAGCTATTATTAATTATTTCCAATTCCCCATACTAGCCGCCCGTAAAATGACTATAGTAGTTTCCCAGCGGGCTACAGTATGAGGTTCTTCAAAAAGGGAGTGTATAGGTTCTTAAAGGGTAGCCAACGCATGTTAATCCTCTGGGGTTGCAGGCGTCCATAGGCTACGGTAACTGCTTACCATCACGCGGGCCGTACGCTTGTTTGCCACCGTCGTGGTATAAAAAAAACTTAAATTACGTTCGTGACTACACACATTCACATTTATAACATTAGTAGGATCAGTCACCGAATCCTTTAATTTATTTCCATCGTGTAGTTACTTGAAAAACTGAAAAGTAATGCATAAAATATTTGTCTCAAGTGACCACTAAAACTTCGTTCGAGTGACTGGTTAAACTACATAAACTACAACCTTAGCACATTTTAGCGATCGTCCGTGCATGACCCAAGTTCAAAGTGTTCGTGGTCACACCAAATCGAAGGTTGTCACAGTTAGAACATTTGATACACTATAATAACCTTGTTTTTTATTTGGAATATTTGTGATCTTTTTTTTTACTGCAAAATGTTAGCTTATCGGCGTGCTTTCACAAGGTCACGGGTTCGAGCCCCGGTTCGTACAACTAAGTTTAATACCATAATTTGATTTAAAAAATCCCAAATGTCTATATGAACGGAAAGATTTTGTTTCTAGGATTTCGAGTTTGATCCCATAGTAAAACTTGTTCAGTATAGCCTACCAATCAGTCTAGAGATGCGCAAAACGCTTCACTGAATTGAAAAGATTGATTGATATCTTTCGCTCGCAGAGATATGTATCACTCTTTTCGCTCATTTCGTTCAGTGGATTTGTTCGCGTATTCGCCTCAATCGCATCGTGTCACTCGTTTGGCTCTGCTCTGCCGGCTCCTTCGAATCATGAGTGAGAAAGAGCGATCAAGTAACTCTGTAATCACTGAGATAGATGAGTTACTGAGGGAGTTAAATCTTCAGTGAGTTGAAGAGTGAGTGAGTTGAATCAAAAGATATAGTTCATTTAAATCACTCACTTGTGAACGACCCATGTCTACCAATCACCTCTCACTCAATATGATTGATGATTAAAATTTCACCCTATATTTAAACTACGAGAGATATTTCTAAGCATTGTGGCATCGTTAGTTGACGTTTCTGCTTAATACAAAATCAATATTGATTCATACATTGTTACACTGTAACAATATTATTGGTAAAGACAATTAATAAGATAACGGTTTAAAATAGAAAGTTTATATGTATCAAGGAGAGGTTGTGGCATTGATCCCGGGCATCACTCAGTGACAGACGGACGGAATGTTTCCATTTTACCACATTATATATGTAGGACATGAGAATGCTTGGAACGAAACTGTCAGAGTAAGATGAAATGTATGTAAGAAAAAGAAAGCTAGTATTCTTTCGAATTGGTTATAATTGGGCTTCTATAAGATTCGATTTATGTATGAAATTGTAATTTTGTGCATGTGTGCATAAATACAAAACTAACTTCGTATGCTCTATAGACACGACATAGTGATACAAACCCTGTCTACACCCTCTGCAATGTAATGTTATATTGTATAACCTGAGTTCGACGAATAAATCATTTGTATTCGCTTGCATATTGTTTCTCAGACTGTTTACGCTGTCAATCCAGTCCCACCTATTTCTTGTCTTATTCAAATAAAACGAAGTATTTTTCTAATATCTACTTTCATTTCCAATTCAGCAGTCCTACATATACATATGAAAAATAGTCAGAAGTTGCTGAGCAGGTAAGGTATTCAAATTGATCTACACACGCCCTCGTTTCTTGACAATAAAGTCAGGTCTAGCTTGAAATTTGACACTAAAAAAATCTTCTATTTTTTTTAACCTCCAGCTAAAATTTCCTCCAGGAACAAATTGTGACTCTACTGGAAAAGGACAGTCAAATTAAAATAGCTAAAATAGCATTTTAACTCTTATACCCTCCTCCTCCTCGTGATAATCACAAAAATGCATAAAATAAATGGTCTGACCAGGATTCGGGCCCGTGACCACAGGGCGGACACATCATACTACATAACTCGTTTGAGCGCCTTTGTGTGTACGGTACGGCTGTACACGCTTCAATGTGTGCGTGCGTCTTAGGGCATTGTTTCGGCTGTCGTAAATGACGTATGACAATACATCGAAATTTTGCTTTTTGTTGACGCGCTGCGAACCTGACGGATTAGCCTACTAGTTCCCTACCAATCGGCCGCCACGGGGTGAGGTAATTCCGTTGGGGCGGGGCGTAGCGTGGCCATTCTGTATGAAATACTATTATTTATTCTGTGACCTCTCCTGCTTCATAGGCAGGGTCACTTTTTAGGCAAGCCTGAGCTCAATTTGGCTTGAAATTTCTTTATGAATTGTACGATAACTACTCAGGTGCCTGAAACTAAGGCAACCCGGCGGGAATTATAACATTTATCATAAAATTATAAACAGCTTTCTCAAAGAAGTCATAGAAAATTTAGATATAATATTAAAACTAATATTAAAAGTATTGTTAAAAAAGCACCGATAAATAACAGTATAAATGGTAAAAAAATTAATATGTTGTAATTAAAAGTAATTTACATTAAAAGGGGTTGCAACCCCAATTAATAGCTTAGTAATACAATCTAAAATGTAAAAGATTAATACTAAGTTAAGTGAAATTGTTTTTAACCCAATTTAGAATAATAAACAGTCAAAAAATTTTTTTTTTATTTGAGTTATATGGACGCACCGCCCCTGTACCTACCGACTAGGTTAGGAGACCGTTTTTCGAAGACACACTATACTGTTTTATATATAAACCGTAGACAACTTAAAAAGACTAGGTATACCATAGAGTATCTAATTAATAGAGGTACACAATCTATGAACTTTTTGAATCTCCAAGACTGAAACGCCATCTGAACAAGAGCAACCCAAGGTTACCATATAATGTAAAGGAACCGTGCAGCGCCATCTAGTTAAAGAGTTTTTTTTTGTTTTTAATATAGGACAATCGAACACAAATCGACCTAGGCCCACGGTAAGCTCAATAAGGCTTGTGTTATAGGTACTAGACGACGATATATATAGATATATATAAATACTTACATACATAGAAAACATCCTTAACTCAGGGACAAATATCTGTGATAAACACACAAATAAATGCCCTGACCAGGATTCGAACCCGGGACCTCCTGCTTCGTAGGCAGGGTAACTACCGACTAGGCTAGGAGGCCGTTATTGTTACTACGGTTTCTCTAGGTTACCATATAATGTAAAGGAACCTTGCAGCGCCATCTAGCAAAAAGTATCGTTACTACGGTTCCTCTACATTTTCGGTAACTTTGGTTTGTTCTCGTTCAGATAGCGCTTCAGACTTCAGACTTGGACACTCAAAAAGTTCATAGACTGCGCTGCTCTATCTAAATATATAAAAGAAGGAACTGACTGACTGACTGACTGACTGATTGACTGACTGACTGACATATCAACGCACAGCCCAAACCGCTGGATCTAGAGATTCCAAATTTGACACGTAGGTTCCTTATAAGGTCTAGGGGTGCACTAAGAAAGGATTTTTCAAAATTCACCCCCTAAGGGGGTAAAATAGGGGTCCAAAGTTTGTATGGCGAATCAAGATTTGTTAGACTATTTTACTCGAAACTTGACAGGAGTATTCCTAACGATGAATGAGTCAACACGTGTTTCTGGTTTTTTTTTAATTCAACCCCTAAAAGGAGCATATGTGGTCACAAAGTCTGAAAATCTAAATGGGTATCGTATCCTTTTTGAGTACTTATAGTACGCGGGCGAAGCTGCGGGAAAAGGCTAGTTAAAGATATACTCTCTGACTATACTAACCGTTCCAAAAGCTTCAAGGCTGTATCTATTGATCAAACATACATAGCGACAAAGGGGCGGGACTAATCTAGGGGTGGTCTCGACCAATCACGGCGCGGCATTCGAAAAAGGAACGCGTGCCAAATTCGTGCGTAATGCAGGAATGACGTACAGTCGAAACAAAACAGAATACAGGATGTTATTTATCGCTGATATAATGATCTCGGGATAAATAAATAAATCTGGGGAAGTAACTTACAGAAAACCACAGCCAAATATCACTAGACCCTACTCATAGTGTTGTGTTCCTGCTGGTGAGTCCTTACTCACCAGCAACCTTTTGCCAAAGAGCTCAAAGTGGACCCGTGTGTTGACGACGAGGGACCCTCTTGTTCCTTAGTCGTCGACACAGTTAATCCTCCTTTTTGTAAAGGGTCGGCAACGCGCATGTGACACCTCCGGAGTTGAATGCGTCCATAGGCTACGATAGCTGCTTCATCAGGCTGGCGGTAAGCTTGTTTGCCACCGACGTTGTAAAAAAAATTGGGACAATCTTACACAGATTGACCTAGCCACATATTAAGCAGAGCTATTACTATGGGTACTTGGGGACAATACATGACATACTTATATAGATAAATACATACATAAAAAACCGGCCAAGTGCGTACCTTCAAAGTAATAAGAACCAAACTAATACCAAAAGGTCGTATCTGATGCCTATGGAAGAAGTTTTTTGGAGATGATTTAATAATTTTCGTAGAAAGTATATGATAAGGCACATCGCCTCAAATTGTTTTCATATTTTTTGGACTTATGGTTCAAAAGTTACAAGGGGGGGACACAATTTTTCTGACTACTTTCGAAGCGATTATTTCAGAAAATATTCACTTAACCACAAATGGTCGAAGAAACCTCAATGTTATTTTTAAAGACCTATCGATTGATGTGTCACATGTTGATATTTGGCAAAAAAAAATTTTTTGGATATTTAGTTACATCTATGGAGCGCCCACCTAAAAATTTTTTTTTTTTCAAATTTAACTACATAATATTGTCTTCGGTTGCCGCGATAGTTATTCATGAAATAAAACAATTAAAAACGGATTTTATCGCGTGTATTGAGTTTAAATTACATCCCGACGTTTCAAACACTTGACACCACCGATTACAACCAGAAAATTGAGAATCTGTTGGCGGACAGCACAACCTATAAACATGTCAAAAAAGATCCTACTGCGAAAGTCTTAAAATGTACTAAAGACCTAATTGGTGAATACTGCGAATCCCTTAATCTAGATGTTGCAGGTTTGGTTCCTGATTGCCCGGTGCCTCCTAAATTGTATGGGTTACCGAAGATACACAAGGCGGGTGCCCCGCTACGTCCAATAGTGAGTCAAATTGATGCTCCAACTTACAAATTGGCTCAATACTTAGCAGGAGTCCTTTCATCTTTACGGGGTAATACTAGAACACATACAAAGGATTCTTACCATTTCATCAGTGACATTAAAGACCTTACATTAACTGATGACGAGATCATGGTCAGTTTCGATGTCCAGTCACTCTTTACGAGTCTACCGGTACAAGACTGCATTGAAATTGTGAAGAAGAGGTTGCGTGAGCAGAACATGTCTGAAGAATATGCTAAGCTCTTGGAACACTGCCTTACATCAGGATATCTACTATGGAACAATGAATTCTTCCTGCAAGTCGACGGTGTAGCCATGGGGTCCCCGGTATCTCCAGTAGTCGCTGACATCTTTATGGAGGACTTTGAGGAGAGGGCGCTCTCATTGGCTCCCGTGCAGCCGAAGATTTTCAAAAGATACGTAGATGATACTTTTACTATATTACCTAAAAATAGTGTTTCAGTTTTCCTTGACCACCTCAATTCCATTCATAGTAAGATTAAGTTTACCATGGAATTGGAAAATAATTGTTCACTGCCTTTCTTAGATGTACTAGTATTGAGAAACCCCGATAATACCTTAGGCCGCACTGTATATAGGAAACCTACACATACAAATAGATATTTGAATGGTAGATCACACCACCACCCCAGTCAGCTAGCTACTGTAGGCAAGTCTTTGTTTCAGAGAGCCCAGAGGATATGTGATGAGCAGCACCTGGCGGCGGAACTCCGGCATGCCAAGGATGCACTTCAAGCGAACGGGCTCAAGATTCCACGGCTCAGTCAGAAAGCTCGGATGAAGATTCCTACAGTTGAGCGCCGGCCTGCCGTCTTGCCTTTTGTCCGAGGAGTCACTGACAGGATTGGCAACATCTTGAAACGTGCTTCTATAAAAACTTACTTTAAGCCAATGAAGAAGATGTCACAGTTCCTGAGGTCAGTGAAGTCGGCTACTCCTCTACAGAGTGCAGGGGTCTACAGGCTGGAATGTGGATGTGGTCTATCATATGTAGGCCAGACTAAGCGGAGCATCTCTACTCGGGTAAAGGAACATATAGCCGATGTAAAGCACCGTCGACCAAGGTCAGCAGTCTGTGAGCATGTCATGGATAGACCCAACCACTCAGTTAAATTTGACAAACCGCAAGTCCTCGTCAAGGAGAAACGATACATTCCCCGGATGTTGCGAGAGGCAATCGAGATTAAAAAATATCCAAATTTCAACAGAGAGGATGGTTTTTCGGTACCACCAGCTTGGGATCCAGTTATTCATTTGGTTAAGGAGCAAGCTAGACATAGGACTGTGAGGCCATAATGGTGGACAGTGTGGACACTAATAATAATTTAATACTAATTTAAAAAAAAAAAAAAAAATTAAAAATAAAAATGAAAATAATAATTAATAATTAAACATCGGTATCAACGTTCAAATTTCGTGGCAATGTACGGTTGGCAGAAAAATAAATACAAACAAATCACTTAGTATTTTTAACCTTTATTTTGTATATGTAAATAAAAAAGCCCCTAAATAGTACATTTCCTAATTAGGGTGGTAAAACAAAGAAAGGCCGCGCAATCGCAATTGTTGCGGCCCAAGCTGCAAGCGTGGGACGTAATTATGCGATCGAGGGCTTTCTTTATTACCTCCCGTGTTGGAAAAATATGTGCACATTTGGCCAGAAAGCGGCTCTATCCGTACGCGTAGCGTGCGGAAAAAGCCACTTTATGTCCAGGTGTGGCATACAATATTTTACGAGTTAGAATAGATCACTAAAATTTGTTCCATAGATTTTGCTGTCAATCTTTGACGTCTGTAAGAATATATCCATTTTAAATGACTAAAAGATCTTTCCACGCTGACTGAGGTAATAGGAAGGTATGTCAAGCATTGAAAATTTTGCACACAGTTTTTATTTACACTTTCTGGTATTTCAGCCTCGTTGTTTTTAGATAGTTGGTTAATTATTTGTACAGTCTTATAACCAGGATTTTTCTTTAATACACTTTTTAATTTAAAATAAACTTTTCTGGCATTTTGATGTAACCTTAACGTTGATATTTTTTTTTTGCAAACCATGAACAATGTTTAATGATTCTGCTAGACTCAGTTTTGGATCCTCCAATAATTTTATTGACTTAGCAATTATACTAAAGTGTGTATCGACGAATAGTAACTCAGTTTTTAAATTCCGGTTACGGAAAATTTTTTTTGCTTTAGAAATTGCACTCGCTTCACGCGGATTTAAGGCATCGATGACAGATTTGATTTTATCATAATGCATGTGATAATATGAGGCAGCATTTAACCATGTTCCCCATCTTGTTATCACGGGTCGGGGTGGTAGAGGAATATTTACACACATTTGATGAAATAAATTTGTCCTTGAAGGAGCGTTACGAAATATTTTTTTGATACAGTCAATCAAACTGTTTATGGTCGGGTAAAGACTTCTAATTATCTCTGCGACTCGATTACATCCATGTGCTATGCATGTTACATGAGTCATATTTTTATATTTCTGAATAAGGTTTTTAGCTGCTTTTACCATGTAGGAACCGGCATCCGTTATAAAAAATAATAATTTATCCATGTTTTTTTTGTATTCATCGCCCCAAAGATCTTCAAGGGTTTCCTCAACGAGTTTGGTTATTGTCGAATGGTTAGTCGCCTCCAATACCTTAGAAGCAAATAAATGTGGCTGGGTACTAGTTCCATCTAGAGCTCCGATCAAAATATTTGCCACTTTTTTTCCCACGGAATCTGATGTTTCATCAACACTGAGGTAAATCATTTTATTTTGTAATTTCTCTTTCAATTCATTTTTTTTCTTTTCATACAATTCAGGTAAGCATTTTACTCGTATTTTTGTTTCACTCGGCACAGTAATATCGTTTCCATATTTATGATTTAAAAGGTTTTCTACAAAATTTCTAAATTTAGGATTGTCTAATTTTGACCACGGTATATTCGAACAAATCATAAACTCTGTTAAATCTTTATTAAATTTTTCTTGTGCATTATTTTTATGAATTTTGTTGTGTAAATCTGTTTTTAAATGGCGGTCGATACTAGATTTAGAGGGAAATAATTTCGAATTACACAATTTGCAATATACGATATCGTCTTTAATTTCGAAATCAGCATTATCTCGTATTATATCCTGTAAATGGCAGCGTGAATCAGATAATTTATCTTGATGAGATTTTGATTTCAAATGTTTCTCTATATTGTACCTTTTCTTTTTTATATTCATTTCGCAAATAGTACAGCAAGCACCTTCGTTAGTGAATATAAAATCAGTATACTGCGTCAAATCCATTTTCTCAAGTCTGATAGGGAGTTGGGTAAAGATTTATCAATGCTAAATTGTAGTTGTAAGTGTTTTTAAGAACTATTATCGTTGAAGATTTTACCACATATTATTTTGCATGACAATTAATGACATTTGTTGCCTATTTGGCATTTAGATTTTTTTTTACAAATGGATAATGAAATGAGTATTGAGGTTCTATGACGTATTAAGAATATAAACCTCTTTAAATATATGTACAGTTTACCAAAGTACGATTAAGAATAAAAATAAATTAAATGTTATTTATTACTAATAAATAAAACAATGATACCTATGTATTTCTTTTTTTGCGACCCTTACCAAGTGCCACGAAATTTGAACGTTGATACCGATGTTTATTAATAATAATAAAATAATTTGTTTAATAATTTGTTTTGTAATAAAAATAATTTGTATAAAGGCCCCTCCGGCATGTGCAAACACTAAATTTGTTTAATATTTAATATGTGGGTAGGTTTGCATATTGAGATAGTTTTTGAACGGAGGTAATTGTACATTTTTCCTCAGTCGACCCGTTGACCACGAACGCTGTAAAGTGTTTGAAACGTCGGGATGTAATTTAAACTCAATACACGCGATAAAATCCGTTTTTAATTGTTTTATTTCATTAACTACATAACTAAGTAGCGGCATACAATATACACCTTATGTGTAAATTTTATTCAGATACGTCGTATAGTTTCCGAGTAAAATGGCTGTGGCATACGGACGGACAGACAGACAGACATGACGAATCCATAAGGGTTCCGTTTTTTGCCATTTGGCTACGGAACCCTAAAAACACCCAGAACCCAAGAACCTACAACTCGTTGCCATAATTCAAACCCAGGACCTCCACCTTCGTAGGCTGGGTCAGTCAGTCAGTATAGACGGAGAGGAGAGCTAGCCACGTCAGATATGACACAGTAATGAGAGCGATGAAACCCCTCTCGTTAGTTTGCTATACTGTGCTTATTTCTAGATCCGGACATCTGGCAGCTGTAAAGTGGTGGAGGTCAAAGTATGCAAACCACTTTAAGAATACAAATCCTAGAGTTCTGGTTTTAATGCAGTATTATCAAAAAATATATAAATAATTAATTAGATTATACCATTGCCAAAAGTTTCTGATGGGGGAAAGTAGTCCAAAACGACGCATAATGTAATTCATAGTTTGTTGCAGCCTCTGTAACAAACTATGCTGTTTGTTCTGCCTACAGTTCCTGTTTCCGAAATATTACGCAATGTTTTTTGTTCTAATGTTAAAATATAGGCCCCGTCCTCTATAAATAAGACAACTTCGGCCGTTTTTACCTATTTTGGTAATACTTTTTTCCAATTCAAAAATTTTGCTGGTCTGTCACTCTGACCCCACCCATTAAAAGCTGCCAGATGCCCGGATCTAGAAATAAGGATAGTATTGCAATCTTACTAGATGGGTTTAATTGCTCTCATTATTGTGTCATCATATCTGACGAGGACACCTTTTAAAATTAGGGCATATCAGCTAGGCCCAAAAAATAGATAAAAATATTTTGTCGGTATCTTCGATGAATTAAAATTTAGCAATTAAACCTAGCAAATGCATTGTTGACCTCTAAGGGTACCAGTGGACTCACTAACTTCTGATAGAGCTCGGCTGAGCATTCCACTTAGCATGAATTTTTGTTTGTCTCTCACCTAAACATTTATTATTTTATGATTTTATAAAACAATATTTTTTCTTGAAAAAACATTTTTAATTTATTTATCGTATGGCTACACGTGACTGGATATAGATAGGCATTTCTTCCCTGGGGTAAAGTAGTGGGAAAGCAGATGATAAAGAAAATCCAGTGAGTGCTGCGAGGTCCAGATGGGACAGTGCAGCTGCCAAGTTTGTTACTCTTTTAGCATCACCCAGTGATCACTTGTAGGGTTGTTTAAGGTGTTTCCTACGGACGCAGAGTAACATTGATCCCCTTGAAAAAACATGAAATTTTGTATCAACCTGTATATAAATAGTATGACAACGCATCACCGTCTAACGTTTGCGTGTTGACCAAAAATTATGGTCGCTTTCAGAGCTTTCAATAGATATTTAAACGAGGTTAGGTAAATAGATGCTTTCATTATTTACAGGTAAATTCGTAATTAGGTTTACAATCTTTGTTAAAAGATTAAACTGAAATATCAATGAATTAGAACAGCCAATGTTTATAACGTTAACAAAGTTAGGTCATGTTAACTCTGCACCTCAACCATTAAAAAATCGTGCGATTTCTGGGAAAACCATTTAAAAATTTCTTATTTTTCCTCTCATTCTCTTAAGCGTATCACTAAGAACAGAAACAAGTGTCTCGTTTAATTTTCCCCTAATGGTTGAAACATTTAACATACTGGGTGAGATTGACTGTTATTTTCATCCGACTTCAAGACTTCGAAGGAGGAGTTTCTAAATTCGTCGGAATCTTTGTTTTTGCTTTTTTTAAGAGCCTGTTTCACAATATCCAAGTAAAGTCCTGAATAAGCTACTTGCCACTTATCTGACGACTAAAGTCATCGTTGGCGTTTCACAATCTTCAAATAAACTTAACTGGTAGATAAAGTGCTAAGTTTTGCAGGTAGTTTTATCTGGCAGTTAATTTATTTGTTAATTAGCTATCCAATACTTTACTTGGACATGAATGTATGTTTACCTGTTATTCGGAGACGGCTGCACCGTTTGGAGAATTCTTTTTTTTGTTGAAAGACATTTTAGTTTACAGTTGGTCCCATTAACACCAGGCCAGGTTCTGATGATGGTATCTAGGAGAAATCGAGGGAACTCTTTAAATATTATAGGCACACCTATACTTAGGGCCTGTTTCACAATGTCCAAGTAAAGTATTGGATAGCTAACTAACAAATAAATTAACTGCCAGATAAAACTACCTACAAAACTTAGCACTTTACCAGTTAAGCTTATTTGAAGATTGTGAAACGCCAACGATGACTTTATACGTCAGATAAGTGGCAAGTAGCTTATTCAGGACTTTACTTGGACATTGTGAAACAAGCTCTTAATCATTTGAGTTTTATTTACAGTAGCTCGGGCATTTGCTTTCGGAAATGTGGAGGCTAAATGAAGTCGGTTCTTTTTTGTTTAAAATTATTATTATAGATCTGATTGACATAATGCTGGTCATTACAGCCAGTTTCTGAACGCATTTTAGTGGGTTTATGGTGTGTAGGTATAATGTAGATAAACTCGTAAAGTAAATAATATGTAAAGTTTTTTGTTTGGGACATATGATGTTTTATGGGATACGTCTTGGAATTGAATGTTACAAAAGGATGTTTCACGCAAACGCATATATTCAGATTTCAGTACTTCAAATGACACTAGACACATAGGTCTTAGTTCTCGACACGCTAATGTCCAAAAGTTGCCACCCTGTTGTCACCTATATTGCGAATGAGTGTTCAAAGTTGACATGTCGATAGTAGGACAGTGACAAGCACTCGTTCACCTTACAGCGTTCTTCATTAAAGCATTCTTTGACATCCTAGTTCTGTGAAAAATATAGAACTTCCGTTATAAACGTTATATACGGGCTACAGTATGAGGTTCTTCAAAAAAGGAGTGTATAAGTTCTTAAAGGGTAGGCAACCCGCATGTGAATCCTCTGGGGTTGCAGGCGTGCATAGGCTACGGTAACTGCTTATCATCAGGCGGGCCGTATGCTTGTTTACCACCGTAGTGGTATAAAAAAAATGTGATGGTGTAAATCGAAAGGTACCATTTGGCGGTTGGCGCTTACGCTTATATAGTCTTCCGCCAAATGGTATCTTTTCCAAAAATGTGTCATGCTTCATGTGTTCATGCTTGCCTGTCCACACTTTGCACTTACAATTAAGAATAATATTTCGTTTCGATGAAACAGAAACAAGATTGACCATAGTTAAATATAACTTGAAAACTTCCCATAATAACCTACCAAAAACCAGTATTCTGCCAGGTACAAAAATACCGAGGTTTGGTATTATACCTACGCCAATGGGGAAAGCCGGTCAAAACTTTTTTGTAGAGGGCGCTGTTACAGATTCCATACAATGAGAGAAAGAGACACATACAATGAGAGGAAGGGACAGATGATGAAGGTCCTTAATAAGTTAATCAATCAATTTATTTAGGCAAAATAACCAAGCATGACTTAAACCCACAACGCAGGCTTCGTCAAAAGGGTTACAAAACGACATCCGCAACAAACTTCGTCCAATCTACATAAAAGAAAAAGATCTAATGAAGAAAAGTCTAATAAGTTCGTTGTGAGCGTGAGCATTGATTTATTTTTGTTTATGTCTATGGTTGTGAGGTCCTTAACTAGTATGCAATTAAAAACCTTTTCTTGGGCAAAAACCTTGCCTATGGTGTTAATCTACAGCATTTTACTTTTAGTGTATTTCAGAAACCGGTGGATTTCAATTTCGGAGCAATTCGAGATAAAACATTGTCTGATTTTCGTGAAAATAAATAAAAACCGCGCCATACAAATTTAGCTTTTCCAAGGACCAATGTTGGAGATGTCACTTTGACAGTTGCCTTACGCATTGCAAATACGACGTACGTGCAAATACGTTGTACGGTACCTTTTTTTTTCATACCACGACGGTGGAAAACAAACATACGGCCCGCCTGATGGTAAGCAGCTACCGTAACCTATGGGCGCCTGCAACTCCAAAAGAGTCACATGCGCGTTGCCGACCCTTTACAAAAAGGAGGATTCACCTACACTTTATAGAACACCTATGTAGTCCTATTCTTGAGTTCAGTTCGTTTTCTACGTAGATGAAGTCATGGAAGGAGACGATCCTCGTTTTTTTTCGGATTAGAAAAATAACGGTCGGTTTCGCCAATTTATCTTTATTTTGTTCAGCCATATCAGGGAAAAATTTAAATGAGTAGTGATACGCTTAAGCCAATAACATGCAAAATGGCGACTTTTAAAATCGTTTTTCCAATAATCGCAATACGACAATCGCACCATTTTTCTAAACTAAAAAAAAGAAGTAAGTACATAGTTCCATAATCCTTATATTAACACATGGCACACATGGTCTTTGAATGCTCTGTCACCAAATTCAACGGACGGGCTGAGGACCTCGCGAGACTTAGCGAAGAGGCCATCGAGTATCTGAAGAAGGCTAATCTAAATCTATAGCTTAAACCATGTACTGTACTTTTAATATACTGGGTGTCTCATTCAAATCGGTCAGTATGGGAAAGTCTGAAACTATAAGACATACGAAGATCTGTTCTGAGGAACCATGTCATCGATTTTAATAACAAGAAAAACTGCATTCATACATTTTAAAAAACATCTGTACTCCGTTCGGGAATCGAACCCGGTTGTTTTGAAAAAAAAACCTACACTGTTTCTATTTAGATATCGATTGTGTAGGTCTTAAGCAGTAAATGTCTGTATGAAACATGATGTCTAAAATGAATAAAATGCATTGTTTCCACATACTTTAATTTCAGTATTCGGCAAAAATTAGCTTGAATAAGAATAACAATAAAAACACAATTTTTATTCTCATTTCAACGGCCTCCTAGCCCAGTCGGTAGTGACCCTGCCTACGAAGCAGGAGGTCCCGGGTTCAAATCCTGGTAAGGGCATTTATTTGTGTGTTTATCACTAATATTTGTTCGTGAGTTATGGATGTTTTCTATGTATCTAAGTATATATTTATCTATATAAGTATGTATATCTTAGAGAATTCAACCAACCAGAGTCGCCATTGATAGGCGTTCCCCTCTGCCGCAAACATATGACCAGTGGTCATACACTTGTATGGACTGACGTTTATCTGACGTAGCTATTTGTACGTTACGTACGAATAGCCATACATTTGACGTTCCCCTCCCCCACAAAAATAGGCAGACTTTTTTTGTATAGAAAATGACAGACATGGCTACTCCATCCGGGCTGAATTCTCTAAGATGTATATCGTCGCCTAATATTACCCATAGTACAAGCTTTGCTTAGTTTGGAACTAGATTGATTTGTGTAGGACTGTCCCCAAATATTTATTTTATTTATTATTTTATTTTATTCAAATTGATTTGAATAAGAATAATTTTGCACTCGTTATTTTAAAATAAAATGAATGATATGGACCTTCCCTATCGCTCGACGAATGCCCAAATTGATATACATAGAAATTCGCTATCGCTCAATCAACAAATATGTCTCTCTGTCTGTCCCTTCATCATATTTAAACCGCTGAACCATTTTATATAAAATTTGGTAAGCACAGTCGCCATCAAATATATCGGAGCGGCAAAGGTACTCAAAAATATCTGAACATGCACTTTATCGCCTTGACAGTAGAGGCGTTGTTCAGATATTTGTGACCACCTTGGCCGCTCCTATATATCCGATAGCGACTGTACCAGGGTAGTTTGAGTCCCAGGACCTTCAGGGTCAGAAATCATCCCTTAACGAAGTGAAAAAGGGGGAGGAATATTATGTGCCATAAAATGTTCCTGCCGGTGAGTAGGGGAAGCCCGGGCAAGACGCATATGTTAAGGGAATGATGAAAAAAAACACCCTAATTGTTAATCAAAATAGCACTTTATATTTTTAATTAGTACTCTGTACAGTTCACTTTGGAAATGCTATCAATCACATATCCTTATACTTAAATAACTTCTTAGTGTTATTATTTTTTAAACAAATAGTTCCAATTATCCGTTTTGCCCGACCACCTCGGGCAAAAGGGATATACCTCAAGGGCAAAAAGGATACATATATGAATTAGGCATCGCATTCATAAAAAAAATAGCTGTGTACCCTTGAATAAGAACTACAACCCTAATAGGCCTATTTTTGCACTGGTTACACTGAGTCTGTCTTCGGTGGGTGGGTCAATGCATCTTTCAGCGCATACCAAAAAGAACACTATAAATTATTCTCTCGTTTTTTTTTGTTTTAAAAGAAGTTTTTGTTTGTTAGTTTTGCTGGGGCCTAGAAATTAGAAATCTTAAGTTATTTTTATATTTAGTACCTTTTTGGTGTTTTCCATACACGCATAGCTATCCGTTTTGCCCATATCCGTCTTGCCCGAAGTACTAAATATTTCGAATTTTTTATGCCAAGAATACGTTTAACAGGTGGATAAAAAGTTATAGTCACAATTTAAGCCAAAGTTAATATAGGTATACTATAGTTTTAACTAACCTTATTCGTAAAGATACGAAACGTTATACAAAAAGTTGATAGATTTGCTTTTCCAAAAATCACAACAAAACAGTCAAAAACTTTGTTTTATTTCTCTACAACGAGTACACACGTTGTTTGCTTTGATTGAACAGTCATGGCGTTCTCGTATCGCTACTTTACCGACTTCAGCAAGCCTAGATGCGCTATCTATTGTATAGCTTTGGTAAAATCAGATATTCTTCTTACCCACACTATGCGTATTGCCCGGGCTTCCCCTAAGGTTGCCAGAAAGCTCAAAGATGCAGTGTGTTGACGACTGGGGACCCTGTCCCTTTACCCGACAACACAGTGAATCCTACTTTATATTAAAGCGTCAGCAACGCGCATTTGACGCCTCTGGAGTCGGTGTTCAAAGGCTACGGAAGCTTCTTACCGCTGCGGGCCGTATGTTGATTTGCCATCGTTAGTTATATTTTTTAAAAATTTAGGCGCTTACAAAGTTACTGACAAAATCTATAGTTAATAATAATATGCTAATCGATAGTCACCTCATAGGTCCGTAGCCAATGAACCGTGTGAAGCATTAGATTTGGGGTCCGTAGGCAGGTGGCAACCAATAGTGTGTGACGGCAGCTGTGCTTTACTGTTGTAACATATGACCGAACATATAACAGGAAAATTTAGTGGGCAAAGTGTTCAAAATACTCTTTCGACTCGTTGACTATAATGCTTGAATTTGCTACTTTCCTAAAAAAAAATATTTAGTCCGTCAGTTAGATCATCAAAAAATATTGGACACGTATTATTTATTTTGTCAATTAAACAAAAATTGGTGAAGATATACGTAGCCCGTTAAAGTTCCGCGTGACGTCACATTTCAGGACAATTTTTAGTATAATGAATGAGACGTCACGCGGAACTTTGACGGGCTATATCTTCACCAATTTTTGTTCGATTGACAAAATAAAAAACCGGCCAAGTGCGTGTCGGACCACGCATAGGAGGGTTCCGTACCTTCAATGGAATAAGAACCAAACTAATACCAAAAGGTCGTATCTGATGCCTATGGAAGAAGTTTTTTGGAGATAACTCAAAAATGGCTGAACCGATAATGTTCAAAACAATTTTCGTTGAAAGTATATGATTTTTTCATATTTTTTGAACGTACGGTTCAAAAGTTACGGGGGGGGGGGGGGACTACACAACTTTTCTGACTTTCGAAGCGATTATTTCAGAAAATATTCACTTAATCACAAAATACGTGTCCAATATTTTTTGATAATCTAACTGACGGACTAAATAAGACTTATAATCTTTTTACCCAGGAAATTACCCAATTGAGACTTTGTAGACCGAACTACTAACGCATACTTCGATGGAGCTTTTATGGTCGCAAATCGTCGTCTAAACTGAAATAGATTTTCATACAATATTATACAGTGCTCGGCGAGGAGGGCCGTACTCCTCCCCGACCGCGGTACGATCCAGCAGGAGATCGAAGTTACTAAATTGTATAGAGGGAGCAGGTTGTGTTAGTCATTCGTCGAGCTTAATTCTTACCGGCTTGCCTATTTTGAGCAGTCGTAGAAAAAGTATTGTTTACAATAGTAACATAATTAAGCTCTTCAATCTTCTGTCGACTAATAATTAGTTTAAAAGCAAGTAATTAACAAATTGACGTTCTCCTAGCCCTTGGGTTAAAGCGTGTATCCGGCATTGTGGCGACAATGAATGAGGTAGGAGCGTGGGTGATGTCAGAAATAGAAGAAGGGCTATAAAATTTTTATCAGTTCAAAAAAATCCATTAAGACGGGGCTTGTCCGAGTATAATAATTTAAAATTTCATTTCGAGGACGGCATTGCCCCGTGGCCTCGAAGAAAAACACTTGACTTGCACATGAGAATGTCACCAGTCTTCCAAACTTAGTGAATTCAACCAACCGGAGTCGCCATTGACAGGCGTTACCTTCTACCGAAAACATATGACCGGCGGTCATACACGTGTATGGATTGGCGTTTATCTGACTTGGCTATTTGTACAATACATTTGACGTTCCCCTCCCCCGCAAAAATCGCATTTTTTTGTATAGAAAATGACAGACATGGCTACTCTGGGTTGAATTCTCTAAGGTTCCAAACAGCAAAATTAAACGAAACAACCCAATATTTTTTTATTTTATGATCTATAAATGACACGTCCTAAAACTAGCCCTAGTGCTCGACTCGCTAATACCCAATAGTGGACACCCTAATAATTGAAGAATATATTCTTCCTATAGGTAGGTCTATTTCTTTTTCACACTCCATACCACCTGTTCATGTTTAAATATTGACGCTCTTCCCACGATTAGCCGATTGCGTAGGGGTGGAGTGACCTTTAAACTGTAAACATTAGTAATTGCTACCAATTTGTTTTGTTTAGGGTGTTTAGTGATATTCTTAATTTGTTTTAGTACAACTACACCAAAAAGAATGGGAAGTTAATAGTCTATAAGTTTCTACCTAGTTCTTGTGTATTCTACGATTTTTTTAAGGCATTTGATTGCGTAGCGCATAGAACGCTCATTCTAAAATTATACTATGGTCTGTCAGAAAATGCCCTATACCTCATGTCTTTATAACTTAGTAACATAATACATACAATTGTTGTAAATAAAACCCAGTCCAGAGACGCTTTAGTAAAATTAGGAGTACCACAGGGTGCGATTTTGGGCCTATTACTGTTTACCTTGTACCTATAGGTAGTAGAAAACCATTGTGATGTGATATGTGTACGGTTCTATTTCCCAACCGCGTAAATAGAGTTGACCTTTACACTAAGCAATGATAATTGTAATTAATTTATGTAGAAGATACGTATTCTTCATTCGTTTTTTTAAGGCGGCTTTCACACTGATGCGGTTTCCGCATGCGGCGCCGTTGTGCCAGCAGGATAGCGCTCTGCGTGTGTACAGCACTGTCTCGTTTACCGGAGCAGAGCGCCAGTGTGAGATTCGCCTTAATATACCAATAACTCGCCAATATGAAGAGTAATGGTTTCAGTAAATTGTTTAGGTAGTCTGTATTACTGCGTATCGCAATCGATGACTCTAAAACTAAGGTGAAGTTTTAAAAAAGAATCACATCGGCTTTTTTCCACGGCTTAATGGAACTGAGGTCTTCTTGGAAAAACTAATCCCAAGAATTAGCTACTTAGGTAACGACTTGTAAGGTCAGGTTTCATGTTTTTCTTTAACAAAACGTGACAGGTAAATATTAAATGATATTTTGTACATAAGTTCAGTGGATCTAATGGTTTTATGACCCTATCACAGAAAATATGACAAACCAACAATTTTTACTAATCAAAACGTTATGGCTGTGATTTTCTATGAAACTCGTTCATATACGCCTTTGTGGTTTAAAAGGTACATTTTGATCGTAAACAGAAAAGTGCTGTAAGTCAAAAATCGAGAGAAATGTGTTTAAACTATTATTTATATTAAGAATAATGATATTAATGATTCACTAGGCGATGTTGTAGGTTTGACTTAAATTAGCACAAAGAAAAAGAAATAAAAATATTTGTTTTCAACCGACTTCAAAATTTCGAAGGAGGAGGTTATCAATTCGACGGGATCTTTGTTTTTGCAATTTTTTTTTTTTTTTTTATTTATGTTCACCGATTATTCGAAGACGGCTGGACCGATATGGAAAATTCTTTTT
The DNA here is from genome assembly GCA_947086415.1 of Pammene aurita. NCBI lineage: Eukaryota > Metazoa > Arthropoda > Insecta > Lepidoptera > Tortricidae > Pammene > Pammene aurita. The sequence goes on along the minus strand of OX352316.1, from coordinate 8,705,359 downwards.
TTGTTTGAAAGAGTATACTTCGCAGTTGGTCCCATTGTAACCATGTCATGTTTTGGACCCGGGGTATGTCCTTAAACTACGTCCGGACCTGGGTATGTCCTTAAACTACGCCAAAAAGAGAGGTATGGGCACTGCGAATGGCATCTCGCTAAGTGTGGTAGGGCACGTTCAGCGAATGTCATCGCTCAAATCTGGAGCAGAGCCCGACTGGGGAAGTACCTCCACCTTACAGAAAACCACAGCCAAATAGCACTAGACCCTACTCATAGTGTTGTGTTCCTGCTGGTGAGTAAGGTTGCCAAAGAGCTCAAAGAGGACCCAGTGTGTTGACGATGAGGGACCTTCTTGTTCCTTTAGTCGTCAACACAGTGAATCCTGCTTTTTGTAAAGGGTCGGCAACGCGCATGTGACGCCTTTGGAGTTGCAGGCGTCCATAGGTTACGGTAGCTGCTTACCATCAGGCGGGCCGTATGCTTGTTTGCCACCGTCGTGGTATTAAAAAAAAAAAAAAAAAAATGTCAGGATCTGATGATGGGATTCTGGAGAAATCGAGGGAACTCTTCAACTATTATAGGCACACGTATGGTGATTTGAGTATTTTTTACAGCAGATCGAGCATTTGGTGTTGGAAAGGTGGATGCTTAGTGAAGTCGGTTCTTTTTTGTTTAAAATTATTATACTTAACTACTCTTACAAACAATAATATCCTCTAAGGTTATCAGTTCCTTCTCGTAAAGTTAGTTCACGCTGTTCCATTTCGCATCCTACACGACAATTCCGACACTTTATTTTGTATAGAAAACATCACGTGACCTCCGAGGATCACATGACGGTTTCTATACAAAATGGAGTGTTGAAAGTGATAGGACGCGGAACGAAACAGCGTGAACCTTCCTTAACACCTCCGTTTCTATTGGTTTTTCTCAAAGTTCTATAAATATTTTAAGTAAAAAAATTAAACCGGAAAAACAATTCTAAATAAAAACAGTTAATAATAATTTTAAACAAAATAGAACCGACTTCACTTAGCCTTCACCTTTCCAAAAGCAAATGCTCGAGCTGCTGTAAAAAATACTCAAATCACTATAATGACTGTATTGAAAATTATGGAAACAAGTTTGTAAGGCTCAAAAAAAGAGGTTGCAATATTTTGAATTTACTTTCATATGTCAATGTGACAAGTATACGAGTATATTCAATTATTGAAATTTAATATAAAAAATAACACAATTCTTCTAATATCCAAGATGAAGGGTTTATCAGATAAAAAACGACTTTCAATTGTGACCAAATACTGCAAGGGATCGGGTATGTCTATGAGAAAGATAGCTGCAGAGGAAGCAGTTAGCCTGAAAGCGGTTTATAATACCATCAAACGGTTTGGCATGAATCATACTTTAAATGATTTGCCTGGTCGTGGCAGAAAACGCGGTCCTTCGCGTCCTAATTTGGACAAGAAGATATGCGAACAGTTTTCCCGGAAATATGATATTTCCATTCGGGATTGTGTGAAAAAATGCCATACTACTATAGGTATGGCCCAGCGTGCCAAGGAGCGGAACTTGTTGGTAACATATAAAAAGCAAAAACAACCGAAACGCAGCAAAACCCAAGAGTCTTCCGTAAAAACTAGGGCTCGGAAGTTATACGACCAAATTTTAAGTAAAAATGACCAATGCACCATCATGGACGATGAAACGTATGTCAAACTTGACTACAAAGCCTTGCCTGGGCCGCAGTTTTATACAGTAGAGAGAGGAGCAAAGGTCCCTAAAGAAGATAAAGCAATTTTTTGCGAAAAATTTGGTCAAAAAGTGATGGTTTGGCAAGGTATTTGTCAATGCGGCATGAAAACGTCTCCGTTCTTCGTAAAGGGCAATTTAAATTCCGATATTTACAAGAAGGAATGCCTTCAAAAGCGAGTGCTGCCACTCATTCGCAGGCACAGTGGCCGTACATTGTTCTGGCCTGATTTAGCTGCGTGTCACTATGCTCGCCATGTACTGGACTGGTATAGAGAGAATAATGTTGAATTTGTTGCGAAAATGCTAAATCCCCCGAATAGCCCTGAAATTAGACCAATCGAGAGATTTTTGGCTCTGATGAAGGCAAGGTTAAGAAAACAAGCCAAACCAACCGATAACATCGAGCAATTCAAAAAAGACTGGATTCGTACCCAAAAATCCTTCAATACAGTTGCTGTCCACAAGTTAATGAAGAATATTAAAAGCAAAGTCAGAAAACTAGCAAAGGGAGGTAATAAATAAATAAATTGTCACTCTTGTTATATAGTTGGAAGATTTAAGAAACGCATTATTTTAGTTATTTTCTCGTAATAAAAGTTTTTACGCACATTACAACATAATACTTGTTTCCATAATTAACGATACGGTCCTTAGGTGTGCCTATAATAGTTGAAGAGTTCCCTCGATTTCTCAAGGACCCCATCATCAGATCCTGACCTGGTTACAATGGGACCAACAGTGAAGTTATACTCTTTCAAACAAAAAAAGAATTTTCGAAATCGGTCCAGCCGTCTTCGAATAATCGGTGAACATACATAAAAAAAAAAACAAAAAAAATAGCAAAACAAAGATCCCGACGAATTGATAACCTCCTCCTTCGAAATCTTGAAGTCGGTTGAAAATAGCCATATCTTTCAAAATGAGACGAAAACCGTCGATTAAATTTTTTTCAAAAACGTTGTAACTCAAGTTACAGCATTTTACCAATCACGGGAACTTAGTCACGAGATGGTTGCCATAGAGCGTTGAATCAATGCAGATTCGGGGCTAACCATGTTTACTACCTTGTATATATTATACAGGATGGGGACAGAAAGTGGTAGTTAGCACGCGAGGGGATGAAGGAACCATTTACTGTTTGTATTTAAATAAAAGCTATAAGTTTATGAATGCGTCTCTGAAAGTATATTTCATTTACTGTTAAGATTATAAGTATTCTCATGAATCAGGCTATTTCTTGGTCTGCAACCCCTAAAGGGATACATATTATCTAGACACACGGCAGTGTGTCCGCCAAGTTCGAGCAAAAAAAAGCGACACACCGGCCGTGGGTTATATTACACGAACCATTTCGGGCCAATTTCGACCACCCTATAACTCAAAACATATTTTATCTACGCATATGAAATTTCGAGTGTCTGTTGACATCCCCTTAATTGTCTAGAATACAAAATTTCATTATTCTACCTATAGCAGTTCTTGAGATATTGACGTCAGAAAATCGCTATTTTTACTATACACTCACTCACTGACTCACTGACTCATCAAAAACCTAGACCACTTTCAATGGTCGTACTGACTTGAAATTTGGCATGGAGATAGGTCTTAAGGTCAAAGTGAAGGGAAAAATCTGAAAACGGCCAAGTGTGAGTCAGTTTTAAAAATAGCGAAGGTGTAACTTTGTTCTACTATGAAGTCATAATGAACTAAATGGGTCTATCTTCCAATGGTCGTACCGACCTGAAATTTGGCTCGAAGGTTTGTCTTTAGGTCGAAATAAAGTAAAAATCTGAAAACGGCCAAGTGTGAGTCAGTTTCGAAAACAACGAATGTGTAATTTTGTTCTACTATAAGTAGGTATGGAGTGGAAATGAGATAAGACTTATTTAAATTTAGGTACATACCAATTTAAGACAATACATGTTTGTCTTAAAGACAAGAACAATAAAATTGTTCACCACTCTGTGTGTGTCTGTTGCGGGAACCGAACCCACGATTTACGAAGTGCAAAGCAGGTCACTACGTACACTAGGTGCGCTAAATCAGTCAAACAAAAATGAAAAGACTATTTTTTCTCGCATAGTCTAAATAATTTCTAATTTTACAACTAATAAAATCGCAGATTCAAGAACATGGAAATCATATATACTCTAAGATGGAATTATATATACTACTGCCCATCTCACCCTCCGACACGCCACGGGATGAGATGGGATGGTGCACTTCTAGGGCTACATAATAGGCCACCAATTATAATACCTACTGGTAGGTAGGTATTACCAAGTTATTATCTATGTAGGTAGCGTACTTACAAACAGAATAAAGTACGTTATTGATGTATGTAATTATATGTAAGTAGGTACATTTTATAGGTGTAGGGAGCCAGTTTATTTGTAAAAATCACCTATAAATAAATAGTAAAATAGAATTAGACGCTTAGTATAAAGGGTTATAGTATAAAGTACATACCTAAGTGGAATGAGACATTTCCTAAAGCAAAAGTGATAAAAAAATAATAAAGAACCTACACCTAACAAAAATAAATGAAATCCCATCAAAAACATAAATGTGAAAGGCTGCCAAGTTCGATACTATGGGAATGCTTCGCCTATAAAAGAAGTGAGATCTGAATAAGTACCAAGTTCCATAAAAATACCTCAAATCATAAATAGTTATAGGAATGCACACTTGATTTCCAGCAGTTTTTAAGGTACATTTTGAATAAGTATCACGTTACATAGAAATACCTAAAATTATAATAGTCAGAGAAACGCACACCGGTTTTTTTAGCAGTTTCCTGATAACATTTATTATTTTCAGTACTTTTTAATGATGTAACTTGGCAAGTTTTAATAGAAAATTATATACTTGACACATTGCAGTCCAAAGGTGTCGATTCATTGCATTGAAAAGGTGTGTGGTGTGTGAAAACTTGCCAAGTAACATCATTAAAAAGTAAAGAAAATAATAAATGTTATCAGGAAACTACTAAAAAAACCGGTGTGCGTTTCTCTGACTATTATAATTTTAGGTATTTCTATGTAACGTGATACTTATTCAAAATGTACCTTAAAAACTGCTGGAAATCAAGTGTGCATTCCTATAACTATTTATGATTTGAGGTATTTTTATGGAACTTGGTACTTATTCAGATCTCACTTCTTTTATAGGCGGAGCATTCCCATAGTATCGAACTTGGCAGCCTTTCACATTTATGTTTTTGATGGGATTCTTTATTACAGATATTTGTTCCTGAGTTATGGATTTTTTCTATGTATATAAGTATTTATTCATATCTATCTATTATATATATCGTCGTCTAGTACCCATAACACAAGCCTTATTGAGCTTACTGTGGGTCCAGGTCGATTTGTCTAAGAATGTCCCATAATATTTATTTTATTTTAATTTAGGCACATAATGCACTTATGAACGTCAGAGATAAACTTGCTTTCCTACCTGGAGGGGGGGGGGGGGGGGTTCGAACGAATCGAAACGCTATCCGTCTCTCTATCGCACTAATATAATAAATAAATAATAATAATAAATAAATATTATGGGACAATCTCACACAAATCAACCTAGTCCCAATATAATAGATATTACTTAAATACATAGATATTTAGATAGATAAATACTTAAATACATAGAAAACATCCAAAACTCAGGAAAATATCTGTGATAAACACACAAATAAATGCCCTGACCTGGATTCGAACCCGGGACCTCCTGCTTCATAGGCAGAGTCACTACCAACTAGGCTAGGAGGTCGTTTGTTAATATGGACGAGTGATAGGGAGAGCGATAGCGTTTCGTTTAGTTTTCTACAAACGATTGTCCTCTTGGCTAAGCCCATTGAACTGTGTCCTCTAAATGTTAGATGATTTTGTAGTAGTTTCTGGTTTGGGCCATGCATCTTTGTCCGCCATCCTCTCTTGTATGAGAGGAGCCATTTGCCCAGCAGTGGGACTAATAGGTATGTAACATGTTTTATACCAGCATACATCTGACTGTGGAGGTAAATTCAAAGATTGTATGTTAATTAGTATGTCATGTTAGGTAGTATTTAACGGCCTAGCCTAGTCGGTAGTGACCCTGCCTATGAAGAAGGAGGTCCCGGGTTCGAATCCTGCTCAGGGCATTTATTCGTGTGTTTATCACGGGTATTTGTTCCTGAGTTATGGATGTTTTTTGTCGTACGTATTTTTTGAATATCCAAATTAAATATTTTTTCGAAAGACGGTTTTTTTTCTTAAAAATAATTTTCTGTCGTTTTCATCATATTAGAATTAATTAGAGTGTCGTTGGCATATGTGTCGCCACTATGACCTAGTTTTAAGTTAGGTTAAGTAGGTCCCCACTGAAAACCAGCGCCATGGCTTGCGGCGGCATTACGCTGAGTAGGGATCCTATTTTAACGTGTCATTGTGTCTGATTTGTTTCTAGCTCTATGAATGTTTAATTTTGCGGCGTTAATTCAAATGTATTTTCTTTCTTTCTTTATTTCTATATACCTATATCGTCGTCTTAGTACCCACAACACAAGCCTTATTCAGCTTACTGTGGGACTAGGTTGATTTGTGTAAGATTGTCCGATAATATTTATTTATTTAGGTTAAGATTTACGGTTATTTTAACAGGTAATTATTATATCATATTATTATCAGCACTGTGCCTACCATATGTTTTAAATACAGAAGGAAGTTCTCAATGAGGGTTTCCGCGATTGAGATTTTCACTAGATGGCAGCACCGTGACGACAGGTCTTTTTGGCAGTAGCTGTCAAAATCCACCAATCATAAAATATATGGTTAAACATGATTGGTAGATTGTGACAGCTAGACCTCTCGCCACGGTGCTGCCATCTAGTGAAAAACTCGATCGCGGAAACCCTCATTCACCGATTATTCGAAGACGGCTGCACCGATTTAAAAAATGTTTTTTTGTTACAAAGAGTATACTTCACAGTTGGTCCCATTGCCATGAGGTTAGGATCTGATGATGGGATCCTAGAGAAATCGAGGGAACTCTTCAAATATTATAGGCACACCAATAGTGATTAGAGTATTTTTTACAGTAGCTCGGGCATTTGCTTTTGGAAAGGTGGAGTCGCTATGTGAAGTCGGTTCTTTTTTTGTTTAAAATGATTAAAAGTCAATAGAGTGCTGGTAGCCTGGCAGAAAGATGTCCGTCTTTCGATCCGGAGGTATCGGGTTCAAACCCCGGCTCGTACCACTGATATTTACCAGTCGCTTTTCGGTAAAGGAAAACATCGTAAGGAAACCGGACCTAATCCCGATGAGGCCTAGTTTCACCTCTGGGTTGGCAGGTCAGATGGAAGTCGCTTTCGTAAAATCTAGTGCCTACGCCAATTAATGGGATTAGGTTGTCAAGCGGACCCCAGGCTGTGACAAATGCTAGGAGGAAGAGAAAAGTCAATATTATCAAAACAGCTATAATCGATTTTTTTGACTATAGATATACAGATACGGGCAAATAAGTTTCAGTGGCATGAAAACTGCCCTAATATTCAAATCCATACGCCCTATGACAAAATACCATTTTCCCAACAAAAGAAAACCCCGCCATTGGTCAGTTTCCAACCCCCACCGCTTTTCCTAAAAACAGTGAAAATATTCTACGTCTCGCTTGCACGCACGTTTCGTTCCAATGACTGCCTCTTTCACACGCAAGAGTTAATAGACGAACTCGCCAGTGCTTTTAGCGTTCAAACGCAAAACGGACGTTTTTTAAAAAGAAAAAATCTACAACCGGCCAGTGTCCGAAAAAAAGTTGTCAACTTTTTTAAAATTCTGATCGTTGTTTCGCTCCAATAGAGACATTTTTTGGAAATATTAACACCGTTTTTCAAGCGTGATGTGTACTTGTGGTTTCATATTGGATGCGACGTGAATGTTGTGTCGAAAATAATGAAGTTCTAGACAGTTAAAATGGAATATTCTTGGCATATTGAGGACGGTACCAACGTAAGGCGATTGCAGAGAAATCCAGGTACTTTAATGTTTTGTTTGATGCACAAAAAATCAGCAATTCAGATTAAAAAAAACAAGACTGATGCCGGATGCTGAATTTTTTATCTGTACCTCAGCAGAATTCAGCGTGGGAAGTGCGATACCAAAATGATCGGTACGATATGATTTTTGACGCACACGTTTTATGTTTTTATTATGTATTTTTCAATCTTAAGTTTTGACGATCTTATTGTGAAATTATTATCATACATTATGACATGTAATTTTTATTTTATTTTATATTTCTCTGAATTATATATTAGCTTTAGATAATAATTGTAACTGACGATTCGAAAGTGCTTGTTGCTATGCCTACTTGAATAAACACATTTTTGACTTGACTTTGACTTTGATAATTAATAATTATTAATAATGTGCGTGAGAAAAATAAATACCATCAATTTATCCACCGATCAAATAATACTAAAGATACACAATCAGCTCAAAAAATGGCCCGACAAGAGTACCCCAAGAACGACTCGTGCGGTACTTTCTCTGACAGTCTTATTACGGTATAAGACTGGCCGGTTACAACTTTTCACGAGTATTTTCAGGAAATCTTGTTTGAGTGTGTACCTCCTTTATATTCTTGCTCGAATAATTTATCTCATAAAAACTCTACTCCCTCTCATTGCTTGGGTACCAAAGTAAAATAACGCTATCCCTGTTTATTGCTAAGGTTAGAATTGTAACAAAAATAAAATGTCTTAAACTTAGAATACACCTTTCATATGTCATTTTAATATAAATAATTTTGTTTATTCAAGAAAATGACTAAAAAACCCCCCATCAAAAAATTGTCAAAAAAAATGGAAAACAGTTTTTTTTACTAGGTAGCAATAGATTATAAGACGGGACTTTTTTGAACGGGAAAATTCGATTGGTGTCCAATGCAGAAGACGCTGGTTCGATCCCAGCCCTGGGCACCGGAGGCCTCGGTCACTTTTTCCTTTGTATATAACATTATATACAAAGGAAATAATGGCAACCGATCAACATGTCTAATTCTTAACCATTTTAATAATTTTTTTTTTTTTTTTTTTTATACTACGACGGTGGCAAACAAGCATACGGCCCACCTGATGGTAAGCCCACCTAATAATGAAATATATTTATTTTATCAACAATAGACACTGAATTACCTGCCACATCTAAAATAGAAAAGCAGAGTTGGAGCAGCGTCTCCGCGGAGACCGCAGCGCGGCTACAGCGCCTGCGTAAGGTGCACTTATGCTGACGATCCGTAATGACATTATGTGTCACGACTGAAAATATTTACTACGACCATAATTTGTGTTTTCAACGATTAAAACTAAATACGTGTGTGTTCGCATAGTGAAAGTTACTTCTATCAATTTATTATAATCATAAGTTTCATACGGTTCTTCTCGCAGTGACATTGTGTAGCGATATTTACTAAGTATCTTGTTTTTATTGATAGGTTGTTTTATTATTGTAAGTTTACTCTGTTTTGCCTTTTTACCTTGTATTTTTAATCTAGAGTAAGATGCAGCCCGCGACACAACCCGGTAGCAGCACGTCCAATAGTTTTATTTGTCAATTATGCCAGAGATCTTTTAAAAGTACAAAAGGCCTCAATATACACTTTTCAAAAGTCCACAGACTCTGTGCAAGTCAAAATTCTACATGTAGCAACAATCATCCAGTCAATCCGCTTCCTTCTGTGCCCACAGTCAACCAACCAGCCGTACCTTTTCACCTTCACCTTAGCCATCTCAAAAATAATGTTTCTATAGTTAAGAGAATACCCCGCGGGGCCAGAATATCGGTAGCCTCTCACTTATCTCGTCTCATAGAAAACTGTGTGGAAAAAAATACAATCACAGACTGGCATAACCTACTGTCATTCCCATACAATACCCTCCATGCCCAAGAAGATGATACGAGCATATCGCTGACCCAGAAAATAAAGAACAACTGCGTAAATAATCCTCTACCACCATTTTGTAAAAATAAAAATAACCTAATTTTCGATCGACCGAAACATATTCAAAGGAAAATCAGTGACGGTGACCTTAAAGGTGCTGCTCGCCTCCTCTTCTCAAGCGACGTGCTGTCACCCAACAACCCAGACACCCTTTTGGCCCTACAGACTAAACACCCCCCAGGCCCCCCTTCACCCTACTTTTTGGACCCACCAATGGCGAACCAGGCCTGCCTACAAATTAAGAACAGAGACGTCATAGAAGGCATACTTTCATTCAAAACCGGTTCTGCTGCAGGCCTGGACGGTCTATCACCACAACATCTGAAGGACCTCATATCTCACTCGGTAGGCGATACGGGTGAGCGCCTTGTAGACTCCATCACTAAATTGATAAATTTAATGTACACAGGAAACGTGAACCAGGACATAATTCCAATTTTATATGGAGCCAACCTCATAGCTCTTTCTAAAAAGGACGGAGGGATAAGACCGATCGCCGTTGGTTCTACGCTCAGACGTCTCGCCTCAAAAATTGCAGTTAGGTACATAGTTTCAAAATTAAAACCCCTTTTCGAACCGGTCCAGCTCGGCTTCGGCGTCAAAGGAGGATGTGAGGCGGCAGTGCATGCCTTACGTACTTACCTCTCTAGCTCAACTTGTGACGTGCTGATCAAAATTGATGTTCGGAACGCTTTTAACTCTGTCAACAGGGACACCTTGCTGACAGAAGTCAAAAACAACATACCTGAAGTGTACAATTACCTTCTACACTGCTATTCTGACCCAAGCAAACTTGTATATCGGGACAATGTACTATCCTCAGAAGTTGGCTGTCAACAAGGCGATCCTCTCGGGCCGGCAATATTCAGTTTGGCAATTAACCCAATTATCCAAAATTTGAAATCAAAATTTAACGTTTGGTATCTGGATGATGGAACCCTAGGAGGCGATTTAGATTCCGTACTCCATGATCTCTCGACAATTAAATCAAAATTCGAATCTGTTGGCTTAGACCTTAATTATAGCAAATGCGAACTTTATTTACATAACTCTTCTCTAAACTCTACAGAAGTACAACAAAAATTCGACCTCTTGACCCCTAACATAAAAATAGTAAATAAAACCTCCCTATGCCTCCTAGGGTCCCCCATCTTCGAAGAATCATTTCCAAAATACGTTTCGGACTCTATTTCCAAATTTAAAAATTACGAAAGTCGTCTTTTAGACATTTCTCCCCACTTTGCTTTATCTATAATAAAATTCTGCCTTTTTGTACCTAAATTAACCTACGTACTTCGTTGCTGCCCTTTTACAAAATTCCAAAATTTACTTACACCCCTTGACGACATAGTAAAACTGAATCTGGAATCCGTTTTGAACGTGCAACTGAGCGAAGATTCATGGACTCAAGCATCCCTTCCTATCCGTTTTGGTGGGTTAGGGATCCGCAAAATTTCAAGTGTTTCTCAACCGGCGTTCTTGTCGTCCGCACATAGCTCGGCAAAACTCATAGGAAAAATTCTAAGGGCTTGCCCTTCAAACTATGAGATTGCCGGACTTGCGGAAGCCAAAAACGCCTGGTCTGCTGCCTGCCCGGGAAAGGATTTTCCTGAAAATATGACTTCCCAAAGGGCCTGGGATAACATAGCGAACCAAATTTCTTATGACAGTCTTCTAAGCCGCAGTACAGGATCCGAACGTGCCAGACTCCTCGCTGTGGGGACCAAAGAAGCTGGCGCCTGGCTACACGCGTACCCGTCCGTACATACGGGTACTTTTTTAGAACCCCACACGCTACGCGTTGCTACCTGTCTGCGGCTTGGCGTCCGGGTCTGCGCTCCCCATAGGTGCCCCTGCGGCACTGACGTCGATGCTTACGGACATCACGGGCTGTCCTGCCAAAAAAGTGCCGGCCGTTTCTCCAGGCACGCCGCGCTTAATGACATCCTCCGCCGGTCTCTTGCTAGCGTCAACGTGCCGGCGCTCCTTGAGCCCCCCGGTATCCTCAGGGACGACAACAGGAGACCGGATGGGGTGTCACTGGTTCCGTGGACGATGGGACGGGTGTTAGTTTGGGATGCCACGTGTGTTGACACGCTGGCCCCCTCTCATCTCCACGGAACTAGTTCCAAAGCCGGAGCAGCTGCAGAAGCGGCCGAAAAGGGCAAAATAAATAAATACAGGGATCTCGGCTCTGAATACAATTTCGTTGCTTTCGGAGTCGAGACCCTTGGCCCGTGGGGTCCGAGCGCCCACGCCCTATTTAAAGAGCTATCAAAGAGACTCATCGACGTTACCGGTGACCGTAGGGCTGGCAGCTTCCTCGCTCAACGTATTTCTATCGCAATACAGCGGGGTAATGCTGCCAGCATCTACGGTACCATGCCGCGGGGGGACGCATTATTTTAGGATTTCTTTATTTTAGATTTAATTTTAGTGTTATCTTGTTTTAATTTATATGTAATTTCTTGAATAAAATTTGTATTTTTAAAAAACATTATATATACGTTTAGATTATAAGACATCTAGGGTCAAGCATGAGTCAGACTTAAGAAAAAAACTTTCTTATAAGTAAGTGTGTGATGTACGGAACCCTAAAACTATTTCTCCAGTTTAAGTTTGGTTCTTTGAAACAATTTTAGAACTAACATGCAACCGCAAAGGTTGTAGGTACTCTTTGATCTAAAAAAAAACTAAGCTTCTGTGCTCACCGAAAAACTAGTAGTTCACCGAAAAACTAATCTCGGATGGCTGATTGACTGTGTCTTGAATAAATACATATCCGAACATATTACTTGCCCGTAATAAATTATTAAACATTTATTTTTATTTTTTATATTTATCAAACAAATGTTTATATAAGAAAAAATACAATCGTACCAGCAAGCAAAGCTCTTTGGCTTAACTGCCGCTGGGTTCGCTCTAAGCTAAAGTGGGCGTTAGTGATGAAAATTCGTCGTGACTCCTTCGCATAGGTACTACAATAATTGCGTTACTTATTTATTTATGTATTATATGTATTTATTTTTATATATATTGATGCCGGTCTGACTTGGTCTTCATCACTTCATCTACATACAATCGAGATCACTTATTTTTCTAGACTAAAATAAAGAGTTATGTTATAAGTAGATAAGTATGATTTAAGTGTGTGCGATGGATGGGTCCGATGAATGGGGGATGGGATGGGTTTAATTTTTATATAGTATATTGTTATCCGATAAAGGCAAGACTTTATATTGTTTGTCAGTGAATCAATAAATTAAGCAACCACGAATATCTATAAAAATAAGTCATTTAAACTTGAATCTTTAAGCAAATCAAAATATTTTGTTGAATATTTTTTGATTTGCAGTTTTTTAGTAGTAACACTACGTGTGTGACTAAGTGACCAAGTCCTTCAATGTCCGAGCCCAGATTTGAACTGGCGTCTTCATCAGCTTTCGCGGTTGACGCCAGTTCAAATCTGGCCTCGGACATTGGACGACAATTTTCTGGAGTATATTTCAGTTTATTTGTATTTAACAAACAAATATGGTTCCGAGAGTGATTAAATACCGCAAATGAAATAAGAAAAGTGATATAATTTATTTGTTAATTTAATTTTCGACGGATGCAACCGCATATTGACGTTTGACGAATATTTTTTTTTTTATTAACAAGAGAACACGATGTAAGGCATGCAATAAATAAATAAATAAACTATTATTTTCCATAGTATCATTCTCGGATGACTTGGCTCTGGTTTAATCTTCAGGATGATAATTTTAATCTACATATATATAAAAAAAATACATTGACATAAAAACTTTTTACAAAAAAAAGATAAGCCGACTTCAAAAAGGATAAAATAAACAATTATATTATTTATATGCGTTACAAACTGATATGTTTGTAGTCGGTGCCAAGCCAAAAAGTTACAATACCGGCAAATCAGCTTCAAGTCTGAAAATCACAAAACAGTTAATACGAACGAGGCGTATGTGTTCAGTGAATTGTTCTTCATACTATAGAACTATTCTAATACGGTATTGACTGCACGTAGGTTTTCATTCAAGTACAGAGAGAAAGTATAATCACGCGTCTTATGATGTTTGTTAATAAACTTTTTTACTAGTTTTCGGACTAACCATATATCTCGAACGGAGCCCGTGCTTCGGTTTGAATTATTTATCCTACTTCATCTAAGGTGTAATATCGAAGTGTAAAGGAATTCAATGGCAAGATTGATCTTTCTATACTCAGACACACTGGGTGTGTGGGGCCCACCTTTTCAGTAGAAAAAAGCGCGATATTTAAATTTTCTATGGAAGGAATACGTGTTTATATATTTTTTTTAATTTTCCGCCTTTTGAAAATAGATTTCATATACTTCAGAAAAAGTGACCAAACCCTCCGGTGTCCGAGGCCAGATCCTCCGCCTTTTTCTGATTATTGACAAAGTAGACGTGTATCAGAGTATATATACATGGGTACCTCTTTTCATCAAAATTGGATTAGTAGTTTAGACGTGAAAATGTAACAGACAGATTCACATTCACCTTTGCAATATAAGTAGGAATCGAAATGTTATGTGATTTTCAGACTTGAAGCTGATTTGCCGGTATTGTAACTTTTTGGCTTGGCACCGACTTCAAACATATCAGTTTGTAACGCATATAAATAATATAATAGTTTATTTTATCCTTTTTGAAGTCGGTTTATCTTTTTTTTGTAATAAGTTTTTATTTGTCCATTTTTAGTGGTTATAAAATTATCATAATCGGACAACAGATCTCACAATATACGGTGAAGATATATAAGAAAAAGTTCATGATACGTACTCAATGTAAGGAAAGTTCCACATATCATATGTGGTCTTCATCATTAGGTCCACTCCATCAAATTAGTGGTTTTGGAGAGGAAATGCTTGAGTTGCTTAAAAAAACAACCAAATCACCATACATGTGCCATTAAAAATTGAGGAGTTCCCTCAATTCCTCATGGATCCCATCATCAGAACAGCACCAGATTAATGTGAAACTATCTCATAGGTAGTTCCTTTCCAACAAAAAAAAAATCTGTTTTTTGTCCGATTTCCGGAATTCTCCTGAAATCGGACCATATGGGTCTCGGAGTAATCGCTGAACATCCTACATTTAAAAAAATCATAATCATTATCATCAAAACAACCATCATCATGAGGTTCACTTCATCAAATTGGTGGATTTCGAGAGAAAATCCTCGCGTTGCTTAAGAAAACACCTAAATCACCATACATGTGCCTTTAAAAATTGAGGAGTTCCCTCAATCCCTCATGGATCCCATCATCAGAACAGCACCAGATTAATGTGGAACCATCTTAAAGGTAGTTACTTTCAAACAAAAGAAGAATTCCTCAAATTGGACCACGGGTCTCGGAGTAATCGCTCAACATCCTACATTTAAAAAAAAATCATCATCATTATCATCAAAACAACCATCATCAAGAGGTCCACTTCATCAAATTGGTGGTTTTCGAGAGAAAATCCTCGAGTTGCTTAAGAAAACACCCAAATCACCATACGTATGCCTTTAAAAATTGAGGAGTTCCCTCAATTCCTCATAGATCCCATCATCAGAACAGCACTAGATTAATATGGGACCACCTTGGAAGTAGACCCTTTCAAACAAAAAAAGAATTATTCAAATCGGACCACGCGTCTCGGAGTAATCGGTGAACATACATAAAAAAAAGCCCAAACCGAATACAGAACCTCCTCCTTCTATGAAATTGAAGTCGGTTAAAAATGACAGCAGAACGAAGTAGGTAGTGTTATTTTTATTCTAAGTAGTAATTACTTCGCAAAAACAAAATACACTCAAATTGGTTCATTACTTTGGGAGCTAATGCACACAGACCGACACACCAAATACATAAACAAAAATTATAAAATCTGGTGTTCCCCTGCAATAGGGTTTAATATGTTTACGTAACAAACCACTAATGTGTTTGTTAACAGTTTTACCCCTTTATTTATGCTTAGCAAACCTCTGCTTAACTTCGTCTGATTTATACATAACTAGCTTTAGCCCGCGGCTTCGCTCGCGTTAAATTCGGGGTAACATGGTTCCCCTTTCCTGATTGCCCCCCGGAATGCTTCATACAAACTTCCACCCCCCATTTTAGGGAAGTGGGGGGGTTAGAAAGAGACAAAAAATAGCCTATGTCACTCTCCATCTCTTCAACTATCTCCACTTAAAAAATCACGTCAATTCGTCGCCCCGTTTTGCCGTGAAAACGGACAAACAAACAAACAAACAAACAAACACATACACTTTCCCATTTATAATATTAGTATGGATTTTAAACAAATAAAAGTACCGACTTCACTTCGACTCCATCTTTCCAAAAGGAAATGCCCGAGCTATTGTAAAAGCTATTGAAATCTCTATAGGTGTGCCTATAATAGTTGAAGAGTTCCCTCGATTTCTCCAGGATCCCATCATCAGATCCTGACCTGGTTACAATGGGACCAACTGTGAAGTATACTCTTTCAAACAAAATAAAAATTTAGATACATATTATAGTAGAAAAAGCCTTTATAATATTTGTTGCGACCTGTTTAATAACCGTTAAATTGATTATTAATTTAAAACTGAAGGTTCGTGAGATACCTATATGAAAATAAAACAAGATTATTTATTACTAGGTTTATTACCTACTTGATAAAATTCCACCATGTCGCTGTCCGCTTACTATTAAGCAGGCTATACTCCTATTAGCCACCATTGCTTGTATAAGTGAAGTAGAACAGTAATTTACACATACACACTTATTTGTTTGCAAATATATTCGTCTTTCTTACGGAAGCCACTGTTCCGCTTTCATGTATGAAACAAATAGTGCAACATGTCAATTGTCAAGGTTTTTTTTGATATGATTATGGTTACAAATAAACGTATAGCTCACATCATTAAAAAATAATATGAGACAAAATTAGACAATGATTCAGTTAAAATGAGACTTAATCGCGTTCACTTTCTACACACACAAAAAATGTGTTTTATCAAAATAATGAGGTAAAAGTGTGTCAAATCAGTCAATGAATGAAACATGATGAATTTTATAAGATAAATAGTTAAATGGATTCAGCATATGCTATGGAAAATAATAGTTTATCAACCGACTTCAAGATTTCGAAGGAGGAGGTTATCAATTCGTCGGAATCTTTGTTTTTGCTATTTTTTTTTTTTTTTTTTATGTATGTTCACCGATTATTCGAAGACGGCTGGACCGATTTAAAAAATTCTTTTTTTGTTGGAAAGCGTATACTTCACAGTTGGTCCCATTGTAACCATGTCAGGATCTGATGATGGGATCCTGGAGAAATCGAGGGAACTCTTCAACTATTATAGGCACACCTATGGTGATTTGAGTATTTTTTACAGCAAATCGAGCATTTGGTGTTGGAAAGGTGGATGCTTAGTGAAGTCGGTTCTTTTTTGTTTAAAATTATTTATTTATTTATTGCATGCCTTACATCGTGTTCTCTTGTTAATAAAAAAAAATATTCGTCAAACGTCAATATGCGGTTGCATCCGTCGAAAATTAAATTAACAAATAAATTCTATCACTTTTCTTATTTCATTTGCGGTATTTAATCACTCTCGGAACCATATTTGTTTGTTAAATACAAATAAACTGAAATATTCTTCAGAAAATTGTCGTCCAATGTCCGAGGCCAGATTTGAACTGGCGTCAACCGCGAAAGCTGATGAAGACGCCAGTTCAAATCTGGGCTCGGACATTGAAGGACTTGGTCACTTAGTCACACACGTAGTGCACTAAAAAACTGCAAATCAAAAAATATTGAAAATTAAAAAAAATCTATTGAAGATATCAGGCTTCACAATTTCAAAATATTACGGTTGCTTTTAAATACGAAATAATAAAAAAAAACACAATGATACCATTCGATTTCTCACATTTTATTGTAAAATATATTGTTTGGCAACCATATACATACATAAACGCAATATTTCACTGTCAAAATCACAATTTCATGAATTTTCTTATACTTTAAAGAGGGCGACTAATAATGAGAGCAACAAAACCCGTCTAGTTAGATTGCTATACTATCCTTATTTGCTAGATCCGGACATCTGGCAGCTTTTAATGGGTGGAGGTCAGAGTGACAGGCTAGCATGTTTTTTGAATGGAAAATAGTACTACCAAAATATTTAGGTAAAAACTGGCCGAAGTTACCTCTGGGCCTATATTTTAACATTAGAACAAAAAACACTACTTCGTTTAAATTAGCACTACTTTCCCCCATTAGAAACTTTTGACAATGACATAATCTAATTATTAATGTTATTTTTCATAATATTGCATCAAACCCAGAACTCTAGGATTTGTTTTCTTGAAGTGGTTTGCTTTGACCTGCACCACTTTACAGCTGCCAGATGTTCAGATCCATAAATAAGCACAAGCAAACTGACTAGAGGGTTTTCATAGCTCTCCTTGTATTATATGAAACCTATAAATTCTGGTTATATTATAGGAAATTGTGTTTTTATAGTACTTTTACGGCCATTATGGAATGTTAGTACGTAACTGTGGCAAGTATTATATTACATAGTATACACGGTGCCCGTGAGCATTGCGAGAGATTTTAACCACGCATTTCTGAGGTCAAAAGAAGGAAAAAACATTATATGACTTTAGTTGTAAAACGCCAAAAAAAATTTTTTTTTCTTAATTTTTTCACTTTTTTTGTAAGTAAATGTCATTAGAAAAAAGTTACGGAGACAGTAAATTGCTACATTTTTTCTCGTAAAAACGAGTTCATGCAATGTGTTTCTTAGGTCTTTGATATTATCAGTCAATAAGAGATGTCTAGACTATGCCCCATACTGGTGAGATCACCATCAAAAAATCATTTTACACTGAGTAACAATTAAAAATGTTATTTTTTGTAAGTAGTATTTACTCCGACACTTTGGCGAATTTCGGAAAAGTTTATAGGACATTATTTTCTCTAAATATCAAATACACTGTTAAAGTATCTCGCAATGCTTATGCTGGTTAGCTGGAAGAGATCCCTTAAAGGGATAAGTTCGCCTTTGTACATTCTCACTATATTTTTGTTGGTCATGTACTTGTTTTGTGCAATAAAGTGTTTACTACTACTACTACAATGTATAAAAAAGTCCGTAAAGGTTTTTATAGACACATTTTTATCGTATTTATCCTTTGAGGATTCAACCAACCGGAGTCGCCATTGACAGGCGTTCCCCTCTGCCGAAAACATATGACCAGTGGTCATACATATGTATCGACTGACGTTTTTCTGACGTAGCTATTTGTAGGTTACGTACGAATAGCCATACATTTGACTTTCCCCTCCCCCGCAAAAATCGGCATCCGGGTTGAATTCTCTAAGCATTTATCTGTCCAATTTACACCACTTTCGAGAAAAAATGTAAAGGTGGTACAGACTCAAACAAGATTTACTGAAAATGTGGCTCGTGAAAATTTGTAACCGGCCAGTCTTATAACAACAATATAATAAGACTGTCAATGAAAGTACCGCACAAGTTGTTCTTGCAGTACTATTGTGGGGCCATTTTTTAGGGCTGATTGTGTAAACATACTACAGTACGCGAACAGTTTTGAGCTTCGATAACTCACAAGTGCAATTTTCTTTTTTAGTTAGAGAATATGATATGATTACTTATAGTAAAAAATATTTTCTAACAGTTTTTCACGTCGCGCTAGGTATTATATAGATATTAGTTAATAACAACAAGAAAAGATTATACAAGATATATTTTCCTTTACCATACTATTGCATTTAATTATTTCAACATCATCTGTCATTTTATAATAGATTATATGAGCATAATCGAAAACAATTTGTCAAAATATAAGTGACCTTGAATTCTAAACAAATTACAAATGGCTAACGCGACATATGCTCTTGACAAAACCGTTATAAAATGTGAAGTTATGTTGCAATAGTAAAAAGCGATAGCCTGGTGGAGAAAACTAAAACTTACATAATATTTTCTATGTGTAGCAAACAAATACATATATCATACCTAGCGCAATGTTAACAATTGTTAGAAAATATTTTTTATTATTAGTACTTAATGTATTCTAACAGGTCACAGGTCAGATTATAATCGCACAGGTCAGATTATAATCCTGGAGCATTCCTGGAGTAAAAAAACCGGCCAAGTGCGAGTCGGACTCGCGCACCGAGGGTTCCGTACAAACCTGTATGTACGAGTATATAGGGGTAGTAACTTTAAAATGATTTAAAATATTCTTATTATATGATGTAACTAAAAATTTACGGTTTTCGCAATTTTTCCTTTATCTGTGCTATAAGACGTTGCTTCGTAACAAATTTCAAGATTCTGAGTTTACGGGAACCACCCAGCAATGTGCAAATTGCAGAAATTGCAGAAATGTTCTCGGAAATTTCCGAGAAATTACATGAAAGAAACTTAGAAAGTTCTCTGTGAGAATGTTCCCATGAGAACTTTAACATTTTGTGTAATATATAGTATTACACGCCACATATTAGTAAACCAGGCAGGCATAATATTTAAAATGGCGTGTGTCTACCTCGGTTCTGACACGATAAGATTGTTCATTAAATTTAAGTTCCAGAGAATATTCTCCATAGAAGTTTCGCAACTTATGAAACTTCTCCTCGGTGCATTGCTAGAACCACCCTGTAGGTTTTTTATTCCCTTGCGAGTTTCGAAAATTTGCGGCATAAACGGCTGTATCTTTTGATTGCGTTGGCTTAGAAGTTTGATTTTTTCACAGATCCAAGGGACAGTAGACCTGAGTATTTGATATAAATTTCAGCTTGATACCTCTACGCGTTCTTGAGAAAAAAGGTCTTGACAGACAGACAGACGGACGGACGGACGGACGGACAACAAAGTGATCCTATAAGGGTTCCGTTTTTTCCTTTCGAGGTACGGAACCCTAAAAAATACATATAATCTACCTGTCGCATAGAAACCTCAATAAACTTGTTGTGTCTTCATATCTTTAAAAGATTGTTATTTTTACTCTTTTTAACGCATCCACTTTTTTTAAACACTCGAGTCTTTTTTTTACCAAAAAGTGCGAAGTTTTGAATTATGTTTTTACTATTTTTTTCATTTTGTATTCAAATTAAATATTGGACGGCGGCTTAGCTATAGTTTTTTTATGTAGCAGTTATATGACTATAGATCCTATATCATAGTCTTAATACGAAACGAGTTAGCTATCGGTTAAATGGAGCGTATAGTCATTGACTTGTAACCATAATTGCTGCTTATAGTGAAGACCAACCATTACATAAAGAAACGACACTCTCTATACATACAACACACAGTGAACACAGTGAATTCTCCTTTACATTTAGAGGCTGACAACCAGGGCTTGGAAACCGGTATTTGCTCCTAAAATACCGGTATTTTTTCGGGTTTTTTCGGTCTTTCGTCTACTATTTCAGTTTTAATAGAACAATCTTATAATATGAAGTCATTTCCTAAATACAATACTGAGTTCTACATACATATATGAAAAAATAATAAAATATACTTATATTGGGTTTTTTGCGAAAACCGGTTTCAAGCCCTGTTGACAACACCCGATTACCTTCAAATTGACTTTACTTAAACAGTTTTTTTAGCTATAACTACTTGTTTTGGGAAAGTAAAAAATATTTAATATTCATTATATTTGGAATACCTTTGTTAATTCCGATACACGATTGGACGAAATCGGCTCGACAGAAAAGAATTCCACAATTACATTAAACTTAGCTTTAAACAGTTGTATATCTTTAGTTTCTTGACTTAGACGTTTGTAATTAAGGACAAAATTCCACCACACTAATACTGAACACTTTATTCTCTTATATTTCTCAATTGATGCGTAGTTTTTTTTTAATTAATCAATTTGCATTTGCAATGAGCTCCCATATTAATCGTAACACAGTGTTTCTCTTGCACTCGCGCTGAAAAAGGATAGGATAGGGATGGAACTTAGCTGTTGTCATCCCCTTAAAGGGTAGGCAACGCGCATGTGTTAACGGAGTTGCAAGCGTCCATAGGCTAATTACCGTAGCCGTTTTTACCGTGCCGTAGTTGCTTACCATCAAGCGGGCCGTAACCGTATGCCCGTTTGCCATCGTCGTGGTATAAAAACTGATTCAATATTATATTAGATTAGACCATTATGTGACCGAAAAATAACCGATAATTGGTTATAACCGGTTTCGGTTATTTTTGGTGAAATTTTATAATACATCCGTCAAAACTTATAAAAATTTATTAAGGAGAGCTAGAATGGGTTTTAATTCGAAATAAAGTGGAGAATTTGTGTTTCAAGGTCATGCTTGTTGCAAATTCCTCTCCAAAATAGAGTAATAGGAGAAACACCTAAAATTATTATAGGTAAAAACATAGAAATGATAGTTCCAGACGAAAAACTATAATTTTACAAGCTTCTATGATACAATTTTAGGTAAAAATAGCATTGAATAAATAGCCGAAAATAACCGAACTTGGTTCGAACTTTCAATAACCGGTTATATAAGAAAATTAGGAAAGAATATAGGTACAATTAACCTACAACTTTTTATGTTGCCGTGAACCGGTTATTTAATTTTGATTTGTTAGAGTTTTTGAATTCATTTTTTTTTTGTGTTTTTTTTTCGGTTATAATCGGTTTGCATTCCCGATGCTGATTTAAGGTATGTTTTAAGGTAGGACATTTACTTTATATCATAGTCGATGGTGGTGTCCGGACATTACTAAGTATAAAGTAGAAGAAGATTTGTCTATGCATATAGAAATTTATTTATTTTATTTATATAATTTTTGTTTGTAGTTATTAGAGTATATTTAACTCAAGTTTTTGGAATTAGCATTTGACCGCTTCAGTGATTGTGTTTCTCTTGTCTCGCTAATTGTTTAAAGCACTACCTGTTTCTGAAACTCTGTTCTCCATCTCCTGCTACCCTAAGGTTGTCTGGTAGAGATCGCTTAATAGCGATAATACCGCCTGTTTTTATCATTAATTAACTTGTTTAATCTGTTTCTGTACTTCTTGAAAGACTATTGTATTGTATTGTATTGTAGTGTTAGAAGGCCGCCGTACTCGCCGTTGATAAATCCTGAAAAATCCTCATATTTATCTGTACATGTATCCTTGTATCAACAAATACAATTTGTGACTGAGCATGAATTAATCTACTAATTAGGTATATGTACAAAAATAGCTGTCACTACTACGCATTGTAATCGGACACTTGATAATGTGTGTCTGACGTCAAAGTGACAGTTTGTAATAAAAAGTAATAAGCTCCATTACATTTTCTATAATTTATACCTTTTTGATTTATGTTTAAGAAGCAGATTATATCAAATTGTTGTAAGTTCCTATAAAAGTTCTAAAACTTTTGACATTTTAGAATAATGATGTTTAATGATGACAAAGAGTGTACAAGGTTCGATCGGGAAATACAGTGAGACGGTTTCGCTGAAATTATATTCTGATAACATTTTCAAGGGAACCGTAATGTAATAATTTTAAACAAATGGGTAGTTATGTATTAAGTGAGCAATCTATTTATTTAAAAAACCGGCCAAGAGCGTGTCGGGCCACGCTCAGTGTAGGGTTCCGTAGTTTTCCGTCCGTCACAGTAAGTGTCCCCACTTAAGAGTTAAAATAACACCGCCATGTAGGATATGATATGAGCGTTCCACATACAGCGACATCTATCGGCAAATTAAGTAAACTATTGCACGCGAGCTTAAAGTATGGAAGATGATTTTTATGGGATAATTCTTTATTGCGTGAACCGATTTTCACCGTTTTTACTTTATTTGAAAGCACGTCATTTCATTGTGATTTTGTAGAAATTACAGGTACAATAAACACCTGCTTATACGGTTAAATTACAAACTTGGTTCAGAAATTATTTTGTAATTTTTTTTCAAAAACTATTCAATCTATCAAGTTCAAAATAATTTTCCTAGAAAGTTTTTATTAAGTTCTACTTTTGAGATTTTTTTCATATTTTTAAAACATATGGTTCAAAAGTTAAAGGAGGGGGACAATTTTTTTTTTACTTCTGGAGCGATTATTTCCGAAAATATTTACATTATCAAAAAATGATTTTAGTAAACCCCTATTCGTTTTTAAATACCTATCCAACAATATATCACACGTTAGGGTTGAAATGAAAAAAATATCACCCCCCACTTTACGTATAGGGGAGGTACCCTAATAAAACATTTTTTTCCACTTTTTATTTTACCACTTTGTTGGCGTGATTGATATACATATTAGTACCAAATTTCAGCTTTCTAGTGCTAACGGTCACTGAGATTATCCGCGGACGGACGGACGGACGGGCAGACATGGCGAAACTATAAGGGTTCCTAGTTGACTACGGAACCCTAAAAAAGAAACGACTTCACTTCGGCTCCACCTTTACAAGAGAAAATGCCCGAGTTGCTGTAAAAAATACTCAAAACACTATAGGTGTGCCTTTAATAGTTCAAGAGTTCCCTCGATTTCTCCAGAAATCCATCATCAGATCCTTACCTGGTGACAATGAGACCAATTATCAAGTATACCCTTTCGAACAAAAAATAATAATTTTCCAAATCGGCCCAGCCGTCTTAGAAATATCGGTGAACATAAATACGTAGGTACTAAAAAAACAAAAACCGGCCAAGAGCGTGTCGGGCCACGCTCAGTGTAGGGTTCCGTAGTTTTCCGTCCGTCACAGTAAGTGTCCCCACTTAAGAGTTAATAACACCGCCATGTAGGATATGATATGAGAGTTCCACGTACAGCGACATCTATCGGCAAATTAAGTAAACTATTGCGCGCGAGCTTAAAGTATGGAAGATGATTTTTATGGAATAATTCTTTATTGCGTGAACCGATTTTCACCGTTTTTACTTTATTTGAAAGCACGTCATTTCATTGTAATTTTGTAGAAATTACAGGTACCATAAACACCTGCTTATACGGTTAAATTACAAACTTAGTTCAGAAATTATTTTGTAATTTTTTTTTCAAAAACTATTCATCCTATCAAGTTCAAAATAATTTTCCTAGAAAGTTTTTATAAAGTTCTACTTTTGAAATTTTTTTCATATTTTTAAAACTTATGGTTCAAAAGTTAGAGGGGGGGGACGCATATTTTTTTACTTCTGGAGCGATTATTTCCGAAAATATTTACATTATCGAAAAATGATTTTAGTAAACCCCTATTCATTTTTAAATACCTATCCAACAATATATCACACGTTAGGGTTGAAATGAAAAAAAAAATCACTCCCCACTTTACGTATAGGGGAGGTACCCTAATAAAAAAAAAAATTCCACTTTTTATTTTACCACTTTGTCGGCGTGATTGATATACATATTAGTACCAAATTTCAGCTTTATAGTGATAACGGTCACTGAGATTATCCGCGGACGGACGGACGGACGGACGGACGGGCAGACATGGCGAAACTATAAGGGTTCCTAGTTGACTACGGAACCCTAAAAACAAAGATCCCGACGAATGAGAACCTCCTCCTACGAAATCTTGAAGTCGGTTGATAAAAATACACTCATACACTGTATGTATAACGAATTTGTTTGTTTATTTGATGTAAACAAAACTCACATCCATTAATCAACGATAAATAGTTAAATATGAATATTATTATCTGTTTTGATTAATTTATTCAATAATATAGAAAATTGACAATCCAATTTTTCTTTTCTTTACATTCAGCAATGTCCGATGTTTGTTAAAATAGTATGATGTTAAAAAAAATTACGGATCCCCTCAGGGCGCCAGTCCGACTCGCACTTGGCCGGTTTTTTAAACCCGACGTAGTCTTTATAAATTACGTGTCGTCTCCATACGCATTATGTCAACATACAATAAAAGTACATTGTCCTATCAAACTCTCAAGTTATCATATAGTTCAATACACACAAAAAATTAACTCTTATTACTACAGATTTAAAGTCCAATTTATAAATCCATCGCCTTTCGTGAGATGCGTCATCTATAACATGTAATTTTGTCTCCGAACGCATAGCACGCTCAGCCCAATTCCAAAAAGACGTAAATACATATGACGTTCATATAACGTTTGTACATTTTGCAGACTTGTCGCTCGTGAGCGCAAAACTCAAGCGGACTTAAGACTGAGTACGTCGTTTTTAAGAATGCTACTTTAATAACATTGGCGCTTACGTCGTTTAATATCGTATTTGTATTAAGTAATCTTTAAGAATGTCGTAACCGCCGGTTGTGTAATGGCTTATTTTGCAACATATATTTGTAATGAATGAGCAGACATTGAACCGGCCTTTCACTCTCCGTGGAGCACTTGATTGATTTTCTGCACAAAAAATTGTGATGTTAAGAAAACAATGTGGACGAAATGTTTGTTGACTTCGTTTTTTTACACAGCGGGTTTTTTGTATTAAATGAATACGATATTGCACAACTAAATTAAGCTGAATTGGAAATATAGTCTACTAAATTTTCCCGTAACAATCATCTTTTGTTAGAAACCAAAAATAACCTATAAATAAAATAAAATAATAAGGTTGAGGTTGAAGTAATTGTAAATAATAAGGTTGACTGGTAGATAATGCCTTACGGCATTAAGTCCGCCTTTTGTAACTTTATATTTTATACTGTGCAATAAAGTTTCAATAAATAAATAAACCAAAAATAACCCGAAAATTTTACCGTGTTTTTTATTTGACATTGATCCGGTGTGATTCTGAGGTCGTCACTCTTGTCTACCATAAGTATTTCATCACTATTAAACGTACAAAAAAATCAGCCATACCCACCTCATTTGATGTAAGGAAAAAGGTACCTTTTCAATGGAGCATAAATATCATAATGGTATTTTTTTTTTGTACGACGACGACGGTGGCAAACAAGCATACGGCCCGCCTGATGGTAAGCAGTTACCGCAGCCTATGGACGCCTGCAATCCCAGAGGATTCACATGCGCGTTGCCTACCCTTTAAGAACCTATACACTCCTTTTTTTAAGAACCTCATACTGTAGCTCGCTGGGAAAACCTCGGCAGGGAGTTCATTCCACATCCACAGCGTTCGTGGGAGGAAATTCCTCTTTAAACCGTAAGTTGCGCGACCCACTAGGCTCCAGGGTGTGAGGATGAATACCCTGCCGGCGGCAAGCGGTGCGGTGATAAAAAGCTGCTGTGGGCATCATATCGAACAGTTCTTCATAGCACAGTCTCTCCTTAGACTCAATACTACAGTCATTTTACGGGCGGCTAGTATATAGGGAATTGGAAATAATTAATAATAGCTAATATTTTTAGTGTAACGGATATATCATGATACAAGTATTAATTACGCAATGAAATCCTACAAAATATCGTTATTTGCTAACTGCCACAAATATGTACACACATATTCCAAGCGTTTTTCCTGTAGGTTTTTAATGAATATATCGTTTCTAAGTCATTTAAAATGTGTAAGAACAAACTACCACTTATTACTATTTGTTTCTAACGAATTCGGATATATATCGCCCGCGCCGTACATTTTGTTATTTATGTGGTTTTATATGGACACGGTTTCTTGTTTTTCGCTTTAAACAGAAAGAAGACTTAGATATCGTAATATTTACAGATAAAAATAATTGATATTATTGTAAATAAAAAATATACAAATTGTTTATATATGTTTTTTACCTATTTAACTACTTCCGGGTGAAAAGTTGGTAGGATTTCTGCATATATTATCTATAAATATTCCATAAGGATTAATAATAAAAAAATCAGGCTAATATAAATTAATGTTTGACGCAACCGTATCTTTACTGTACTACAAAGGTTCAATATCGCTCGTGAGTTTTAAACTGTGTTGTTTTCAATAATTCCGGGAATTGCCCAGCAGATGCCAACTCTCAATCTATAAAAACAGTTTCACGCATCACTGGCATCCACTAGGGGCGGAATTTCACACAACTTATTAAACAAATTAACTATACTGCAGGGTGACCGGAATTGTGGTCCCTTTTTGTACAAACATGTATTGGCTTCAAAAGTGACTCTTTTCTAAGGCTTTTACTATTTAGTTGCGAAAATGCTTGCTGCAAAGTAAGTGGGAATTATACAGTATTGACTAAGCGAGCGAAGGTGGAGGAAGAAAATGCAGGAAGCTCCATCTTTCGTATGTGCAGATGTCCGGATGACTATGCTATTCTCCTCTACAAGTATCATTTCTAGTGCAGGTTCGATAATTGTACAGGTAATCTTTTTATGTCGATTCATTTTTACTGTGGAACATCTTACGATCATTGAATGATTGTTGTTGTGATCAAACAAGACTCCGAGTCGTTTCTGGTGCAAAAACTGTCCATGGCTATCCAGCGTGGTAATGCTGCAAGCGTTATGGGCACTTTTGCACCGGAAACGCCAACGAACGGTAGCAATGATTTTAGTTAAGGTGTGTTTGACTGAGTGTATTATCTATATTTTAATAATAAAACAGAAAGGAAGTCAAATCAAAGAAGGAAGGAATCTTGAAGCAAATCAAATTATTTTGTAGAGTATTTTTTGATTTGCAATTTTTTTCATTACCTGGCCTCGGACACCGGAGGACTAAGTCACGTTTTCTGAAGTATATGACATATATTGCAGTTTATAAGAAAGGAAGTATTTCATATTTTTAAATATTTTTATATGTTCCTACTTGTAGGTTAAAGGCAAATCTTGTCTCCTGTCTATTCAGCCACCAAAAACGGTGTGTATTCGTTACACCATAAATCGTCTACAAAAGACGTAAGATATAACATAACCAATGATAACATAAGTGTCGTTCTGTTAGTACAGCTACTACTAGTATTAACTCCTGTACAATAATTAATACATAACATATACAATACACAAGTATGTAATGTTTGTCACACAACTTAAGTGAATCGAAATAAAATCATGTTAAAAAGATGTTCCGAACTAACAAGAATTCGTTCCGGTTTTTTCCAATGTGGAAAACATAACCCCATTATCATGTAATGTATATTTATCAACGAGTAAAACATATCTTATCCTAACTTTAATGTTTTTACAAGCTTTTGTTTAACTCACAGTGTTTGCCAGTTTGTTTTTTGGTTAGGTAAAATGTTGCAAGCCAGATTTAAACTGGTAGGTACCTGATGTCCGATCGAGCTGAAATTTAGCATACCTGCGTAACTTGGATGAGAATACAATATTATGGTACCATTAAACTGATCTGATGATGGAGACTGAAGGTCATAAGAATTATGCGATAAACAATGGAACTTTATTGCGTTTTAGCCTGTTAGAATCGTCTCGTTAAACGCTAGAAGAATATTGCAAGTTAAAAACGTCTGTCCGAACTTCAATACATTTCTTTGTTTAAAAAAAAAGGTTTCTTTGCCTGTATTTTAATACATTTGCTTATCTTTCGCCCTCTTCCATCATTTAGACATTTGTATATTTTAGAAAGAGACGAAATTTAACTGAAGTTTGCAAATACCTATTACCTGTCTTCTGTTGCCGCATATTCATGTTATAAAGAAATTTTACGGCTTACCTAAGTAGGTAATATGGCGTGTGTTAGATTTTACCTATATATTAATTACGACACTTGGAGTTTTTTTTGAAATCCTAGATTTTAATTAATAACTTTATTCTACTAGGTTAGCTAAATTTTCGTAAGTTTCTTATATGAAACGTCAATCTGATGAGCCGAAATGTAGGTAAAAAAATGCTATTACAGATTTGGTCCCATAGTAAATCCCTACCACCTCGCACAATATAGCTAAGGCTAAAATAACAGCCTGTATGTAAAATCGTTTAGATTTGCGTAGTCGAGGGGGTGTGCTCATTGGTCCGTGTGATTTGTCATTAACGTAAACGATATATGGGGTAAGGACAGGTGTGTTTACCATGCCGATTGAAAAGGTCGTATGTCCAACTGACGTGCAACTGTCATGCGTCGGTTTGAATTAGAATTATGTTATGGTAAAGTACGAGCCGCGTAATGCGAAGTTCCGCAGTTCATCAGTTTTTTTATTAACCATGGAGGAAACCTTTTGTCGTATTTTAAACTTACAGCAACCTGTATAACTTGAAGTACAGTTACGAACACGGATTGTTGAGCCACTTGCCATTGTTCGTAATTTAGCCGTGTTATGAATCGATGTTACCGACTAGCTGTCAACTGTCAATTACATCGGTCATTTATTACACGGCTAAATTACGAACAACGTAAGGTCCTTCCGCCAAATTACATCTTTTCCGAAAAAGTGTCACATTTTAAGGTTTAATTCTTCACTATTCGAAATTGTATCTTTATTCATTTATTCTTAAACAATATTTGTTAAAAAAAAAAAAATGTGTCTACATTTTCAAGAATGTTTATCATCGCCTAGGCCAAATTAAACTATTACTTTGGTACATTTATTTTTATGGTTTGTGGCTAGATCGATTTGTATAAGATTGTCCTCGAATATTTATTAATTTATTATTTCTCCTTTTTTCTTTTTTCTTCTAAAGTTTTTATAATATTTTTACAAGAGTAAAATATAAAAAGACATCTAAAACACACAAAAACAATAAAAACATTATAAAAAACTTAGGGTGCCACCGGCAACGGAGAAAGGCCCAGGCTGCCGGTGGTCAGGGCCGCAGAGTGAGGACTATACGCGCAGTTTCCAGGATTACCGCCTTAATTTATTTATTATTAATTATTTACAGGTCCGGGCCTCATCGACGAACTGGAGGCCTACATGGCCCCCGTGGGG
The DNA here is from genome assembly GCA_947086415.1 of Pammene aurita. Lineage (NCBI taxonomy): Eukaryota > Metazoa > Arthropoda > Insecta > Lepidoptera > Tortricidae > Pammene > Pammene aurita. The sequence continues at coordinate 8,674,812 of OX352316.1, read as the reverse complement.
GACTACCCGCCGGACCGGAGACTCGGGTAAGGACCTTCATCGAACGAGCGAGCGAAGTTCTTACAGAAAACTTCGGACACAACGGAACTGTCAGCTGGCTACCGGGACGGAGCATTTCGATGGCTTTTGAATTTTGTTTCACGTTAACTTTAGGGGATGTAGCAGAGATCAAATATAATTTGAAAAATTTTATATGAGCAGGATAGATCAAGGGGTTATGGAACTAGAAGGCGCAAAACCGAGGGCCTTTTTCTATTGGTCAACTCATTTACAAGTAAATCGCGAGTTCTCGGTTCGAGGCAGACTATTAGTATTACACCCTAAAGATTCAGCAACCAGGGTCGCACCAAGCTAGAAAGGCTCGTGTGTATAAGCGCGGGGCCTGAGACTAGAGCATCACGGGCCTGGCTTGCAGCAAGACCCACATACCAGGCCCGTGGGTATGCCACCTTGACTATATGGCCAGTCCGACGCTTCCAGTTTTTTTTTCGTATGGCTACATGTCACTGGAATAGATAGGCATTTCTTCTCTGGAGTGGTAGTATTAGGCAGATGATAAAGAAAATCCAGTGAGTGCTGCGAGGTCCAGACGGGACAGTGCAGCTGCCAAGTTTGTTACTCTTTTAGCACCACCCAGGGATCACGTGTAGGGTTGTCTAAGGTGTTTCCTACGGACGCAGAGTAACATTGATCCCCGACGCTACCAATAACAGGTGAATACAGGCACAGATTGTTTTTTTATACCACGATCGTATCAAACAACGATACGGCCCGCCTGATGGTAAGCAGATACCGTAGCTTATGGACGCCTGCAACTCCAGAATTGATGCGCGTTGCCGACCGCAAAACAAAAATAAGGACTGTGTTGACGACTAAAGGAACAAGAGGGTCCGTCGTCGTCAACACACTGAGTCCTCTTTGAGCTCTTTTGACAACCTTACTCACCGGCAGTCCCCATCAGTTAGCCACGAACTGACCTGCGGTATTTTTCTATCTTTGATTAATATTTACTTGTTATTCCAGGAACCACCAACTCCCCGAGTCTCCCCCAGACTCCGGCTCCGAGAACCCCTACAGCCCCGACAACCCCCACATAGTCTCCACGGTTCTACCACCAGACTACGTCCTCGTCCATGACCACCTTCAGACCCAGGAGTTCCAAGGAGACTATATGTATGAGGAGCTCAAGTCGGATAATCTGGATGTGGTGGTGATGCCGCAGGATGTGGATCTGGGGATGAGGGGGTTGGAAGGCATATCGTATCAGAATAGGTAAGGACATCGCTATCAGGCTAAAGACGTATACAATAATCTCCTCCCAAAATGGAATGTTTGTTTTATGTATGGTATCAATCGATTCGTTTTATTGTGAGCATCAAATAAATGTCTTTAGGGGCCAATTGCGTTAAAGCAACACAAAAGTCACAAATTAGACTCAAAATCTGACATTCACACTTGCTGCTCAAAATGATACTAAACTAATGACGTCATACTTTCGTAGTCACTTATCGTAATTTTAACCGTGAACCATTTTTTTATATTGTACTTTAAGAAATCGTTCAATATTGAAATTTAAGACCTGCATGGTATCCTTTGGACCATTTCAACTGATTTTAATAGTAGTTTATGTAACTGTTACGTAATAAGGGTCCTTAAAACATGAGTGTGGTTTTATGAAACGAGCCGCAGGCGAGTTTCATAATAAGATCACACTCATGTTTTAAGGCCTAATTACGTACAGTTGCATACACTGCTTTATCTACACTCATATTATATATATTAAATTAAGTGTTCGGAAACCATAGAATGACCGCCATTGCACCGCCATGGCCAACTCGATTGTGTCGGCGGTCGGGGAGGTGCGTGCCGTTGGTCAGGAAGGAGCACAGGATTTACATTATGTTATCAAATTCGATGTTCGGAATTTGAAACTCATAACCAAACACCGGATTGACGGGGGCAAATCTGAACTGACGTTTAATAGTGCGAGGACAAATTAAATTAATTTTATTACTTGATATCGATAAAAATGACGTCCAACCGTTGTGTAATTTTAAGAATGTGAATTAAGAAGAAAACGACATACACATAAATAAACTTTATGAGCAGTTAATTAATTATTTACATTTCTTGCAAAACTAAGTCGTATCTCTATCTTCTATATCTGAATGGTCAGTTTTCCATGAAAATGAACCATCTTTTTTCTTGCGAGGCATTTTTAACTGACTTAAAAAACAAAAAGGTAGGCGTAATTAATCGGAATGCTAAATAATTGTTGTACTGAATTAATTATTCAATAATTTCAATACTTGTCACAAGTGACTCGACACCGTCAATGTCAGATATCGGTTGTTTATACTTGTGATAAGTATAAATGAAAGAGGTTTGCACACAATTAAATGTATTCAAACTTAGCCATTAGCCATTTTGATAATGATGGATAAAATTGTTTTTAACTATGTCGATAAATTTAGTCGATTTTTAATTAATCACTAGCACTGGTGCACTTTTGCCCCCGTCAATCCGGTGTTTGCTCATAACGTATCAATATATGAGCATGTAAAGTTGAAATTACGTTACTGCCACAGATAAAATCGGTTGTGGTAATGCTTGCCATTGCCTACCGTTTTTGAACACGTTTTAGAGGACTTACAGTGTGAGTGTAGATAAAAAATATTACTTCATTAAGATTTATATTGCTAAATTTGTACCCATATAACTAAACTTTGTTACAAAATGTCACATGTATCATCATCCTGATTGTGTTCTTATCCTTATTTATGAGTAGAATGCTTAGAAAGATTTAGGTGCATTCGGAAGACGTATTTATCCAGCCCGCTTTACCTTGGCGGGCTTAATAACCACACACACGAATCCAGTTTTGGGCCTGGAAATCCGGTTATGTAATAAATCCAAAAGTCCACTACTGTCTTATATTAGTAAACCGTTACTAACTATAATTCACCTACCTGTAATCTCTTTCTCCAGGTACAACCAAATGCGAGTAGACCTCCCAGAGCTAGACCAGACCATCATCAGCCCACAGCTCGTGTCACTTGGCCATGAAACATTAACGCCCGTCTATACCACGCTTCAGGAACCGACTACGAAGAAGAGGAAGCATTCACAAGATGTTTCTCAAGTCAAGTGTGAACCAGGTTGGTTTCCATCAGCATTTGGTTCTAAAGTCAAGCTCCTGACACAATAAGACATCCTCCTGATCTAAATTATCGGCCGCTGCCTGCAGTTGATGGTCCACTGTCCACGGGCAAAAAGATTTCCTGAAATTCTGTACGCTATCAGTATCCAGCAGTTTGCTGCGATCTTGGTTTACCTCGTTGAAGGTTTTTCTGTAAATATAAAAGGGGCTGCTATCGGTACCCGATCGCCAGCACCAAAACCTTTCTCCCGGGCCCAAGTCATAGTCTGAAATTTTTGATATCCCCATCCTTTTTTGACCTTGGTTGTTTCTCTAAAGTTTGCCTACATTGCGGACTCTTGTTGGTTATAGAGTAAAGTTTCTTTTTGTTCGTATCTTTCCGGGGCGTGGCGTGGTGGTTATGGGATTTGACCTCAACCGCTTAGGTGAGTCCTAGCCTATACTGTCTCAGTTCCCTCCAGTCGCTGCCCGCGCACCGTGGTAGTGAGGATGCATTAAAGCGCTCAGGCTTATAGTCAATAAACGATTGTTAGCAACAAGAATCCGGTTCGAATCCAGCCTCGGCCTTTAATGGCCTTTATTATTTTTTCAATTTGGAATTCCATACTAATTTCCTTTTACATTTCAGCAGCCCTATCTCCAGAGACGCACGTCCGACCAGCGCCACCTTCCGTAGACGGATCAGAAGCAGGAGACGATGTTCCTCTCCAATGCATCAGATTTGCACCATTCCAGCAGAACGTGTGGCACACGTTGTATGACTGCAATCTGAAGCCACTGTAAGTGTACGGTCTCAGTGGCATACGGTGGCCGCGACCAGCGTAGCATCGGTCTTCCAAGGCAGGGGTCGGCAAACTTTTGTGACAAAGAGCCTGATGGCAGAAAATATGAAAATTTTGGAAGCTTATAGAGCCGCAGTTTTCTGTTTTTCACTGTAATATTTGATTTAAAAAAAATTGGGGAACTTGAAGAGCTACAACTGACCCTTCAAAGAGCCGCATGCGGCTCGCGAGCCGCGGTTTTCCGACCCCTGTTCCAAGGGATTTAAGCAGCATTTCGCATCGCATCCCAGGCGACAACTTGTGAAGTGGTTAAGAGTGATTATTTAATCACTATAAAAAAAGCTATTTAGCTGCCATTCCTCAACCCACCAACGGAGCGGCAGCTAACCTTCACGAGGCTTAATTATTCATCGCCCTTATTCACAAGTTATCACCTGGGACGTGATTGGTCATGAAATTTGTTCCTGGCTTACGACGTTGAAAATAATGAAATATTTTCCCCCAGCCAACCCCCCTCCTACGTAGTCGGCGCCGACAAGGGCTTCAACTTCTCTCAAATTGACGAAGCATTCGTCTGTCAAAAGAAGAACCACTTCCAAGTCACCTGTCAAATGCAGATGCAGGGGGACCCGCATTACGTCAAGACCAATGAGGGGTTTAAGAAGATTAGTGCGTTTCGGCTGCATTTTTATGGAGTTAAGGTGAGGTACCGTTAGTTCTAAAACAGTCTAAACCATGAGTCTCTAAACTACTGCCTGCCTGCCTGCCATTTAGGCAGCAGAAAGCTAAATTCCATATAATCCGGCCCGCGAAAAGAGGGAGGAGGCCTGGCCGTGGCCCTCGAGACATTTGTGTCTATTACAATACCGATTGAATAAATATTTAAAATCTGAATAATATATGCTTACAGTAAATGGACATGAATCTTTGATACGACTTGTAGAGGAGAACAGCCTGACATACGAAAGTACTTTTGCCCAAGCTGACTTCAAAAACGGAGGCACTTCGTTCACTCAGTCAAATAGAACATTACATAAAACTTGAAAAGTTAATGGCTAAGTAAGAAACAATTTTTCTTTCAGGCTGAGGACCCCAGTCAAGAAGTGAGGGTTGAACAAAGCCAGTCAGATCGCACGAAGAAACCGTTTCATCCTGTGCCGTAAGTAACGATAATGTCTAACCCAGAGGACATTATTTACCCTACCTACAGGTTTCTAAAATACAGCCAGATGGTCAAACCCTGAGCTTTCCTATTTGTCAGCGACATTGAAATTCCATAAAATTCTGACCGTAAAAAGAAAGCGGAGGCCTGGCCGTGGCTCACGGGTCAAAAAGTTATGAAAATTCTGGACTTTAACCTAATACGCAGATCGATTAAATTTTAACCGACTTCAAAAAAGGAGGTTCTCAGTTTGACATGTATGTTAGTTAGTATGTATGTCGACAAATTTCTTTGGCAGCATTCATTTTGTTTTTGTAGGTTTGGCACCGACTTCAAAAAATAAACGAGATAATTATCAATTTCTGCAGGCCTATGATGGCAGATATTATCAGCGGATAAGTTGATATAAACCTGATAAAATGACAAACAATGGAGGCAACTGTAATTTTATCAGATTTATATCAGCTCATCCGCTGATAAAATCTGCCATCATAGACCTGCTGGACTGCATAAATAGGGGTGGGTTATATAAAAAAAGAAGTGCTTTTCCCGGGTTCCCTTTTTTTTAATGAAGTTATTTTTGTTTTGGTTTTATAATTTAAGTTAATTTCAAATGTGTCTACATTAGGCCTTTGAAATGTTGATTATCATATTTTATACGTCACATCTATCAGAGATCTGTGGCTATTCTAGTAAATTCAAACCATGTGCCCAAAATGCCAGAGTCATTTTTTAGCTCTTTACCTTACATTATTTCCAAGACAGGCTTCGTAGTTCCAAATGACAAAAAATCTTTATCTTCACCTACTTTATCTTCATATTCATATTCATTTTCATCATTATCTCTATCTTTATCTAAACTAGACCCATTCTTGGCTACAGAGTGGAACTAAGACGAGAAGGAACAAAAGTCACCGTCGGCCGTCTCCACTTCGCAGAGACGACCAACAACAATATGAGGAAGAAAGGTCGACCTAATCCTGATCAGAGGCACTTCCAGCTGGTTGTAGCTTTGAGGGCGCATGTGCCTAGTGGAGATGTTATGGTTGCTGCCAGTGCTAGCGATCGGATTATAGTTCGGGTAAGTTGAAGTTGTTTATGTTACCGTCAATTAACCCAATATATAGAACGTTACTTCAGTATGATCAAGTGATAAAAACGCTAAAGTAATAGAAAAAAAATCATCTGCAGATGCTTGCTTATCTGGTGACAGATAAATTAGATCCTTGTTCATAGGTTTGAGGTTTTTACTGTGAAAGTTGTATCAGTATACTTTATTTTCAAATTTGTTTCCACAGGCATCAAACCCAGGACAGTTCGAATCAGACTGCACGGAAAACTGGTGGCAGCGGGGAGTGTCGGACAACAGTGTCCACTTTAACGGCCGAGTTGGGATCAACACTGACCGGCCTGACGAGTCCTGTGTCATTAATGGTTAGTTCATTATCATCATCAGTAAATGTGTAGTTTGCTTTATTGAAAATATTGGTTCCTGTAATGGTTGCGTTGGTATCAACACTAATAGGTCAAATGAGTCTTGTGTCGTTAATGGTATGATTATATATTTTTTTTTCTTAAATACTATATTATATACAACGTGTTATACCCAAGATTAAAAACCTGAAAACTGTTTGTTCATAATCAAGAGTGGAATCGATTGCAGTATATCTTAAAATGGGTATACTTTTTCTTTAATTTTCCAATTTTTTACGTGTCGAGTCTAAAAGTTTCTAATACTGTAGTTTACCATTCTATCGAGAGGTTAGGAGATAGAGGTTGAATATTTAATAAAGGCTGACAGCTTTGAGAATTTTATTTTTTCACTGTACATAGTGTCATGTAGGTTGTCATTGTCAAAGTATATCTTATATCATGTCATAAAAATTTACAAAATAGGTTGATAGGTTCACATGACATGACACACGTAGCTATGTGAAAACAATGCAACAAATGTAGTTAACAATTTAACAGAATTGCAAGAAAAGTTAAAACTTACGAATATCTTTCGAAATAAGTAACTGGTTGATAAATAAATACTCGAGATTAATTAGCAATAATAAAAATCATTTGGGGTGTCTGGGATTTTTAGTGGCTCAAGTAACACGTTGTATATTGTTTCTCAAATAAATTGCTTTTCTATAATGATCGCTACGGTAAATGTTAATTATCATCAATAGTGACTTAAAATACAGTGACTGAGTTAACGGTCGTAGTGGGGATCAACACTGACATGTTATGTGTCATTAATTGTATGATCATTATCATCATCTTTATTAAATAATTATTTAATGACCATTCGGACCAACACTGACCGGTCGGATGAGTTTTGTGTCCCAATATTAATCAGTTTTTTGTCTTGCGTAATTTGACATGGTAAGTTTTTTGATATCATCACAATCAAATGTATCAATTGCAGTTTCGAAAACTTGAATAGTTATATTGGAATCAACACTGACCAGTTTAATGAGTCGTGTATCATCAACGGCATACTTTTCGTCCTTGTTATCATTTCTTATTTAATTTTCATCAGTGTCTTCTCAAGCACCATTCTGTTGACCTTTTAGTGACAACGTTAAAAATCAGTCAATGAAATCTACGTTTTCTTTACAGGTAACCTCAAAGTTATGGGTCACGTAGTCCACCCATCAGATGCTCGGGCAAAGCACAATATTGAGGAGTTGGATACAGCGCAGCAGTTAAAGAATGTTCAGAGCATCAGAGTTGTCAAGTAAGTGCCTTATATAAATCCAAAGGCAAAAGCATAGTCATTATGTCTTAAATGCTAATAATTTTTCCAGACCAAAAACGTATAGTGGTTGTAATTAGTGAAGTCTTCAAGTGAAGACTTCGAGCCATTCCTTTCTTTATTGATCAATAAAGTGAATTGTGAATTAGTGAAGTAACTTTTACGTAAACTGTGACAGCTCCAAGACTATGTTCAAATTTGCATTGAGCGTAATTATATATAATCGTCGTACCTACTGTCCTGCGTACTGAACAACTAAAAGTTATTCTTCAAAGGGCCAACCCTAAAATCGCCATCGCCAATAGAAAACATCGACATCCGATCGGCCGAAATGTATGAAGCGGCTAAATTATTTTTCGCCATTTTGGCGTTGGCTTCGTAGTAAAAGTTGTTTACCTACAATTTGGCTAAGGATCGAAAAAATATCCTATACATCAGCGCCAGAATCAACTAACTTTTTCCAGGTTCAACTACGACCCCTCCTTCGCCGAGCACTCCGGGCTCCTCGGCTTCGACCCCACCTCCCCCGCCCCGCAGGCCGACACGGGGGTCATAGCCCAGGAGGTCCGACAGGTGTTGCCCGAGGCTGTGAAAGAGGCAGGGGATGTGACGCTACCGAATGGGGATACTATACACAAATTCTTGGTTGTCAATAAGGTAAATCAAGTAAACTGGTGATTTCGGGTTGTTTACCACCAATCCAATAGGGTTATTTATAACCACTGGTCATCATCAACATTAATTTTGCTTGTGTGACACATGAGCATTGGGTTGTCACGCTGCTGCTGCAGTAATTCTCGCTGTGATGCTCAGGGCCTTCGGCCTTTACAGATATTTCTGCTACCTTTGTTTTACCGGCAATTTATAAACACTGGTCATCATTATTTTTATCATTCATCCGTTTACCAGTACTAGTTCCATCGGTTCGAGCTAATCTCATCCAGAATGACCCGTGATCTTCCGAATGTCGTTCACCCACAGACACCAAGCGCTTTTCTCATTCGAGAGCGGCCACCAATCCGTCAACATCTTAGTCCACCTATCGTGCATACCTGGGAACATTTCCCGCCCAACTCAATTCAAGTGTGTTAATGACGTACCTTGGTGCGACGTTGAATCTCGACATTATTGAGAACACTTCACAGTCTGATTATATAGAGTAAGCAGAGCTCCTCACACTGTCTTGCTTAAGAGCTGGTAGATATCAAGTGATATTCAAATGACATAAATTCCTTGAGCCTTCAGATCCGGGGTTTGAACTTCGACCACTAGTTTGGAAGACTTTACTGTTCAGCGTTTAGAGCTAATATATTAATATTCAACCAATTCCAGGATCGTATCTTCATGGAGAATCTCGGAGCAGTAAAAGAACTGTGCAGAGTGACTGGAAACCTGGAGTCCCGTATCGACCACTTGGAGAAGATCAACAGAAAACTCTGCAAAATCAACATTTTACAGAGAAGGGACAGTGCTAGGTCCAACATTAGTAGCGGTAAGTAAACAAGGTGGAAAGAAAAATGAGGAAGCAGCTAAAGATTCTTCGCCATAGACGGGGTGCGTACGCGCCAGGGTAGCAACGCTCCCATCAATCGGGCACTTTCACTCTTGAACGAATTAACTGTACGTCATCCCAATGTAGATGTCTTTCATGATTCACCTAGCTCCTTTGTTAAGGCTATATTTTTGTTAAAAACCATTAGGCAATAATTACCACTTAAGCGATTTGGTTCTTGTACTGTAAGCTTATGTGTAATAATAAAACTCTTTAATCTTTAAAAGTGAGGACAAAATTCGGGAAAGTCAACATGTTATAAAAGAGGCACTAACTTTTAAGGATATTAGAATAGAGTAGAGTATAAATATTTATTTGCATGAATACGTACAAGTAAGTCTTACAAAATACGGGTAATTCTGTGTTTGAGATAGATTCAGTCGACACAGGGGTCGGCTTTATAAATTTTAGAAGATTAAGCAGGATAATGAATCCTAATTATATTGTAAAGTACAGCGGGACTAAATCAACTAAATCGAAATACCTTCCGTGTTTTACATTAACCATATAGTGCCATACCTATGTCCGAATAGCGGAAATATGCTTTTCCTCACTAGAGATGGCATTATAGTTAATCATATAAAACATGCAAGATTTTTCAGTCGAAATTTACCCACAGTTGAAAATGTCCCCCTATACGTTAAATGAATACGTTCTCATGACTTTAAAACTACACAACATATTCTTTGTTCCAGACTCCCACTTCTCAGCCATATCCTCCTCATCAAAGTCCTTCTACAGCGACGGCAACATATCCATAGACCAAATACGGGACATCGCCCGCAACATTCGTCGCCACGAGTGTTGCCACAAACTGAGTCATAACTCCCCAAAATACACCAGAAAACAATGCAAAACGTGCCACGACCCGCGCAACTACTCAAAATACGGCAAATTTTACAACTACAACAAAACCTGTGTCAGATACCATAAAGAGGAAAAACACGAATGCAAATTCCCCCCTTACGTTGGTACACTTGAGTCTGACATTCAAAAGATCTCGGATGACAGCTCGATGTCGAAGAAAAAAGATACGTGTCTATGGTTGAAGGAGGATTTTGCGCGTGGCAACTCTAAGTTGGCATTCTGTTGTAAAAAAGAGTACAGTAATGCCAGCAGTGAATTGATTTCGAATAAGTTTCTGCAGATCGTGATCACGATATTGATTTTTATTATGGCAGTTTGGTGAGTAAAAAATGCCCGTTGAATAATAAAATTATTTATTTAAACGATACACTTATTTTATTTTGTTTAAATGTGAAGGCATAGGAAGGCATGACTATTTAGGGTATGCAAAAGCATGGTTTCCAAAACTCGTTTGGCATAGAGCACTTTTCATATAGGAATAAATAAATAAAAACGCTTAAATAAAATATAAAACGCTTGAGAAGCGTTAGATGAAATTACAAAAATTATGTAAAACAAGTTAGCCAGTTAAGTGCATTGCACGTTGTTAGAATTTTTTGTAATATTGTAAAATAATATTTTTTTTTTAATTAGCAGGCAATTATTAAGACACAATGATAAAATAACATTAATTTCTATTTGTTTTAGTTTGGTGGTAATGTCCGCCTTATACTTCCGGGAACACCAAGAGTTACTAAACATAAAAGAAAACAGACAACATGAGAAATACACTTATTATAACTACAGGAAAGAGAACGTACCAGCTTACAGAGCAACACCTCCAGACCTAAACCAAATACAGGTAAGAAATAGTGGCAAAATAATGTAAATTACAAAACCATACAAAAATAAATAGAAGGTACTTATAGCAAATTATGTCGCCTAGATGGTGGCAGGGCTATGACGATAGTTTATTTGTCTTTCGTAATCCCTAAAAACGATTGTCCTAATTTTATTTGCCTGTAGCAGTTTTTTCCTAGTCATAACATAACATATATTTGTCATAAACTTTTTCTTATCCTTTTGGCTGTAATTCTTGACAAAACGATTAATTATTTAGCCTAATTTGTTTTGCAGTAACGTCAATTGTCCTAATAACTTTTGTTCTAAAAATCACTAGTTCAAAGGCTCAAAATAACTAAAATTTTCATATTAGCCTTTTACCGAGTTACTAAATCTACCTTTTGTTACAGAATATGAAATTTTCACAACATGTGCCTTCAAAGAAAACTGCAAAAGGTTTGTTCAACATATTTATTCTTACTTATATCAATCATATTAAAAACACTCAGGGTAAAACGCCGTGCCCAAAGAATCAGTAACAAATAAGAGTTACAAAGGGATATTTACCAACAAATCGTGTAATAGTTACAAACATATTTTTCCACAACTGTCAATGAAAACAAATAAAAATGAAATGCCAGCAAAAATAAACAGAAACCACAGAATTAATAATAGTATTTCATACAAAATAGCCACGCTCCGCCCCGCCCCAATCGGAATTACCTCACCCTGCGACGGCCGATTGGTAGGGAACTAGTAGGCTAATCCGTAAGGTTGAAATGGCGGTGAATTGTCAAACGTCATTAACGACAGCGGAAACAACGCCCTAAGACTTACGCACGCATTGAAACGTGTGCAGATGTGTCGAGCACACAAAGGCGCTCAAACGACACGTTCACCGTTCGTTGGCGGACACGTTCATACTACAAAATTGTATTTGTATCATGGCAAGTAAAGAGCACAATATATGGCCTTCCCGGGGTTCGGGGGATGGTACGCCATCAACCACGGTCATCAGTAAGCTAAATGCGTAGATCAACAGTATTATTGTGTACCTGTAACCATAAGAATTAAACTCCTTTTTAACCGACTTCAAGATTTCGAAGGAGGAAGTTCTCAATTCGTCGCGGGATCTTTGTTGTTTTTCTTTTTTTGTATGTTTATCGATTATTCGAAGACACGTCCGCCCTGTGCAAAAAGTGTGTTTACCCAAAACCATGTCCACAGAAAAAGGACCCCACAAAACGACTCCGGAGTTCCTGACTACACCGTCCACAGAATCTCTTCGAACTATTGCATCTACGCTTCACGCTTCCAGAAACTATGTGCGGGATGTGTTAAGTAAGAGAAAATAATTTGATTAGTTATTCTAATATTGGTTAATTACATAAGACAATTTTATTACTTTACTCTTATGACGGGTAGTTTTTGGTTTTATGTATGTTGACATTTATTTCATGTATAAGGTAAACTTTGAATAGCAATGAATTACTTTTATTTCTTATAGATTTGGATGCAACTCGTTCGCCGCTCGACCACGCGGTCTCCATAAAGGAAACAGCAGACATCGTTGGGAGACTCGGAAATGCCTGTGGCTTCTCTGCTAACTCTGACAACTATATAGATGCTGAGTGCCAGGTGAATTTTTGTTTTGATAAGAAATCATTTGTAATTAAAGTCAGGTGGGGTACGGGAATCATACAGCCTTGGCCAGAAGTATTAAGCACTATTACGATTTTCCAGCGTTTCTATCTTTTTTGAAGTTATTTTATCAATTAATCCAAACAGAACAGGCATGTTCTGTTGAAGTTAGTGGTAACTGCATAGAATATTTGCAGTTTGTCGCACCGACTTAAATTCGCATTTTTTTTACCTCCAGTTTTCATATAGGTACCTTGAAAGTGAGTACAGAAGTTCAGTACAAGTGTTTCTCTTACCCCACTTGACCTTTTCTAGGAAATTAGAACCAACAAAGTTAGTGATTTCGAATTGCCGCACCTTTCTCCAGGGTATTTCTCATGACAATAGCTCAACAGCTGGGAAGGGAATAGGGATGAAGACACATGTTGAATTATGCGATAAAATTTAGTTGATTTGATGCAAAATGACCAATATATCCAAATAAAGTAAAAGTTAAGCAATTCTATTAAAATGGTTCAAAGATCAGGCTTCAAAACTTCCAAATTTTACGATTTTTAAAGTACGAAATTTAAAACAACCAATGATACCATTCGATTTTTAACATTTTACTGTAAAATAAATTGTATGACAACCATATACATAAACGCATTATTTCACTGTAAAAATATCAATTTCATAATTTTTACACACTTTAAACAGAGCGAATTTTTATTTTGACGTCACTTTTACAAATCATTTTATTAGGAGAGTTTTGAAAAAGAAATGCAAATCTCAGATTTTAAGTATCATTTCTGACTTTTGTATTGCTTTAACATAAATGGCCCCATATAGACATTTGATCCTCACAACATAAATAATCGATTGATACCATACATGATAAAAATCATCATGCCTATTCAACGTTATTACGCTTTATCAACATTATCTTCTACATTGGTTCTAATTTCCTTGGTAATTACCATATATTATTTTAAAAAAAGGTCGTTGATGTTGAATGGTAAATGTGTTAAATAACTTCATTTGTTAATGCTGCAAAAGGATTGGGAATATGTTTCAAGATGGATAAAAACAATGCTGGTAAGAATAATGTGAAAAATGTCTTCGAACATTTTATTTTATTTTTTAAACCTAAGCTTACAATTGAAGGGAAGTTTACAAAACACATTACTAACATTATTGGCGGATTAATGTTTTTGATGTCATCATGTTCGCCTCCAAAGGGGCTACGAAAGGTGAAAAAATGTTTGTCCAAAAACTATTCCGTGTCAAAAAACTGCCATTAAAATTTTTTTATATGAAAACAGTGGAATTAAGAATTATAATAAAATAAATTATAAATTAAAATTAAAATAGAGAAATTTTGTATTCGTATCGAAAACAATGAGCATAATGACATTAATGACATATAAAATTATGAATTTTGTTTGTATGGAAATGAAACCGCACCCCTAATAAAATACTTATTCACCAGTCTCCGTGCAACCTGGAACCGCCGCAAGCATTCGAGAACCAGGAAGCCTTGGAACGCAAACCAGAGCTGAACGACACCTTCCGTCCTCCAGAACCACCACTAAAGGTATGCTGTGGCGCCTGTGGCGGCACCAATTTTTGGTATTAGGTAACCAAACCCGAATTCCAGCCACCCATATCATACGGTCTAGACTAGAGATTCTAATGGAGCTGCAATATCCTATGAACACTTGCAAACTCCAGGAAGCAACACAGTATTGTGCAAGTACGACAAAATGGTTAAATTATACTGTATATCGTAAATAAATAAACAATATTTTTCAGGATAACAAACTTCCAATCATCCCAGTGATACCAAAAAACACAACTGAACCCCTAAAACAAGACAACGACTCTATCCAACGTTTCAAAAAGATTCCCGACGAAATAATGGCAGAGAATACCTTGTTAGACCCTAATAAGTTGAACCACACGGATAATATGACTGGTAGAGTGCGACGCGAGATACGGAAGATGGTGAGGAAGAGGGAGGCGAATGAAGCTTTGTCAGCTTCAGTGAGAAGCTCAGAGGAAGACTTGGAGCAACTTCCTGGTAAGAATTTTGTTATATTTTTAAATTAGAAAATTATGATATTATAGACATTGAACAATTATTAACGATGGAAAGGATAAATTCACCCGAGGATAAAAGTATACCTGCGTATACTAACAAATTATATGAACTTAAATTATGTCAAAGTAGTTTTTTGTCTAATACCTACCTACCTAGATATAGGTATATCTATATCATCCTGTGTCCCTTATGTATGTGGAAAGTTTATGTCTGATACCATTCTATATCTTGCAGTAGAAAAATACCAAATCACCTTCGGAATCGCGACGCAATCCTTCACCAACAGCTCGCTCTTCACTGCGATGGTGGCGCCACATATGACTTACAACATCACTTATGTAGTACGGGTGTCGCCCTGCTTACATGACAAAGACATCGACTTAGTTATTAGGTGAGAAAAGAAAATTGGTTTTAAACATAGGCAAGCTTACCACAAATTCGATACAAATGATAATTGCAGTTGACATTTGTATTTTTGTAGTTTAGTATAAAGACGTAAAAAACAATATTATCAGGGGCACGGCAGTGCCCCCGCCAAGTCGAGCAAAACAAACAACAAAGGCATAAATGAAAAATAATATAAGTAACTTTAAAAAGCTCAATAGCATTCATTAGACACCGTGAAAAAATAAGCACAAATTCATTTGACACTGCCTTGTTTTCTAAATGTGCTCTTGGCATGGCTCCCAGAATAAATAATAATCTGCCAAAATAAATCTTAGACTGTAAAAATGTAGTGCAATTTAAGAAAATGCTAGATGACATTCTGGTAAAGAAAGCATGCTACTCTATCTAATAATACTCGAAAGATTCAATTTATCAGGGAATTCGTGAAGAGTTAGGCATTAGCTTTTTCTTTCTTTAATATGTCAACTGAAGTAACCCAATGACGCAACGCAATAAGAAACCACGAAGTGAGTTGGCATAATATTACAGACGCTATTACAAAAGTAACCTTAAGTAAAAAAATACCAAGTGTAAAAGGTACATGTTGAGTTTGATTTCCCATACAGAAGATTTTCATAATTTATATCAAATGCAATAAAATATATTTCAGAAAAATTGGTAGGTAAATTTTATAATCTCATTGAAAATCACTAAATCAATATGTCTATGTATAAAAAATATGTAGGTACCAATTATTAAACAAAATGAAATTTTAGCCTGTGTATTACAAAAAGTTAAAATTAACAGAGAACGTTTTTATTTCGCTTTAATTTTATTTATTTGTTGCATCAACAGCAATACGAGTAGGTACAAAAAGCTTTATAAAAGATTATAAATAAAAAAATATAAAATACACCCAATAACTTGGTTACATTTCAATATCAGAAGACCTAAAGGTTTTTTTTAAGGTCATCTCACCACCAACTAGTCAACGAGGTCCGTCTCTGCGACCTCCAATGCAAGTTCGATACAGAGCACAAATGCCTGAAGATAAGCGAGGCCAAGCCCTTCCTTCAAAGCGGTGCCTGGGTGTTCAGGATGCCGCTGAGCTGCAAGATGGATAGGATGCTGAGGATCAGGACCTCTTTCTCTCCTCAGAAGGTATTTATATTAACTTTTTGTACGACATACGTCATATACAATAATGCCACAGGCACGCCAAGATCCCGAATATAAACCAACCAAGTAACCGAGGCGATATAAACCTTACTTGAAAGTATGAATGTTACTTTGACAGCGTACGCCAAAATGCTTATAGGTGTCCTTGATGCTGTGAACACGACTACATACCTTAGGGTGTTATTAACGTTCAAAAGGTTAAGAATATCCCATTATATAAATATTTGTTTATTTACTGTTTTTTTTTCCCACGTCTTTGTCCAATTTCAATATTCATGAGGTTTTTAATAATATGGAATCTACTGAAATATACTTCAATAGTTTAATGTGCATACAATTATTTTTCTTTCAGAATATCTGTTTTGCTTCGGACCACATAACGTCACTCCTTGAATACAACGTACACGTCAACAGAGAATGTCATAACTGATGTTTGTCATAATAGGTTTTTGTCATAATTATTTTTCGTCACATTTTATATTTTGTAAAAATTATTTATATTATTATATTATTTATTATACCTTTTAATAGTATCAGTAGCAGTTTGTTTGTAAAACGATTCGACCGTGGTCCGCTACTACTCCGCTACTTATATTTACGATTCATTAAGAGAACCTCGCCGACGGTGGAAATTTGTTTGCAATAATTGGGTGTTAATCACAGTATCACATTTAAATCATTTTAAATAGCTACAGCGGCTAATTTCATAATGGCACAATTATAAACTTATATAAATATCATAAACAAAGGGAAAACCGGAGGCCTATGCCTCACTGTTTCCTTTGTATACGACATCTTAATGAGTTTACAATTTATACAGTAGTGCGTCTACTTAAAAATAAACAAATCTAAATATTTATTGAATAGTTTGATTTGTTGTTTATTTGACATAATTTTAATAAAGAATCTCGTTTGGATCTGAATTATAAAATGGTAGTTTTTATTAGTCCATGCTGGTGATCAACAAGCGGACGGGCCGCATGATGACAAGCCATATCTACTTACAATTGTAATGGTGTCACATTTGCGTTTCCGATCCCTTATATGTATATGAGAATGTACTTCTATGTATGTACGGTCACTCTGAAAATATGGATACATTTAATTTGACAAAAATGTGTATTCAAGTCTACGCCTTGGTAATATAGTCATGGCTGTACTACATAAGAAAGAATTGTGTGTCTTTTAATTACACTTAATTTTAATAACTATAAAGAATGTCATAGGTACCTAGTTTTTTATGTTTTATCCTTTTAAGTATTGATGTATATTTTGGTAATGTAATTTTTTGAATATACGTTTTGTTAATAGTATTAATTACCTATTATTTCATGATATTTATAAACATAATTTTATTCTAATAATTATTAGACATATTTATTATATAAGTATACAATTTAATATTTACTAAATATAACAATACATTCCAGAAGTGCAATTATATTTATAATCTCCGTCCTTAAAGCTCAAAAGTAACACGTATTCGTTATGACTTTGTGTATTTTCTCATATTTATCCATACGAATCTCATGGATTGCTAAATTATAATATAAATTAATTGTAGCATTATTTTCCTTATACATATTAACCCACATTTAACATTGTAGTAAAATGTAGCACAGTGCGAATTGATCTTAGACATATATCAAAACCGCCTAGGTACTTTTTTATTTGACATACTTTATTTTATATAATTTGTTTTTATTGTAACTTTAATAATAATAATAATAAAAATTATGAAATAAGGCAGTATTTTTCTATATTTTGAAATGTCAAAGTTTTGACATAATTTTGAATTAATTTTTATAAATCTGTTACATTTAAGGATTGATACAATATTTATATTAATTAAGTGAGTAAAATTTGGTGGTAGCTTTTTTTATCTTACTTTGTACTGTTCGTACATAAATGTAGCTTAAAATATATTTTGTTTGTTATATGACGTATTTACGTATATGACGTATTTTACAGCTTTATTGTTATTTTAATATACTATGTTTTAATGAAACTTATTATAAATGATATTTAATACTCATTTCTGGAATTGTTAACTGGTTTTTTCACTATAGATCTCTGAAAATATCACATTTAACTAAACGTCTATTTTTCATGAAGTTTGTGCTTTATATCTAGCACATTAGAGTACATTTTATGATTGTAATATACACATTCCAAGCCAGTACTTAACTAGAAAATAAGTAAATTTAAGTCCTTCTTCAGTTTAGAAAATGTAGTGCCACTAAAACTTCATACATAACATATTTATTAAATGATTGTCACGTATTTTTAAAAATAGAATTATGTCAACCTTTTATTTGAGGTACAGTATTTTAGATCTGAGGGCTTCTATATTTTTATTGCTCAATTGTTTTTATTAGTATTGAAATGTCCAATACCTAATTGTAAGCCATTATGGCAACTCTAACATTAATCTTTCAATATTCAGTGCTCTTGAAGTTCTCCTTTTTTCTCAAAACTATATTAAGGGTAATTATACGTCTTGCCATATTTTAGACTTTATTTAAAACAAAGTAGATGCGTTACTTTGTATTTTACTTAGAATTTAATTATAAATTAATTAGGTCAAATATTATTATAGCAGCTCTTTTTATAAAATGCTGATTTTTTGTTCCACATTCCCATAAAATCGATGTGTTGAGGTTTATTTTTGAAATTATTTTTACCTACTAGTTTATAAATATAGATGGTAAATTTATTTATGTAATAATAAAAGTTGTAATGTCTTTGTAGTGTTAAGTGTCCACAAATTTGTAATGTTACAGAAATACATAAATAAAAAGTAGTAGTAATTATATTGTTTTCTTCTATATATTCTGCATTTTTCTTTTTAACCCCCGACGCAAAAAGAGGGGTGTTCGTGAGTTTGTCGTTTGACCGCTGTGTTTCCGTCTGAGTATCTGTCTGTGTGTGACACCGCCATACCTGAGCACTAAAATGGCTGTGCCAATTTTAATACGAATACGACTTAACAAAAAAATATAATCTGTCATTAATTTTGATTTTAATTTGATATTCATCATCCTTTTCTTCTTATCTAGTTCGTGGTAAATAGATATCTTAAACAGAATGTAATACGCAAACAAATTTAGATGCCAAAAAAAAAGTTAGAATATTGCTTCGATTTTTTTAAGATGTCGGAATTGTCGGTAGAACTCGTTAGTAAGATTCCGACATCTTAAAAAATTACAACTATAAAACAATATAATTTTTATTACTCGCAATTCTAACGGAAATTATTTATGTGAATAAATGACTCATCCAAGTGAAAGTGTCTGGAACTACGGTTATTACCTTCGGCGTAATAAAATGGAAAGTCGAGGCCTAAGCTCCTATAGTTAGACCACACTAACTTTGCACTGACTTTGCAAGTAATAAAGTGTGAATAACCAGCATAAAGGTCAAACTTTATGAAGAAATGAGGTGGCGGTTAAACTAGACAGGGGTCTATTCTATTAGCCACAGAATTTTCCGTACGTACGTTGTTACATACTATTATTTTTTATTAATTGAGTAATCTAACACCAAAACAACAATAATAAACGTCTATCTAGTATAGCAGTTCCATATTCATTATACATAGGCATAAAAACAGTTATTCTCGTAACACTAATTAATTTGAATCTTGATCTGGCCTCGGACACCGGAGGGTTTGGTCACTTTTGTGACCGGGTGGTCTAGTGGTCAGGACGTCAGCCGCGAAAGCTGAAGACGCCAGTTCGAATCTGGCCTCGGACACCGGAGGGTTTGGTCACTTTTTCTGAAGTATATGACATCTATTTTCACTAATTAATTTGTAAATATTGTTGACAATAAATCTCGACCTTTGTGCAGAAAATCTACAAATACATACAAATACAAATGCGTTTATTTCATTACTTTTTACAGTACACAGTGTTTACAGGTATCGAGGTTAGGCAAGTAAGTACCTAGTCTATCTAAAAAAATAAAATCTATTCAAACCTAGTAAACAAAACATCAAAAAAAACCTTGATATAATGTCACCGCTGCATTGAATACAGAAAACATCTGCTGCCCGAGAACGGAGTTCGTTGAACTTTCGCGTAACCGTTAGGTATTGCTTTAGGCCGCTATGCCTGCGCACGGGCATGCTTACCTTAACGACGTAAGCACCTGTAGGAATCATATGAATATGTACCTTATTGCGTGAGGACAAGTTCCACAATCGAATGAATGTTATCAAAATATACGACAGTGCTAATAAGCAGTATACACGTTAGGAATAATAAAGTAAGGTAGTAAAGCTATGAGATTTATTCGTACACTTAATACCTGTATTATATAAAATAAATCATGATGACAAGGAATAAGGAAATCGCCTATTTGATATTGCCTATTATAATTTTAATAGAGTTGCAATACCTGATTTAAGCCAATAGAATCCCAGTAGTTTTCCTCTAGAAAGATGGAAATGTATTTATTCAAATATCCACACAGGTTGATTTCGGAGTGGGGAGGAAAAATAACAAGGATACAGATGTTTAAAAATGAACCTAATGATAGTAATGATGTTGATCGTTAATCTTTAATTAATAATTATCTCCTATCAGAATCATAATCATAATCAGAATAGCCATTTATTATTGTTTTTACATTTGACAATATTGTTTACATTTTTAGATATTCTATTACTTTTTTATTTTATTTTTATTAATGGCCTCTCCTTCAGGACGGAGGGGTGGTAATTAGGGGAAAAACTGCCATTTTATCACGCCAGGTGGCGCATTGTGAACTGTACCCAGCATTGACATAAGAACTGTCAAATCACATACATATTTGTCTCGTAATTCAAAACATTCCCATATTTTCCCAGTTTTATCAAGAATGCCTCAATGTTGTGCGGTGAAATGTAAAAATAGAGGCACCCATTTATTTCCTAAAGATGCGTTAAGAATAAAAAACTTTAGGGCAAGTGATACGAGCCGCTTATGTAGGCAACATTTAAAAAAGATGATCATTTCGGAAAGATTAAGTAAAGGAGTAAGGAAAGTTATCAATTAAAAATGCTCACTGTGTGCCTGTACGCCAAGCCTTTAAAACTTCTGTAACTATCTGTAAGTACTTAAAAGTATAGGTACTCAATATATCTAACATTACCTTGTTAGTAATATCAGATCTCATTTCATTTTATTTAAATGCTTATTTAACTTTCAGTTGCTGAACTAAAGTTGAATTTTTAATTATAAAAAGTGACTTGACACATGACTGACAGTTAAAATGTTGCCTGGAATAGCAAAAATAAAATAGTCATGGGTATATGTCGATAAAAAGTATCGAAAAGTGTAATGTTGTAAAAAACACTACCAATACGATTCCATTTAAAGGATCCATAAGCGTTAGGAAATTAAATTATCATGTAACAGCCTGAAATGCTACAATATTCGAATCAGACAAAAGTTTTGACATACGTTGCCGCTGATAAATCGTATAGTTATGTTATACAACATATCATATACTCGTACTTATTTTTCTATCTCGTCGAACGAGCGGAGCCTAAGCGAAGTGAAGTTATAGACAGCTTCGGATGAAGCGGAAACGGAACTGTCAGCTGGCTACCTGGACATCGCTGCATTTCGATGGCTTTTGATTTTGAATAGTTGTTGCGGTAACTGTAGTAACATTTTTTCTAATCTTTATGAATTTTATTGGGGTTATAGCAGAAATCAATATAATTTTAGAGTTCGTACGAGTATATGAGCAGGATCGATCAATGGGTTATGGAGCTAGAAGGCGCAAAACAATCATCATAAGAGTCTTGTTATATTGGTCAATGCATTTACAAGGAAATCGTGAGTTCTCAGTTCGAGGCGGACTACTATTATATAGTTTCTATAACTCTGAGCTTTAGATTTATAGAAACTATATAATGGAGGCGACATTTTAGATGAACATTGTTCTGGCTCTAATTCTTGCACGTCCACAGGAATCCGTAATCCGAGGCAACATCACTTAATAATTCAATTCAACACTTCTACGAGTAATAACAAGAAAACGTAACGATATTTGCGAACAGTCAGAAGAGGATATTTCTCAAAAATACCTACTTAACTACTTCTAAAATAGACGAAAAGATACTTGGATAATTATTCGTCCGCATAGAATTCGGCTATGTGTGACCCTCTGAAAAAGTTTTTTTTTTCGGGATAAAAAGAAGTTTCCTATGTCCTATTCCTCACTCTAAGCTACCTCTGGCGCCATTTTAGAGACGTCCGTTCAGCAAGATATTCACTCACAAACTGAACGGCAGGCATGTGTGTAGAGAAATCCCAATATTGGCCCGACCGCCGTGCGCTTGGAGAATATAACTAACCGGAGCGGCCATTGACAGGCTTTCCCCTCTGCCGAAAACAATGGTCAATAAATAAGACCAGTGGTTATATTTATTGTACGGACTGACATTTATCTGACGTGGCTATTTGTACGTTACGTACGAATAGCCATACATTTGACGTTCGCCTCCCCCGCAAAAATCGGCAGACTTTTTTTGTATAGAAAATGAGAGACATGGCCGCTCCCATTGGTTGAGTTCACTAAGCCATGCGCCCGGTATTAACCCTACGGCAGGTGTATGAGTAGCCGCCTTTAGAAATTATTATTGTCTCAATAGGATGTACAGAAGTTATAAATTGACTTTGATTTGTCGCGTAACGCATAGTTTTATCAACAAGTAACAGTCATTTAGTAAAAGTAACGTATTTTCCACATCATGTTGCAGCATTCTTCAGCCTTAAAGCCTTAATCAAGTTGCAGCGACAAAATCGCAACCAATAAGTCGCGGCGTTTGTCGAACCCTTAATAATTAAATAAAAATATCGATAAGAACAGCACTGGCTGAATTGCGGCAACATTTGTGTTTGTTGACTTGTCAAGTCACTCCGTACAATTATAAATTCTAGGGTAGTTGCAATTTTTTTGAGGAATAGGCTGTACCATCCATATTCTGGGTCACCAAAACAAAACAAGAAAACCAGCAGCTCTTGAACATGAGAAGTGATATGCATTACCCACTCAAAGAAAGCTCCTTATTAACGATTTTGAAGTGACAGAACACGAAATAGCAATATAACACATTACAGCGACAGAACCAACCGTAAGCCATAGCACTGAAGTAAGGCGAGAAGAAGACATATGTACTACTGTGGAAATTGATGTTCTAGAATTCTAGATCAACGTGCACACATGGACCCACAGCATTTAAAGAGCACTCAAGTTGACCATTACAACAATGGTTTTCACCAACTTTTGTGAAGTATAATTTTCATAAATCATCGGCGTGTTTGGGTCTGACAACAATCTTCAAGTTCAACGACACTTAGGATTAGATCAGATAATTTGGCAGCAGTGTTTACTGAAAACCAATTATTCTTGATGACGATGCTGATGCATTATGAACAAGAAAATAAATAAAACAAAACTAAAACGTTCTAATGCCTTTTTATTCAAGACAAGTACTCGTAATCTTTTTATATATAATATATATGTATATGAGTTAGATATCATAATATATCTTTATGACACAGAACAAATATGAATCAGAAGCAACAACTTTCAACGAGCATTTGTGGCTTCTAGCTTAATGTATTTTTTAAAGCGTAGACAATGAAATTCCAATATTTTCTCTTGCCTCAATAAGGCTATCCTTGTATTTGTGCATAATCGGCTTTTTCTAGCTTTAAATTCCTATTTATATTTTCTAGGTATGTTACTGTTATTTCGTTTTTTAAACAATACCTTGCAGCATATGGGCACAGTGTGGACAGTGAAATTGCAATATTTTCTCTTGCTGCAATAAAGCTCTCCTTGTATTAGAGCATAATAGAGATGCTTTTTTTAGTTTTAAATATCCATTTTTATTTTCTAGGTATGATACCGTTACCTCGTTTTACTCGCTTCTTAAGCAGTACCTTGCAGCATATGCAGGACCCTTTACCTCAATAACAGTATCCTCACTTAGCAACCCATCTGGTGAGGCGACAAGAAATGGATATTCTTTAGAAATTAATATTATGCATTTCTGCGCGTCCAATCCATACGTAGCTTCATACATTTGTAAGGCAATTGGCTCCTGTATTTTGCCGTGAGACACAGCTCTAGTGACTACTGAGCGCCACAAAATATGTTACATTACACACTCTTCACATTGGCTTTACACTGTCCACACATTGGCTTTACACTGTCCACCGTGTCCACGCAAACACGTAAATGGACCGTCGGATAACGATAAGATGACGAGACTCATATAGGAGTTATCCCTTTGGTTAAGAGCAAAATCTTTGAAAATATTCTTATATTTCATGCATGCTATGTTGAGAATCGGCGAATGCGCGTTTATATCCCTGTAAGTATCAGAAGATGAACACGCATATAAGCGGTCCCCCTGGATATCCAGCTGTGCACCATAGTTTTAGTGTCGATCATACGCCTCTTATCTAAAATAAAAACAGCACGTGAGCTTTGATAATTGAAAATAATGCTAAAAATGCAGAACATAACCTCAAATATTGTTAGTGTTTACCTTTGTAATAATCAAGCCTTTTTCCTGCCACCGATGCGTTCCTCCTTCGCAGCTCAGCTTGCGGTTCACGTACGATCATGAAGCCGAAGATTTTATCCTTATATCGCAAGAATTAAATAAAATTTCCTCATAATGACACTTCACACAAAACGTAAACAAGGTACAGTGCACAGTAGCGACATCTGCCCCGACCTTTTAGTGTGGCTCCTCATTAAATTATCACCTATACAGTTTGACAGAACTTTGACAGATGAACGGCGACACATGACGTCTCCATACAATTTTACCTTTCGACGTTTGTAGGGTTGAAAATTACGCAATTAGTATAATTGCTGGACCTGCCTCAATCGAACTAATCTATCAGTTAACACAAAACTAGATAGATGTCCGATATATTACATTATTTACCCATTCTAATAATTATTTTAGTACAAAACTACTACTTATAATCTACTTAACGGCCTCCTAGCTCAGTCAGTAGTGACCCTACCTACGATGCAGGAGGTCCCGGGTTCGAATCCTGGTCAGGGCATTTGTTTGTGTGTTTATCACAGATATTTGTTTCTGAGTTATGGATGTTTCTATGTATTTAAGTATTTATCCATATTTATATATTATATATATCGTCGTCTAGCGTCTATACAGGGTGGTCTTTGACAACAGACCTTCCCGGAAATATTGCATCGTTTGAGTGACATACAGTAGATTTGTAATGGTTAGAATCATGAATTAAGTAAAAAATAATAAAACCAAATTCACTAATTTTTCACTGTGGTGATGACCCTATTGCATCTGCACTTCACGGATAGATTACGTCATCACCATCGGGAGAACTCGGAGCTTAAACTTATTAACGAGCGTTGACGTAATAGCACTGATGTGATGTATGATTGACGAAATGTGAAATAAATCAAATGCGAAAATAATATCAATTACTTTATTACTAATTGCCATAACTTACACTATCTTCAAATACGGCTGTACGAACCGGTCTGTTCGCACTGTCAATATGTCGGATGTAGGTCAAACCTATGTCAGATGATGCAGGATTGTCAGGAATAATGTCAAAATAACTAACACTCGTGCGGTGCTAATGAGTGTCTTTAATGCACTGAATTATTCTAATTCCATAATGTAGGTTACGCATGTCAACAGATTTGCCTAAAGGCGACGCTATACTTAATACGATGCGATGTACGATAGCTAGATCGTACATACTGCCACTTATAAAGGAAAAACATAGAAAAGCAAATAATAAGAGATAATTAATATGTAAAAATAATAAAAAGTTACGTTAATTACACATAAATCAAGTCAATAATATTTAAAATGTAAAATTTAAAATGTAATATCTATTGTTCGACGATGACATCCTTAAAGCTAACTTTTCTTCGTGGCTGTGGTGTCATAGGGGTGTCTGAGAAGGACGCAGAGCGCTGCCGCTGTGGTGGGCTCGTCGTCGAAGTCCTCCCAGCCCCGGCTGTGGTCGTCGTTGATAGTACTGCTTGCAGTGGAGCGTTGGGTTGAGTAGGTATGAACTCGCGTTTCAGTTTACAGATAACGAGTGCCATAGTGACTAATGACACAATACCCAGTATGATGTATATTACAAAGTAATGTGTGTTGTCAGTGCGATCAAATTGTTCCAGGGTAACTTCCTTCATGGTTTTTAGTTTTTGGCTTATGTCAAGAAATTCTATGTTGTGATCTTCAGTCAGAAGGGTGATGTCCCTTGGCAATGATGTCTTTATGACGTCATTGATCGGCGATATCTTCGGTATTTCGATGTACTCGTATGGGTCTTGTATGAACATCTGACTCTTGTAGTCATGTAGCGAATGTATGACAAAGGATTTTCCCCTAATAGCACATCCTGGGGGTATCACGACCAGACCTGTGCCAGTCAATTTTTCAGTAGATACGTCGTTTGAGCATATCACGCGTATTGAATGCTCGTCACAATATGTAAACAACCAGGTGTCCCGGGCGTGTAATTTGATCCACCGGTCGGCGCAATCCTTTGCAGTAGCTTGGCAATACGGTTTGTTATTGTTATTAATCACAAGTTGCATGTCGCAGATAGATTCGCCGATTTTCATTGTGTATACAGGGTGGTTTAACGGACAGAACATTTTGTTATTTTTGTGAGAGATGCAGACTTATATGTCAGGTTCTGTCATTGGAATTACGGTATCTTTCTTCACGTTGATTGCCATATATTTTGTCCCAGTGGAGATGTATATGGTGTTGTTTCCGTTTCTTTGTGGAATGTCAATAATCGCGTCTAATTCGAATTGTTCACGATTTAGCAAGGGTAGACGTATCTCCATGATTAAGGACTTACGAGTCACCTTAGCTTGAATATGCAATAATCCATATAGGTCTCCAACGTGATCAACGGGTATAGTGAGATCATCCTGTAGGTGCCCCGATATCAACTCTAATTGCTGTTGTATTTGTTCAGGGGGTAATAAGTGCACGTTTAGTCTTCCGTGGTAGATATCTGTGATGGTGTCAACTAGAGTGTCTTGGATTCTTCTTAAATTTGAAATGATAACGTCAGCTGCTACCATTGATGACAGTAATGAGAAGGAGGTCAATATGCGTAAACTCGTTGTCTGCGCTTGATTTATATCTGTAGTTAAGTTATGGACGGTCTTGGAGATGGATTCAAATTGATTTTTCATCGGTTTTTCTTTCTTGAGAGTCTTTCTTGAAATTAGTCTCCACCCGCTGAATAGAATTGATGATCTCTCTCTGCCGTTGCAATATAAGCTCAAATTCAGGCATGTCTCTTCAAGTATGACCTGAGCAAATATTAATGTCACTATGTCAAACTGTAAATATGTATGTCACTGTCAATAAAAGCAGAATATCAAATCCAATAGCTTGTCACGGTTCCCAATATTCTTGAGATCTTTCGCGCGATATGCGTAACTCAACTTAGTTGGTGAGACCCGCTTGTGGGAGGCCAACCAAATTGAACCGCTAATCACACTTTCAATCACTGAACACTAGAACTAAGTTCGAAGGACCAAATGTACGAACCGGTCTGTTCGCACTGTCAATATGTCAGATGTAGGTCAAACCTATGTCAGATGATGCAGGACTGTCAGGAATAATGTCAAAATAACTAACACTCGTGCGGTGCTAATGAGTGTTTTTAATGCACTGAATTATTCTAATTCCATAATGTAGGTTACGCATGTCAACAGATTTGCCTAAAGGCGACGCTATACTTAATACGATGCGATGTACGATAGCTAGATCGTACAACGGCATTTCGCATTCGGCATTCGCGGACAGGACGATCTCGAAAAAGTAAAACTTAAAACCTCTGTATAGGTATTTTGTAAGCGTGAAGGCGCATGCTTAAGAACTTTTAGTAGGTACTGTGGTGACTCATTCCGAAATATCGACCCTCTGATCTCGAACTTGCAGGACTCTTTCTCTA
This sequence comes from Pammene aurita, assembly GCA_947086415.1. NCBI lineage: Eukaryota > Metazoa > Arthropoda > Insecta > Lepidoptera > Tortricidae > Pammene > Pammene aurita. The sequence continues at coordinate 8,646,423 of OX352316.1, read as the reverse complement.
GTCTAACCGCAAGTTGCACAATGGAACCTCCACGTTGGTCGTTCTGAGCTGCTAGATGTACAATGGGCTGATTTTAGGTAGCACGTAATAATTCTCCTGTGCCCAGTTGGATGCGGTGGTGGATATTTTTCTCTTTGTCGTCGTAAACTTTTAGCCGCAATGTAGTTCTATTCTAGCATCTCGTTTATAAAAAGAGCAAATTAAAATAGTTACGAGCTTCTAGCAAAGGCATTTTTATTTGAAGAATATGACATATGACAATAAAATAAGCACGTTTAATGACAATTTCTTTTCAAACATCAGACTTATTGTCGATTTCCAACTACGCAAAGAGGTTCGCCATTTATTAAAAATGTTTTGGTTCTAAGTATTTGAAGTAACGCATGCACGTATTCTTAGAGAATTCAACCCGAATGGAGTAGCCATGTCTATCATTTTCTATACAAAAAAAGTCTGCCGATTTTTGCGGGGGAGGGGAACGTCAAATGTATGGCTATTCGTACGTAACGGAAAAATAGCTACGTCAGATAAACGTCAGTCCATACATATGTATAACCACTGGTCATATGTTTTCGGCAGAGGGGAACGCCTGTCAATGGCGACTCCGGTTGGTTGAATTCTCTAAGCACGTATTGCATACCTGCTCAATCACGACAACATTTTAGGGAGGGCACGGCACGCACGAGCAACTTAGTCGCAAGGCGATTTATTTGTCTCTTTCGACAAATTAATCGCCTCCTCGCCGTGATGCGCGCACGAGAGCGACAGCAACACGACTTTTTTCTACGCAGTCATCAACGTGGATTTTGAAGAGAAGGTTGTGGTCGTTGCACTCGTATTAAAAAACCGAAGAAAACGTAAAAAAAAAACAATATTGGGTGCATCCATTACGGAGCAATCGGCTGACTCTCGGAAAATTTCAGACTATGTTTATGAAATTGAGAGCATGGGGTGAGATGGCACGCCATTGCCATATCTGATCAGCCTAAATAACGGATATATTTACTATCTACAGATAATAGAAGGATCTGAGTTATAGAGGCAATAAATTTAAAGAAATTCATTCTGCGAACTCCATAGCAAAAGACGGAAATAATAAACTTAAATAAGGATCGTTTTATATTTATGACGGTCTTTAATGTGAAATGGACGGCAAAGTTTTAAAACAATAACAGGGATATCGTGTAACCATAGGGTTCGTTTTACAATACAGAAATTACTCCGTTTCTTCAAAAAATGCATTACTTCGTATTGAATGCGTGCGTGTGAGATATACAGTCGGTGAGATAAATAATGGCCAAAACGTTTCATCACTTCCAGTATCGAATATACATCTAAAGTAATCCATAAGTTGAAATCCAAGAAGTTGAAGTTGTAAGGTAGACGTAAGTTTTCAAATACCACAACTACCCTTAATGTATTGTTATGTGACCGTGACCGCCAGAATGCAAATAATGCAACTACCTAATTATATCAGAGATAATTGCAGTTTGATTTCTATTCGTTTCCGTTAATCCTTATTAGATTATTTGGATTGGAATTGGTAAATATGCTTGCTAACTTAAATATTACGTATCGGGATATCCTGTATTCAATTATTATAGTCTAGTTGACAATAATCGAATAATTGTACAAGTAAATAATCTCGTCAAGTGTAATAATTTAGCATTGCTAATTATTATTCACTTGAAGTTATTTACAAGGATTAAATATATTACTTAAACCTTCACGTATTTTGCGAAGCGGATATCCTGTATTGCTGTCACATTATGATTAAGTAAACGATACTAAATATTGATGGTTTAGTGAATAATAACTTATTGTCATTTTTAAATTATATTTTCATCTATTTTGAACTAAGCAAATATATTTACTATTATACTATTTCCAATTATTTCGATAACCGGATGTGCCGGAAATATAGAATGCTTGTCCTGCCAGGTAGTAGAAGGGGTAATGGGTAAGCCCTTATAAACAAGTGACTGGCAGTTGTGGGACACATTGGTGATTGGAGAGCTAACCAGCAAGAACCAAGTTAAGTGTAATATTGATTACTCACCTCTAAATAATATTGAGGGTTAATTAAATAAAATGTATCAGTGTGTACCTTGTTACCGTGTACCTAATAATGTATTTAAATATATAAACGTGTAATACTGTATTTCAAGTTGGTGCATGGTACAACGTACACACCAACCTTATATTGGAAATAATTTAGCCTTTCTGATTACATGAGATTATATATTACTCTGTTTTTGCTACAAGTGTTAGATATATTATGTGCAGAATATTATGATTAATGGCCTTACGGGATACTTGTAGTAATGGTTGAGGAATTAGAATGGATTTAATATACTTTGTTTTATATCTTGACTTACTTAGTGGTGATGGCAGTATTGCAACATTGATTAAATTATTCAGAATTATTATAAGTAATATTCTTTAATAAACATCATTGCATTTACTATGGTTGTTCTTAGCATTTTATATTTATAAAATGGACTCTCTCCTTTAATCTATTCAATGTTGAATAAATGAAATAAATTATATTTTGTCTCTTATTAATTAAATCTGACATCAGAAGTGGGATCTTAAACACGCTCTACGCCTATAAAATTAATGTTTCAGATGACTTTCCACGTGGAATGCTGCACCATACCTATACATCATAGGCTGAAATTACTGGAAATATGGGCCAGCTGACTATCTGACACCAACGGAAAATCAAGGAAAGGTTTAGTTCCAATTTGTTTTATATTTATATCGCGTAAAAAATAAGAACAAACACTTGCTTAATATACACATATATTTTGCTTCTAACTCGTGTTATGATATTTTTTTCTCACTGAAGTGCTTACAGTAATGATTGAGTTAGGTATATTAAATTTTATCCATCTATAACAAATAAGTACAAAATATGTTAAGTATTGCTGTCTGTGAGTATTTTCACGTATAAGTACTTACTTATACTTAGGTGGATAAATACAAAGGATATGATACCTTTCAAATTGACATTACAGATGCAGTTCGTGACCTCAACTACTACTCCGTGCCTCCCATGGTGGCCACCAGCGAGCAGACTGCGGCTGGACAACAGGAGTTTACCTGGAGCTCGAAATTATCTAATGGTGTGAAGTGAAGAATGGTGGTTAGTGTGAAGTGTGAAGAATGGTGGCTAGTGTGAAGTGTAATTCCGGTATGCCATGATTTTTTTTTATTCGATAGAGGAACACTATACTTGAAGATCTTTTTGCTGAGAAATCTTTTGCTTTGTTGTGTTCTTTAGTTAAGAAAAACAAGAATATCCTATATCTTATACAACTCGTTTAAAAAATAATAATACTAACGAAACGTACAAAAAAAAAACTTGATGACCATCATTATGAACCGTGTTTATTGAATTATAAATCGCATAGTTAAACTTATTCTTGCTAAGTTTTAAGCACATTTAAATCGCAATTAGGGCTTGCAATTAGAGTATTTCGAATAGTAATTTGGTTGGAAATTATTCGAAATATTCGTATTATCCGGATAATATCCGAATAATTGCAGGCATTAATCGTAATACGTACTAGGCTATAATATTATTATTATTAGTGTTCGGCGACAGGTAGCAATATGTCATTTTGACGTCAAACATAATAACCAACATGGATAACCCTGACGTCAAAAATAAAATAATACGTGATATGCTATAAAGGAATAAACTTAATATTTAATATTATTATCGACAATCCACTTATCTAAAGATCACGATCTCTCTACATCAAAAGACGTGAGTCTTGCGAGGTTGTAAAGTGATGGTTCACCATTATCATTCAAAAAAATACCTCCCTATAGCAAAAATAAATTGATATTAAATACATCTGTACATTATATAAGAAATACAAATTAAGTGGCATCCATAACAATTTCCGTCCTAAAATTGCTGCCTGTGTCCGATGATTTTTCTTGGACTGTATGATATCTAATGAATATTTACGTATTTCCTTGTCACTATTTCGCAGTACGATACCTCTTTTCATCTCTACAGATCATTAACGTTATCCGCAGTACTGCCATTTTAAGGGTAAACGCCTTAAGCAAATCATGATATACCTACCGTCATACCGTCAACGATGATACAAGTTTTTCTTATTCATTAAAAAAAAAGGGGGAATTTGTTATTAATGAAACAATTCGATGTAGCAGTTCATTAATCTTTTTATAAAAATGGTATCATTCACTTAAATGTACTTACATTCTAGCTTATGTACTACATTTTAAATTATGATGTATTACGTATTAACGTAATTAAAAGTAATAATTGGGAAAGTAGATACAATATAGTAAATCGTAGTGTCAGGCTATACAATAAGACAATGCCAAGTTGTGATTAGTACATAGATGAAGCAAACGTAAAAAAAATATATTATATATTTAGGTATGCAGTTGTGACATACACCTCGAGATACCAGCGAGTTTCTACTTACTACAGTATTACCAATTACAAATAAAGTAATAATATTCTCAGATGATAGTTTTACTCGTATGACTACTAAATTCACGATTTCTTGATCAGATATGATCTGATAATGAAATCTGAGAACTGTTAGTAAAATTTAAATTAGTTAGAGTTATTTGAAATTGTAAAAAATTTCAGTACCTTGAGACTTGAACAGATATTTAAAAACAGAAGATTTGGTTTCCGTTATCTGCAGAATGACCGAGCGGATATAAAATAATTATTGCTAATTGTTATTTCATCATCCAATCTCCATACTAGTAACTAAATTCTGAAACAATCAAGTATTAGAAAGCGGATAAAATGCACCTTAATCTATTCCCCGGGACCTCCTGCTTCGAAGGCAGGGCAGAGTTGGGCGATATTTAGATAATTTATTGTCTAGATAATAATTTCAAATAAATTTATTAGAAGAAAAATTCAATCACAAACATTGCGTTGACAACTTCTTTTATTGAGATAAATTATCTAGATGAAGATAACTGGCCTCGTTTGTTATTGAAGTAAGCTTAGAATAATGAATTTATATAGAATATCGCGTCAAGGCCCCTGACTAAATATAAGAGCTATGCTACAGCTATCTTATTCATCTGACCACTTCTAGTTCTACATGACTGTACTACTGACATTCATCTTTTATTATAAATCCCAACTAATTTATCTAGATAAAAATGAAACTGATCTGGATATATTCAAAACAACAAATGATGGATTATTTAGTTATTTCAAATAAAAGATCATTTAGTTATCTTCCCGGTTATTGGTAAATAAATAATTTTTGCCCAACTCTGAGGCAGGGTCACTGCCGACTAGGCTGGAAGACCGTTTGTTTCTATGTTTGTTTTGTTAGTATGTATTAAAAGGGTTCACTATATAATTCCCGAAGATTAATCGTCGATCGCATTTCGAAGCTAATTTTTTTTCCTTGTATAATTTTAACTACGTCGCAACTCAACACAAAAATTTGTAGTTCTCCTAACTTTGTTAGGATTGAGACATTAACTTAGAAACACTTCGTAAAACATGATATTTTATGTCGTAAAATGCTTTCGTAGGCGTTACGCTAAGCTTCAATTTGCAAGCCGTATCAAACAATAAATTAAGTCGGCTCCTTCGATCATAATTAATAAACATATCATGACTATTTAAATTGAACGGTTCCCCGATTAATTACATGCAAAAAAAAAAGACCCTTATAAATACAAGCATAAACAAAACATTATTCTATACGATTGTCAAACTCGTATGAAATAAGTAAACTTATTCCATTATAATTGATAGATACAAAGAATGAAATGTGTTGCCGAATAATATTCGGATAAAGAAAGGTTCGTTGAAAAACCAAAACGCTCATTGAAGGATAAACGGTTACGATGTAGAAACCATGTCCTTTTAGATGAATCAATTATATATTCTGAATTGATTATGTACTAAAATTGTGGAACTATCGATTTGGGTTTTTGATGTGTCCACCTGACGAAATTCACGAGTTTAATTTTTGAGTATCCTTGGCCACTGGACGAAGCTGAAACGAACATATGCGTTAAGGTATTTAGAACCAGTATACAAAGTATCATAACATTCGGTCCAGTAATTGCGAAGAAATTAATAATTTACCTTTTTTTTTTTACTGTATGTAATTAAAAGCTCATTAGGGCAATACAGTCATTAAAACACATTCAGTGAAAGGTATAAAACCCCGTTCGTTTTTTTTAATTATATTTATTATTTTTATTTATGCCAGTAGTTACATTATTCACGACATCAATTACGTTTTGACTTTTGACAAGTGTCTGATGTGACAAATATGTGAGACGTCAGAGTGAACACAGACACATATACTAACAAATTGCGTTGCCCTGACGTGGTGTGTCACTAACCTGTAATTGTCATAAACGCTCCCATGATTGATACAGTATGCTTCTACTATTGTTGATTATTGGAATTAACGTTTGTAGACAAAAATGCGACATAGCATTCCTGAGAAGTAACCCCATGTGGGATTTTAGGATTTGTCCAGATGCCAAGGTCAGATATGATCATTAGGTATACAAATCACCGTAAAATTTTCACATTACCCTCTTTCAAACAAGTGACCGACATGTTATGTTTATAGTTGGACTGATTGAGTGAAAACGACGACGAATGACACGACGACGAAACGAATGAATTTATTGACAAGAAATGAATGAAATTTGAATGAAAAGTTGCTACCTTACCTTGCTTGACGAGGATGAGAGAAGCAGTAGCAACGTAACTGTAAATAAAGCTATTGCTGCCGAGCCTGCGAGCTCTCACTTGGTGTAAGTAAGTGAAACAGTAGCAATATAGGGAACAGCTACGAGCCTGCGAGCCCCACTTGATGTTATGGGTGGAAGAGTAGCACCTTAGAGGCGCTTGCTAGCTGTGCTTGATGTGGTGAGTAACGCTAGCAGAGTATCATGTAGATAGGATAATTGCTTCCGAGCCTGCGAGCTCTCACCTGATGTGAGTGAAACAGTAGCAATATAGGGGACAGCTACGAGCCTGCGAGCCCCACTTGATGTTATGGGTGGAAGAGTAGCACCTTAGAGGCGCTTGCTAGCTGTGCTTTATGTGGTGAGTAACGCTAGCAGAGTATCATGTAGATAGGATAATTGCTTCCGAGCCTGCGAGCTCTCACCTGATGTGAGTGAAACAGTAGCAATATAGGGACCTAATACAGAGCCTGCGAGCCAACTTGATGTAATAATGAGAAATGGGCACTTCGGGAACGAAGTACCTGTCAGTATGGCCGTGTGAGATATACAGTCGGTGAGATAAATAATGGCCAAAACGTACAGTTTCATCACTTCCAGTATCGAATATACATCTAAAGTAATCCATAAGTTGAAATCCAAGAAGTTGAAGTTGTAAGGTAGACGTAAGTTTTCAAATACCACAACTACCCTTAATGTATTGTTATGTGACCGTGACCGCCAGAATGCAAATAATGCAACTACCTAATTATATCAGAGATAATTGCAGTTTGATTTCTATTCGTTTCCGTTAATCCTTATTAGATTATTTGGATTGGAATTGGTAAATATGCTTGCTAACTTAAATATTACGTATCGGGATATCCTGTATTCAATTATTATAGTCTAGTTGACAATAATCGAATAATTGTACAAGTAAATAATCTCGTCAAGTGTAATAATTTAGCATTGCTAATTATTATTCACTTGAAGTTATTTACAAGGAGTAAATATATTACTTAAACCTTCACGTATTTTGCGAAGCGGATATCCTGTATTGCTGTCACATTATGATTAAGTAAACGATACTAAATATTGATGGTTTAGTGAATAATAACTTATTGTCATTTTTAAATTATATTTTCATCTATTTTGAACTAAGCAAATATATTTACTATTATACTATTTCCAATTATTTCGATAACCGGATGTGCCGGAAATATAGAATGCTTGTCCTGCCAGGTAGTAGAAGGGGTAATGGGTAAGCCCTTATAAACAAGTGACTGGCAGTTGTGGGACACATTGGTGATTGGAGAGCTAACCAGCAAGAACCAAGTTAAGTGTAATATTGATTACTCACCTCTAAATAATATTGAGGGTTAATTAAATAAAATGTATCAGTGTGTACCTTGTTACCGTGTACCTAATAATGTATTTAAATATATAAACGTGTAATACTGTATTTCAAGTTGGTGCATGGTACAACGTACACACCAACCTTATATTGGAAATAATTTAGCCTTTCTGATTACATGAGATTATATATTACTCTGTTTTTGCTACAAGTGTTAGATATATTATGTGCAGAATATTATGATTAATGGCCTTACGGGATACTTGTAGTAATGGTTGAGGAATTAGAATGGATTTAATATACTTTGTTTTATATCTTGACTTACTTAGTGGTGATGGCAGTATTGCAACATTGATTAAATTATTCAGAATTATTATAAGTAATATTCTTTAATAAACATCATTGCATTTACTATGGTTGTTCTTAGCATTTTATATTTATAAAATGGACTCTCTCCTTTAATCTATCCAATGTTGAATAAATGAAATAAATTATATTTTGTCTCTTATTAATTAAATCTGACATGCGCGTCGGTATCCGTACACGTACAAGCTCTCGCAGCGGCGGTCGAGTGGCAACTGGCCGACCGGCGACTTATTTGTCGCCCGTGCGCACACTAGCATTAAAACCAATAGGGAAGGAGACAGTTGCGTCGCGGGCTTGTCGCCGAACCCGCAGACAAAAAAATCTCCCGGAAGTCGCGTCGCTACGTGTGCGCACTTCCATACTAACCCACAGACTTGATGTGAAAGACAAAATAGTCGTGGAGACAAAAGTTGCTCGTGCGCGCCCGCTCTTAATCTATTCGAAAATAATTTTGTCAAACGTGTTAACGAGCTAAAACCTTTTTATCAGTCAGATATATTTATGACTAGCTCTGCCCGCGGCTCCGCCCGCGTGGAATTCGGTCTGTGTCAGTAAGCGGCTAATTCATCCCTAATTTCTCTCCCGCTACCCTGGAGGCGGAACTTGAAGTAAAGTTGACAGATGGATACGCTAGAGATATCATCCAAACCAAATCGATCCTCCCGTCAAATCAGTCTAAGCATGAAAGGTAAGAACAGGCGCGGTTGAAATGGGGGGGGGGGGGGGGGCATGCAAATTTAACGCAATCGAGTGTAGTGGCTGCTAACGCTACGTACGTACGCGTGGCTACGTATAACCTGGCTGGGAATTTTCTTGAATTGGAATTAGTAATCCTTAAGGGGTGATTTCCGGGATACCAATGCAAAAAAAAACCGGCCAAGAGCATGTCGGGCGATGCTCAGTGTAGAGTTTCGTAGATGCCGCCCTGTTACAAAACATCCGTTCAAAAGGTCGTTTATTAAGGGATATTTGGCGGCGCTTACGTCATTTTACTATCCGGCACTTCCTTTCACTATGCGTTTTTGACTGATAACTCACAAACGGCTGAACCGATTTTATTCAATATAGTTCAAGAAAGTTCTTATCAGGCCTCACCAAATTTCAGCTTTCTAGTGCGAACGGTAACTGAGCTAGACCGCGGACAGACGGCGTGCCGGCGGTCGGGGGGGCCGATTTTCATTACGTTACCGTAGTAGGTAATGAATTTTCATACGTTTTTACCACACTGTCACAGATAATACACTGATGTTACGTTACTGTTTGCAATAATGGTGATAATTACATACGGTTCCGAACGCGGAATAGAGGATTTATGATATTGGTGTAGATCAAGATATTTAGTCTTCAATGTAAGCACATTACAATGAACTAATGAACGTCAGAGAAAATTAAAATACGTGAGTGTCGTGGAACACTCGGTTGGAACGAAGTTATGTTATTTAATTTAATTTAATTTTTTACGTTTTCGTAAATTTTGTGGCTTTCATTTTTTTTTGTATTTTTTTGAAATTTTTGGTTTTTGAAGTATTTGAGATTTTTGAAATTTAGAAATTTTGCCATTTTTGACATTTTCGACATTTTTACTTTTAGGTTTTTTCACTTTTATTACTTCTCACTTTCACTTTTCACTACACTTCACTTCACTTTTTCACTTTTTTCACTTTATTCTATTTTATATATTTTTTATTTCATTCCATTTTACATGTTTCTCAATCGTATGGGTGTCGCGTTTTCGTGACGTGACACTTTTTCGTGACGGTTACGTGACTTTTTTTCGCCTAGCCGTCCGATAAGGGACTTCGTTCCAAAACTACCACCGGTTCTAACCCTACCTCTGGCCCAAGAAGTATTATGATTACGACCGAAAAGAAACTCGACGGGACTTATTTTTTTCAAAACAGTAATACATTATTAGATCTTAAAGATACAAAATAATGCGTAGTTCTTCAAGAAGACATATCAAAACAGCTTGAGACAGATAATGTACCTATTGTTTAATTATAAAGAAAAATAAATCCTAATCTGACTGCTTCACAAAACGTTTGATATGTTTTCCTACCTAAACGGTGTCCTATAAATGTGAGATGATTTTGTAGTAGTTTTTTGGTTTGGGCCATGCATCTTTGTCCGTCATATATAGTCCTCGAACCTGCAATAACCCTTTGACATTCATTATATTTTGTAAACCCATGTAAACTTCCACCCCTTTTGCATCCGCTTAAGGGAATTTCCGAGATAAAACTATTTTATTTCCTTTTCCAGAGCTCAAATTATCTCCATACCAAATTTGATCTAAATCGACTCTGCGGTTAATACTTCCCTATACAAATTTCCAACTGAAAACTATCCTTTGTCCTTTCTTGAGACCCCTACTATACCAAATTTCATCTTTATCAGTTCAGCGGTTAAAAAAAATCCTAATACCAACTTCCAACCCCCTTTTCACCCCCACAAGGGTTTATTTTCGAGATGAAAACTATTCTGTCGTTTCTCGGGACTCACATTATCTCCATACTAATTTCTATTAAAAAATCTCCATACAAACTTTCAACCCCCTCTTCAGTTTTATTATATGTATAGATAGATAGTTTTTATTGAAAGTACCTTTCAGGCTTCGCTTCCATTATTTTTTTCAAATTTTTTGAACCTACGGTTCTAAAGTAAGATGGAGGGGGGGGGGGCTTTTTTGAAGATGAAATTATCTTTTGTCCTTTCTCGAGACCCATACTATCTCTATACCAATTTTCATCTAAATCAGTTCAGCGGTAAAAAATTCCTCATACCAACCCCCTTTTCACCCCCACAAGGGTTTGAAAACTATCCTATGACGTTTCTCGAGACTCACATTATCTCCATATTCATTTCTATCTAAAACATTTCAGCGGTTAAAAATTCTCCATACAAATTTCCAACCCCATTTTCACCCCCACCAGGGTTGATTTTCGGGATTCAAACTATATATTATCCTTTCCCGGGACTCAAACTATCTCTATACAAAATTTCATCAAAATCCGTTCAGCCGTTTTCACGTGATGCGCGGTCAAATAAACAGACAAACAGATAAACAGACAAACAGACAAAAATTCTAAAAATTGTTGGAACGTGTTCTGTTATCGATTCTAAGTATCCCCAGCCAACTTTTTTTCGATTATCTTCCATGTACAGACTTTCGACCCTCTTCAGCTTTATTATATGTATAGATGAGTTTACGATATCATCTTTAATTGTTTATGACGACTTGATGACTGATTAGTATTTATTGATTAATTTTGAGTTGTTGTCAATGTCACCATTTGAACTAAATATTTTTTGTGGTTAGAAATAATATTAATTGAATAAGAAATAACATAAAACTTCACCCAAAATTGAACAAGTGCAACTATTTTTACAGCGTTACAAGCAGATCTAAGAATGGATAAACGACAACAAATTACCATAATATCCTGTCATCTAACAATTGTTTACAAGTAAGTTCATTGACCCAGTCACCTGTTTAGGGTTAGCACAAAGTAGTTTGTTGCGTGAATGTTTCAAAGGCTATAAGTTGAACACGGTTACACATATTTACATAGTTTCTACCTTATAGTTACCATGCTGTTACGTCTATTGCTATGATTACGTTTGGGAAATATTTACGACGCTTAGCAATACAAACTGATTGCACATCAAAAAATACAATTGGACATCAAAACCGAGGTTAGATGGTCGATGACGCGTTTATTGATAATACATAGGTTATGGATATTATTTTCTTGTGCTGCTATTAAAAACTTGGCACTAAGTTTTAAAATGTTTATAGATGATAGGTACTAGGATATTGACGAGAATTCGAAAGTTTACCTCATAATGCTATAAATTATGTGAAACTAGAATTAGGGCAATCGATTGAGCAAAATTATGAGAAAGGAAATTATGTCATGACACTCAGTTGACTGAATATTTTATACGTTTTTATACAGTAAAATAGTACAAATGGTGAACATAATGCCAATGAATATGACATAATTTTACTGAAGTAAGTAGATGATTCAATATAACAAAAAAAACTTTTAAAATAGTTTTTTTCTACTCGTCGACTGTAATGCTTGAATTGTGTTTGTGTAGACCGAACTACTAGCGCATACTTTCCGATAGAGCTTATATGGTCGCATATTGTGACATTGCCAACGATGGTACAAAGGATTTTCATACAATATTGTAACACTGTTGTCCTTCCCGACCGTCCGTATCCTTCTTCCCGACCGCCAGCACAATCCACCGGGAGATAGAACTTACTCAATTGTATAGAGGCAGCAGGTCTTTCGTCGAACTCTATTCTTACCGGCTTGCCTAGATTGAGCACTCGTAGAAAAAATATTGTATACAATAGTGGCATAATCAAGCTTTTCAATCTCGTGCCTTACTTAGGCCACTCAGCAAGCTTCGTGGCCTAAACACGGTACTTGACTGAAAAGCTCTTAATTATGTCACGATTGTATAAAATACTATTTTAGTTGAGAGGTATTCGACAGCTCCTCCCATACAAAGTAGTTTACAATGTATATCAGGAGCTGTCAGATTACTACACTCAATTAAAAACGCGACTGTCACGCTCGAAGTTGAAAAAATGTGGACTTTCACGGGCCGACATATTCATACTATTGGACATCTAACAACTATCCCAGAGTCACAGGCGAGGACGAAAAACCAAGTCTAACGTGGGCCAGTTTGAGTTGCACAGGATGGTTCCACAACACGTAGAGAGCTTAAATACCGCGAGCCATCCGGTTGCCTCGCGGACACTGAAACTACGCGTCATTGCTCTGAATAATAAATAGTCAAGTTTAAGAAACATACACATTTAAGGTCATTCGAAATAGTTGCTTCTTTTCGACAAAATCCTTCGGCGTCTAAGCAGATGTAGCTAAAAAGTACTTCCGCAGGAAATTTACAAAATGCCAAAAAGGGAAATAGTTCACAGAGAAGGAAGATACACATAATCCCGAAACGGATGGCTGTCCAGCAAGAACAAGCTATCCCTTTGGTTAAGAGCAAAATCTTTGAAAATATTCTTATATTTCATGCATGCTATGTTGAGAATCGGCGAATGCGCGTTTATATCCCTGTAAGTATCAGAAGATGAACACGCATATGAGCGGTCCCCCTGGATATCCAGCTGTGCACCATAGTTTTAGTGTCGATCATACGCCTCTTATCTAAAATAAAAACAGCACGTGAGCTTTGATAATTGAAAATAATGCTAAAAATGCAGAACATAACCTCAAATATTGTTAGTGTTTACCTTTGTAATAATCAAGCCTTTTTCCTGCCACCGATGCGTTCCTCCTTCGCAGCTCAGCTTGCGGTTCACGTACGATCATGAAGCCGAAGATTTTATCCTTATATCGCAAGAATTAAATAAAATTTCCTCATAATGACACTTCACACAAAACGTAAACAAGGTACAGTGCACAGTAGCGACAGCTGCCCCGACCTTTTAGTGTGGCTCCTCATTAAATTATCACCTATACAGTTTGACAGAACTTTGACAGATGAACGGTGACACATGACGTCTCCATACAATTTTACCTTTCGACGTTTGTAGGGTTGAAAATTACGCAATTAGTATAATTGCTGGACCTGCCTCAATCGAACTAATCTATCAGTTAACACAAAACTAGATAGATGTCCGATATATTACATTATTTACCCATTCTAATAATTATTTTAGTACAAAACTACTACTTATAATCTACTTAACGGCCTCCTAGCTCAGTCAGTAGTGACCCTGCCTACGATGCAGGAGGTCCCGGGTTCGAATCCTGGTCAGGGCATTTGTTTGTGTGTTTATCACAGATATTTGTTTCTGAGTTATGGATGTTTCTATGTATTTAAGTATTTATCCATATTTATATATTATATATATCGTCGTCTAGCGTCTATACAGGGTGGTCTTTGACAACAGACCTTCCCGGAAATATTGCATCGTTTGAGTGACATACAGTAGATTTGTAATGGTTAGAATCATGAATTAAGTAAAAAATAATAAAACCAAATTCACTACTTTTTCACTGTGGTGATGACCCTATTGCATCTGCACTTCACGGATAGATTACGTCATCACCATCGGGAGAACTCGGAGCTTAAACTTATTAACGAGCGTTGACGTAATAGCACTGATGTGATGTATGATTGACGAAATGTGAAATAAATCAAATGCGAAAATAATATCAATTACTTTATTACTAATTGCCATAACTTACACTATCTTCAAATACGGCTGTACGAACCGGTCTGTTCGCACTGTCAATATGTCGGATGTAGGTCAAACCTATGTCAGATGATGCAGGATTGTCAGGAATAATGTCAAAATAACTAACACTCGTGCGGTGCTAATGAGTGTCTTTAATGCACTGAATTATTCTAATTCCATAATGTAGGTTACGCATGTCAACAGATTTGCCTAAAGGCGACGCTATACTTAATACGATGCGATGTACGATAGCTAGATCGTACATACTGCCACTTATAAAGCAAAAACATAGAAAAGCAAATAATAAGAGATAATTAATATGTAAAAATAATAAAAAGTTACGTTAATTACACATAAATCAAGTCAATAATATTTAAAATGTAAAATTTAAAATGTAATATCTATTGTTCGACGATGACATCCTTAAAGCTAACTTTTCTTCGTGGCTGTGGTGTCATAGGGGTGTCTGAGAAGGACGCAGAGCGCTGCCGCTGTGGTGGGCTCGTCGTCGAAGTCCTCCCAGCCCCGGCTGTGGTCGTCGTTGATAGTACTGCTTGCAGTGGAGCGTTGGGTTGAGTAGGTATGAACTCGCGTTTCAGTTTACAGATAACGAGTGCCATAGTGACTAATGACACAATACCCAGTATGATGTATATTACAAAGTAATGTGTGTTGTCAGTGCGATCAAATTGTTCCAGGGTAACTTCCTTCAAGGTTTTTAGTTTTTGGCTTATGTCAAGAAATTCTATGTTGTGATCTTCAGTCAGAAGGGTGATGTCCCTTGGCAATGATGTCTTTATGACGTCATTGATCGGCGATATCTTCGGTATTTCGATGTACTCGTATGGGTCTTGTATGAACATCTGACTCTTGTAGTCATGTTGCGAATGTATGACAAATGATTTTCCCCTAATAGCACATCCTGGGGGTATCACGACCAGACCTGTGCCAGTCAATTTTTCAGTAGATACGTCGTTTGAGCATATCACGCGTATTGAATGCTCGTCACAATATGTAAACAACCAGGTGTCCCGGGCGTGTAATTTGATCCACCGGTCGGCGCAATCCTTTGCAGTAGCTTGGCAATACGGTTTGTTATTGTTATTAATCACAAGTTGCATGTCGCAGATAGATTCGCCGATTTTCATTGTGTATACAGGGTGGTTTAACGGACAGAACATTTTGTTATTTTTGTGAGAGATGCAGGCTTATATGTCAGGTTCTGTCATTGGAATTACGGTATCTTTCTTCAAGTTGATTGCCATATATTTTGTCCCAGTGGAGATGTATATGGTGTTGTTTCCGTTTCTTTGTGGAATGTCAATAATCGCGTCTAATTCGAATTGTTCACGATTTAGCAAGGGTAGACGTATCTCCATGATTAAGGACTTACGAGTCACCTTAGCTTGAATATGCAATAATCCATATAGGTCTCCAACGTGATCAACGGGTATAGTGAGATCATCCTGTAGGTGCCCCGATATCAACTCTAATTGCTGTTGTATTTGTTCAGGGGGTAATAAGTGCACGTTTAGTCTTCCGTGGTAGATATCTGTGATGGTGTCAACTAGAGTGTCTTGGATTCTTCTTAAATTTGAAATGATAACGTCAGCTGCTACCATTGATGACAGTAATGAGAAGGAGGTCAATATGCGTAAACTCGTTGTCTGCGCATGGACGGTCTTGGAGATGGATTCAAATTGATTTTTCATCGGTTTTTCTTTCTTGAGAGTCTTTCTTGAAATTAGTCTCCACCCGCTGAATAGAATTGATGATCTCTCTCTGCCGTTGCAATATAAGCTCAAATTCAGGCATGTCTCTTCAAGTATGACCTGAGCAAATATTAATGTCACTATGTCAAACTGTAAATATGTATGTCACTGTCAATAAAAGCAGAATATCAAATCCAATAGCTTGTCACGGTTCCCAATATTCTTGAGATCTTTCGCGCGATATGCGTAACTCAACTTAGTTGGTGAGACCCGCTTGTGGGAGGCCAACCAAATTGAACCGCTAATCACACTTTCAATCACTGAACACTAGAACTAAGTTCGAAGGACCAAATGTACGAACCGGTCTGTTCGCACTGTCAATATGTCAGATGTAGGTCAAACCTATGTCAGATGATGCAGGACTGTCAGGAATAATGTCAAAATAACTAACACTCGTGCGGTGCTAATGAGTGTTTTTAATGCACTGAATTATTCTAATTCCATAATGTAGGTTACGCATGTCAACAGATTTGCCTAAAGGCGACGCTATACTTAATACGATGCGATGTACGATAGCTAGATCGTACAACGGCATTTCGCATTCGGCATTCGCGGACAGGACGATCTCGAAAAAGTAAAACTTAAAACCTCTGTAGGTATTTTGTAAGCGTGAAGGCGCATGCTTAAGAACTTTTAGTAGGTACTGTGGTGACTCATTCCGAAATATCGACCCTCTGATCTCGAACTTGCAGGACTCTTTCTCTAGTCTAACCGCAAGTTGCACAATGGAACCTCCACGTTGGTCGTTCTGAGCTGCTAGATGTACAATGGGCTGATTTTAGGTAGCACGTAATAATTCTCCTGTGCCCAGTTGGATGCGGTGGTGGATATTTTTCTCTTTGTCGTCGTAAACTTTTAGCCGCAATGTAGTTCTATTCTAGCATCTCGTTTATAAAAAGAGCAAATTAAAATAGTTACGAGCTTCTAGCAAAGGCATTTTTATTTGAAGAATATGACATATGACAATAAAATAAGCACGTTTAATGACAATTTCTTTTCAAACATCAGACTTATTGTCGATTTCCAACTACGCAAAGAGGTTCGCCATTTATTAAAAATGTTTTGGTTCTAAGTATTTGAAGTAACGCATGCACGTATTCTTAGAGAATTCAACCCGAATGGAGTAGCCATGTCTATCATTTTCTATACAAAAAAAGTCTGCCGATTTTTGCGGGGGAGGGGAACGTCAAATGTATGGCTATTCGTACGTAACGGAAAAATAGCTACGTCAGATAAACGTCAGTCCATACATATGTATAACCACTGGTCATATGTTTTCGGCAGAGGGGAACGCCTGTCAATGGCGACTCCGGTTGGTTGAATTCTCTAAGCACGTATTGCATACCTGCTCAATCACGACAACATTTTAGGGAGGGCACGCACGAGCAACTTAGTCGCAAGGCGATTTATTTGTCTCTTTCGACAAATTAATCGCCTCCTCGCCGTGATGCGCGCACGAGAGCGACAGCAACACGACTTTTTTCTACGCAGTCATCAACGTGGATTTTGAAGAGAAGGTTGTGGTCGTTGCACTCGTATTAAAAAACCGAAGAAAACGTAAAAAAAACAATATTGGGTGCATCCATTACGGAGCAATCGGCTGACTCTCGGAAAATTTCAGACTATGTTTATGAAATTGAGAGCATGGGGTGAGATGGCACGCCATTGCCATATCTGATCAGCCTAAATAACGGATATATTTACTATCTACAGATAATAGAAGGATCTGAGTTATAGAGGCAATAAATTTAAAGAAATTCATTCTGCGAACTCCATAGCAAAAGACGGAAATAATAAACTTAAATAAGGATCGTTTTATATTTATGACGGTCTTTAATGTAAAATGGACGGCAAAGTTTTAAAACAATAACAGGGATATCGTGTAACCATAGGGTTTGTTTTACAATACAGAAATTACTCCGTTTCTTCAAAAAATGCATTACTTCGTATTGAATGCGTGCGCGTCGGTATCCGTACACGTACAAGCTCTCGCAGCGGCGGTCGAGTGGCAACTGGCCGACCGGCGACTTATTTGTCGCCCGTGCGCACACTAGCATTAAAACCAATAGGGAAGGAGACAGTTGCGTCGCGGGCTTGTCGCCGAACCCGCAGACAAAAAAATCTCCCGGAAGTCGCGTCGCTACGTGTGCGCACTTCCATACTAACCCACAGACTTGATGTGAAAGACAAAATAGTCGTGGAGACAAAAGTTGCTCGTGCGCGCCCGCTCTTAATCTATTCGAAAATAATTTTGTCAAACGTGTTAACGAGCTAAAACCTTTTTATCAGTCAGATATATTTATGATGAGTTTACGATATCATCTTTAATTGTTTATGACGACTTGATGACTGATTAGTATTTATTGATTAATTTTGAGTTGTTGTCAATGTCACCATTTGTACTATAGTTCAAAATCTGTAAGAATGAACTTTTGACACTTCAGTATTGACGTCATTAGTGAGGGGGCTAAGACGTATCGTTTGTCAAATTTAGCGATTATTTATGATAATCTATTTTACTACAACCGATTTTTTCTTGTTACATGCCTATACATTTTGTATCACAAATCTTCTCAAATTATAACAATGTGAATAAGAGAATGAATAATGTTTATTGACTTAAACAAGTGTAAGTAATATTTGCACAGTACGCTAATAGTTTAAGAGAGACTTATGTTATGTATTAGATTTGAAACAGTTTCACCGGAACTGAGCCTCTGTCTCCCGAACTAGGCGGATGCCTGTGACTCGGAAGTCAGTGATTCCACCGAGAATATGAGTTGAGATGACTTGTATGCAGTTATGCCTAATATATAAAAATAAATTAAAAAAAGAAAACTTAACTATAACAAAGCAGAACATAAAACTATTTAGGAAATGATCATTTAATAATTGTTATCTACTAATTATGTATGGCATTATAATAATTCCATAATTAATACAATATGATAAGAAAGTCTTATATTGTCTATTGATTACATAATCGATTTTATCGACTTACGGAAATGTTATATGAATCGGAACAGCAGACATGGTCACAACACTAAATTTAAAAAAAAGGTGGCGTAGACCGTAACTGTTTGCATGCTAAATTGTTATCGTAAAATATTCAATAACTAAGATATGAAAAAAATTAACATTAATTCAGTTATGTTTATAAAAAGTGAAATATTGTGTTTACGTGCATGACAAGCTGTAAAATCGTTATGGGATTTTGTTTATAATTTCAAAGTGTCTTGCGCGTTTACGTTCTACGGGCGTTGCGATGTGTCAAAAGTTCATTCTTACAGATTTTGAACTATAAATATTTTTTGTGGTTAGAAATAATATTAATTGAATAAGAAATAACATAAAACTTCACCCAAAATTGAACCAGTGCAACTATTTTTACAGCGTTACAAGCAGATCTAAGAATGGATAAACGACAACAAATTACCATAATATCCTGTCATCTAACAATTGTTTACAAGTAACTTCATTGACCCAGTCACCTGTTTAGGGTTAGCACAAAGTAGTTTGTTGCGTGAATGTTTCAAAGGCTATAAGTTGAACACGGTTACACATATTTACATAGTTTCTATGGGGGAAATATAGTGCTATGGCTAAACTATCTCCCATTTCCGTAAAGGTCCATCGTGGACTTGCACCGTGTATATAACACAAGCCTTATTGAGCTTGCTGTGGGCCTAGGTCGATTTGTGTAAGATTGTCCTATAATATTTATTTATTATAATATTTTATTAAATATTTTATCTTATCTGCGTGGTCATGCCGCAAATAAACGAAAGGGATTTTGACAACCCCGAAAACGTATCCGATACGTTCCAAGGCAGTAGCTGTCACATCGTGGAGATGGACACCCTTGTCTAGATTCAGGATTGAGAGTAATTTTATGAATTTAAAAAAAAACATGACAATCTACGATTCACATAATTTGTGTCATTCACATAATGCTTGCTTTTATTTTATACGCTCGTAAATGAAAACATAAGCACCCAGGTGTTTTTTTTATTTCATTGTATATTTGGGTAATATTTTAAACCAAATACCTACATATTGACGTTATTGTGTAATTATTGTTAATTTTGAAATAATGTACGAGTAATTTGACATCAACTCACAAAAACAAACTTACTAATTTGCTAGTTATGTTTAATAATATTTTAAAACCAAATGTTTTTATCTTTTTAGTATTAATACCTGTCAGCGTAACTAATTATTTTGTTTACACTTATATGCATTCAAATACCTACACTGAGTATTCTGCCCATAAAGCATAAGAGTAGTAACAGTAGTAACACTCATAAAAAACTCATTCAAATGTTGATTGTATTATCGAGTAATAAAGTCCAAATTACAACTGGCTTTCCAATGTCTATTGTCTATCTGACATTGGTCTTTTGTTATGAGTTATTAAGGTTTTTCCGTCACAAAACGTGTGATTTAATTTAAATCGTTTGCCAAGTAAGGGCAAGTTAGTTTTCAGACTAACCAGTAACGTAAAGGTCCTAGTGCTCGACATGCTACCTTATAGTTACCATGCTGTTACGTCTATTGCTATGATTAAGTTTGGGAAATATTTACGACGCTTAGCAATAAAAACTGATTGCACATCAAAAAATACAATTGGACATCAAAACCGAGGTTAGATGGTCGATGACGCGTTTATTGATAATACATAGGTTATGGATATTATTTTCTTGTGCTGCTATTAAAAACTTGGCACTAAGTTTTAAAATGTTTATAGATGATAGGTACTAGGATATTGACGAGAATTCGAAAGTTTACCTCATAATGCTATAAATTATGTGAAACTAGAATTAGGGCAATCGATTGAGCAAAATTATGAGAAAGGAAATTATGTCATGACACTCAGTTGACTGAATATTTTATACGTTTTTATACAGTAAAATAGTACAAATGGTGAACATAATGCCACAAGGCCTTCTTCGTCTATCAACCATATATGAATATGACATAATTTTACTGAAGTAAGTAGATGATTCAATATAACAAAAAAAAAACTTTTAAAATAGTTTTTTTCTACTCGTCGACTGTAATGCTTGAATTGTGTTTGTGTAGACCGAACTACTAGCGCATACTTTCCGATAGAGCTTTTATGGTCGCATATTGTGACATCGCCAACGATGGTACAAAGGATTTTCATACAATATTGTAACACTGTTGTCCTTCCCGACCGTCCGTATCATTCTTCCCGACCGCCAGCACAATCCACCGGGAGATAGAACTTACTCAATTGTATAGAGGCAGCAGGTCTTTCGTCGAACTCTATTCTTACCGGCTTGCCTAGATTGAGCACTCGTAGAAAAAATATTGTATACAATAGTGGCATAATCAAGCTTTTCAATCTCGTGCCTTACTTAGGCCACTCAGCAAGCTTCGTGGCCTAAACACGGTACTTGACTGAAAAGCTCTTAATTATGTCACGATTGTATAAAATACTATTTTAGTTGAGAGGTATTCGACAGCTCCTCCCATACAAAGTAGTTTACAATGTATATCAGGAGCTGTCAGATTACTACACTCAATTAAAAACGCGACTGTCACGCTCGAAGTTGAAAAAATGTGGACTTTCACGGGCCGACATATTCATACTATTGGACATCTAACAACTATCCCAAAGCCACAGGCGAGGACGAAAAACCAAGTCTAACGTGGGTCAGTTTGAGTTGCACAGGATGGTTCCACAACACGTAGAGAGCTTAAATACCGCGAGCCATCCGGTTGCCTCGCGGACACTGAAACTACGCGTCATTGCTCTGAATAATAAATAGTCAAGTTTAAGAAACATACACATTTAAGGTCATTCGAAATAGTTGCTTCTTTTCGACAAAATCCTTCGGCGTCTAAGCAGATGTAGCTAAAAAGTACTTCCGCAGGAAATTTACAAAATGCCAAAAAGGGAAATAGTTCACAGAGAAGGAAGATTCACATAATCCCGAAACGGATGGCTGTCCAGCAAGAACAAGCGATATCTCGAACAAATAAATAGAAAAACAACATTAAGATTAAGGCAAAATTTCTTAAATCGCTTCAAGTAGGAAAACAATTACTTAAATGTGTAAACCTCGGCAACCGCAATTAAAATGGCTGAATTTTCCACAGCCTTTTTAGGTACTAATTAGGCACAAAAATTTGGATTAATAACTCTTGTTTTACAGTACCGGTACGATAAACGGAAATGCCTTACAGCAAGAGTACGTGAAAAAGCGAATTTTGCCCCTTGTATTAGAAATATGTTCGTCCTCCAATATTTTGGCCAGACTTGGCTTCTGCACATTATGCTAAAGCCACTTTAAATTTGCTTGAACAGGAGAATATCTCTTAAGACTGTGTCGACCGTCCAGTGGCGCCCTCATTGGGGGGACTGTATTTACTAATAAACGAATCAATTTATGTATTAAATTAAGTTGTAGTCCTACTGTTTACGCAACTTTTGATCTTTGTCACATAGTTTCATTTTGCAATTGCATAGGGAAATGGAGGTGACGAAGCCAAAAGTAAATAATATAAAACTGTATCACATAGATTATAAGTTGCGGAATTAGTAGGATTACAACTTAACGTGATGGATTATACAGAAATTGATTAGTTTATTAGGAAATACAATCCCTCCAATGAGGGCGCCACTGGACGGTCGACGCAGTCTTAAATAAATAAAATAAAATAAAAATAAAAAGCCTTTATTTACTGACCTCTACACCTTGTGTTGCCACATAGCATATTGTTGGTATATTAGAATTGTATGGCCTTCTGTGAGTTTTTGCCAAATATATTCCATCATATCTTGAATTTTTTGTACAACGTTTTTAGGGTTCCGTAGTCAACTAGGAACCCTTATAGTTTCGCCATGTCTGCCCGTCCGTCCGTCCGTCCGTCCGCGGATAATCTCAGTGACCGTTAGCACTAGAAAGCTGAAATTTGGTACTAATATGTATATCAATCACGCCGACAAAGTGGAAAAATAAAAAGTGGAATTTTTTATTTTATTAGGGTACCTCCCCTATACGTAAAGTGGGGAGTGATTTTTTTTTTCATTTCAACCCTAACGTGTGATATATTGTTGGATAGGTATTTAAAAATGAATAGGGGTTTACTACAATCATTTTTCGATAATGTAAATATTTTCGGAAATAATCGCTCCAGAAGTAAAAAACTATGCGTCCCCCCCCCTCTAACTTTTGAACCGTAAGTTTTAAAAATATGAAAAAAATCTCAAAAGTAGAACTTTACAAAAACTTTCTAGGAAAATTATTTGGAACTTGATAGGATGAATAGTTTTTGAAAAAAAATTACAAAATAATTTCTGAACTAAGTTTGTAATTTAACCGTATAAGCAGGTGTTTATTGTACCTGTAATTTCTACAAAATCACAATGAAATGACGTGCTTTCAAATAAAGTAAAAACGGTGAAAATCGGTTCACGCAATAAAGAATTATTCCATAAAAATCATCTTCCATACTTTAAGCTCGCGCGCAATAGTTTACTTAATTTGCCGATAGATGTCGCTGTACGTGGAACTCTCATATCATATCGTACATGGCGGTGTTATTAACTCTTAAGTGGGGACACTTACTGTGACGGACGGAAAACTACGGAACCCTACACTGAGCGTGGCCCGACACGCTCTTGGCCGGTTTTTACTTTATTGATAATCTTCACTCGCTTCCTACTACAATGCCACAATTGTGTTTATATTTCCACAAGCTGTTTTATGCTCATTAGAATATTATCTAACCAAACAAATACATTTTGAAACTCTTTTCTTCTTGAGGTAGTTAGGAAGACATTCTACTCCAAGCACTAAAAGTAGTTTTCACCTCAGCAGCTCGAACAGGGGTTCTTTGGTGCTTAATAACAGTGAGCGAAATTCAATTTTACTGCGAGCGTGAGACAAAATGACCTTGAGATTACCTCAGTAAAAAGACAGAGAAGGTAATATTTTCAAACTTCATATTCTCGCTTTTCTTTTTTATTTGAATACCAGACCCCCGATGCACACAAAAATAGCTTGGAAACCTAATCACAAGTTTTGACGCAGGCACTAGTTTTAAGTAAATGTGCTATTTGTAATAAGTGGCGAAATTGGATCGGAAGTCACTAAGAGTGGCGGAAATAGACTGGAAGTCAGTGGAAGTGTAGCGGAACTTGGTGGAAGTTGAGCGGAATGGCGGATTAGAAGCGGAACTCATTAAAAGTCATTGGAAGTAAGCGGTGTACTAGGTGGAGGTGGAGCGGAACTGGCGGAAATGGAGCGGAACTGGAGCGGAACTTGACCAGAACTCATTAAAAGTTGCGGGAATTGAGTGGAAGTTATTGGAAGTAAAGCAGTACTAGGTGGAGGTGGAGCGGAGCTGGCGGAACTCGAGCGGAACTTAACCGGAACTCATTCAAAGTGGCGGGGATTGTGTGGAAGTCAGTGGAAGCGGAGCGGAGATGGGTGAAAGTGGAACGGAACTGGCAGAATTGAAGCGGAACTTGAGCGGAACTCATTAAAAGTGGCGGGAATTGAGTGGAAGTCATTGGAAGTAAAGCGGTGAACTAGGTGGAGGTGAAGCGGAACTGGCGGAACTGAAGCGGAACATGAGCGGAACTCATTAAAAGTGGCGGGGATTGTCTGGAAGTTAGTGGAAGTGGAGCGGAGCTGTGTCGAGGTGCAGCGGAACTGGCGGAACTGAAGCGGAACTTGAGCGAAACTCATGAAAAGTGGCGGGGATTGTGTGGAAGTTAGTGGAAGTGGAGCGGAGCTAGGTGGAGGTGAAGCGGAACTGGCGTAACTGAAGCGGAACTTGAGCGGAACTCATTAAAAGTGACGGGGATTGTGTGGTAGTTACTGGACGTGGAGCGGAGCTGGGTGGAGGTGGAGCGGAACTGGCGGAACTCGAGCGGAACTTATTCAAAGTGGTGGGGATTGTCTGGAAGTCAGTGGAAGGGGAGCGGAGCTGGGTGAAAGTGGAACGGTACTGGCGGAATTGAAGCGGAACTTGAGCGGAACTCATTTAAAGTGGCGAGAATTGAGTGGAAGTCAGTGAAAGTGTAGCGGAACTGGGTAGAAGTGGAGTGGAACTGGCGGAATAGAAGCGGAACTTGAGCGGAACTCATTAAAACTGGCGGGAATTGAGTGCAAGTCATTGGAAGTAAAGCGGTACTAGGCGGAGGTGGAGCGGAACTGGCGGAATTGGAGCGGAAGTGATTAGTGTCAAGGTATGCGTCAATGATACGAGAGATGTACTTCAAGACTCTTTATTCATCATGCATGTTTCGTAGGGTCGGCTCACATTTCTCAACTACCGACATCCTCCTTCTTAACAAAAAACGAATGATAAGAACAGGAATGACAACTATGTAAACAAACAACAGTATTCTTACATGAGCACTTAACAATTATACATACTTACGAAATAAATATCATAAGTATAACAAAGCATGCATTGTACCTACTTAAACAAATTTATGCTATTTTCTTTTCATAGATTGTAAAGTAAAGGACATTTTCTCATATTTTTCTTACTATTTTACCTAAACATATATTTCTTGAAAACGTTTTTTTATAAACATTTTTTATTTTTTATTACAGTAAATAGGTAGTAACTACATGTAAATTCATTTACTGCTTCTTAGTTATTCTGTTTTAAAGACATGCATGTTTTATAAGTTTAAATACATAAGTAATTAAAAATAATAGTTTACTTATAATCTTAGGCCAACAAAAATAGGTAAGTTACATTTTAGTTTAGCCTGTATGTAATGAAATGTTTTGTAGATTACATTGTGAAATTAATTTGGTTACAATTGCAGTTTACTATTTTATTTCTTAGGTAAGTAAACAAAGACATTATTGCTATTAGGTAAGAACGCACACTGTTATCCTTATTCGGCAGACAGGTAAATTTCAATCCCAGTTTCTCCAATTGCCCCATCTATTGGGAGGTATCACTGTCCTGCCGGAACGAGTTACATAATTATTAGTTGGGTTTGTATTTACATTAACAACATTTGAATCGGGAGCCGTTGTTGATGCGGACTGCGCTGGCGTCGCTGTTGGCGGAATGTGGTCGTAATCGAACCCGCACTCCGTGTCAATTTCTGGACGGTGCGGGGAGTCCTCTATGATATGACGTCTATTCCGTATTATTTTGTTACCATTTTGTATTACAATTTCGTAAGATCGATTTCTTAAAATTTTACTGATCAAACCGCTTGTCCAAATGTTATTATTTTCAAGTTTAACCTTCACCTTTTGACCTACTTTTAAACATGTCAATTTTTTTGCATTTTGATCGTAATACCTTTTAAATGTTTTTTGTCGGTTAACTAAGTGATTCCTAATATTTGGATTTGTTGTCATATCGAGGACGGTTTCGCGTAATGGTAAAATGCCACGTAACTTTCTATTTTGAAGTAATTCTGCAGGCGAAGGTAACTGAGCGCTAATTGGAGTATTAAGGTATTCTAGTAAAGCTAACCGGAAGTCAGTCGACGTGTAGGTACATTTTTTATTATATTTTTTACAACCTGTATACTACGTTCCGCTTGTCCATTAGACTGGGGATAGCGGGGAGAAGAACGTACATGATTAAATTGCCATTCTTTTGCAAATTTACTAAATTCGTGTGAACAAAATTGAGGACCCCCGTCAGACATAACTGTTTCAGGAATTCCGTGACTAGTAAATGTACATTTTAACTCTTCTATTACGGCGTGACAGTGTGCTACGTAACTCGCGCACTTCTACGTATTTAGAGTAGTAATCAACTATTAATATATATGTTTTTCTATTAATATGAAATAAATCTATACCTATTTTAGACCACGGCCTTTTAGGTACTTCGTGTGGAATCAATTCTTCCTTCGTGTTGTTTTTTCTAAATGTTAAGCATGCTTAACAATTTGAAATAAGGTTTTTTAATTGATTGTTTATTTCGGGCCAAAACAACAACTCGCGCGCTCGCAACATACATTTTTCAAGACCAAAATGAGCATAATGTGTAGTCTGTAGCATTTCAGCACGTAATTTTCGAGGTATTATTATTCTGGATCCTTTCCAAAGTAACCCATTGCCCTCTGTTAGATCCTCCTTATATAACCAGTATGGCTTTACCACATCTTCCACATCTTTTTTTTTTCTGGCCATCCTTTTCTAATGTATTTTCTTAACAGCTGCATCTCCCTATCCATTTCTGTCTCTTTTTGTAAGTCTAAATAGTGTGTATCCGTTAATTCATTGTATGCACATACCATGCGCACCGCTTCCGTAAGTTCATCCTGCAACTCGTGAGACACATCGGAGTCGACCGAGGCTGGCTCGTAAGCACGCGACAGAGCGTCTGCAATATGTAGCTGTTTTCCGGGCTTGTAAACTAACCTGAAAGAATATGGTTGAAGTCTTAACAGCATACGCTGTAGTCTTGGTGGAGCATCAACAATTGGTTTCTTTATTATGCTTATCAATGGCTTATGATCTGTTTCAATAGTTATATCCGAACGTCCATAAATGTAGCCATAAAACTTTTCACACGCATGCACGCATGCATATAGCTCTTTTTCTATTTGTGCATACCTTTGTTCAGTTTTTGTTAGAGCTTTTGAAGCATAACACACCGGGAGGCCATCTTGTAAAAGAACCGAACCTAAACCACTCTTGCTCGCGTCTACTGATAGCGTAATAGGCTTAGTCATACTATAATATTGTAATACTGGTTTTTCAGACAGGCACTTTTTTATCAGATTCCATGTATTTTCATGTCTCTCATGCCAATGCCACTCTATATCTTTTCGTAGTAATTCTCTGAGTGGCTCGGTTTTTTCAGACAGATTTGGTATGAAATTACCCACGTATGTTGTTAGTCCTAACAAACGTTCTACATCTTTACTGTTCTGCGGCCTGGGCATATTAATAATGGCCGATGTATGACTGTCATCTGGGTATAAACCGTTTCTCGTAATTCTGTGACCTAAATATTTAATTTCTTCCAAACCAAACTTACATTTATTAAGATTTAATTTTAAATTTATTTTGCGACATCTCTCTAATACCTGTCTCAACCTCTCATCATGTTCTGCTTTAGTTTTGGCGTAGACTAAAATGTCATCAACATACATACAAACTCCTTCGATATCATCGAAATTCTCGTATATTTTCCGGTGAAAGACCTCACATGCAGAAGATATTCCATAAGGCATACGCAGAAATTTATATCTCCCGTACGGCGTATTAAAAGTACAAAGCTCACTATTTTCCAACTTTACCTGCCAAAACCCGTTTGTAGCATCGAGCGTGCTAAAATATTGTGCTCCCGACAAATTCGACACTATTTCATCTAATGTTGGTAACCTAAAGTGTTCTCGTTTTATAGCTAAATTTAGTTCCCTCGGGTCTAAACATATTCTAAGATCTCCGTTCGGCTTTTTCACAATAGTCATACTGTTGACCCAATCGGTAGGCCCTTCAACTTTCGATATGATACCTTGTCGCTCCATGTCCTCTAGTTTAGTCTTTACTTTTTCACGTAACGGTATGGGTACTTTCCTTGGAGCATGCACCACTGGCTTGCAATCGCGATTTAACCTAATTTTATAACTGCCTGGCAAACAACCTACACACCCCTGAAACACGTCTTGAAACTCTGTCACTAAAGCCGGAGAGTTCGACTGATCCGACTCACTAATTGCATACACTCGTTTGACTAAATTCATTTGCCTGCAATCGTAACGACCTAAAACCGGGGTTGAAGGCACGTCGGCCACTTTAAATTCCAAAAAATAAATTTTATCTTTATAAACTACTTTCAAAAAACATTTTCCTAATACATTTATTTTCTTTCCTAAATAACCATACAACCGCGTATTAGTAGCAGTTAAATTCTCTTTTTTTAAACCGATTTGTGGTAAAAAACGTAATGGCAAAACATTAACATTGGCTCCCGTATCAAGTTTGAACATCAAATTATGACTGTTAACATTCAAAACAATTGACTGAATGTGAATTGATTCATCACTATCATTATTAAGGCAATATATTACCTGTTGATCAGACTCCTCTATGTGGTACACACTACACATGCGTGAAAAATGATTCATTTGCGAACATCGTAAACATTGCTTTCCGTAGGCAGGGCATGCAGTTTTCCCGTGCGCTAAACCACACTTATCGCACGCACTATTATACTTGTACGCGTTAAACGTTGCACCCCGACCGCCACCGCTGCTCCCGCCAGCTGCTGCCGTCACGGTCGAATGTTGCGCGCGCCAACCAGCCGCGCCGCTCCTGCTCCATGCGCCCGCGCCACGCCCGGCGCCGCGACCGCCACGTGACCCCGAGAACCTTCCGCGGCCACGACCATAGGCGCTTCTCTGAGATATTCGCCATACATAATCATTGTCTTGCAACGAGTCGTTCTTGTTTCCCTGCGCTATGTTATGCACTGACTTTTCACGAGATTCTTCAACTATTTTTTCTGAATAGACCTTTGATACTATGGCAGCACGACAAATCTCCATAGCTTGTTCTAACGTCAAGTCAGCTTCACGTAGCAACCTCTCTCGAATAGCCTTGCTTGTTATACCGCATATTAAACGATCCTTTATTAACGAATCACATAAAGTTCCAAATTCGCATGAAGTTGACAGCTTCCTTAAATCAAACACGTATTGTTCGATAGTCTCATTTTCTGCCTGATTTCTGGTAAAAAATCGATGCCTCTCAACCGTTAGATTTTTCTTTTGTTCAAAATATTTCTTAAATTCATCCAACACTTGATCTACCGTTGTACACTTGACATTTAATTGTTCATACAACTCTCTGCACTGTTCACCCACAATATGAAGTGATATATTAATTTGTATGGCCGCTGTTTTTTGCGAAAGTTCACACGCCTCAAAGTATATTTTAAATCCTTTACTCCATTTATTCCAACTATCACTTAGACTGCCCGAAGTGATATTCAATAAACTTTGATCATAGGTAAACGGCAACGGCGGCGTAAGTACTGTTTCCATATTACAAACACTGGTGACTGGTCCCACGCAATATTAAGCACACTTCAAACTATTTTCTCAATAAATTAACCCCTTTAAACTAAAACCGGCTGCGCCATGTCAAGGTATGCGTCAATGATACGAGAGATGTACTTCAAGACTCTTTATTCATCATGCATGTTTCGTAGGGTCGGCTCACATTTCTCAACTACCGACAATTAGAAGTGTGGTAGAAGTGGCGGAAATTGAGCGGAAGTGAAGTGGGATCCATCGGGATGCAGTGGAAGTCAGTGGGAGTGAAACATTATTTAAATTTTCTGCTATGTTCTCACTGCTGAGGTGAAAAGTTGTATGAGCAACATGCGACCAAAGTTATTTGCACCTCGTGCCTTTGAGTCACTCACTACGCTCAAGATTCTAACCTAGAATCACTCGCTACGCTCGTGATTCTATTATAGAATCTTTCGCTTGCTCGGGACTCAAAATTAACACTCGAAGCAAAAACTAACTTTGCTCTCTTGTTGCACAAATATCTATTTTATATGGGAGGCATTTTTTTTGCCAAAAAGTGAAAACCAAAGTTAGAACACCTCAGAACTATTTCAACCTGAGTACAATTATAAATATACTAACTATTGTGAAAAGATAAAGTAATCATTATCATTATATATAATAAAACTAAGTTGAGAAAATGTGCGTGCCGATAAAACTTAAAAAGGAGTCCCAGCACGATAAAGGGACTTATATAATGTGATAGCCCTTTATTCCCCCTCGAACAAGAAAGTTCCCGTTTTAACCTAAAGGGTGTGTCTTTAAAGATATAAGGGCTTTTCCAACCCTTCAACTCGGAAAGTAAGTGTAGTGGCGCCATCTGTTGTCGAGTAGTTGAACTTCATTCATTGTCCAAAGTGGCGCCATCTGTTGTCGAATAGTTGAATTTCATTCATTGTACACAATATGGACTTAAACGAACGATTATTCCCAAACTTTCTCGAATATCCTAGCGCCAACTTTCTCGAATATCCTAGAGCCTAGCTTTCTGAATATATAAGAGCCCGGTGTCACCCGCCAGAGTTAGTTTGATTTGAACAGCAAAACAAGCGATTTCGAAACGAAAAAGAAAGAAATTATCTGTGTGGTAGCCTTTATTTTGAAGTATCACGTGTGAGTATTTTTAATAGTGTGTTTAATTAATTCTCGATTTCGAAGCGAAGAAGAAAAAAGTTATCAATGTGAGTATTTTAATAGTGTATTTAATTAATTCTAATGGTTTTTTTTTTTCTTTTAATTGTAATTTCCTTAACTTTCAAGTAGTCGCGCGGCGTTGAATCGATGCCTTCTATATACTTTGGCCGTAAACAAAATATCGCGCGACCGCTTGAAGATTAAATTTTTTTTTTCTTTGTCTCAACGTGCTCCACGTTTACGTAACAATATATTTGTCTATAAAATGTTCATTTAATTTATATTTTACAGAATACAATGCCTAGACCTAAAAGAGGTGGAGATCTTGCCAGTTCTGCAGCGAAACGGCGGAAACAAAAAGAAAATCGAAGAAATGAAACGGAAGAAGAGCGCGAAGCACGTTTACAAAATCAACGAACCAGAATGAGCACCCTGAGAAGCGGAAAAAGCGAAGAAAGAAAAGAAAATAAAAGTATTGAAGAATCGAGCATTTTAAAAGATAATCTAACAAAGGAAGCATTCCACTACGAACCGACGAAGAAATATTACGATCATAAATATGTTGTGATCGGAAAAATGAATAACATTTGCCAATTTTGCCACGCGAAAAAATTCAGTAAAGAAACACCAGGTCTCTGTTGCATGAATGGAAAAATTCGATTACCACCACTGGAAGCACCTCCACAGGAATTTCTACATTACATGACCGGGGAAACACCAGAATCAAAACACTTTCTTCAAAATATAAGATCATACAACTCCTGCTTTCAAATGACTTCTTTCGGTGTTACTTCGACTGACACTAATAGAGACAAATTTGAATATGTATTTTCAATTCAAGGGCAAATTTATCACAAAATTGGATCGTTACTACCAATGCCTAACGATGACTATAAATTTCTGCAAGTATATTTCATCGGAAATGAAGAAAACGAAATTGATCAACGATGTACAAATTTTATTGGATTGAAACGCGAAATAATCCAAGATGTACAGAGGATCTTACACAAATACAATCAACTGATTTACATATTCAAAACAACACTAGACCGCATGATTTCTGATGACTATAAAATTGTAATTCGAGCCGATAAAAGACCACGTGGAGAACACGAACGTAGATTTAATGCACCTCAGATAGATGAAGTCGCCATCGTAATTGTGGACAATGAAAATACAAGCCGTGACATAATTGTACAACGAAGAAGAAAAGGACTACAACGCATTGCAGAGACACACCGTTCATATGATGCTCTTCAATATCCGTTAATATTTCTGCACGGAGAGGATGGTTATCATATCAATATAAAACAAATTCATCCTAAAACAGGCATACAAACAAACAAAAAAGTCACTTCCAAGGAGTTCTATGCTTACCGCTTAATGATCAGAGACAATGAAATATACAATCACATTCTCAACACTCGCCGTTTATTCCAACAATTTCTGGTAGATATGTACGCAAAAATAGAAGCAGAACGGATGCTTTACATAAGACTGAATCAGAAGAAACTACGCACAGAAGAATACATCCACCTTCGAGATGCGATCATAAATGACGGCAATATTGACGATATTGGAACAATGGTAATCTTACCCTCATCATACATAGGAAGTCCAAGACATATGCACGAATATACTCAAGATGCCATGACCTACGTAAGAAACTATGGACGACCTCATCTCTTCATAACATTTACATGCAACTCATCATGGCCAGAAATCAAAGAACAACTAAAATACGGACAAACCTCCATGGATCGACACGACATGATAGCCCGAGTTTTTCGACAAAAACAAATAAGATTTATTGAAGTCATCACAAAATACCACATCTTTGGAACCGTTAGATGCTGGATGTATACAATCGAGTGGCAAAAACGAGGATTACCTCACTCACACAATCTCATATGGCTACACGATAAAATTTATCCCACGGATATCGACAAAATCATCCAAGCTGAATTTCCCAATCCACAAAATGATCCGGAACTATACAACATAGTAGTGAAAAACATGATTCACGGACCATGTGGACCATTAAACTTCAATGCGCCATGCATGAGTGATGGAAAATGTACAAAAAAATATCCAAAACCATACTTGGACGATACAAAAACTGAAGATGACGGCTATCCCAAATATAGAAGACGATCACCGAAAAACGGTGGCTTCACAGCAAAAATACGAATACAAGGCAGAGACGAACTGGAAATAGATAATCAATGGGTAGTACCATATAACCCACTACTTTCCAAAATGTTCCAAGCACACATAAACATTGAATATTGCAATTCAGTAAAATCTATTAAATATATATGTAAGTACGTAAACAAAGGTAGTGATATGGCAGTATTTCAAATAGTCCAAAATAGCGAACAAAATAATAGAAATGATGAAATTCTCATGTACCAAATGGGAAGATACATCAACAGTAACGAAGCAGCGTGGAGGATTTTTAGTTTTCCCATACACGAACGCGAACCAGCTGTGCAACATCTAGCAGTACATTTGGAGAATGGACAGAGAGTTTACTTCACAAAAGACTCGGCTAGAAAAATTGCAAGCGAACCACCTCAGAACACAACATTAACAGCTTTTTTCCAACTTTGCCAAACGGATCCATTCGCAAAGACGTTACTGTATGTCGACGTCCCTATTTATTATACGTGGGACAAAACAAGGAAAATTTTTCAACGACGAAAACAAGGAATGCCAGAAGAGGGTCATCCAGAAATAATGAAAACTAACGCAATAGGTCGAGTATACACTGTACATCCAAACAATGCCGAATGTTTCTATCTCCGAATGTTGTTACACGAAATACGGGGACCAACAAGTTTCACAGATCTCAGGACTATTGACGGCTACATATGCCAGACTTACAGAGAAGCATGTCAACGTTTAGGATTATTGGAAAACGATAACCACTGGGAATTAACACTACAAGAAGCCACACTCACAGCTTCAGCTGAACAAATTCGAGAGTTATTCGCCATAATTCTAACAACATGTAACCCATCAAACCCAAAACAGCTATGGGACTCTTTCAAAAGGAATATGAGTGATGATATATTGTACCAAATCCGACAAGCTAATCCAGAACTGACGACATCTTCAATGAAACACTCATTCGCTTAGAAGATAAATGTTTAGCAATAAATAACCAGACCTTAGTAGAAATTGGAATGCCAGCACCACAAAGAAATACTTTCAGTGTGCTAAACTACGAAATTACAAAGGAAAAAAGCTACAACGTCAATGAACTACTTGAATACATTGCTCACAACAAACCACTCCTCAATGACAATCAAAAAAAAATTTACAACGTTATAATGAACCGAATAAATAACAACACTGGTGGAATTATTAACTTGGACGCACCAGGAGGCACCGGTAAAACGTTTCTAATAAATCTAATACTGGCGGAAATATACATCGCACTGGCACTAGCATCATCCGGCATTGCAGCCACACTTATGGAAGGAGGACGAACTGCCCATTCTGCCTTACAACTACCGTTGAATATAGCCGAACAACAATTCCCGGTATGTAAAATCTCAGGAACATCTGGACGGGGTCAACTTCTAAAACATGCTAAAATTATCTTCTGGGATGAATGCACCATGGCCCATAAAAAATCACTAGAAGCCATGGACAGAACATTACAAGAATTGCGAAAAAACTCTGAAATGATGGGAGGAGCTCTACTCATACTCTCAGGAGATTTTCGACAAACACTTCCAGTTATTCCCAAATCAACACCAGCAGACGAGATCAATGCATGCTTAAAAAAGTCACATCTCTGGCCGCAAGTACAAATACTGCAATTAACAAAAAACATGAGGGTTGAATTATCAAAAGATGAAACAACAGCACATTTTGCTAAAATACTTTTACAAATAGGCGAAGGTACATATCCTACTGACCAAACGACCGGCCTCATTGAACTAAATAGTGATTTCTGTAACATAGCCTCTACTGAAAACGAACTAATCGACAAAATTTATCCAAATATTATTCAGAACTATACCAACGTAGAGTGGTTATTTCAAAGAGCAATTATGGCCACTAAAAATAATATTGTTGACGATATCAATTTTAATATTCTAAAGAAAATACCTGGTGAAGAGAAAGTATATAAATCGATCGACACGATGGTATCCATTGAAGAAAGTGTCAACTTTCCTACTGAATTTCTAAACTCTTTACAAGTACCAGGAATGCCATTACACTGCCTTCGTCTGAAAATTGGATCTCCAATCATACTACTCAGAAATCTCAACTCCCCAAAACTATGTAATGGAACGAGGATGATCGTAAAACAGCTATCGAATAATGTCATTGAAGCTGAACTTATTTCTGGAAAGAACAAAGGACACACAGTATTTATACCTAGAATACCACTGATCTCTTCTGAATTGCCATTTCAATTTAAAAGATTGCAGTTTCCAATTAAATTAGCCTTTAGTTTTACAATTAACAAAGCGCAAGGGCAAACTTTGAAATATTGTGGCATCAACCTCAAAGAATCCTGCTTCTCTCACGGTCAGCTATATGTAGCTTGCTCAAGAGTAGGAAGTTCGAAAAATTTATATATATATACCCCGGACAATAAAATGAAAAATGTTGTTTATAAACAAGTAGTGTAAATAATGAGAAAATGTAAATACATGTAAATATAGAAAATGTTTTCAAAATATATTTTTTACTTTTTACGTCATAGTATGTTTTTTTATTTCATCTACCACGTAATCTCATATCAACTCCCGAGCGAAGCCGGGTATCATAGCTAGTAAGGTATAATTTGATTGTTCTAATAAAAAATAAAAATAAAAAATTTAATGGAAAATTTGGTAACACCGTGTAAAAAAAATATAGGCACTGTGGAATATTACAGTGATCAAAGTCACAGACAACATAACGTTATATTATGTAATGATTTTTTCTCAAACATGCTCGGAAATGTTCCTGTTACGTTAGTAATTAGAGACCAGTAGGGACTCTATTCCAAGGCAGGTTCAGCGCGACGTACGTAAAGGATTTTCATACAACATTAAATCACTCAGCCAGTAACTGAAGCACTAAACAAGTAATTTTATTTCCTTACATGTTTGAGAAAAGCACTATACATGCTTCGACCGTAATCAGCTTACCTGGCTTCGTATTGTAGGCTACTAAATACTCAGCCAGGAAAGCTTACTTACTGGTCTCTGCAGTAATGTACTATAAACACACGATTTTCACTAATTATTTGACAAAAACGGGACTTAATCGCGTACACTTATTTTTATTATTGTCCTGACTTTTCGAGCGTGTCGTAACGCTCGTGGTCGTAGGCAGACTCTCAACGTCAACAAAAACGTCAGGAAAATAATAAAAGTAAGTGTACGCGATTAAGTCCCGTTTTTTGTCAAAAATTTTTTTTTTCCCCGAGAAGGTGGGGTAAGTGGCACTATAAAACTAACTACACTAAACATCGCAGTTATAGACCAAACCAGTAGGTAGGTGATAGATTTGTCAAAATAATGACGTTATATCATGTTTGTAATTTTATTATGTAGCTTGATAACAACTCATTATTAAAAACAAAGTGTTGCTTGAATATGCACATTCAATAAAAAGATTTGGCAAATCATTAGTGTCCGGATTTTATTGGGTACTGTCTTCTAACACATTGCAAATTATTAGGATAAACCGTCCGCACCCCACTAAAAGCTGTCTAGTTGTAGGGTAATTTACCCTTTAGTTTCTTGTATTTGTCTTGGCAAATGTCTTAAATTAAAGTGTGTCAATTACTACGTAAATGCTATAATGACTGGATATTGCAAGTCAATGGAGCTGGTATTGCAAGATTATAAACGTGACGATTAAGGCTAGGTTCCGACTTAAGCGGAGGCATAAGCGGAGAGCGATTTCCATCGTCTGCTGCTATTAGACTCCGACATTTAAAATACCCTGTACTTAAGATTAATTGGATTTACTAGTAGTCCGCCTAGAGCTCGCGATTTTCTTGCAAACGAGGTGACCAATATAACAAGACCCTAATGATGATTTTGTCGAGCATTCTAGAATCTAGCTGCATAACCCCTTAATCGATCATGCTCATGAACGAACTCTCAAATTGTATTGAGCTCTACTACAACCCCAACAAATTTCATATAGATCAGAAAAACGTTACTAAAGTTCTCGCGCGACAACTATTCAAAATCAAAAAGCCATCGAAATGCACTGACGTCTAGGTAGCCAGCTGACTGTTCTGTTATGTCCGAAGTTGTCTGTAAGAACTTCACTTCGCTTACGCTCCGCTCGTTCGAATATGACCACCCAATTAAGAGGCTGGGTTTACAAAATACAATTTTACATAACTAATCATATTGGCAAATTTTAAATAGGTGCAGTGAAGCTAAAATCGATACGATTTTTGTACATAAGCCCCATAACAATAATGTCGTGAAATAAAATAAAATATATAGAATAGCATCGACATTGCAGACCTTTGGCCTAATTAATCAACCCTTTATAGGGCAGCGGTCTCAAAAAAGACCACCTGTAACATCATATTTTTGTATTTTTTTCTTGTACAGAATTTTTAGGACTATAGAATGGCGATGAGGCTTAAATTCAGGATTTTTTTCAGTCTTGCCCGTTGAAGGGTTAAGCTATACAAGCGACTAGCTATGTTTCCAACCCCATCGGTTACTAATCGGCCACTTGACTGCACATTAAAAAACTTGAAGAGCTAAATATTAAGAATAAGTACCCTTTTTTACACTTTTACATTTATTTTATGGGTAAATAAATAGCCCTCACTATCAATGCGGGCGACCATTCACCCTGAAAAAATGTTAATAAATTAAATTATAAGATATCTGTCATCTGACTCAGGACTTAGATATTCATTAAACTAACGATCGTGCACGTGTGGGCAATTTATTTTACAACTTATTTTAATGTCCTGTAAATTTATGCAGGTATGCATGATCTTATTCCTAGGCGTTGTACCAACTCTTTGCAGATTGCAGAGTGTCGTGGTCAGCTGATAGTGTCAAGCACTTAAATATGTTGCTCGTTTCATAATTTCTGGGCATGATAGCATTATTAATTACTAGAAGAGTCTCACACACTACAAAATTCTGATTTAAGCCCAGCGCCCAGGCAAAATACACTTCAAATCATAACAGTAATTATCTGATTATCACTATTGTGCTCAATTTCACATACCTACACACAGTTAATCACTTAAACACACCAGCCTGAATGCCGATTCAACCTTATAAAATAAAATAAAATACCTCCAAATCGCTGCCACTTTAAGCACAACTTCAGTCTGGCCATCCGACCATCAAGAATTCCTCACCGCTGCAGTACACACGCAACGCGCGCCGCGTCCACCCGCGTCCGCCATTTTGAATCGTGACGTCATCTGTCAGAAACTCAAGGTAAGGCATTTAACGTTTAGAAATAAACATAACATAAGTGTGTATAGTGGCTGTGTAAACGATGAAGTTTACGTTTATAGTTCTTAGAACTTGAGTACATTTAAGGATAAGGTAAATATTACACTTGTACGTTCAAAAGTAAGTTTTGAACTTCTGAAGCTATGTCCTTGTAAGTTTCCAGGTACAGTTTGCCGACCACCTGACTAAACTGGTACACCGGTAAAAATTGAAGAACAAATGTTTTATTTGTATTTTATTGTTTAAGGAGTTTTATTTTTATTTTTAGTCTTAAATTTGGGAAAAACTTGATTAAGTATAAATATATAAATAAGTATGGACGGAAAACTGTCACATACTTACCTCGCTTTTACATAAAATATTTTTTTAAAGCCTACTATTATGTTTTATAGTGTTTTATATAAGCTACAGAATTAATAAGTAATTCATTTAATTTAAGTAAGGTGACCATGTACGTCAAGTGTAAAAATATGGGTGTACTCATCTTACTCAAAAATATGTCCCATAGTATCTTATTCCGTTGTAATAAGTGCGTAGTACCATATTTATGAGACGATTTTTTCGATACGTATTTTTGCACTTGACTGCTTCAAGATAGGATTTGGTTCATTTGATCATTTGGATCCCAAAATCGAAAAGTGGACGAATACTATTGGCATAATAACCCTAGCTTAATACGCTTTTATAATTTAACGCTTTCAGTTTTCCGTCGGTGACGTAAATACGGAATATTAAGGAGTTTCTGAGGAGGAATACCCTAACGATGTTTACTTTGATCATGGGCATATGATGGTTGGACATTTACCATCATCGTAGCCATCACGTTTTTTTACAATGTTAGCTTAAGATTTTTTTTGTTTTATTCTCAAATTATAATATTGAATTGTCTTAATTTTGAAATTAGGAAACATATAGCATTATTTATGTATAAATTAAGAGTCCGGTAACGATTAGAAAACGAAATTCGCTAATAATTAAATAACGCACATTAATTGGGTTTGAAAAGATAGTTTCAAGTCTTGTTATTACAATAATACTTTTTTAAACATTTATTATTATTTAATACCCGAAGACTCAATTCTTGCAGAGCTTGTTTAATGAGCACGTTGATTCGTGCAAACTTGTCGCATGATTTTTTTATTATTATTTGTTATTCCCTCCAATATGTTTATATTATCTAAAGAAAGCATAAAACCAAGTTTATTTCTACATTTAAGTTTTTATGAATTATTTTGACATATATCCAGAAATACCACCTAAACTTCGGCATTTTTTCTCAAAATTGCTCTAGGTAAACATACACTTGCTTAAAAAATATGTATGAAAATGAAAAAAACTGTTCGACTTATACCTTAAAAAACTCATTTTCCAACGTATTTATATATTTTGATACTAGTTTAACATCACTTTAATCAATAAAAATGTTACATTTTCACCTCTCCAAACAAAAATCGCGAAACAGCTGTTAGATTAAGGGGAATTATTTATAAATAGAACAGAAATTAAAAGTGAACTGAACTGCATAAGTGTTTCACTTATGCAGTTTAAAAAGAAACTATCTTTCAAAATATGTATACAAACAAATAATAGTCTTATTAGTTACTGTGAAATAGTATTGAAAAGTTGAGCAAACGAAAAAAAACTTTACCGGACTCTTAAGCAAAAATTTCATGAAACGAAAGTGTTGTTGGGATTTTTTTTTACCATAACTACGATGTGTCCTGATGTCAGGGGCAATTGGCTTGATAACTTTTGTTTTTCTAATCTACTTCCATATATTTGTCATACATTCTACGACACTTCTCTTTCCTGACAGACTCTAACTCTTTTAGCCAACTTTTAGCTCTCATGTTGGTCTATTGTGTACAGTCATTACGTCAGAATCGTGTGTCAAAAGGTCAAACACCTTTACACTCTCTAAGCAATAGGCAATTAGCACCTCAGTTTAGTAACTAAACTAATTGCTTACGTAAATAAGTCAAAAGATTAAAGTCCAATGTTATCTATGAGCAGAGCTATTTAATTTAATCGTATGGCAAAATACAGAAGCATAGTATATGTATATTCAATAAATTAGGTATTAAATGTCAACACTAAGACCAATCAGCCACCTAGCTTCCCCCACCTGGCTTCGTCGCACAAGGTGATCAGGTCATCTGGAGGACCGGCGGTATAACGTAATATAGGGCAGTCTTCAATTATGTGCTGGATGGTTTGAGCCACAGCACCGCAAGTGCAAGCAGGAGAGTCGATCCATCCGCAGTGGTGTTTATAATGAGCGCAACGACTGTGACTAGTACGAAACCTGTTGAGTCTACACCAGTCTCGCCTTGAAAGCTCCGATCCTTTTATTTTGGATCCTGGTGTAATTATGGAGCCTAGCTTTCCCGCCATTAAGGAATTCCACGTCTCGGACCATTCGCGTTGCAAGTCGAATTTGCCGTCTACTAGTTCCTTAGCGATGCTGTATGAAGGCTTTCTTGATTTAAGGCGGTGCTGAGCAGGTGCTACAAACTCTTCGTATATTGGGAGACGGGGGTTGCTACGAATCTTGACGGCTTTCCTCAGTAAGGCATCTTTCCTCCTCAAGTCCGGCGGTGCGATACGGGAGAGCACTAACAGCCAGTGGCAAGGGGTAGATTGGAGCGTCCCAGATATGACCCTCATGGCTTTGTTTAACTCGACATCCACTTTGTTGGTATGGGCGCTACCCAGCCAGGCCGCCGCACAGTATTCGCCAGTGGATAACAAAACACCAGAGATAGCGCCGACGTTTACAACACTTCGGCATTGGCTCCCCAGGAAGTGCTGCTAAGTTTTTGGACGATGTTATTGCGAGTCTGGAGCTTACATGCTGTTGTGGACAAATGTTGTTTGTACGTCAAGGAGCGGTCGAGGGTGACGCCGAGATATTTAGGACAGAAGTTGTGTCTAACTAGTGCTCCATTCAAATGCACCTTGAGCTCACGCTTTGCAAGTTGATTGTTTAGGTGAAAACAACACACTTCTGTTTTGCTGACGCTTGGTGTTAGTCGCCAGGTTCTAAAGTAGTTAGTCAATAGTTCCAGGTCACCAATTAGCGTAGACTCCAGGCTGTTGAAGTTTTTGCTTTGAACTACGAGGCAGATGTCATCAGCGTAGATGAACTTACGTGCAATGGTTTTTGGAAGGTCAGAGATTTACAGGTTGAATAAAATGGGTGCCAACACGGATCCTTGGGGTAGCCCATTACTTAGCACAGCTATGTTAATGAAAGGAAAAATTTCACAAATCGCCGCAAATCAAATGTTATTGAATTTAAACTTTCATGAGACATACTAGCACTACTATATTTTTTGGCTATAACTACGCAATAGGTAACGCCTAAAACATCTGAGTCAATATTTGCTTCAAAAATATTCCGATGCAACTCCAACAACTCCAATATTAGTTGATTTGTTGAGTGCTGAAATTACGTTTTTAATGTATTGTTTATGTATTTCAAAGTTAGAATACGGCGCCTCCTCTACATTCTTCAACGCTTGTCGATCCTTTTAGTTGTCGTCAGCTTGTAAACACTTCCACATTATGCGAGGTTGGCCACAGCCGTCATTATTAGTGACTTTCCAATTAGGGCTTGCAATCCGGATATTTCGAATAGTAATTTGTATAGAATTATCCGGATAGTAACCATATTATCCGGATAATTGCAAGCCCTATTTCCAATAAAGGGATTTCATACCCAGTGGTTTTGTCCATCCTGATAATGTGCCCTGCCCAACTCATTTCTTTGTCCAAGCTCTTTTACCGCCTCTTTAAGCCAAGTCTTATGACTCCTCTGATGCACTCTTTCCTCTTTCGGTGCATCAAGCCGATACAGGGTCTAGCTACTTAGGTATTTAGGAGTCATTAGGAAAGCTATCGAACAAAAGATTACGTCATCTTTCCAGTACCTGGACTTGTGACACATTGCATTGCACTTTAAACAATAGCATTATATGCTATTATTTAAAGAGTTATTAATTAAGGTGTAAATTTATAAACGTAGAAGATTAAAAGAACAACAGACTCAAATAAAATTTACCAAAAATATGGGATGTGAAAATTCGTTAATATTCGATTAAAGATTTAGCGAAAAACATACAAAACAAAACCCTATCTCAACAACAACACGATTCAATTTTGTAGGTACGGTCACGTCTGAAAATATGAAAATGAAAATTGATTATTATGCACAATTTTACGTACCGTATAATGGAAATATGCATTGGGTGTGTCACGAAAATCTACCTTACAGGCATATATAAAATGTAGTAACCTTATTACTCTAGGTACTTAATAACCTACTTTTATTTTAGAAATTCTTGTATGCTTTAAAAGCATTTGTCAATTAGCCATTTTAGGGCCTTTTTTATGGTTATATTTAATGGGATAAAAACATGTATCCAAGACTTTACACCTTGGTAAGAGTCGTGGCTACGATGACTATATTTTATATATTTTTGTTATAAACATTATAAATATACATATTATAAGTAAATATTATGGGACAAATTTACACAACAACATAAAACATACACACATACATTAAATGTATCCATATTTTCACTGACTGTATAATTTATAAAATTTGACCTGATGTTGTCACTTCCGCAAAATGAGTCGCAGAGACCGCGACGCCTTTTACTGCCACAATTTGCTTTCTCCTGAATTGTCGGTATTATATGTGTAAAGTCTAAAAAACATTGCAGAATATTTGACAGCTAAAATAGCTCCGCGCAGGGTGATCCTCTTGCTTGCAGGAAATTTTCCAGAAGCCGGCGGTCAAGTGGGAAACGATAGGCATCGACATCGGCGGCAAGAGGTTGACTAGCCTGCGTTTTGCCGATGACATCGTCCTATTCTCCCACACTGCATCCCATCTAGAGCAAATGCTGCAAGACCTTAGCTCGGCAAGTTTTGAAGTCGGACTCACAATGAATAGGGCCAAAACCCAATTAATGATCAACGGCATGAAACGTAGGGTCAAGGTAGATTGACAGAAATTACAATATGTCGACGAATACACCTATTTGGGCCAGATAGCATCCTTCGATAACAGGCAGACCAAGGAAATCGATCGACGCATCGAGAACGCCTGGAAGAGCTTCTGGTTCATGAAAGCGCTTTATGTAGGGTAACCTTCCACTGGCACTAAAGCGCAAACTCGTCGACATGTGTATCCTGCCCATCCTAACCTACGGTGCACAAACATGGTCATTAACGGAGGCTCAAAAGTCCCGACTCAAAATTTGCCAGCGAGCCATGGAACGCAGCGTACTAGGAGTTCGTAGAACCGATCGGATTAGGAATACCGAACTGCGCTCCAGGACAGGTACCTCGGATGTGGGTGTCAAGACCGCCAAGCTCAAGTGGGATTGGGCTGGACATGTCTGCCGCATGCACCCGGAACGATGGGCTAAATTAACTACTGAATGGGCCGAACAAATCGGCCGGGGCAGAGGCAGACCAAAAAGGAGATGGCGGGACGGTCTGGACGCATATTGTAGCGACTGGCGAGAGCATGCACTAGGCCATGACGAGTGGCGAAAGCGAGGGGAGGCCTTTGCCCAGCAGTGTGATACCTACAATATAGGCTACGAAAAAAAAATGCTATGGAACTTTATTTTTGATATTATTTTTGTAAATTACCTGCGACGTTTCTAGAACGACGTTGTCCCGGAGAAAGACTAGCTAAAATTGACATCAACATCTTCTAGCCGGGAAAGTTTTCCGCATCCCCAAGTAGTTTTTTTTTATAATTTTGTATCAAGCCGAACGCGGACTCGTGACTACATGCCCCACTTTATCTTGTTTACCAACTCGAACGTTATGTAAACTAGAGATGTCACTCTATAGACACATAACACTCACGATATCCGGTTTACA
This sequence comes from Pammene aurita, assembly GCA_947086415.1. Classification (NCBI taxonomy): domain Eukaryota; kingdom Metazoa; phylum Arthropoda; class Insecta; order Lepidoptera; family Tortricidae; genus Pammene; species Pammene aurita. Next base: position 8,601,428 of record OX352316.1, on the reverse strand, counting down.
ACGTAAATACGGTACAGGGGGACAATATCCACTGCCGGAAAATTTCAACTAACCAGAAATATATGATCATGCACCATGTTGCGGACTTTCATTGGAACTAATTTCTTGCACTGGCAATATTTTTAATGACAGGATATGCATGTGTGAGGGCATGTGATAGGCTGTCACTTTTGTTAGTGCCATTGTTGCAGTTTATTTTAATAATAGTAGTGTTGAATATTATAGTACATTACTTACCAAGGACTGTAAAAGAAAGAAAGCCCGAAATCGCAGGTATTTGAGACCCGAGCCGCAGGCGAGGGTTGTAAATATGCGATAAAGGGCTTTCTTTTTTACTGCCCGTGGTGAGTACACAATTTTACGTCTCCACCTGGCCATAATGCGAGTTTTACCGTACGCGTAGCGTGCGGTAATACTCACATTATGGCCAGGTGTGACGTAAAATAATAAACGACACAAAAATCCCAAAATAATTCATAGTCAAAAGCGAAACATTGTAAATTGTGTATATAATAAACATCTTTAAATAATACGCTCGGGAAATGAAACTATATCGCTGTGAAACATTTTCAAATTAATATCAGAGCTGACAGGTAAACAAATCAAGATGTCACCATACCATAGAGAATAATACGCTCTATGGCTATACTGAACTGTTGCCATATAAATGAGAATAATAGTGCCCTTGACAATAATCATATATTTCTAGTCAGGCTTTAAATCGAAATATCTACCGTGTTACATGATTCCGGTAAAGTATTTTGTCGATTTCGCTCAATTATTCGATACTATTTTACAGTAACTACTAAGACCACTATTAGTTTGTATACATGTATATTGAAAGATAGTTTCTTTTTAAACTGTATAAGTGGAACATTTTTTTTGATTTTATGTTTCATTTATAAATAATTCACCTTAATCTAACAGCTGTTTCGCAATATTTGCTTGGAGAGGTGAAAAGAGTAAGATTTTTATTGATTAAAATGATCTTAAACTAGTATGTAAGTATATAAATATCTAGGAAAATGAGTCGTTTAAGGAATAAGTGGGACAGTTTTTTTAATTTTTGTACATATTTTTTAAGCAAGAGTATGTTTACCTAGAACGATTTTAGGAAAAATTGTCGAAGTTTAGGTGGTATTTATGGGAATGTTATAAAGTATTTCATAAAAATTTAAATTAAAAAATAAACTTGGCTTTATGCTTTAATCAGATAATATAAAACACATTGAATAAAACATTACAAATAATAATAAAAAAAACCGGCCAAGTGCGTGTCGGACCACGCATAATGGAGGGTTCCGTAGCTTCAATGGCATAAGGACCAAACTAATGCCAAATTTAACGGCCTCCTAGCCCAGTCGGTAGTGACCCTGCCTACGAAGCAGGAGGTCCCGGGTTCGAATCCTGGTCAGGGCATTTGTTTGTGTGTTTATCACAGATATTTGTTCCTGAGTTATGGATGTTTCTATGTATTTAAGTATTTATCCATATTTATCTATTATATATATCGTCGTCTAGTACCCATAACACAAGCCTTATTGAGCTTACTGTGGGCCTAGGTCGATTTGTGTAAGATTGTCCTAAAATATTTAAAAAAAAAAAAAAAAAAAAAAAAAGCTAAAAGGTCGTATCTGATGACTATGGAACAAGTTTTTTGGAAATAACTCAAACATGACTATCCCGATAATGTTCAAAACAATTTTCGTAGAAATTATACGAAAAATATGAATAAAATTGAGAAGATGCACGTTCATCTTCTCAATTTTATTCATATTTTTTGGACTTACGGTTCAAAACAAAAGTTACAGGGAGACGCTATTTTTCCAACTTCCGAAGCGATTATTTCTGAAAATATTTGATTAATCACAAAATGTTCAAAGAAACCTCAATATTATTTTTAAAGACCTATCGATTGATGTGCAACATGTTGATATTTTGTTAATTTTTTTTTTAATTTAACTACATGTAGAGAATATTTTTTTGAAAATATTTTTTTCTGCAATTTCACTACATAACTAAATAGCGGCATGTAAAATACACCTCATCTCTAAATTTTATGAATATACGTCTTATAGTTTCCGAGTAAAATGGCTGTGACACACGGACGGACGGACAGACGGTCATTACGAAACTATAAGGGTTCCGTTTTTGCCATTTTGGCTACGGAACCCTAAAAATCAAGCGACAAAATTGCACGAATCAACGTCCTCACTAAACAAGAATCGAGTTTTCGGGTATTAAATAATGAAAAATGTGTACCAAAATTATTTTTTTGCAATAACAAGACTTCAAACTATCATATCAAATACAATTCATGTGCATTATTTAATTATTAGTGATTTTACTATTTGGCTGAGGTTTTCTGTAAGGTACTTCCCCAGTCGGGCTCTGCTCCAGATTTGAGCGAGATGACATTCGCAGTACCTCTGTACCAATACCTCTCTTTTGGACGTATTTTAAGGACATACCCGTGTCCGGACGTAGTTTAAGAACCTGGACCCGGGTCCAGTAGGTAAGTCGGTGTTGAAACAGTTTTTTGTTTAACTATTTTTTTTCGAGTGACGAATATAAAGATAAATTATTTGCGGTAAGCATTACAGTACAAGGTCTTAATTATTGGTACTTATAGTGATTTTCATGCTTAACGTAATATGGTATGCAAATGGGTAACTTAAAACTAATATTGTATCATTTTTCTATACATATTCGTAAAGGCACTTAATATACAGGTTGAAATCGGGGTCATGTAGCAAGCGATCAAGGCATGATACACAAGGCCATACTGAACAACCTTTATTATGGGACCAACTCGGAAATCACGAAAAATTTTTTGGCAGTTTTATACATTTCGGCCAATCACATGTTGTTGTTTTCTATGGAGTGGCGAAAATTTTTTTCGCGATTTCGGAGTTCGTCCCATAGTAAAGGTGTTCAGTATAGCCTTGTGTATCATACCTTGATCGCTTGCTACATGACCCCGATTTCAACCTGTATATGCTATGGCTTTAATTTACTAGGTACATACATCTTTGAAAAATATAAAAATCTTGCAAATAGGAATATCATAATCATATACTATTGTTGATCCTTAGAACAAATCTATATCTACCTACCTACCTAACCTATCTCTTATAGTTCCAGACCTCTCAATACAAAGAAAATTTTCTATCGAACCATGTATAGTGGTAATTTTTTAAGATGTCGGTATCTTACTAAGGAGTTCTACAGACAATTCGGACATCTTAAAAAAATCGTACTATACATAGTAGATACGATTTTATAATCTCCAAGACGTTCTCTACGACAGTATGAAAGCCGATCGATAGGAAATATGATAAATTTAGATCCCCGGGGCTCGAAGTGGTGTACATCTAATAGTGGCACCACACTTCGCCTATGCGGACAAATATTCGTGTTGCGTCTTATTCTATACAAAAAGAAAGAGACGCAACACGAATATTCGTCCGCATAGGCGAAGTGTGGTTGCAGCATATCATCTACCTACGTCTTTTATGCCTAGTGACATGCACAAAAATGAGATTAACCCAATATTTTGTTAAGGTTTTCGTTTATACATTCTCGTTTCTTATTTAACACCGTTGGCCGGTTACGTCATATTGCGCACGGCTATCTCCATTGATGTAATACAAAAGTGGAATAATTACATACATATGGTCAAAATTTGCGGTCATCTAGTCTAGACGGCCATTCACCGTCTAAGTCTTTTTAAGTGCCGTAACTATTGTACAATACCTAATGTATTTCCTAGACCTAAGCCTGACCTGTAACTTGGGTTAGAAAGAAGAAGAAGATACGTTCTAGGGTTGACAACTACGCAATTAGTATTATTGCTGGACCTGTTCCAATCTGCCTCAATCTACCTAATTTATCAGTAATTTTAATACAAAACTAGATAAATATCAGATTTCTTACCTTATTTGCCCAATCTAATTATTATTTTTGTACAAAACTACTACTATAAACTACTTAAATATTTTATCTTGTCTGTGGTCATGATGCAAATAAACGAAAGTGTTTTGACAACCCCGAAAACGTATCCGATACGTTCCAGTGCTGTAGCTATCACTTCGTGGAAATGGACACCCTTGGCTAATAGGACAATGCCTCCAACGCCTGCTACATGAACGCGCTCAACAGGCTCCGTATTTCGTAGTTTGAAGGTGAAGCGTGACGCTCCGGTGCCTATAGGCACCTGTGTACTATAGTATACAGTGTATACTATAGTATAAGGTAAATGTACGTTTCCACGAACGCTTAAGACCTGGATGTACGTTTCATTTTTTAATAAGGTCTGGCATTTTCATACGGTTATTGTCAATACTATACTGGTAACTTAAATACATTTGTAATCATTTTATTGCACTTAGAAATTATTTGTAAAGTTAGACATATTTAAAAAATATTTTTAAAGTTTTTTAGACCGCCTTACTTGATTTGTACCATTAAGCGAACTAAGAAACATGATTTGCATATATTACCGAATCCGGTGACCACTTTACCGATCTAGAAGAAAAATGTATGGGAATTTGGTGTTGAGCGATTCTCAAACTTAAACTGTCTCACTGTTTAGATAATGTCATCTAACTGCGCTAAATTTGCGTCTCCATACATTACTGAATTACTTCATACAAAACAAAAGTAACCTTATTTTTTTTATATTTATTCAAAATACCTAACCATTATTTTTATATATTACATAAACATCATCATCGTTTTTTGGGGTGTTTACGTAATAGAAGTTTTTACAATATTAATTCAAAAGTTAAATTTTATCTAGAAATATAAAAAACACAATTTAATATTTTATTTTATTATTATACAATTTCTCTTTATACAAAACGACCTATCAACAGCAGGCCCATGAACATGTTTAAATGTTTAGAAGCGCTGGCCTTTATAAATAGGCAGAAAAAATAATACATTTTAATGTCGACCTAGCTGTGAAAGAAATAAGAATGATATTTTAATGTCTATCGAATACAAACGAGGCCGAGGCAGATACGAATTCGGTAGCAGAGACTATGGGCACGATTTACCGAACGCGCGTTCGGTAAATAAACCATACAAAATATGTGGAACCTAATACGCGAACAAATTTTGAAAATAGTACCTAAATTGCAACAATTGTGACATAACCACAAATTTAACATTGAAACTAATAATTAGAAGGATTACGAATCCGTTCATGTATTTAGTCTTCACTAATATTGCCGTAAAATAACTATAAAAAAATATTAAAGATAGCTTTGTCGAAAGGCTTATTTTTAACTCAAAAAGTCGTAAAACTATAAGATTTCAAACGCGGATTTACTATAGTCTTTGCTGTCTACAGATATTCGGTAAATGCTCATAAAATTACAAATACTTTTCATTATTTGAAAAGTCAACAAGTTTATACTAATAGCTTATAATAAATCAGTAAAAAAATAATTTCAAAGACATACGCTTTCCCTGATTCCGTACGCTGTTCGGTTAAACCATCCAGTCAAAAAGTTGGGTCACACATCACCGGATTCACATTTATCTCAAATTCTGAGAATATAACTGCACTAAATTCACTTCAAATACCAAAATACATAAACTTATTAAATAACACCACTCTAATTCCACAATTTGGAAACCACATATAGTTTTAAACGATTCTATGATCTTAAGAAGTGCACGCGATTTCTTAACGATTTTGTTAAGGGCGCCCATACAAAGTGGCACTCGACCGACTAGATCAGTTGTCATGTCGCAACTGAGCCCCAACATGGCCGTCTCTGACGCGTATTCGTAGGGGTAGGTATGTAGCTCACAGAAAAAATATCACAACGTAGTATCTGCTGTAAGTAATCGACTTATAGCTTAAAATGGAATATATTCGGCGATACGGCACGTTCGCTGAAGCGTACATTTACCTTACAGTGTGGAAAAATAAGTCGGGCCCTGGAGGGAAACTACCTTAAAACGTTGAGATAGCTCAATTCACTGAAAGGAAACATTCTTTAATTTTTTTAAAGGGATATAACTGCATTTACAAATTTTTGGAAAGGAGTACAGTTTACAAAAAAACTATTTATTTTGTAATTTTTGCCATAAATATTTTTTATGACAATTGATGACAATCGATGCTATTGCCAACAAGGATAAAAACTTCTTAATACCAACCAAGTTTAGGGCACAAGAGAACCCATAAATAATATTTTATTTTTTTTCATACAATTAGTATGGAAAAAAGGGTAAATTAAGAAAAAAACTGTGAATGCAGTTTTAGTCTTTAGGAAAAATAAAAGAATGTTTCCTTTCAGCGAATTGAGCTATCTCAACGTTTTAAGGTAGTTTTCCTGCAGGGCCCGACTTATCTTTTCACACTGTAAAGTACACGAACGCGCGCAGGGGGCACCTTTCGTCGACCTTTTTTTTCGATTTATGTCTTACACACAGATAACCTCAACCACTAGATAGATCATAAGTACAACTCGAGGTCACCATACATCTGCGCTCCCGTACTAATTTAGTATGAGAGCGCGACCGCTTATTTCATTTGAGTTAACGTTTTTGATCATTACTCATGTGAATTAAAAATATCCACAAAAATCAAGTTATAGGGGTTAACCTGGATTGTTATACTACAAAATGGTGTAGAATACTATTGAGATGTGCTGTTCGAATCGTAGAAATGTATGAATAAAATTGCGCTTATGTTTTTTTTTTCTCTTTAGTGAATGAATCGAGTACCCGCGAATGGTACGGGCGGCTAGATTAGCTTCGTCTTTGTTTTTATAGTGAACTACTCGTATATTGAATATTTGGGTCTTCGTGTGATGATTATTGATGATGATTATAGCGAATTAATGTGTTATGTACTGTTGAATTTCTTTAGACTGTTGACTATAGTGGTGACGAATTTGTTGAATGACGATAGTGTGGTTTCTTTTGAAATGAGGTCTTGGAGATTATATGGGTCGATTTGGAAATTGTGGCAGACGATTTCATGATCCAGTCGTGAGTTGTTAAATTTCGGACAGAGTCTGAGAAGATGATCTATGGATTTAGGGGTGGTTAGGTCGCGCTTATGTGTGGTGATCCCGTGCTCCTTGTAAAAGCTTAATGATGAGTAGTCTGTGTAGTTTGTGGTATTAATACACGAGCGCGCACAAGGGGCACCTTACGTCGACCTTATTTTTTCGCCTTCACGCTCTTTTTTAGGGTTCCGTACCTCGAAAGGAAAAAACTGAACCCTTATAGGATCACTTTGTTGTCCGTCTGTCTGTCTGTCTGTCTGTCTGTCTGTCTGTCTGTCTGTCAAGACCATTTTTCTCAGGAACGCGTGGAGGTATCAAGCTGAAATTTATATCAAACACTCAGGTCTATTGTCCCTTGGAGCTGTGAAAAAATCAAACTTAAAAGCCAACGCAATCAAAAGATACAGTCGTTTATGCTGCAAATATTAGAGTTTTTCGGCACTCGCAAAACCTACGGGGTACTTCCCGTGAACTCAGAAACTTGAAATTTTGCACGAAGCAACGTCATATAGCATAGACAACGGAAAAATTACAAAAAGTAGAAATTTTTTGTAAAATCATACAAAAAAATATTTTTTTAAATTTTAAACTTACTACCTTTTTCCTCGTAAACGTGTAGAGGTAATAAATTGAAATTCATGTCAAATACTCAGGGCTATAGGACCTTTCAGATGTAGCAAAACCAAACTTTTATGTCAACGCAATCAAAAGAAATAGCAATTTAAGTTGCATATTTTGAAACTGAGTACTTGTAAGAAACTCAAAACCTAAAGGGTACTTCCCGTAAACTCACAAACTTGAAACTTGGCACGAAGAAATGTCATATAGCACAGACAAAGGAAAAATTACGAAAAGTAGATATTTTTAGTAAAATCATACAAAAAATATTTTTTTAAATTTTAAACTCACTACCTTTTTCCTCGTAAACGCGTAGAGGTATTAAATTGAAATTCATGTCAAATACTCAGGGCTGTAGGACCTTTCAGATGTAGCAAAACCAAACTTTTATGTCAACGCAATCAAAAGAAATAGCAATTTAAGTTGCATATTTTGAAACTGAGTACTTGCAAGAAACTCAAAACCTAAAGGGTACTTCCCGTAAACTCAGAAACTTGAAACTTGGCACGAAGAAATTTCATATAGCACAGACAAAGGAAAAATTACGAAAAGTAGACATTTTTAGTAAAATCATACAAAAAATATTTTTTTAAATTTTAAACTTACTACCTTTTTCCTCATAAACGCGTAGAGGTATTAAATTGAAATTCATACCAAATACTCAGGTCTATAATACCTTTCAGCTGTAGCAAAATCAAACTTCTACGTCAACTTTTACTTATATACCTACAGGTTTGTACGGAACCCTCGGTGTGCGAGTCCGACTCGCACTTGGCCGGTTTTTTTTTATTTATGTCTTACGTGATAATGAGATCCATAATTCGCCTACAGGTTATTAAAAGGTCGGCATCCATAGAGGACGGTGTCCGTTCACCACCAGGCAGGCAGTATATTTGTTTGCCACCGGTTTGCGTTGTAGTCGGACTAATGTTTCATTTTTGATGGGACTTCATTATTTTTAATTAGTAATTACAACTTGCCAAGAAGTGATGTTCTTTTAATGAGTTGTAATTTATCTAGGTACTATTGTTTAAGATTGCCTGAAGTATCATTAAAACAAATTAGCGTGCTTGCAAGAGCAGGAGGCAGCTATATGTTAGAATGAGAGACTTAGAGTCTGTTCGAATAGAGAAGTGTCGTAGAATGTATGCGCTCCCATATAAACAACGACACTTCTCTTTCCGGACAAACTCTATTAAAAATTTGGACCTGGGTATGTCCTTAAACTACGTCCGGACCTGGGTATGTCCTTAAACTACGCCAGAAAGAGAGGTATGGGCACTGCGAATGGCGTCTCGCTAAGTGTGGTAGGGCACGTTCAGCGAATGTCATCGCTCAAATCTGGAGCAGATCGAGCCCGACTGGGGAAGTACAGAAAACCACAGCCACATAGCACTAGACCCTACTCATAGTGTTGTGTTCCTGCTGGTGAGTAAGGTTGCCAAAGAGCTCAAAGAGGACCCAGTGTGTTGACGATGAGGGACCTTCTCGTTCCTTTAGTCGTCAACACAGTGAATCCTCCTTTTTGTAAAGGGTCGGCAACGCGCATGTGACTCCTTTGGAGTTGCAGGCGTCCATAAGTTACGGTAGCTGCTTACCATCAGGCGGGCCGTATGCTTGTTTGCCACCGTCGTGGTATTAAAAAAAATATATGTATATATATATATATATATATATATGTATATATATATATATATATCGCGGCAACTGTCATTTTAAAAAAGCGTATGTCATGCTATGCTATCCACTCGATAACTTCTGGACTAAGAGCTGGCCACGTCAGATATGACACAATAATGAGAGCAACCAAACCCGTCTCGTTAGATTGCTATAGCCTATAACTACTATCCTTATTGCTAAATCCGGGTATCTGGCAGTTTTTAAAGGGTGGATGGAGGTCAGAGTGACAGACAAGCAAAATTTTTGAATTGGAAAATTCTAATACCAAAATAGGTAAAACCAACCGAAGTTGTCTCAGTTATAAAGGGCCTATATTTTAACATTAGATCACAAAACATTGCGTATTATTATGGAAACAAAAACAGTAGGCCACAAACTATGAATTACATTATACGTAGTTTGGCACTACTTTCCCCCAACAGAAACTTTTGGCAATGATAATAATCTAATTATATATATAATTTCTCATAATAGTGCATCAAACCAGAACTATAGGATTTTTTTTCTTGGAGTGGTGTGCATTCTTTGACCTCCACCACTTTACAGCTGCCAGATGTCCAGATCTAGAAATAAGCGTAGTTTAGCAAACTGACTAGAGGGGTTTCGTTGCTCTCATTATTGCGTCATATCTGACGTGGCTAGCTCTCCGTATATTCTGCCTCCAGTTAGTTTATGTGGTGCTTTAACTAACAACCAGTGTTATCAACGCATACTGATAAGCATCGATCAGACAGTTTTTTGAAAGGAAAGTTCGAACTCCGTGGTTTATTCAAAAATTTCAGTCATACAAAGTCTTTATTAACAGCCGTTTTAATTTGACAAACGTATACAGGGTGTGGCCTGTAATAAGAGCAAAAAATTGAAACGTACATTCTACTCCTCAAACAAAAAAACTTTTGTTCGACAACTTTAAAATAATATGTTGTCTTTGGATTGTCTCTTTTTGATACAAACTAAATAGTATTTTCAATGTACGTTAAAATCTGTCTAATTGACATTGCTTGTCAGTCTTTTCACCATACAGTTATAATCAATTTCTCAATACATTCTTCTTCTTCAAAAACTATTGTAGAAGAATACGTTTTTTTTACTTTTTATACACTAAAAAGTAAAAAAATATTGAGTATTCTTCTACAACTTAATAATCAACTTACTTTTTCTACTCATTAATATGTAGGTACGATCTACGTGTTTACCACTATCTAAATATATAAAAGAAGAAACTGACTGACTGAGTGACTGACTGACTGACATATCAACGCACAGCCCAAACCGCTGGTTCTAGAGATTCCAAATTTAGCATGTAGGTTCCTTATAAGGTCTAAGGGTGCACTAAGAAAGGATTTTTTCAAAATTCACCCCCTAAGGGGGTAAAATGGGGGTCCAAAGTTTGTATGGCTAATCAAGATTTGTTAGACTATTTTATTCGAAACTTCACAGGAGTATTCCTAACGATAAATGAGTAAACACGTGTTTCAGGTTTTTTGAAAATTCAACCCCTAAAAGGGGCAAATGTGGTCACAAAGTCTATTTAGTAGGTAGGTAAGTACCTACCCACTTCAAATTCAACTCAATACCACGGATCAGAAGACAATCCGGATAGTACTTTTACTATATTTCCCTAACCACAGTTGAACCTTATTACCGAGCAAAACAGTCGTTCATAGGTCACTAGTAAAAAGTAATAAAAACGGTCCGATAGAGAGCATAATGTAGGGGGCGGTGTCTCACTCGCATAATGCTGCCAACTTATGAAACTTACCAATGTATCTACATTTATTTTAGTAACACACTAAAGGTTACTTCCTACTTATAATAATTTATTGCAAGATTTGAATTAATACTTTGTTCCCTTTTAGCTGCTTTGAATTTTTTTACGACGTAAATATTATTCATTCATTAAATTAAAGAATTGCAATTAATATTGCAGACAGTAGTAAGTTCTGTAATATTTAAAATACGGTCTGGTATCCCCATCCCATCAGTCTCATCACTGACATAATAATGTCACTGATATTATTTCAAATGAGGCCGCTCAGCTCAACAACATTTCGTAACAACATTTTTAAGTAAAAATGGTCAAGATATGTTGCGTAAAAGGGTGCAGGGGTGAGACTTTACAATAAAGTAGACTTTCCTTTCACCGGTAATCCACAATCATTCAATTTTACGATTTAACAACAAGTTAAGATTGTCAAACAATAGGGTGACTATGATGTCTGCAAGCTGCGGGTCGGTTTTGTTGTTTTTACAGATATGTACATAAGTACATGGTCTGTTCCTAAGTATTACTTACACAAGACAGGAGTGGCCCGCGGGTCTTTTTAGGCCCTTTCGAAAGGGTCCTAAAATGGCACAAGGCCATACAAAAAATTGTAGTAGTGGCAGTATAATAAATAAATATTAAATAAATATTATGGGACAATCTTACACAAATCAACCTAGTCCCACAGTAAGCTCAATAACGCTTGTGTTGTGGGTACTAGACGACGATATATGTAATAGATATATACATATAAATACTTAATAAACTTCCATAACTTAGAAAACATCCATAACTCAGGAACATATCCGTGATAAACACACAAATAAATGCCCTGACCAGGATTCGAACCCGGGACCTCCTGCTTCATAGGCAGGATCACTACCGACTAGGCTAGGAGGCCGTTAAAATATACTTTATTGCACAACATTTGTACAACAAAGAAAAATACAACAGGAAGAATATACAATATTTGTACATGGAAGAGATCTCTTCCAGTCAACCATTGAGCAGTTTAATGTTATTGATATTTTCTTTATTTACCTTTAAGTATATTAAAGTCGGAGAACTGTCCACATCAGATATGACGCAATAGTGAGAGCCACGAACCCCCTGTACTTACTTAGTTTTAGTTTGCTACACTAACTATCCCCTATTTTAAGACGCGGACATCTGGCAATTGTTCATCGGTGTTATGCAAACGAGTTGTAAGAAATAAATATCTTACAGTTCTAGGTTTGATGCGGTGCAGTATCATGTAATTAATAAGATTATATAATTTTCAGGAGTTTCTGTTGGGGGAAAATATTGCAAAATGACGTAACGTTAATGTATTGTTTGTCGCCTACCTACTGTTTTCCGTAGCGATACGCAATGTTTTTACTTTTTTGTTATTATATTAACGATAGGCTTCGACAGTTTTTACCTATTAACTGAAATATTTTGCTGGTCTGTCACTCTGACGGCCTCCGATAAATAGCTGCCAGATGCCTGGATCTAGCAATAAGTTTAAAATAGTAAATTAATTAGAGGGGTTCTCTGCTCTCATTATTGCGTCGACGTATCTGATGTGGCCAGCTCCTTAAATCAGTAGAATGTATAAGTTCCCATATGAACTATGAGACTTCTCTTTCTGGACAATACTTACTAGACGACAAGCATATTTAATTTTATATTTATCTTCATACTATCCCAATCCCACATACATCATAGTACATACGGTCACTCTACTTAGAATGAGATGCAGCCCCCTACATTACCCTCTCTTTCGGCCTCACTTTGTGGTCGAAGTATGACCTCCAGATTGTATTTAACTTCATGCTCAATACATACCTATGAATAACAAACAATGATCAAAATATTTTTTTTAGTTCTCTTAGTAAAATGAAATGAAAAATATTAGACTGCTTAAAAGTCCTTCAAATTATTATTATGATAATATACGAGTAGTGTAGTTACAATTATTGATATTTTTGAAATCGGTCAAAAAGTTCCCGAGTGATGGTTGTTGTCTGTGTCAGAGCATGGCAGAGTATGTATTTATTTTAATGCATTGAAATCGTATATCTTGATTTACTTGAGGTAAATCCAGGGTAAATCAGGTATGGATTATTTTTTTATACTGTCCATAAAGTTTGTAGCAATTTTGATGGGTTTTCATTTGATATGCCACATTTGTATTTGAAATTCACGATTTGGGTCAAATTTAGACTGTTCCAAATAAACGGGAAATCATTTTGATAACGTCATTACTACAGATTTGTTTATTTATCGTATGGCTATATCACTGGATATAGGTCGGCATTTCTTCTATGGAGTAGAAGTAATGGGAAAGCAGATGATGAAGAAAATCCAGTGAGTGCTGCGAGGTCCAGATGGGACAGTGCAGCTGCCAAGTTTGTTACTCTTTTAGCACCACCCAGGGATCACGTGTAGGGTTGTCTAAGGTGTTTCCTACGGACGCAGAGTAACATTGATCCCCGAACTACAGAGATTGTCTCGTTAGACTATTTGCAGGCAGTTTTGTGGACGTGGTACTATAACTAACAACATACTAATGCTGATAGTTGTCTGTTAACGGTGTAATCTTATCTAATACACAACACGTTTTTTCGATATGACATGTATGTTACATATCGAAAAAACGCGTGTAACTTAGAGTACCACGTGTTTTTTTTCCATAATTTCTGTATTTGTAAACTTAACTAGGCTCATTCATAATAAAAATATTCTATTATGAAATATTCTTGAGTTTTTTGCGGTTACATACGTTGTTTGTTAGAAAAAATGTTAAAAACAAAACGCAAATTTTAGTTTTTTTTTAGAATTTGACATGAACCCGACGTGACTCTAAGGTCGGAAACTGTTGTAACATTAAGTATTAAGGTGACGGGTATCGCGGTTGACGACTGCATTTTGCGTTTTTATAATCGCAGCTTCCGCTTCTGCCATCTAGTATACTTGAGATGAACTATGACAATTCAATGTTGACATGTTTAAATAGTCAAGCAATCGCGGTCTTTTACAGTAAGATGGCGCTTTGATAATAATTTCATTTTATGTGTACTTACTTAATTAAAGTTACTATTGTATGTAGGTAATCAATGACGAAATAATTTAAGTTACCTATAATATAAAACGATTTGGCCAACACACGCCATTACCTACAGTATCATAATCGCACAATTATAATGTTTTATTCTAAATATCCAAAATAAGCATTCATCATGGCGGTTATATTTCTATGTGTCAAGTACGTGTCAAGTCTTTCAAAATAAAAGTTCAAATAAAATGTACTTAACTGAAGATAATACTATTTGTAACTAATTTGTTTTATGTCCTCTTCTGCTCTGAAAAATCCAGGTTTTTAGTATCTATAACGAAATTAGAGATGGTCAAAAACGCTTTCAATGAGGACGGTAAAGTGCGTTGGGATAAGACCGCATCGGGAGAACATCGGATAATTCAATTACCTATCTGGAAAATTAGCCTTTAGTTGCAAATACAAACCACACATCCTCCAACACTATTGTGTACCTCTACCTAGTTGCATTTTGATATAATGGCGATGGCGCTTTTTTCAGGTACCTACACATTTTACTTAAATGTTTCTTCCGGTATGCTTAATAACAACGACTGTTGGTTAACTGAAAGGTTAAAAAAACCGGCCAAGTGCGTGTCGGACCACGCATAGGAGGGTTCCGTACCTTCAATGGAATAAGAACCAAACTAATACCAAAAGGTCGTATCTGATGCCTATGGAAGAAGTTATTTGGAAATAACTCAAAAATGGCCAAACAATTTTCGTAGAAAGTATATGCTAAGGCGCATCTCCTCAAATTTTTTCATATTTTTTGGACTTACGGTTCAAAAGTTACAGGGGGGGCTACACAATTTTTCTGACTTTCGAAGCGATTATTTCAAAAAATATTCACTTAATCACAAAAAGATCAAACAAACCTCAATATTATTTTTAAAGACCTATCGATTGATGTGTCACATGTTGATATTTGGTAAAAAGATTTTTTGAAATTTAGTTACATGAATCGAGCGCCCCCCCTTAAAATATATTTTTTTTCAAATTTCAAGTAGCAGCATACAGAGTACACCTTATGTGTAAATTTTATTCAGATACGTCGTATAGTTTCCGAGTAAAATGGCTGTGACATACGGACGGACAGACAGACAGACAGACATGACGAATCCATAAGGGTTCCGTTTTTTGCCATTTGGCTACGAAACCCTAAAAATCACTTATTCTTTATTTGACGATCTCCTAGCCCAGTCGGTGGTGACCCTGCCTACGAAGCAGGAGGTCCCGAGTTCGAATCCTGGTCAGGGCATTTATTTGTGTGTTGATCGCAGATATTTGTTCCTCAGTTATGGATATTTTCTATGTATTTAAGTATTTATCCATATTTATCTATTATATATATCGTCGTCTAGTACCCATAACACAAGCCTTATTGAGCTTACTGTGGGCCTAGGTCGATTTGTGTAAGATTGTCGTATAATATTTATTTATTTATTTCTTATTTATAGTAAATGTATGGAAAATATTTAATTTGTAGCTTTTTAGTACATTACCGTAAGTTGACCCCTAATAGGAAACTATTAGAAACGATAGGAATGGAATCGATTGGCATAAAAAAGCAGCATGTGAAAAATAAAAATAAATAATTTTCATAAAGTATGGGAAAAGTTTTTCTCAATTTGTGGCTTTTCTAGCCGCAAATTATTTTTGATCCCATGCAAGAATGGGATCGATTGGCATCAAAAAGAAGTTTACCAAATGTGACCTCTTTCTCGCATCCTGTATGTTTTTTCCAAAATCCGTAACGTTATTAATTTGAAATTGAGGGAAGGTCTTCTAAGACCATTTTCGCGTTGCAGCGAGGGATCTGGTAGCTGCCCCCACTGACCCAAAAATAAATTGAACTTGTGTATTATTTCAAATTATCGAAGTTACAAGTAAAAGTAGTTAAGATAAAAGTAATTGCAATTACAAATTATATGTAATCGGGAATACTACTAACATGTAATCTCAATTACAAGCAATTTCAATTACTTAATATAATTGATTTTCTTGTAATTTAATTATCAATTTAATACATTACAAAAGTAGGTACCATCTAATAAATTACGCCCAACACTGAATAAACATCAGGTTCAAGACGGTTGTATGGAGGATGTATGCTATCTGCTGCCGAAGTCACGTATACATGTAATCTTTATAGACAAAAAAGTTTCGTTCTATAAATTCAATTGTTTGTCACAAAAAATGGTTTGATTTGTTTTTGCGTGGCATTTAAGACTGGATCTTATTAATTGTTGCTGTGAACATTTTTTAAATGTGTACCTAGTTGGTTACTAGGAACAGGTTTAGACACGGGTATGTTACGTCCAAAAGGGAGGTATGGGCACTCCGAATGTTATCTCGCTAACTGTGGTAAGGCACAGTTCAGCGAATGTTATCACGCTCAAATCTGGACCTGGCTCAGAGCTCGACTGGGGAAGTACCTCACAGAAAACCATAGCCAAAAAGCAAATAACTTAATTCAACCTAAAGTTTAAGATTAATTTTTTAACATGTTTTAATCATTTTCATTTATACATATACCATAAGTGTTCTTTACTAAAAAAAAATTACAAATATAAAAGCGTTTGTCGTCTCACATAAGAATTATAAATTGAAATTACACAAAATAATTAAAAACATGAAAAGTCAGCACGAGTAAGTTAATAACATATAATACCTGCTTTTGCCCGCGGCTTCGCTCGCGTTAAATTCGGGGTAACAATCCATACAAACTTCCACCCTCCATTTTAGGGAAGTGGGGGGTTAGAAAGAGACAAAAAGTAGCCTATGTCACTCTCCATCCCTTCAACTATCTCCATTTAAAAAATCACTTCAATTCGTCGCCCCGTTTTGCCGTGAAAGACGGACAAACAAACAAACACACACGTACACTTTCCCATTTATAATATTATTATGGATTAGTTGTATCGTGTCGTGTATAGGGTCGTCACGGTTTTTTGGGTACATTTTTGGGTTAGTTTTGGTTAATTGCCATTTATTTCAAAAGTTTTACCATATCAAAATCCATTACAATATTAAAATACTAGCTTTTACCCGCGACTTCGTCTGCGCGAAATTAACATGAGCGATATGGAATTACATAATAAAACGCAAAATAAAAGTTACTAGTTAGTAAAATCTAAGAGCAAATATAAAACTAGTACGTATGCTATTTCAAGTCAACAGGGAGCAACAATTCCATATAAACTTCCATTCCGTTTTCACCCCCTTATACATACCAAATTTCATCTAAATTAGTTAAGCGGTTTAAGCGTGAAGAGTTAACAGACAGACACACTATAATATTAGTATGGATACGTCCATATAATATATCTCTTCAAGTAGGCTGGGGAAAAAAAAAGAATTATAGCCAAAAGAGTTTTTAAATTTTTTTAAATTTTGAAACATCTTGCTTCAAAGGTTTGAAACATCTTGTCTTTCCACTCTCAATATTTTTAACTCACTCGTTTTTGAAAAGTTTGAGAAAATGCTGAAAGGTTGACATGAACATAATACAGGCGGTTTATAATTATATCTATTATTTGAAACCGTGCATAGGGTGGTTATGCTAGTTTCCCGTCCGGGTTGCCGTCCACCTGATTAAACTGCTACAAATTTATTGGACTAAGAGCTGGCCACGTCAGATATGACACAATAATGAGAGCAATGAAACCTGACTATTGTGTCATATCTGACGTGGCCAGCTCTCCGTCTACATGGAAAAAACTTTTTGAGGTCAAATTGGCCATTGATAATAATAATTTATTCTTTAATTGATATATTAATTATAAGCTTTAATTTGAAAAACTTGAATATCAATATATCAATAAGTATGGACGGAAAACTGACACATACTCCACTTTTACAAAAAATGTTTTAGTATAAAAAACCTTTCGAGTATGATTTATTTTCGTATAATATTAATCTAAACAAGATCATATAAGCTCTAGAACGGGCACTTCAAAATTTATTATTGCATTACAAAGCTGGCAAAATCGATAAGTGGAAGAAAACTAGCACCTAAAAACTTACTAAGAGTACATTTTATTGAATAGTCCAATCTTAAGTAGAAGGAGTAGATTTTGAAATTTTATACACGACAAACAGCTTAGGCACACTTCATACTGATTTGAAACAAGGATTAATATTTCGAGAAATTTTTACAAAGGTAAAGCATAAAAGTCAGCCCTGAAAGCTGACCAACTAGTTCAAAAATGGTCCGATCTTACCCCATCGTACCTTACGAGTACTTATTGGTTTTTTCATTTTAGGGATTGTGAGAAATTATATTGGTATATATACTTATACGATTAAATTAATTCCATATCTACTTACCTACCTAATAATAACATTAATAATTCACTATATCTTTAAAATCGTACGAAAACGAACATACAATAAGCCGTATAAACCTAATGGCGCGACCAGACATCGCAGAGTACCGGGACAGCCGAGCCGATTGTTTCTTTCTTATTCCATAGTAAAGAGAGAGATATATAACCTATCACGATGATGTGGACAAATCATTGACAAATACACGAATGTGTTTCAACTTCAAGCGCATTTGATTCTATTCAATGAATCCGTCATTCATATCATAATATAGATCTAGCTTGCAACAGCGCAAAGCAAGAAGCGAAATGAGCAAATGAAAGTAAGCTGGCAACGTCGCCTCGGATGGAAACTGCTCGAACAAACGCGCTCTTGTAATACAAATTATGGTAAAAACATGGACGAAGCCGTCTATGGTAAAAAGTACCCATACCCACTGTAAAAATTGAATAATGAATTAGTCTCTTTTATAAGTTGGTAGTTTAAATATATTGGGTAAAAAAGTCAAAATAAAAAGATTAAACTAACTAGTAACTTGACTATAGTATGATTTGAATTTTTTTTGTCCAAAAATACCTATAAATCGCTTAGGATCAGGATTGAAAATATAAATGAGAAATGAGATAAAAAAATAAACAAAAAAGTTAACATCAGCCTAGATTTGAACTCGGACATATCTACTTAGTAAGCAAGCGTACTATAACCTAAGCTATGTGGAACGAATTTCCGCGCTCAAAATTACTAATCATATTACTCAAATTTGACACATGAAACATGTCTCTGGCTGCAATAGAATAAACGCCTATAAGTTTTATTAGCAATTGCATAGTTCTGATTATTACAGGCTCTTACAAGGTTTTGCGTCTTAAACCTTTATTAAGCGCTTAATACGACTATAGTATCTGCCGAACATTAGTAATGTGCTAAGACGTAGTTATGTTTAATTTCGCAACATAGAATTATTTCGGACCGACATAAAACTTGCGACAAGTTTTCTCCAAAACAGTTTCTTAACGATGATATATATACCTAATTATGTTATACAAGACCAAGCACGTATCGGTACAGCGAACACAACTATATGCCCCTACAGAAAATGTAACATTCATGCTCCAACGTGGTTTGTTTTCTTCAAAAACCTTGCACAAAAACACCTCGATTTGACGTGTTTGCATATATCGTCGCCTTAATACTCGTATGTAAAAAAAATCAAACATGCTTTGATGTAAGGCAAAACCCTTCAACTAATAACTACTATTTCCATATTCCGTATGGTACCCATAATTTTATTATACTATCCTCAAACCAAACGGACGACTGAGCCAATAAACGGCTGATAACAGGCACGCTGCATAAGGGCGTGCGGGTGCGAAAGAGACAATACGATGCTAATGGTTTTACGATCCCAGTCGTCTATTTGGTTTGAGGATAGTATAGTACAATGATCGGGCAAGTTATTTTTCAATGTATAGAGTAATGTAATGTAATGTAAAAACTCTTTATTGTTCAAAAACCAGTCAAAAACAATACAATAATAGGAGAACGTAAGTACAAAGGCGAACTTATCCCTTTAAGGGATCTCTTCCAGTTAACCTTTGAGTAGATGAGAGAAGAAGTGAAAAGAGGTAGACAAATGCGGCAACATGTACAACAAGAAAGGTAGATAATATCTATACATATAATAAAGCTGAAGAGGGTCGAAAGTCTGTACATGGAAGATAATCGAAAAAAAGTTGTCTGGGGATACTTAGAATCGATAACAGAACACGTTCCAACAATTTTTAGAATTTTTGTCTGTTTATCTGTTTATCTGTTTGTCTGTTTATTTGACCGCGCATCACGTGAAAACGGCTGAACGGATTTTGATGAAATTTTGTATAGAGATAGTTTGAGTCCCGGGAAAGGATAATATATAGTTTTGATCCCAAAAATCAACCCTGGTGGGGGTGAAAATGGGGTTAAAAGTTTGTATGGAGAATTTTTAACCGCTGAAACGATTTAAATAGAAATGAGTATGGAGATAATTTGAGTCTCGAGAAACGTCATAGGACAGTTTTCAAACCCTTGTGGGGGTGAAAAGGGGGTTGGAAGTTGGTATGAGGATTTTTTTACCGCTGAACTGATTTAGATGAAAATTGGTATAGAGATAGTATGGGTCTCGAGAAAGGACAAAGGATAGTTTCATCTTCAAAAAAGCCCCCCCCCCCCCCCCCCACCTTAAATTAGAACCGTAGGTCCAAAAAATTTGAAAAAAATAATGGAAGTGAAGTCTGAAAGGTACTTTCAATAAAAACTATCTATACATATAATAAAACTGAAGAGGATCGAACGTCTGTTCATGGAATATATTCGAAAGAAAGTTGGCTGGGGATACTTAGAATCGATAACAGAACACGTTCCAATAATTTTTAGAATTTTTGTCTGTTTATCTCGGAAATTATCCCTTAAGCGGATGCAAAAGGGGTGGAAGTTTACATGGGGAAGAAACAACCAATAACCGCTGTACGTATTTAGATGAAATTTGGTATTGAAATAATTTGTAATGTTTTGGTCAAGGTGTTCATATTTATAACATGTTACCCGTCGATGCTTTAAATTTGCCTTTACCCGCTCTTAAGAAATATTTGAAAATGTCATGAATGTCAAAGGGTTATTGCAGGTTCGAGGACTATATATGACGGACAAAGTTGCATGGCCCAAACCAAAAAACTACTACAAAATTATCTAACATTTATAGGACACCGTTTAGGTAGGAAAACATATCAAACGTTTTGTGAAGCAGTCAGATTAGGGTTTATTTTTCTTTATAATTAAACAATAGGTACATTATCTGTCTCTCAAGCTGTTCTGATATGTCTTCTTGAAGAACTACGCATTATTTTGCATCTTTAAGATCTAATATTAATGTATTACTGTTGTGAAAAAAATAAGTCCCGTCGAGTTTCTTTCCGGTCATAATACTTCTTGGGCCAGAGGTGTAGGGCTAGAACCGGTGGTAGTTTTGGAACGAAGTTCCTTCTCGGACGGTTCGCGGATGGCTAGGCGAAAAAAAGGCACGTGACCGTCACGAAAATGCGTCACGTCACGCAAACGCGACACCCATACGATTGAGAAACATGTAAAATGGAATGAAATAAAAAATATATAAAATAGAATAAAGTGAAGTGTAGTGAAAGTGAGAAGTGAAAAAAGTCGAGAACCTAAAAGTAAAAAAAAGTCAAAAATGTCAAAAATGGCTAAATTTCAAAAATTTCAAAAATTTCCAAAATTTCCAAAATTTCAAAATTTTCAAAATTTCTAACATTTCCAAAATTTCCAAAATTTCCAAAATTTCCAAAATTTCCAAAATTACCAATATTACCAATGTTACCAAAATTTCAAAAATATACAAAAAAAAAAAATCACAAAATTTACGAAAAAGTCAAAAATAAAATAAAATAAAATAACATAACTTCGTTTCACTCGAGTGTTCCACGACACTCACGTATTTTATTTTTCTCTGACGTTCATTAGTGCATTAGTGCATTGTAATGTGCTTACATTGAAGAATAAATATCTTGATCTACACCAATATCATAAATCCTCTATTCCGCGTTCGGAACCGTATGTAATTACCACCATTATTACAACCAGTAACGTAACATCAGTGTATTATCTGTGTGGTAACAGTGTGGTAAAAACGTATGAAAATTAATGAAACTCTGCCCCCCAAAAAATATGATATAAAAAAGTATTCATTTTTGAGTGTAGTTTCATTTAGTGGTAATCGTAAAATATTTTATTAGGACTACTGTCCTCTAGCGTATTCATCTGTCAACTTTACTTCAAGTTCCGCCTCCAGGGTAGCGGGAGAGAAATTAGGGGTGAATTAGCCGCTTACTGACACAGACCGAATTCCACGCGGGCGGAGCCGCGGGCACAGCTAGTAGATACATATATACAAAAGTTATAGGAAAAGTATATATATATTAAACCAGAGAGGAGTGAGGAGACAATTTATAATAAAACACAGAAAAGGATTATCTAAGACATATACAGAATAATACAATAGCAACATATCAATCAGAGTCAGGTAACCATAACTTCTTTAGCTTCTCCTTGAACGGCGCGACCGACTGTGACTGTCTGAGCAAAACAGGTAACCTGTTCCAGAGTTTGACTGATCCCACAACAAACGACTTGCTGTAGCCACGATTTTTGTGAGGCGGGATGGCGAGTGACAGGTTCTACAGAGTAGACAAATACACTAATAAAGTTAAAACTATTACAGCATTATACCTATAGTATTTAACGGGTACTACCGTCCGTCCCCATTTCCCTGACTCTACCCCCCTCCCCCACCCTTTTGAACACAAAATGTATCCCTGTTGATGGGTTTTTTTTAAATATATTAATGTTAGGAAATAAATGTCTATGAAAAAATTATCTTTATTAAATTCTTAACAAAAAAGGTTCCATGTATTTTTTCAATAGGCTTTACGTTACCGTATTCACGTAATAGCTAGGCGAACTTTGACAAAACTCAGCTGTTGAACATGGCGATGTACGGGAACGCCTTTTTAACCTATAAAAATGACATAAATCACAAGTCCGATTTTATTTTGTGACCTGTTAGAAGACGTTAAGTACTAATAATAAAAAATATTTTCTAACAATTGTTAGCATCGCGCTAGGTATAATACATGTATTTGATTGCTACACATAGAAAAGATTATTTAAGTTTTATTTTTCTCCACCAGGCTATCGCTTTTTACTGTTGCAACATAACTTCACATTTTATAACGGTTTTGTCAAGAGCATATGTCGTCTTAGCCATTTGTAATTCGTTTAGAATTCAAGGTCACTTATATTTTTACAAAATGTTTTCGATTATGCTCACAAAATCTATTGACCAAACTGTTATAAAATGACAGATGATGTTGAAATAGTTGAATGCAATAGTATGGTAAAGGAAAATATATCTTGTATAATCTTTTCTTGTTGTTATTAACAAATATCTATATAATACATAGCGCGACGTCAAAAACTGTTAGAAAACATTTTTTACGATAAGTAATCATATCATATTCTCTAACTAAAAAAGAAAATCGCACTTGTGAGTTATCGAAGCTCAAAACTGTTCGAGTACTAGAGGCGGAAATTGACTATAGCCGTCTACCCTTATCTCGGAAACTGCTGAGCCTAAAAGACCTTAATAAGAATAGTCTATATCATAGACATTTTTTTCCTAACATTAATATTTTTCTCACAACCTCTGTTTAGTTTGGGACTAAGTTGATAAATAAGATTGTCGCCAAATATTTGTTTTCTACCGACTTCAAGATTTCGAAGGAGGAGATTATCAATTCGTCGGGATCTCTGTTTGTTTTTTTGCCATTTTTTTTAATGATTATTCGACGACGGCTGGACCGACTTGGAAAATTCTTTTTGTCTGAAAGAGTATACTTCACGTTGGTCCCATTGTAACCAGGTCAGGATCTGATGATAGGATCCTGGAGAAATCGAGGGAACTCTTCAACTATTATACACACCTATGGTGATTTGAGTATTTTTTACAGCAGCTCGAGCATTTGCTTTTGGAAAGGTGCTAAGTGAAGTCGGTTCTTTTTTGTTTAAAATTATTAATTTTTCAGATTCCAAGATGGCCGACTCCCAAATACGTTCATTCTACGCCGGCAAGAACTTCTTCGTCACAGGCGGCACCGGGTTCGTGGGGCTGTGCCTGCTTGAGCGGATACTGCGCAGTCTCCCTGACTCTGGCAAAGTGTATCTGCTGATTCGGCCGAAGAAGGGCAAGAAAATTGAGGAGAGGCTGGAGGAATTCCCTAAGAATCCAGTACGTAATTTTAGGACTTTAGAATCATCACTGCTCAAAGCGCTCCACCTCACACCTGCCAGGTTCTTACCAGGGGCTGTGCCTAATCGGTGAGGTCCAGCGCAACCTGCATGATGCTGTAGGTTTTCCTGCTGATGAGACCGAAGAAGGAGAATAAAATTAAAGAGAGACTGAAAGAGTGCCCTAAGAATGCAGTAAGTAATTTCAAGACTTCAAAATCTTCAACTTGAACAAAACATAAGTACTCACCCGCACCATCTGGCACCTGCCAGGCGCCGATCAGGCTGAGTCTACTCGAGTGAATATTTCACAGATTACCTGATGCTGGCAAGGTTTGGTAAAATTAAATTAAAATTACCTTACTTAAAAAAACGATAAACTAATAAAAATATGTTTTAACCTGCCCCTCGCTGATTTTCAGAACATATTTATTATTAATTTATTAATATTATGTTATAGTTTTTTTTGGTGCTGCAAAAGATGGCTCTATCTTTCCTATAATGATGGACAAGCCGAATATTTTTCGAGTTTAAAATAATGTATTTCAAATTCGATACTAATTCCATTTATTGAACTTTACAGATCTTCGAAACCCTCCTCCAAACCGCCACGCCAGACATTTTCAAAAGACTCGTCCCCGTAGCCGGAGACGTCGGGGAACCGAACCTGGGACTCAGCACTGAGGACCGCCAGCTGCTGGTGGACAATGTCAACGTCATCATTCACTCAGCTGCTACCCTGGATTTCGAAGACGGCTTGAAGCCAACAGTGCAAATTAATGTTCTTGGGACGAGGAGGGTTATGGAGTTGGCCGATCAGACTAAGAACTTGAAGGTACGGGTTTGAACCTTTAAAACTCTTAAGAGAGCGTAGTGAATTCCTTATTTTCCTTTTGTTTTAACTACCAGTAGAAACGGAGTATACCATGTACATATACAAGATATCCCTATACTCCGCTTAGCGCGTTTGTCCCGTGGGGCGTAAGAGAGAGTCAGACATTAATGTTTGCCATGGAGACGTACTTAGTTTACTGTCACTTCCAATAATTACTGTCTTACTATTGAGTGAAATTACTTCGAGCCTGGCAGCGGGGGTCGCCCGGCTATGCGGGGTCTTGGGTTAATTAGTCTATGACCATGTATTATGTTATTAGTCTATGACGACGTTGGACAAAAATCTACAATGGAGTCCTCATATAAGAAAACTCGCTCTTCGATTAAGCTCGGCCGCTCATGCCGTTAGGACAATTAGACAATTAACGAATATTGACACAGCTCGCTTAGTTTATCACAGTTATTTTCATAGTGTAATGTCATATGGTATTCTGGTTTGGGGCAAAGCAGCTGACATACAGACTATATTTGTTTTACAAAAAAGAGCCATCCGCTTTCTGTATAACTTAAAGGCAGGTGCATCAGTTAGAGAACTATTTAAAGAAATTAATATTTTAACTGTTGCTTCCCAATATATCTATGACAATATTATTTTTGTTGTAAAGAATATACATACATTCAAAACAAATTCTGACATCCACAGCTATAACACTAGAAATAAAAACAAGCTTGCTATCAGAAGTAGTCGTATCCGCAAAGCATATAAGTCATTTTTTGGTCAAGGTATTCACATTTATAACAAGTTACCCGTCGATGCTTTAAATTTATCATTTCCCGCTCTTAAGAAATATTTGAAAAAAAGTTTAATGTCAAAGGGTTATTACAGGGTCGAGGACTATATGACGGACAAAGATGCATGGCCCAAACCAGAAACTACTTCAAAATCATCTAACATTTAGAGGACACAGTTCAGATAGGAAAGCATATCAAACGTTTTGTGAAGCAATCAGATTTGGATTTCATTATTATTATTTTATTTTAATTAAGCAATACCGGTGTGAAGTTAGCAGCCAAAGTTAGCAGCCGCCGATAACCCAGCCAAATTAAGGAGTCAACATTTTATATCAAATAAATCGTCTTAAAAAGCCAGTGAAATGGCACGTGTGACACTTGTATTTACTATACTTACTTATAGCAAACATGATAAATTATTAAATAAGCACTAAGCGCATTAATCATGGTCGGCCGCTCCGGCCGCTAACTTTGTGGTTCAGCGGCCAAATTCGATATTTGATGCTTATTTTATTTTCACATAATAAATTATGCAAAAATGCACATAAACATAGATACATCTGCTGTTTATTCTACACACAGGTACTTGGCATAGCTATATCATGTAAATAAATACGATTACATTATAGTAATCTAATCCCAACAAGGCCTAGTTTCCCCTCTGGGTTGAAAGGTCAGATGGCAGTCGCTTTCGCAAAAACTAGTGCCTAGGATTAGGTTGCCAAGCGGACCCCAGGTTCAATAGAGCAAAAAGCTTTGACAAACGCTAGGAGGAAGAAGAGACTTATAGTAAGTATAACCTAGTAGGCGAAGCGTGGTAAGAATGCAGTTATCAAGGATTTACAACTCGAAGGACGGCAAGCAAGGGATATTTCACCACAGAAGCAGTAAGCTAGTAGTAAAAGCTAAAAACGTGTGCATATGTGATACTCAATCGTAAAGAGAAGTGAAATTACCTGCTGACAAAATAAAAAGTGAAAAAGTCATTCTATCTGTAATATTGCCAAGAAAAACAACCAGACAGAGGTTTCTGAAACCTGATTCAAACAGTTTGATACTCAAACTGAATGGCTGCTAAGAGCTACAAGTGATACTCAACTGAAAAATTAATGCAAAGGGGAGACCAAGGCAAAATGTACCCAAAATATTCTGAAAAATTTCAGTTTTGACTGATTCTTCCCATGACGGACGGCAAGCAAGGGATTTTCGACCTAAGTGGCAGTTAGCTAGTGATATTACCTAACAATTTTGATAGATCGCAAGTTGATACCCGATCGATAAGACTGGTCAAATATTTAAAAACTTAAACAATAGGATATTCTTAGTCAAATGGCTGCTGAGCGATACAAGTTAAAAAACGGCCAGCAAGAGATAATTGGAACCTGATACATAAAGCTAAATAGCTAAGCTAAATTAATGCTATTAGCTTCAAGTGATACTGGACCATTAACTGGGTAAAAAGGGGAGATCAAGGCAAAATGTACCCAAAATATTCTAAAAAATTTCAGTTTTGACTGATTCTTCCCATGACGGACGGCAAGCAAGGGATTTTCGACCTAAGTGTCAGTTAGCAAGTGATATTACCTAACAAATTTGATAGATCGCAAGTTGATACCCGATCGATAAGACTGGTCAAATATTTAAAAACTTAAAAAATAGGATATTCATAGTCAAATGGCTGCTGAGCGATACAAGTTAAAAAACGGCCAGCAAGAGATGTTTGAAACCTGATACATAAAGCTAGATAGCTAATCTAAATTAATGCTATTAGCTTCAAGTGATACTCGAACATTAACTGAGTAAAAAAAGGAGATCAAGGCAAAATGTACCCAAAATATTGTGAAAAATTTCAGTTTTGACTGATTCTTCCCATGACGGACAGCAAGCAAGAGATATTCGACCTAAATGGCAGTTAGCTAGTGATATTACCTAACAATTTTGATAGATCGCAAGTTGATACCCGATCGATAAGACTGGTCAAATATTTAAAAACTTAAACAATAGGATATTCTTAGTCAAATGGCTGCTGAGCGATACAAGTTAAAAAACGGCCAGCAAGAGATGATTGAAACCTGATACATAAAGCTAGATAGCTAAGCTAAATTAATGCTATTAGCTTCAAGTGATACTGGACCATTAACTGGGTAAAAAGGGGAGATCAAGGCAAAATGTACCCAAAATATTCTAAAAAATTTCTGTTTTGACTGATTATTCCCATGACGGACGGCAAGCAAGGGATTTTCGACGTAAGTGGCAGTTAGCTAGTGATATTACCTAACAATTTTGATAGATCGCAAGTTGATACCCGATCGATAAGACTGGTCAAATATTTAAAAACTTAAAAAATAGGATATTCATAGTCAAATGGCTGCTGAGCGATACAAGTTAAAAAACGGCCAGCAAGAGATGTTTGAAATGTGATACATAAAGCTAGATAGCTAATCTAAATTAATGCTATTAGCTTCAAGTGATACTCGAACATTAACTGAGTAAAAAAAGGAGATCAAGGCAAAATGTACCCAAAATATTGTGAAAAATTTCAGTTTTGACTGATTCTTCCCATGACGGACGGCAAGCAAGAGATTTTCGACCTACGTGGCAGTTAGCTAGTGATATTACCTAACAAATTTGATAGATCGCAAGTTGATACCCGATCGATAAGACTGGTCAAATATTTAAAAACTTAAAAAATAGGATATTCATAGTCAAATGGCTGCTGAGCGATACAAGTTAAAAAACGGCCAGCAAGAGATGTTTGAAACCTGATACATAAAGCTAGATAGCTAATCTAAATTAATCCTATTAGCTTCAAGTGATACTCGAACATTAACTGAGTAAAAAAAGGAGATCAAGGCAAAATGTACCCAAAATATTGTGAAAAATTTCAGTTTTGACTGATTCTTCCCATGACGGACGGCAAGCAAGAGATATTCGACCTAAGTGGCAGTTAGCTAGTGATATTACCTAACAATTTTGATAGATCGCAAGTTGATACCCGATCGATAAGACTGGTCAAATATTTAAAAACTTAAAAAATAGGATATTCATAGTCAAATGGTTGCTGAGCGCTACAAGTTATAAAACGGCCAGCAAGAGATGTTTGAAACCTGACACATAAAGCTTGATAGTTAAGCTAAATTAATCCTATTCGCTTCAAGTGATACTCGAACATTAACTGAGTAAAAAGGGGAGATCTAGGCAAAATGTACCCAAAATCTTCTGAAAATTTTCAGTTTTGACTGATTCTTCCCATGACGGACGGCAAGCAAGGGATTTTCGAACTAAGTGGCAGTTAGCTCGTGATATTACCTAACAATTTTGATAGATCGCAAGTTGATACCCGATAGATAAGACTGGTCAATTATTTAAAAACTTAAAAAATAGGATATTCATAGTCAAATGGTTGCAGAGCGCTACAAGTTATAAAACGGCCAGCAAGAGATGTTTGAAACCTGACACATAAAGCTTGATAGTTAAGCTAAATTAATCCTATTCGCTTCTAGTGATACTCGACCATTAACTGATTAAAAGGGGAGATCAAGGCAAAATGTAACCAAAATATTCTGAAAAATTTCAGTTTTGACTGATTCTTCCCATGACGGACGGCAAGCAAGGGATTTTCGACCTAAGTGGCAGTTAGCTAGTGATATTACTTAACAATTTTGATAGATTGCATGTTGATACCCGATCGATAAGACTGGTCAAATATTGAAAAACCAAATAAATAAGATATGCATAGTCAAAGAGCTGCTGAGCGATACAAGTTATAAAACGGCCAGCAAGAGATGTTTGAAACCTGATACATAAAGCTTGATAGTCAAGGTATATTAATGCTATTAGCGTCAAGTGATAATCGACCATTAAATGGGTACAAAGGGGAGATCAAGGCAAAATGTACCCAAAATATTCTGAAAAATTTCAGTTTTGACTGATTCTACCCATGACGGACGGCAAGCAAGGGATTTTCGACCTAAGTGGCAGTTAGCTAGTGATATTACCTAACAATTTTGATAGATCGCAAGTTGATACCCGATCGATAAGACTGGTCAAATATTTAAAAACTTAAACAATAGGATATTCTTAGTCAAATGGCTGCTGAGCGATACAAGTTAAAAAACGGCCAGCAAGAGACGATTGAAACCTGATACATAAAGCTAGATAGCTAAGCTAAATTAATGCTATTAGCTTTAAGTGATACTCGACCACTAACTGGGTAAAAAGGGGTGATCAAGGCAAAATGTACCCAAAATATTCTGAAAATTTTCAGTTTTGACTGATTCTTCCCATGACGGACGGCAAGCAAGGGAATTTCGAACTAAGTGGCAGTTAGCTCGTGATATTACGTAACAATTTTGATAGATCGCAAGTTGATACCCGATCGATAAGACTGGTCAAATATTAAAAAACTTATAAAATAGGATATTCATACTCAAATGGCTGCTGAGCGATACAAGTTAAAAAACGGCCAGCAAGAGATGTTTGAAACGTGATACATAAAGCTAGATAGCTAATCTAAATTAATACTATTAGCTTTAAGTGATACTCGAACATTAACTGAGTAAAAAAAGGAGATCAAGGCAAAATGTACCCAAAATATTGTGAAAAATTTCAGTTTTGACTGATTCTTCCCATGACGGACGGCAAGCAAGGGATTTTTAACCTAAGTCGCAGTTAGCTAGTGATATTACCTAACAATTTTGATAGATCGCAAGTTGATACCCGATCGATAAGACTGGTCAAATATTTAAAAACTTAAACAATAGGATATTCTTAGTCAAATGGCTGCTGAGCGATACAAGTTAAAAAACGGCCAGCAAGAGATGATTGAAACCTGATACATAAAGCTAGATAGCTAAGCTAAATTAATGTTATTAGCTTCAAGTGATACTCGACCATTAACTGAGTAAAAAAAGGAGATCAAGGCAAAATGTACCCAAAATATTCTGAAAAATTTCAGTTTTGACTGATTCTTCCCATGACGGACGGCAAGCAAGGGATTTTCGACCTAAGTCGCAGTTAGCTAGTGATATTACCTAACAAATTTGATAGATCGCAAGTTGATACCCGATCGATAAGACTGGTCAAATATTTAAAAACTTGAAAAATAGGATATTCATAGTCAAATGGCTGCTGAGCGATACAAGTTAAAAAACGGCCAGCAAGAGATGTTTGAAACCTGATACATAAAGCTAGATAGCTAATCTAAATTAATGCTATTAGCTTCAAGTGATACTCGAACATTAACTGAGTAAAAAGGGGAGATTAAGGCAAAATGTACCCAAAATATTCTGAAAATTTTCAGTTTTGACTGATTCTTCCCATGACGGACGGCAAGCAAGGGATTTTCGAACTAAGTCGCAGTTAGCTAGTGATATTACCCAACAATTTTGATAGATCGCAAGTTGATACCCGATCGATAAGACTGGTCAAATATTAAAAAACTTATAAAATAGGATATTCATAGTCAAATGGCCGCTGAGCGATACAAGTTAAAAAACGGCCAGCAAGAGATGTTTGAAACGTGATACATAAAGCTAGATAGCTAATCTAAATTAATGCTATTAGCTTCAAGTGATACTCGAACATTAACTGGGTAAAAAGGGGAAATAAAGGCAAAATGTACCCAAAATATTCTAAAAAATTTCAGTTTTAACTGATTATTCCCATGACGGACGGCAAGCAAGGGATTTTCGACCTAAGTCGCAGTTAGCTAGTGATATTACCTAACAATTTTGATAGATCGCAAGTTGATACCCGATCGATAAGACTGGTCAAATATTTAAAAACTTAAAAAATAGGATATTCATAGTCAAATGGCTGCTGAGCGATACAAGTTTAAAAACGGCCAGCAAGAGATGTTTGAAACGTGATACATAAAGCTAGATAGCTAATCTAAATTAATGCTATTAGCTTCAAGTGATACTCGAACATTAACTGAGTAAAAAAAGGAGATCAAGGCAAACATTACCCAAAATATTGTGAAAAATTTCAGTTTTGACTGATTCTTCCCATGACGGACGGCAAGCAAGAGATTTTCGACCTAAGTGGCAGTTAGCTAGTGATATTACCTAACAATTTTGATAGATCGCAAGTTGATACCCGATCGATAAGACTGGTCAAATATTTAAAAACTTAAAAAATAGGATATTCATAGTCAAATGGTTGCTGAGCGCTACAAGTTATAAAACGGCCAGCAAGAGATGTTTTAAACCTGACACATAAAGCTTGATAGTTAAGCTAAATTATTCCTATTCGCTTCAAGTGATACTCGAACATTAACTGAGTAAAAAGGGGAGATCAAGGCAAAATGTACCCAAAATATTCTGAAAATTTTCAGTTTTGACTGATTCTTCCCATGACGGACGGCAAGCAAGGGATTTTCGAACTAAGTGGCAGTTAGCTCGTGATATTACCTAACAATTTTGATAGATCGCAAGTTGATACCCGATCGATAAGACTGGTCAAATATTAAAAAACTTATAAAATAGGATATTCATAGTCAAATGGCTGCTGAGCGATACAAGTTAAAAAACGGCCAGCAAGAGATGTTTGAAACCTGATACATAAAGCTAGATAGCTAATCTAAATTAATGCTATTAGCTTCAAGTGATACTCGAACATTAACTGAGTAAAAAGGGGAGATCAAGGCAAAATGTACCCAAAATATTCTGAAAATTTTCAGTTTTGACTGATTCTTCCCATGACGGACGGCAAGCAAGGGATTTTCGAACTAAGTGGCAGTTAGCTCGTGATATTACCTAACAATTTTGATAGATCGCAAGTTGATACCCGATCGATAAGACTGGTCAAATATTTAAAAACTTATAAAATAGGATATTCATAGTCAAATGGCTGCTGAACGATACAAGTTAAAAAACGACCAGCAAGAGATGTTTGAAACGTGATACATAAAGCTAGATAGCTAATCTAAATTAATGCTATTAGCTTCAAGTGATACTCGAACATTAACTGAGTAAAAAAAGGAGATCAAGGCAAAATGTACCCAAAATATTGTGAAAAATTTCAGTTTTGACTGATTCTTCCCATGACGGACGGCAAGCAAGAGATATTCGACCTAAGTAGCAGTTAGCTAGTGATATTACCTAACAATTTTGATAGATCGCAAGTTGATACCCGATCGATAAGACTGGTCAAATATTTAAAAACTTAAACAATAGGATATTCTTAGTCAAATGGCTGCTGAGCGATACAAGTTAAAAAACGGCCAGCAAGAGATGATTGAAACCTGATACATAAAGCTAGATAGCTAAGCTAAATTAATGCTATTTGCTTCAAGTGATACTGGACCATTAACTGGGTAAAAAGGGGAGATCAAGGCAAAATATACCCAAAATATTCTAAAAAATTTCAGTTTTGACTGATTATTCCCATGACGGACGGCAAGCAAGGGATTTTCGACCTAAGTGGCAGTTAGCTAGTGATATTACCTAACAAATTTGATAGATCGCAAGTTGATACCCGATCGATAAGACTGGTCAAATATTTAAAAACTTAAAAAATAGGATATTCATAGTCAAATGGCTGCTGAGCGATACAAGTTAAAAAACGGCCAGCAAGAGATGTTTGAAACCTGATACATAAAGCTAGATAGCTAATCTAAATTAATGCTATTAGCTTCAAGTGATACTCGAACATTAACTGAGTAAAAAGGGGAGATCAAGGCAAAATGTACCCAAAATATTCTGAAAATTTTCAGTTTTGACTGATTCTTCCCATGACGGACGGCAAGCAAGAGATTTTCGACCTACGTGGCAGTTAGCTAGTGATATTACCTAACAAATTTGATAGATCGCAAGTTGATACCCGATCGATAAGACTGGTCAAATATTTAAAAACTTATAAAATAGGATATTCATAGTCAAATGGCTGCTGAGCGATACAAGTTAAAAAACGGCCAGCAAGAGATGATTGAAACCTGATACATAAAGCTAGATAGCTAAGCTAAATTAATGCTATTAGCTTTAAGTGATACTCGACCACTAACTAGGTAAAAAGGGGAGATCAAGGCAAAATGTACCCAAAATATTCTAAAAAATTTCAGTTTTGACTTATTATTCCCATGACGGACGGCAAGCAAATGATTTTCGACCTAAGTGGCAGTTAGCTAGTGATATTACCTAACAATTATCAAGCTTTATGTATCAGGTTTCAAACATCTCTTGCTGGCCGTTTTATAACTTGTATCGCTCAGCAGCCCTTTGACTATGTATATCTTATTTATTTGGTTTTTCAATATTTGACCAGTCTTATCGATCGGGTATCAACTTGCAATCTATCAAAATTGTTAAGTAATATCACTAGCTAACTGCCACTTAGGTCGAAAATCCCTTGCTTGCCGTCCGTCATGGGAAGAATCAGTCAAAACTGAAATTTTTCAGAATATTTTGGGTACATTTTGCCTTGATCTCCCCTTTTACTCAGTTAATGGTCGAGTATCACTAGAAGCGAATAGGATTAATTTAGCTTAACTATCAAGCTTTATGTGTCAGGTTTCAAACATCTCTTGCTGGCCGTTTTATAACTTGTAGCGATCAGCAGCCGTTTGACTATGAATATCCTATTTTTTAAGTTTTTAAATATTTGACCAGTCTTATCGATCGGGTATCAACTTGCGATCTATCAAAATTGTCAGGTAATATCACTAGCTAACTGCCACTTAGGTCGAAAATCCCTTGCTTGCCGTCCGTCATGGGAAAAATCAGTCAACACTGAAATTTTTCAGAATATTTTAGGTACATTTTGCCTTGATCTCCCCTTTTTACTCAGTTAATGGTCGAGTATCACTTGAAACTAATAGCATTAATTTAGCTTAGCTATCTAGCTTTATGTATCAGGTTTCAAACATCTCTTGCTGGCCGTTTTTTAACTTGTATCGCTAAGCAGCCATTTGACTAAGAATATCCTATTTTTTAAGTTTTTAAATATTTGACCAGTCTTATCGATCGGGTATCAACTTGCGACCTATCAAAATTGTTAGGTAATATCACTAGCTAACTGCCACTTAGGTCAAAAATCCCTTGCTTGCCGTCCGTCATGGGAATAATCAGTCAAAACTGAAAATTTTTAGAATATTTTGGGTACATTTTGCCTTGATCTCCCATTTTTACCCAGTTAATGGTCGAGTATCACTTAAAGCTAATAGCATTAATGTAGCTTAGCTATCAAGCTTTATGTATCAGGTTTCAATCGTCTCTTGCTGGCCGTTTTTTAACTTGTATCGCTCAGCAGCCATTTGACTAAGAATATCCTATTGTTTAAGTTTTTAAATATTTCACCAGTCTTATCGATCGGGTATCAACTTGCGATCTATCAAAATTGTTAGGTAATATCACTAGCTAACTGCCACTTAGGTCGAAAATCTCTTGCTTGCCGTCCGTCATGGGAAGAATCAGTCAAAACTGAAATTTTTCACAATATTTTGGGTACAGTTTGCTTTGATCTCCTTTTTTTACTCAGTTAATGTTCGAGTATCACTTGAAGCTAATAGCATTAATTTAGATTAGCTATCTAGCTTTATGTGTCACGTTTCAAACATCTCTTGCTGGCCGTTTTTTAACTTGTATCGCTCAGCAGCCATTTGACTATGAATATCCTATTTTTTAAGTTTTTAAATATTTGACCAGTCTTATCGATCGGGTATCAACTTGCGATCTATCAAAATTGTTAGGTAATATCACTAGCTAACTGCGACTTAAGTCGAAAATCCCTTGCTTGCCGTTCGTCATGGGAATAATCAGTTAAAACTGAAATTTTTTAGAATATTTTGGGTACATTTTGCCTTGATCTCCCCTTTTTACCCAGTTAATGGTCCAGTATCACTTGAAGCTAATAGCATTAATTTAGCTTAGCTATTTAGCTTTATGTATCAGGTTTCAATCATCTCTTGCTGGCCGTTTTTTAACTTGTATCGCTCAGCAGCCATTTGACTAAGAATATCCTATTGTTTAATTTTTAAATATTTGACCAGTCTTATCGATCGGGTATCAACTTGCGATCTATCAAAATTGTTAGGTAATATCACTAGCTAACTGCGACTTAGGTCGGATATCTCTTGCTTGCCGTCCGTCATGGGAATAATCAGTTAAAACTGAAATTTTTATAATATTTTGGGTACATTTTGCCTTGATCTCCCCTTTTTACCCAGTTAATGGTCCAGCATCACTTGAAGCTAATAGCATTAATTTAGCTTAGCTATTTAGCTTTATGTATCAGGTTTCAATCATCTCTTGCTGGCCGTTTTTTAACTTGTATCGCTCAGCAGCCATTTGACTAAGAATATCCTATTGTTTAAGTTTTTAAATATTTGACCAGTCTTATCGATCGGGTATCAACTTGCGATCTATCAAAATTGTTAGGTAATATCACTAGCTAACTGCCACTTAGGTCGAATATCTCTTGCTTGCCGTCCGTCATGGGAAGAATCAGTCAAAACTGAAATTTTTCACAATATTTTGGGTACATTTTGCCTTGATCTCCTTTTTTTACTCAGTTAATGTTCGAGTATCACTTGAAGCTAATAGCATTAATTTAGATTAGCTATCTAGCTTTATGTATCACGTTTCAAACATCTCTTGCTGGCCGTTTTTTAACTTGTATCGCTCAGCGGCCATTTGACTATGAATATCCTATTTTATAAGTTTTTTAATATTTGACCAGTCTTATCGATCGGGTATCAACTTGCGATCTATCAAAATTGTTAGGTAATATCACTAGCTAACTGTGACTTAGGTCGAAAATCCCTTGCTTGTCGTCCGTCATGGGAATAATCAGTTAAAACTGAAATTTTTTAGAATATTTTGGGTACATTTTGCTTTGATCTCCCCTTTTTACCCAGTTAATGGTCCAGTATCACTTGAAACTAATAGCATTAATTTAGCTTAGCTATTTAGCTTTATGTATCAGGTTTCAATCATCTCTTGCTGGCCGTTTTTTAACTTGTATCGCTCAGCAGCCATTTGACTAAGAATATCCTATTGTTTAAGTTTTTAAATATTTGACCAGTCTTATCGATCGGGTATCAACTTGCGATCTATCAAAATTGTTAGGTAATATCACTAGCTAACTGCCACTTAGGTCGAATATCTCTTGCTTGCCGTCCGTCATGGGAAGAATCAGTCAAAACTGAAATTTTTTACAATATTTTGGGTACATTTTGCCTTGATCTCCTTTTTTTACTCAGTTAATGTTCGAGTATCACTTGAAGCTAATAGCATTAATTTAGATTAGCTATCTAGCTTTATGTATCACGTTTCAAACATCTCTTGCTGGCCGTTTTTTAACTTGTATCGGTCAGCGGCCATTTGACTATGAATATCCTATTTTATAAGTTTTTTAATATTTGACCAGTCTTATCGATCGGGTATCAACTTGCGATCTATCAAAATTGTTAGGTAATATCACTAGCTAACTGCGACTTAGGTCAAAAATCCCTTGCTTGCCGTCCGTCATGGGAAGAATCAGTCAAAACTGAAATTTTTCACAATATTTTGGGTACATTTTGCCTTGATCTCCTTTTTTTACTCAGTTAATGTTCGAGAATCACTTAAAGCTAATAGTATTAATTTAGATTAGCTATCTAGCTTTATGTATCACGTTTCAAACATCTCTTGCTGGCCGTTTTTTAACTTGTATCGCTCAGCAGCCATTTGACTATGAATATCCTATTTTTTAAGTTTTTAAATATTTGACCAGTCTTATCGATCGGGTATCAACTTTCGATCTATCAAAATTGTTAGGTAATATCACTAGCTAACTGCGACTTAGGTCGAAAATCCCTTGCTTGCCGTCCGTCATGGGAAGAATCAGTCAAAACTGAAAATTTTTAGAATATTTTGGGTACATTTTGCCTTGATCTCCCCTTTTTACTCAGTTAATGGTCGAGTATCACTCGAAGCTATTAGCATTAATTTAGCTTAGCTATCTAGTTTTATGTATCAAGTTTCAAACATCTCTTGCTGGCCGTTTTATAACTTGTATCGCTCAGCAGCCATTTGACTATGAATATCCTATTTTTTAAGTTTTTAAATATTTGACCAGTCTTATCGATCGGGTATCAACTTGCGATCTATCAAAATTGTTAGGTAATATCACTAGCTAACTGCCACTTAGGTCGAATAGCTCTTGCTTGCCGTCCGTCATGGGAAGAATCAGTCAAAACTGAAATTTTTCACAATATTTTGGGTACATTTTGCCTTGATCTCCTTTTTTTACTCAGTTAATGTTCGAGTATCACTTGAAGCTAATAGCATTAATTTAGATTAGCTATCTAGCTTTATGTATCACGTTTCAAACATCTCTTGCTGGCCGTTTTTTAACTTGTATCGCTCAGCGGCCATTTGACTATGAATATCCTATTTTATAAGTTTTTTAATATTTGACCAGTCTTATCGATCGGGTATCAACTTGCGATCTATCAAAATTGTTAGGTAATATTACGAGCTAACTGCCACTTAGTTCGAAAATCCCTTGCTTGCCGTCCGTCATGGGAAGAATCAGTCAAAACTGAAAATTTTCAGAATATTTTGGGTACATTTTGCCTTGATCTCCCCTTTTTACTCAGTTAATGTTCGAGTATCACTTGAAGCTAATAGCATTAATCTAGATTAGCTATCTAGCTTTATGTATCAGGTTTCAAACATCTCTTGCTGGCCGTTTTTTAACTTGTATCGCTCAGCAGCCATTTGACTATGAATATCCTATTTTTTAAGTTTTTAAATATTTGACCAGTCTTATCGATCGGGTATCAACTTGCGATCTATCAAAATTGTTAGGTTATATCACGAGCTAACTGCCACTTAGTTTTACAATCCCTTGCTTGCCTTCCGTCATGGGAAAAATCAGTCAAAACTGAAATTTTTCAGAATATTTTGGGTACATTTTGCCTTGATCTCCCCTTTTTACCCAGTTAATGGTCGAGTATCACTTAAAGCTAATAGCATTAATTTAGGTTAGCTATCTAGCTTTATGTATCAGGTTTCAATCGTCTCTTGCTGGCCGTTTTTTAACTTGTATCGCTCAGCAGCCATTTTACTATGAATATCCTATTTTTTAAGTTTTTAAATATTTGACCAGTCTTATCGATCGGGTATTAACTTTCGATCTATCAAAATTGTTAGGTAATATCACTAGCTAACTGCCACTTAGGTCGAAAATCCCTTGCTTGCCGTCCGTCATGGGAAGAATCAGTCAAAACTGAAAATTTTTAGAATATTTTGGGTACATTTTGCCTTGATCTCCCCTTTTTACTCAGTTAATGGTCGAGTATCACTCGAAGCTATTAGCATTAATTTAGCTTAGCTATCTAGCTTTATGTATCAGGTTTCAAACATCTCTTGCTGGCCGTTTTATAACTTGTATCGCTCAGCAGCCATTTGACTATGAATATCCTATTTTTTAAGTTTTTAAATATTTGACCAGTCTTATCGATCGGGTATCAACTTGCGATCTATCAAAATTGTTAGGTAATATCACTAGCTAACTGCCACTTAGGTCGAAAATCCCTTGCTTGCCGTCCGTCATGGGAATAATCAGTCAAAACTGAAATTTTTTAGAATATTTTGGGTACATTTTGCCTTGATCTCCCCTTTTTACCCAGTTAATGGTCGAGTATCAC
The DNA here is from genome assembly GCA_947086415.1 of Pammene aurita. Taxonomy (NCBI): domain Eukaryota; kingdom Metazoa; phylum Arthropoda; class Insecta; order Lepidoptera; family Tortricidae; genus Pammene; species Pammene aurita. The sequence goes on along the minus strand of OX352316.1, from coordinate 8,561,832 downwards.
TTAAAGCTAATAGCATTAATTTAGCTTAGCTATCTAGCTTTATGTATCAAGTTTCAATCGTCTCTTGCTGGCCGTTTTTTAACTTGTATCGCTCAGCAGCCATTTGACTATGAATATCCTATTTTATAAGTTTTTTAATATTTGACCAGTCTTATCGATCGGGTATCAACTTGCGATCTATCAAAATTGTTAGGTAATATTACGAGCTAACTGCCACTTAGTTCGAAAATCCCTTGCTTGCCGTCCGTCATGGGAAGAATCAGTCAAAACTGAAAATTTTCAGAATATTTTGGGTACATTTTGCCTTGATCTCCCCTTTTTACTCAGTTAATGTTCGAGTATCACTTGAAGCTAATAGCATTAATCTAGATTAGCTATCTAGCTTTATGTATCAGGTTTCAAACATCTCTTGCTGGCCGTTTTTTAACTTGTATCGCTCAGCAGCCATTTGACTATGAATATCCTATTTTTTAAGTTTTTAAATATTTGACCAGTCTTATCGATCGGGTATCAACTTGCGATCTATCAAAATTGTTAGGTTTTATCACGAGCTAACTGCCACTTATTTTTACAATCCCTTGCTTGCCTTCCGTCATGGGAAAAATCAGTCAAAACTGAAATTTTTCAGAATATTTTGGGTACATTTTGCCTTGATCTCCCCTTTTTACCCAGTTAATGGTCGAGTATCACTTAAAGCTAATAGCATTAATTTAGGTTAGCTATCTAGCTTTATGTATCAGGTTTCAATCGTCTCTTGCTGGCCGTTTTTTAACTTGTATCGCTCAGCAGCCATTTTACTATGAATATCCTATTTTTTAAGTTTTTAAATATTTGACCAGTCTTATCGATCGGGTATTAACTTTCGATCTATCAAAATTGTTAGGTAATATCACTAGCTAACTGCCACTTAGGTCGACAATCCCTTGCTTGCCGTCCGTCATGGGAAGAATCAGTCAAAACTGAAAATTTTTAGAATATTTTGGGTACATTTTGCCTTGATCTCCCCTTTTTACTCAGTTAATGGTCGAGTATCACTCGAAGCTATTAGCATTAATTTAGCTTAGCTATCTAGCTTTATGTATCAGGTTTCAAACATCTCTTGCTGGCCGTTTTATAACTTGTATCGCTCAGCAGCCATTTGACTATGAATATCCTATTTTTTAAGTTTTTAAATATTTGACCAGTCTTATCGATCGGGTATCAACTTGCGATCTATCAAAATTGTTAGGTAATATCACTAGCTAACTGCCACTTAGGTCGAAAATCCCTTGCTTGCCGTCCGTCATGGGAATAATCAGTCAAAACTGAAATTTTTTAGAATATTTTGGGTACATTTTGCTTTGATCTCCCCTTTTTACCCAGTTAATGGTCGAGTATCACTTAAAGCTAATAGCATTAATTTAGCTTAGCTATCTAGCTTTATGTATCAAGTTTCAATCGTCTCTTGCTGGCCGTTTTTTAACTTGTATCGCTCAGCAGCCATTTGACTATGAATATCCTATTTTATAAGTTTTTAAATATTTGACCAGTCTTATCGATCGGGTATCAACTTGCGATCTATCAAAATTGTTAGGTAATATCACTAGCTAACTGCCACTTAGGTCGAAAATCTCTTGTTTGCCGTCCGTCATGGGTAGAATCAGTCAAAACTGAAATTTTTCAGAATATTTTGGGTACATTTTGCCTTGATCTCCCCTTTGTACCCATTTAATGGTCGATTATCACTTGACGCTAATAGCATTAATTTACCTTAACTATCAAGCTTTATGTATCAGGTTTCAAACATGTCTTGCTGGCCGTTTTATAACTTGTATAGCTCAGCGGCCCTTTGACTATGTATATCTTATTTATTTGGTTTTTCAATATTTGACCAGTCTTATCGATCGGGTATCAACTTGCAATCTATCAAAATTGTTAAGTAATATCACGAGCTAACTGCCACTGAGTTCGAAAATCCCTTGCTTGCCGTCCGTCATGGGAAGAATCAGTCAAAACTGAAATTTTTCAGAATATTTTTGGTACATTTTGCCTTGATCTCCCCTTTTACTCAGTTAATGGTCGAGTATCACTTGAAACTAATAGCATTAATTTAGCTTAGCTATCTAGCTTTATGTATCAGGTTTCAAACATCTCTTGCTAGGCCGTTTTTTAACTTGTATCGCTCAGCAGCCATTTGACTAAGAATATCCTATTTTTTAAGTTTTTAAATATTTGACCAGTCTTATCGATCGGGTATCAACTTGCGATCTATCAAAATTGTTAGGTAATATCACTAGCTAACTGCCACTTAGGTCGAAAATCCCTTGCTTGCCGTCCGTCATGGGAATAATCAGTTAAAACTGAATTTTTTTAGAATATTTTGGGTACATTTTGCATTGATCTCCCCTTTTTACCCAGTTAATGGTCCAGTATCTCTTGAAGCTAATAGCATTAATTTAGCTTAGCTATTTAGCTTTATGTATTAGGTTTCAATCATCTCTTGCTGGCCGTTTTTTAACTTGTATCGCTCAGCAGCCATTTGACTAAGAATATCCTATTGTTTAAGTTTTTAAATATTTGACCAGTCTTATCGATCGGGTATCAACTTGCGATCTATCAAAATTGTTAGGTAATATCACTAGCTAACTGCCACTTAGGTCGAATATCTCTTGCTTGCCGTCCGTCATGGGAAGAATCAGTCAAAACTGAAATTTTTCACAATATTTTGGGTACATTTTGCCTTGATCTCCTTTTTTTACTCAGTTAATGTTCGAGTATCACTTGAAGCTAATAGCATTAATTTAGATTAGCTATCTAGCTTTATGTATCACGTTTCAAACATCTCTTGCTGGCCGTTTTTTAACTTGTATCGCTCAGCGGCCATTTGACTATGAATATCCTATTTTATAAGTTTTTAAATATTTGACCAGTCTTATCGATTGGGTATCAACTTGCGATCTATCAAAATTGTTAGGTAATATCACTAGCTAACTGCCACTTAGGTCGAAAATCTCTTGTTTGCCGTCCGTCATGGGTAGAATCAGTCAAAACTGAAATTTTTCAGAATATTTTGGGTACATTTTGCCTTGATCTCCCCTTTGTACCCATTTAATGGTCGATTATCACTTGACGCTAATAGCATTAATTTACCTTAACTATCAAGCTTTATGTATCAGGTTTCAAACATCTCTTGCTGGCCGTTTTACAACTTGTATAGCTCAGCAGCCCTTTGACTATGTATATCTTATTTATTTGGTTTTTCAATATTTGACCAGTCTTATCGATCGGGTATCAACTTGCAATCTATCAAAATTGTTAAGTAATATCACTAGCTAACTGCCACTTAGGTCGAAAATCCCTTGCTTGCCGTCCGTCATGGGAAGAATCAGTCAAAACTGAAATTTTTCAGAATATTTTGGGTACATTTTGCCTTGATCTCCCCTTTTACTCAGTTAATGGTCGAGTATCACTTGAAACTAATAGCATTAATTTAGCTTAGCTATCTAGCTTTATGTATCAGGTTTCAAACATCTCTTGCTGGCCGTTTTTTAACTTGTATCGCTCAGCAGCCATTTGACTAAGAATATCCTATTTTTTAAGTTTTTAAATATTTGACCAGTCTTATCGATCGGGTATCAACTTGCGATCTATCAAAATTGATACATCTCTTGCTGGCCGTTTTATAACTTGTATCGCTCAGCAGCTCTTTGACTATGTATATCTTATTTATTTGGTTTTTCAATATTTGACCAGTCTTATCGATCGGGTATCAACTTGCAATCTATCAAAATTGTTAAGTAATATCACTAGCCAACTGCCACTTAGGTCGAAAATCCCTTGCTTGCCGTCCGTCATGGGAAGAATCAGTCAAAACTGAAATTTTTCAGAATATTTTGGGTACATTTTGCCTTGATCTCCCCTTTTACTCAGTTAATGGTCGAGTATCACTAGAAGCGAATAGGATTAATTTAGCTTAACTATCAAGCTTTATGTGTCAGGTTTCAAACATCTCTTGCTGGCCGTTTTATAACTTGTATCGCTCAGCAGCCATTTGACTATGAATATCCTATTTTTTAAGTTTTTAAATATTTGACCAGTCTTATCGATCGGGTATCAACTTACGATCTATCAAAATTGTTAGGTAATATCACTAGCTAACTGCGACTTAGGTCGAAAATCCCTTGCTTGCCGTCCGTCATGGGAATAATCAGTTAAAACTGAAATTTTTTAGAATATTTTGGGTACATTTTGCCTTGATCTCCCCTTTTTACCCAGTTAATGGTCCAGTATCACTTAAAGCTAATAGCATTAATTTAGCTTAGCTATCTAGCTTTATGTATCAGGTTTCAATCGTCTCTTGCTGGCCGTTTTTTAACTTGTATCGCTCAGCAGCCATTTGACTAAGAATATCCTATTGTTTAAGTTTTTAAATATTTGACCAGTCTTATCGATCGGGTATCAACTTGCGATCTATCAAAATTGTTAGGTAATATCACTAGCTAACTGCCACTTAGGTCGAATATCTCTTGCTTGCCGTCCGTCATGGGAAGAATCAGTCAAAACTGAAATTTTTCACAATATTTTGGGTACATTTTGCCTTGATCTCCTTTTTTTACTCAGTTAATGTTCGAGTATCACTTGAAGCTAATAGGATTAATTTAGATTAGCTATCTAGCTTTATGTATCAGGTTTCAAACATCTCTTGCTGGCCGTTTTTTAACTTGTATCGCTCAGCAGCCATTTGACTATGAATATCCTATTTTTTAAGTTTTTAAATATTTGACCAGTCTTATCGATCGGGTATCAACTTGCGATCTATCAAATTTGTTAGGTAATGTCACTAGCTAACTGCCACGTAGGTCGAAAATCTCTTGCTTGCCGTCCGTCATGGGAAGAATCAGTCAAAACTGAAATTTTTCACAATATTTTGGGTACATTTTGCCTTGATCTCCTTTTTTTACTCAGTTAATGTTCCAGTATCACTTGAAGCTAATAGCATTAATTTAGATTAGCTATCTAGCTTTATGTATCACATTTCAAACATCTCTTGCTGGCCGTTTTTTAACTTGTATCGCTCAGCAGCCATTTGACTATGAATATCCTATTTTTTAAGTTTTTAAATATTTGACCAGTCTTATCGATCGGGTATCAACTTGCAATCTATCAAAATTGTTAGGTAATATCACTTGCTAACTGCCACTTACGTCGAAAATCCCTTGCTTGCCGTCCGTCATGGGAATAATCAGTCAAAACTGAAATTTTTTAGAATATTTTGGGTACATTTTGCCTTGATCTCCCCTTTTTACCCAGTTAATGGTCCAGTATCACTTGAAGCTAATAGCATTAATTTAGCTTAGCTATCTAGCTTTATGTATCAGGTTTCAATCATCTCTTGCTGGCCGTTTTTTAACTTGTATCGCTCAGCAGCCATTTGACTAAGAATATCCTATTGTTTAAGTTTTTAAATATTTGACCAGTCTTATCGATCGGGTATCAACTTGCGATCTATCAAAATTGTTAGATAATATCACTAGCTAACTGCCACTTAGGTCGAATATCTCTTGCTTGCCGTCCGTCATGGGAAGAATCAGTCAAAACTGAAATTTTTCACAATATTTTGGGTACATTTTGCCTTGATCTCCTTTTTTTACTCAGTTAATGTTCGAGTATCACTTGAAGCTAATAGCATTAATTTAGATTAGCTATCTAGCTTTATGTATCACGTTTCAAACATCTCTTGCTGGTCGTTTTTTAACTTGTATCGTTCAGCAGCCATTGGACTATGAATATCCTATTTTATAAGTTTTTAAATATTTGACCAGTCTTATCGATCGGGTATCAACTTGCGATCTATCAAAATTGTTAGGTATAATCACGAGCTAACTGCCACTTAGTTCGAAAATCCCTTGCTTGCCGTCCGTCATGGGAAGAATCGGTCAAAACTGAAAATTTTCAGAATATTTTGGGTACATTTTGCCTTGATCTCCCCTTTTTACTCAGTTAATGTTCGAGTATCACTTGAAGCTAATAGCATTAATTTAGATTAGCTATCTAGCTTTATGTATCAGGTTTCAAACATCTCTTGCTGGCCGTTTTTTAACTTGTATCGCTCAGCAGCCATTTGACTATGAATATCCTATTTTTTAAGTTTTTAAATATTTGACCAGTCTTATCGATCGGGTATCAACTTGCGATCTATCAAATTTGTTAGGTAATATCACTAGCTAACTGCCACGTAGGTCGAAAATCTCTTGCTTGCCGTCCGTCATGGGAAGAATCAGTCAAAACTGAAATTTTTTAGAATATTTTGGGTACATTTTGCCTTGATCTCCCCTTTTTACCCAGTTAATGGTCCAGTATCACTTGAAGCTAATAGCATTAATTTAGCTTAGCTATTTAGCTTTATGTATCAGGTTTCAATCATCTCTTGCTGGCCGTTTTTTAACTTGTATCGCTCAGCAGCCATTTGACTAAGAATATCCTATTGTTTAAGTTTTTAAATATTTGACCAGTCTTATCGATCGGGTATCAACTTGCGATCTATCAAAATTGTTAGGTAATATCACTAGCTAACTGCCACTTAGGTCGAAAATCCCTTGCTTGCCGTCCGTCATGGGAAGAATCAGTCAAAACTGAAATTTTTCAGAATATTTTGGGTACATTTTGCCTTGGTCTCCCCTTTGCATTAATTTTTCAGTTGAGTATCACTTGTAGCTCTTAGCAGCCATTCAGTTTGAGTATCAAACTGTTTGAATCAAGTTTCAGAAACCTCTGTCTGGTTGTTTTTCTTGGCAATATTACAGATAGAATGACTTTTTCACTTTTTATTTTGTCAGCAGGTAATTTCACTTCTCTTTACGATTGAGTATCACATATGCACACGTTTTTAGCTTTTACTACTAGCTTACTGCTTCTGTGGTGAAATATCCCTTGCTTGCCGTCCTTCGAGTTGTAAATCCTTGATAACTGCATTCTTACCACGCTTCGCCTACTAGGTTATACTTACTATAAGTCTCTTCTTCCTCCTAGCGTTTGTCAAAGCTTTTTGCTCTATTGAACCTGGGGTCCGCTTGGCAACCTAATCCTAGGCACTAGTTTTTGCGAAAGCGACTGCCATCTGACCTTTCAACCCAGAGGGGAAACTAGGCCTTGTTGGGATTAGATTACTATAATGTAATCGTATTTATTTACATGATATAGCTATGCCAAGTACCTGTGTGTAGAATAAACAGCAGATGTATCTATGTTTATGTGCATTTTTGCATAATTTATTATGTGAAAATAAAATAAGCATCAAATATCGAATTTGGCCGCTGAACCACAAAGTTAGCGGCCGGAGCGGCCGACCATGATTAATGCGCATAGTGCTTATTTAATAATTTATCATGTTTGCTATAAGTAAGTATAGTAAATACAAGTGTCACACGTGCCATTTCACTGGCTTTTTAAGACGATTTATTTGATATAAAATGTTGACTCCTTAATTTGGCTGGGTTATCGGCGGCTGCTAACTTTGGCTGCTAACTTCACACCGGTTTAAGCAATACGTACATTGTATGTCTCTCAAGCTGTTTTGATATGTCTTCTTATAGAACTACGCATTATTGTGTATCTTTAAGATATAATATTACTGTATTACTGTTTTGAAAAAATAAGTCCCGCCGAGTTTCTTGCCGGTCATAAATAATACTTCTCGGGTCAGAGGTGTAGGGTTAGAACCGGTGGTAGTTTTTCTTTTTCTCTCTGACGTTCATAAGTGCATTGTAATGTGCCTAAATTGAAGAATAAATATCTTTTATCTTTTATTATTATTGAGAGATATGACACAATAATGAGAGCAACAAAACCCGTCTGGTTATATTGCTATACTATCCTTATTGCTAGATCTGGGCATCTGGCAGCCTAGCAAAATGTTTGAATTGGAAAATAGTACTACCAAAATAGGTAAAAACTATATTTTAACATTAGAACAGAAAACATTGCGTATTATTACGGAAACAAACACAGTACGCAACAAACTATGAATTACATTAAACATCGTTTGGCACTACTTTCCCCAACAGAAACTTTTGGCAATGATATAATCTAATTATTTATATAATTCCTCATAATATTGCATCAAATCCAGAACGGATTTGTTTTCTTGAAGTGGTTTGCATTCTGTGACCTCCACCACTTTACAGTGTGACAGATGTCAAGATTTAGAAATAACCATAGTATAGATAACTGACTAAAGGGGTTTCGTTGCTCTCATTATCGTGTCATATCGGACTAATCTCACTGGCTAGCTCTCCGTCTAGTTGGGGAGCATCCGATATATCGGTACAGTTGCATGCGTCGTCATCACGGAGTAACCTCCTCCTCCACGGTGTTCTTTTATTATACCACGACGGTGGCAAACAAGCATACGGCCCGTCTGATGGTAAGCAGCTACCGTAGTATATGGACGTCTGGAACTCCAGAGGTGTCACATGCGAGTTGCAGATCCTTCACAAAAAGGAGGATTCACTGTGTTGGCGGCTAAAGGAACAAGCGGGTCCCTCATCGTCAACACACTGCGTCCTCTTTGAGCTCTTTGGCAACCCTACTTACCAGCAGGAACACAACACTATGAGTAGGGTCTAGTGCTATTTGGCTGTGGTTTTCTAAGGTACGGTAAGGAGGTACTTCTCCGGTCGGGTTGTGCTCCATATTTGAGCGAGATGACATTTCGCTGTGCTGTGCCCTGCCACACATAGCGAGATGTCATTCGCAGTACCCATACCTCTCTTTTTAACGTAGATTAAGGACATACCCGCGTCCGGACGTAGTTTAAGGACATACCCGGATCCAAACTCCGGGTCCAGGGGGAGGGGTTCTTTTTTGTTTATGCCTTTTCATGAAAAAATCGCCCCGAGCGTTTTACGCTTCGTTCACGAAAACGTGAACGTGTCAAGGGAACTCATACGTTTGTTTCATGCGCTTGCCGCCGACAGCGTCAAAATCCGAGCGATACTGCCACAACATAAGGAAGATAATGTTTGCTAAGCAAAGATCTGTTTCACGGAATAGTTGGTAAATAGTTAAATACAAACGACAGGTAGTTAGGGAGCTGGCGAGCAAAATTTCGATATGATCAGCCCACAAGGCAGACGTTATTAATAGTGATATTTATGCCCTTAGAAACATCAAGGACCTTGTCTGCCACCATGGTGGCGCTGCGTTGTAAATTTACAGCGTTTCAAAAATGTTAAAAAAAAGGTGTGCTATATTATGCGCACACGTCTACTTCTGGGGCTGATGATCACAGTCATCCTGGAAACACAAAGAATCGAAAGGGCAGACATCCAGGGCTCTAACTTTTGTAGTATTCAATTTTTTAATTTATTTTTATGATTAATAAAACTGTATATGAAGTGCACACTTGGCAGATTTGAATTGTTCGATCAAAAACAATGAGAAGAACCACGGAAAAATAGTCTGCTAACATGTTGCCTCTGCGTTGTCTATTGACAGTGCTCCAAAAATGTAAAAAAAAGGTGTGCTATATTATGCGCACACGTCTGCCTCTTGGACTGATGTTTGAATTCCTTATGAAAACCAAGAAAATCGATGAGGCAGACGTTCAGGCCTCTGATATTCCAAAGGCAGACCATTTGTTTTTTTTTTACCCGACGCTCGCGCCAAACCAAGCAGGTATAAATTGAATTGATCAAAATGCTACAGACAAGACCACATCCCGCCTTCATCCTTGTTTTTTTTTTAAATCGTGAGATGGGATGAGAGTGCCGACATGGATAATTGGCAAGGTTTCTCGGATACCAGCGATGACGACGCTTGCTAAATAGTATCGTTTTTTTTTTTAAATTTTCATTGCAAAAAATAATGGAGTCTTGGTTAAAAATCTACGTATTTTACACAAATAAAACGTGAATAAAAAAAGTTAAAGACTGTTCCTATCCAGATCCTAATCCTATTCAGATTACATTCAAGCATGCAATTAAAAAAAAATTACATTCTAATAAAAGTTCCAAGCGCATTTCGTTTCTGGTTGGCATTGAGAAAAAATATGATTGCATAGATTTCAGCTCCAGAAGTTTAATAGTTACCGTGAGTTTAGAGGATAATATTAAACAAAATTATAAGAATAAAACTAAAAAATAACAATAATCCCATGCAATACCCGCTGTCCCTTGATTCCATGAATTTCAAACAGTTATACAGCTGAAAATCAGTGAGCAAAGTGTCTGCCACATTTTTATTCGAATCCACGGAGTCATAGTGAATCGAATGGGCGCAATGAGAACCGCGTGCAAATGACTTAGTAGAGTTTTTTTTTTACATTTTTACAACTCCGTCCCATGTTTTCATTTCTTCGTTTCCAAGATGATTGTGACCATGAACTCCAGAGGCATACATGTGCAAATGATTTAATACCCCGATTTTTTTAAGCAACTTCAATCCGTTGTAACGCAAAAACGCAGCGACATAGGACCTTAATTGATTGGACCAAATCAATTCGTAATGATTTAAACTGCAATCCACCTCGACGTGAAACGTGTGCAAATCATATACCGAAATGCTCGCCAGCTCCCTAACTAAGGGGTTGAGTGAAGAAAAAGTGCGCAGGTCAAAAGAAATCATCATTTCACAGCTGTAATTAAATCAAATTAGCGTAAATACCTAATATGAGAAAAGACAGGCAGAAAACTATTACGCAAATTACGCAATCAACGATTAATCTTGACAAAAACTCATATATAAAGTATGTGTTTTCATTACAATTTATCGTGACCACTCACATAGAGACAAATTGTTTAGACGTTTAATAAAAAGTAAATAACTAATTTGCCTTGCTGTAGCTATTCACCGATCAAATAATACTAGGGATACACAATCAGCCCAAAATGGCCCCACCATAGCACCGCAAGAACGACTCCAGCGGTACTTTTTCTGACATTACGGTATAAGACTGGGCTGGTAACAAATTTTCACGAGCCACATTTTCAGTAAATCTTGTTTGAAACCGTACCTCTTTTACATTGTTGCTCTAAGTAGCTATAACATAAATGGAGGACCGAACTTCGCTCGATGCTTAATAAACACCGCGGGCGTCTATTACTCATTTATCTGATCCCATGGAGCGCTTAAATCATAAAACATTGATGACTACTAACAAAAACCTCTCATTTCAGGTTCTGATCCACGTATCATCAGCATACGTCAACTCCTATCTCCACGAAGCCAGAGAAAAGCTGTACGATGCACCAGAAGACGTCGAACAAGTCATTTCCCTAGTTGACACTCTATCTGACGAGGCCCTAGCAATAGTCGAGCCAAAACTGTTAAAAACTCACCCAAATACATATACTTTCACTAAGCATTTAGCTGAGCATGAGGTCGCGAAGCTGGCTTCTAAATTTCCTTGCACTATAGTGAGGCCTAGCATGATTGTCGCTGCTTGGAAAGAGCCTGTTCCCGGCTGGACTTGTTCCAAAGTCGGTCCGCAAGGATTCCTAATGGGGGCTTCCAAAGGAGTAGTAAGACGATTACCGCTGGCCGTTAATAATATAGCTGATTATATCCCTGTGGATGTAGTAGTTAATCAGCTGTTGGTAGCTGGGTACCAAGCAGCGAAATCGAATACAGGTCTGCTTGCTATTTATCACTGTACATCGTCAACTCAGAAGCCGTATCGATGGGCGATGCTTGAAGACACGGTCAACGGGACTTTACATAAATATCCGTTGAAAAGCGCCGTGTGGTATCCGCATCTCAAATTCGTGAATTCTCTACTAATGTTCAGAATTTCGGCCATTTTTGTACATTTCATTCCAGCTATTCTTCTAGATATGCTTTTACGTGTGACGGGTGGACGTCCAATTTTGTTCAGATTACACAAAAACGTTTGGAACTCTCTAAACAGACTAGAAAGATTCATTTTTACTGAATGGAAATTCCATAATACTAATACTATTGAGTTAATTGGAAAAATGAATGCTACAGACAGTAAACAGTTTTATATCGATATTTCTGATCTGGAATGGAAAGCTTACTTCACTGCTATGCATTTGGGAGTAAGAAGATATTTGAATCGTGAGAAAGAATCTACTTTGGAACCAGCACGCGGAAAAGACACAATTTTGCTGGTTCTTCATATAATTTGGCAGCTTTTTGTTATTGCGCTTTTCTGGTATTTCGTGGCCTGTTTGATTGGGCTAACCATGACTCAGAGCTCGTGGTGCGTGCCAGCGTTGTATATTTTGTACAGTTATTTATAGATTCTGTTGACTAGTCTAGGTTTCGATGAAAGAAAATAATAGTAGTTTATGTAACTGTTACGTAATAAGGGTCCTTTCAGTTTCATAATAAGATCACACGAGTGTTTTAAGGCCTAATTACGTACAGTTGCATACACTGCTCTATCTACACTCATATTATTTATCCTAAATGCCGTGTTCGGAAACCATAGAATGACCACCATTGCACCGCCATGGCCAACTCGATTGTGCCGGCGGTCGCGCGGGCGCGTGCCGGTGTACTTTATGTTCTCAAAACTCATAACGTATCAATATTTGAGCATGTAAAGTTAAAATTACGTTACTGCCACAGATAAAAAGCTGATCATAGTAAAATCGGTTGTGGTAATGCTAATAGCCACTGCCTACCGTTTATGAACACGTTTTAGAGGACTTACAATGTGAGTGTAGATAAATACCTTTTACGTCACACCTGGCCATAATGTGAGTTTTATCGCACGCTACGCGTACGGTAAAACTCGCATTATGGCCAGGTGGAGACGTAAAATTGTGTACTCACCACGGCCAGTAAAAAAGAAAGCCCTCTATCGCATATTTACAACCCTCGCCTGCGGCTCGGGCTACAAATACCTGCGATTTCGGGCTTTCTTTCTTTTACAGTCCTTGGTAAGTAATGTATTATTACTTCACACCTGGCCATTATGTGAGTTTTATCGCACGCTACGCGTACGGTAAAACTCGTATTATTGCAAGGTGGAGACGTAAAATTGTGTACTCACCACGGGCAGTAAAAAAGAAAGCCGTCTATCGCATATTTACAACCCTCGCCTGCGGCTCGGGCTACAAATACCTGCTATTTCGGGCTTTCTTTCTTTTATCTACAGTCCTTAGTAAGTAATGTACTATTTTAACGCAGTTGCGCAAAAAATTTGCTTTTCTACATAGTAGTAGTTTATCGTGCGGGAAGTTCGATTTCTCTCACTAGCGCTGGCTTTTCCGGCCAATCACAGCTCAGGATTCATGATCACCACGCCGCACCGCACCGCGCGTGAGCGTTCGGATATATAGTACTAAGGTAACCTCAAAATGACAAATTGTCCTTTTCGCAATTTTTTCGCAACTGTATTAAAAAACATCGTTCGATACGTGGACGGAATGTCATCCTTCACTCGTCCCGAGTTTTGCCATTCGCCTCGCAAAATGTCTCTGAACTCGTGGAATAATTACATCCTTTCCGAATCCGACCTAGTATCGAAATGTGCTATTTTATACCACGTAGGTGTTAACAGGTATACAGCCCGTCTGATGGTAAGCGATCATCGTAGGCTATAGACAACTGCAGTAAGCACATGTTCACATGCGCGTCGTCCGAGGCGCCAAAGCCGGGGTGCTTCATACGCCCGCGATATGCAATTAGTTTTAATTAAGATAAATGTATGTTTTTCGGTAAGTATACTTTAATTATATAATAATTGCCGTACTTATTACGATTTGTGTAGTTACACGTAAAAAGGGGCCATATAATTGTTGGCATTTATGCTAATATTGAATGATCTACGAAATAAAGCAAAGGTATGTAGTAACTCTATGGACCATTTTTATAGGTAACGACACAATTCATTTATATTAAAATTGTTACGCTATATTATTTAATAAGGACATTGGTTTTATATATCCATACTAATATTATAAATGGGAAAGTGTATGTGTGTGTTTGTTTGTTTGTCCGTCTTTCACAGCAAAACGGGGCGACGAATTGACTTGATGTTTTAGGTGGAGATAGTTGAAGGAATGGAGAGTGACATAGGCTACTTTTTGTCTCTTTCTAATCCCCCACTTCCCTAAAATGGGGGGTGGAAGTTTGTATGGTTTATTACCCCGAATTTAACGCGAGCGAAGCTGCGGGCAAAAGCTAGTAATATTATATAATATTCGTTACATTTAGTCTATTATAAAACATTGTCATGCATTTGTTATTTTTTTAAATAATAATAAAATAAAAAATTGTTAAAGATAATCTCTTTTTGTTGTTTTAAAAGTACAGCCGAGTTCTCCAATATCTGCGCACAAACGTTCAATAATATATGAACAAAACCTTATATGTATGGGTTTAAGTTAATATTAGTAGACGGAGAGCTGGCCACGTCAGATATGACACAATAATGAGAGCAACTAAACCCTTCTGGTTGGTTTGCTATAATATGCTTATTTCTAGATCCGGACATCTGGCAGGTGTAAGTTGGTGGAGGTCAAAGAATGCAAATAATTTGAAGAAAACATATCCTAGAGTTCTGGGTTTGATGCAATATTATGGGAAATTATGTAGTGTATTAGATTATATAATAGCCAGAAGCTTCTGTTGGGGGCAAGTAGTGCCAAATTATGTAAAATGCAATTTATAGTTAGTCGCCTAATGTTTTTGTTTCCGCAATAATACATAATGTTTTTCGTTCCAATGTAACGGCCTCCTAGCCTAGTTGGTAGTGACTCTGCCTATGAAGCAGGAGGTCCCGGGTTCGAATCCTGGTCAGGGCATTTATTTGTGTGTTTATCACAGATATTTGCTCCTGAGTTATGGATATTTTCTATGTATTTAAGTATTTATCTATATCTATCTATTATACAGGGTGGAAAGATAAGTCGGGCCCTGGAGGAAAACTACCTTAAAACGTTGAGATAGCTCAATTCACTGAAAGGAAACATTCTTTAATTTCGTTAAAGGGACATAACTGCATTTACAAATTTTTGGAAAAGAGTACAGTTTTCAAAAAAAGTATTTATTTTGTAATTTTTGCCATAAATAATTTTTATGACAATTGATGCCAATCGATCCTGTTTCCAACGAGGATAAAAACTTCTAAATACCAACCAAGTTTAGGGCACAAGAGAACCTATAAATAATAATAATAATATTTTTATACAATTAGTATGGAAAAAAGCGAAAATTAAGATAAAAACTGTGAATGCAGTTTTAGTTTTTAGGAAAAATAAAAGAATGTTTCCTTTGAGCGAATTGAGCTATCTCAAGGTTTTAAGGTAGTTTCCCTCCAGGGCCCGACTTATCTTTCCACTCTGTATATATCGTCGCCTAGGACCCTGATTTGTGTAAGATTATCCATTAATATTTAATATTTATTTATTTATTTTAATGTTAAAATATAGGCCCTGTTCTCTATAAATGACACAACTTCGGCAGTTTTTACCTATTTTGGTATTACTTTTTTCTAACTGAAAAACTTTGTAGGTCTGTCACTCATCCAACTACCAGTTCATCGAACGTGCTGTTAAAAGTATTGCCGGTCGTCGTGGAGGGCCCACGGGGAACGGCTCACATTTTTGCGATGCTGGACGACGCATCTACTTTATCCGTGGTGGAGGCCGATATCGCGGATCAAATTGGACTTACCGGACCTGAGTCACCGCTATGTGTACGAGGACTAGGAAACATAGCGCACCGATCGCAGACGCGGACCGTGAAGGCGAACGTACGGTCGCACAAAGGAGCCGGAAGTTACGAAGTGATACTACGAACTGTGTATGCCCGGATTTAGCAATAAGGATGGTAAAGCGATCTAACTGCACAGGTTTCGTTGCTCTCATCATATCTGACGTGGCCAGCTCTTAGTCAATAGGTAGTGTTAGGGAACTGGGCTGAATGAACGCGAGCAGAGATCGACAGCCCGCCTGAATCCAGCCGGTCATCCCTACATTATACACCGTGGGCTGGAATAACCCGACAGATCTTAATTACGAATTTCTAAGACCAAAATAAGAAAAATATATTATGTGACTTTAGGTCAATTTCGCCAAAAAAAAAATCTTTTTCGTTTTTTTTTTCATTTTTTCAATGATTATTGCAATTGAAAAGCAAATGTTATTAATAAAATTATCGCCTAAAACAAATTGGTACATTTTTTTTGTAAAAATGTAGTTTCTGCAAAGTTTTCCTTCTCACTTTGATATCTGTCAATAAGGACGTGTAAACTATGTCCAATAGTAAAAATGTAGTTTCTGCAAAGTTTTCCTTCTCACTTTGATATCTGTCAATAAGGACGTGTAAACTATGTCCAATAGTAAAAATGTAGTTTCTGCAAAGTTTTCCTTCTCACTTTGATATCTGTCAATAAGGACGTGTAAACTATGTCCAATAGTGGCAACAACGCCATTAGAAAGGCGTTTTGTGATGAGTTATAAAAAAAAGTGTATTTTTTTTAAATTGGTAGTAACTCTGAAACTAGGCGTATTCCAGAAAAGTTTATAGGACATTTTAGTATCTAAATATAATCAGGAATACACTGTTAAAATCTGTCTAGTTATATGGGCCCACGGTGTATATACTATACCTACTATGGGTTTAAGGTCGTGTTAACATATTTTTGAACGGCCGTGTGTACAGATATTGGAGAACTCAATTGTGCCTCACCTATGTCATGGTGCTCCCACAGCAGCTGTTATAAATGTTATATAACAAAGTGTAACAAGGATATATTATATAACATTTATAACATCTAGTGTGGGAGCACCATCACCCGTATCACAAAATTGTACCTAACCTATATCCAATATCACCCGGACGATAACACAACTACGTTGACATGTCACTTATCAAAATCAGTTCAGTAACTTTTGCGCTATGATACAAACACACGATACGGTAAGAAACGGGCAGACAATGCCAGAACAATGAGGGTTTCTGCGATCGAGATTTTCTCTAGATGGCAGCACCGTGGCGAGGTCTTTTTGACAGCAGCTGTCAATCCACCAATCAAAATCAGTCAGTCAGTAAAATCCTTAAACAATATTTCATTCAACGAAAATATACCGGAAAATATACCGGAAAATATACCAACAACGAAAACAAGACTAATTAGATAAGATAAATGTTTAATAAAAAAACAATATAGGTAATAAGAAGCGAACTGAGTGGCCGCGCACATAATTTCATAGTAGAGATTTAGCAAAACATGTAAAATTCTAGTTGTTTTTTTTTAAATGATTAAACATGATTGCTGTAATATGACAGCTAGACCTCTCGCCACGGTGCCGCCATCTAGTGAGATTCTCGATCGCGGGAACCTTAATAAAATTCTTTTAAAAGCTTATAATTGGAATTTATTAAATAATAAGTATCATCATCATCATATCAGCCGAAAGACGTCCACTGCTGGACATATGCCTCCCCCAAAGAGTGCCACAATGACCGGTCCTGCGCCACCCGCATCCAGCGAACTCCCGCGACCTTCACCAGGTCATCAGTCCACAAATAATAAGTATAATTGGAATTAATTAAATAATAGGTATAATTGGAATTAATTTAATAATAAGTATAAATCTTGAAGCAAATCAAATTATTTTGTTCAATATTTTTTGATTTGCAATTTTTAAGTAGTTACACTACTATATATAAACTGAAAATAGATGTCATATACTTCAGAAAAACCTCGCCTCGCCTCGAAATCTGGCCTCGGACACCGGAGGGTTTGGTCACTTTTTCTGAAGTATATGACATCTATTTTCAGTAAATAATAAGTATAGTTGGAATTAATCGAATTATTTGCATGTAATGAAAAAACGATTAGTAATCTGAAGGTATATTAAAAATACGAGTATACAAATGAGGCTAAAATCGCTAAACTAAACGCAGATGCTCGTAGAACCGATGGCCGTTGGGGCGGAAAAGGTTCTCGAGTGGCGACCACGAACCGGAAGGCGCAGCGTGAGTAGACCCCCCGCAAGGTGGACTGATGACCTGGTGAAAGTCGCGGGAATCCGCTGAATGCGGGTGGCGCGGGACCGGTCATTGTGGCACTTTGGGGGAGGCCTATGTTCAGCAGTTGACGTCTTTCGGCTGATATGATGATGATGATGATGATGAAACGCAAATGGCGTTACAGTTCCAGCTTCAAAAAGTACGAGCTACTACTTTAGAATTTAAAAATACTCGTTATTTTTTTTATACCACGACGGTGGCTAGCAAGCATACGGCCCTCCTGATGGTAAGCAGCTACCGTAGCCTATGGACGCCTCCAACTCCAGAGGTGTCAAATGCGCGTTGCCGACCCTTTACAAAAAAGGAGGATTCACTGTGTTGACAGCTAAAGGAACAAGGGGGACCTTCGTCGTCAACACACTGGGTCCTCTTTGAGCTCTTTGGCAACCTTACTTACCAGCGGGAATACAACAATATAAGTAGGGTCTAGTGCTATTTAGCTTTGGTTTTCTATAAGGTGGAGGTACTTCCCCAGTTGGGCTCTGCTCCTGATTTGAGCAAGATGACATTCGCCGTGCAGTGCCCTACCACACACAGCGAGATGTTTTCGCAGTACCCATACCTCTCTTTTGGACGTAGTTTAAGGACATACCCGGGTCCCGTGTCCGGGTCGGGTCCCGGTTCTTGTTTATGGAGTATAAATTGATTGAAAATGAAAGCGGAACGGAAGATATACCATAAACTACAGACTTGTTTGGTTCCCAATTCCCGTTGAGAACAACCTTGAAGGTATTGAACGTGCTACTCGACAACAGATGGCAGCACTGATTATGTGAAAAAGAAATTGGTTTGAAATAATTTCAGTTAATAATATATTATCAAACAGACATTGCACACACTTCATTAAAATTAGTTTACCTATGTATTGAATTCCCAGATCCAAATGAACCTAGCTAAGTATTTATATGTGAGTTTCTTAGGAGGAGAAAATTTACTTGCACCTAGCCAAAGACAATAATACGAAATATCTTCTTATTGTTATCTTTGGCTAGACTACAAAAGCCGCCTCGTTTTTGGTAACATTCGTATGTTTCTGACTTCCACGACACAGGCCTAGCCTAGTGTGGGAGTCACTGATAATCTGTAAATTTTATATAAAATGTATTTATGGTCAATAAAATATTTTTACTTCTTTCTTAGGACACTGGGCTACAAGTGCTACAACTCTTTGGAGGTGAGACGAAACTGCAGTTTTCTAATGTTTGCGTGTCAGACCCTGCGCGGGGAGTCGGACTGTCCTGAGCTTGTAAGTCGACTGGGTGGATACCGGACGTCCCCAGGATAGCCCTCAGACCCCGAACAACGCCATCTGTTGGCGGTGCCGGCAGCACGCACTGTGTCGCGCTTGAATTCCCCACTGGTTCGCGCCCACAACTGAATGCGCTCCTGGTATCATCACCAGAGTGCAATCTGATTGCTTGGCGATGGGCGGCTGTGAGGAGTGAATGCCTGAGATTATGAGCTGGACAGAAGGCCATCAACTGTACCAATGTAATTATTTAGTTCAAGTTTCATGACGCATTAGTTTTTACTGTAATATCATGTAAATATGTTTGATAATAAAATTAAAATTAAATTAAATAAATAAATAAATAATACCCAGCATATAATATAATATAAATCAAATTTCATAAAACAGGAACGATTGGTCATTGCCATCTATTTTTCATGACACTTGTTATTAATCTAAACGCGCGACAAATAAATCGAAAACCATAAGAAAAAAACGTTTCATTTTATTGACTTTCCAATAAGCCCGTAATAATAAAACTGTATATTCATGTGAAGTCATTGTTAATTATATAATTACATTTTTTATGTGTTTTCATTTTTTTTATGTGATTCTTATATTCTTAAATTATACCTAGTCAGTTACTAAGTTCTGTTACTAGAGTTTTCACTAAATAAATAGGAATAGGTAGCAACATTTTAATTAGTCATGTACATAATTTAGAAGCTTATTTAATAGTCAATAGATTACAATATATTAAATTGAAAATTAATATCGGAGCTTTTCAGAATTCTATATAACACTCGGAAAAAGGCGTGAAAAATATACGTCAAAATTACACTCCTTGTTCATGTTCATTTTAAATCCTATTTATTTTAATCACGTTTAAGACGCATCAGTCTTGCACAATTCGGTAGCTATATTCTTTAGCTTCAATTTGGTATTACATATACCAAATTGAAGCTAGTTCACGTGGGTCTATCTGATAAAATACTAGACTATACGTTGCAAGTCTGCTTGTTCCATAGCAGTCTACATATGCCTTTGGTGCAGAACTTAAAAATAGGCAATGTTTCAAATGGGAAAATATGTGGGATAAAATCGCAAGAAAATTAAATGGTGGTCACGCAATCACCTCTAATAAACAGGTTTCTTACAAACAAGCAATGGAACCGTCTAAACAAAGGTGCAATATTTATTTGATGCACTTTTGTAAAGTGTAATGTTCTTAAATTTACCGCGTGTTTGCGTCTTCAGGCAATCTTGTGCTTTACAAGGATTTTAAATAGATTTCCCATCTGATTTGTATATTATTATATCATATTATGTTCATTAGAAATTAGGCTATTAAATAATTACTTTAAATTTTTATTTATAACTTTATTTTATATTTTATCAGTCAGAAATCTGGTAACAGAACTTAGTAACCATCTAGGTATGTTAGTTTTAAGTTGGCACTTTTTTTAAATATGTAAAGACTTGATTTTATGATTAAGAAATAAATATAGGCCAAATAAATCGTGATTTAGAGGTTATACGCGACTGGGCGGCGTCGTTTGGCTTGATGGTAAATGCGAAGAAGTCACAGGCAATCATAATTGGCAGCTCTCACTTCATCTCTAAGTTGGAGGGTCAGATAGTGCCTAAAATTTTCTTCGATGGAATTCATATTCCGTTCTCCTCTACTGTCAAGAATTTAGGCATTATCATAGATCAAACGCTTTCTTGGTCTGCCCATGTTGCCGATGTCAGCAAGAGACTTTTCGCTTCCCTTCATTCTCTACGACGTCTTCAAAATTTTCTCCCACTCCGCACGAAGGTCATCATAGCTCGATCTCTTCTGCTCCCTCTTCTGGACTACGGGGACATCGCGACCCTCGATCTTAATGAAGACAAGATGGAGCGTCTGCAGAATGTCTGCATTAGATATATATTTGGCCTGAGGAAATTTGACCACGTTTCGTCATTTCGCTCTCAGCTCGAGTGGTTGGTTGCCTATCCGTCGCCGTAGAGACTTGCATACCTTATGTCTCCTTTTCAAGGTACTTTTTATGCCCTCTTCCCCATTTTACCTTTCAGAGCGCTTCCGATTTTTGGCGGATGGAAGCAACCATCGGCTGAGATCCAGCGCAGATCTCTCTCTTGCCATCCCTCCTCATAAAAACAAATCATACGTCGAGTCATTTACGGTATACTCTGTGTAGTTGTGGAACGCGTTGCCATCTCCGCTGAGGCAGTGCCAGTCAGTGGCGTCGCTTAAGGCTAAATTGAAAAAGTTATGGCTTTCAAACCCATGACAATTGGAAGGTGGGTGGGCGTGTGCGGTTATATATGTTTTGTATATTTATTTATTAATTTTGTTGTCGTTATTTAGATTAATTGAATGTTACTACAAATTATGATTTCATGACGCTAATTATTTATTAAATGACCAAAATTATTTTGTATGCACTAACATGTAGCTTAAGTATACTAACAATATTTATGGAATCGTAATGTTCTGAAATAAATATTTTTTTTTATATACAGTGTGGAAAGATAAGTCGGGCCCTGGAGGGAAACTACCTTAAAACGTTGAAATAGCTAAAGGGGCATAACTGCATTTACAAATTTTTGGAAAAGAGTACAGTTTACAAAAAAACTATTTATTTTGTAATTTTTACCGTAAATACTTTTTATGACAATTGATGCCAATCGATCCTATTTCCAACAAGGATAACAACTTCTTAATACCAACCAAGTTTAGGGCACAAGAGAACCCATAAATAATAATAAAAATATTTTTCATACAATTATTATGGAAAAAAGTGAAAATTAAGAAAAAAACTGTGAATGCAGTTTTAGTTTTTAGGAAAAATAAAAGAATGTTTCCTTTCAGCGAATTGAGCTATCTCAACGTTTTAAGGTAGTTTCCCTCCAGGGCCCGACTTATCTTTCCACACTGTATATATATATATATATATATACCTATGTATGTATGTATTATATTTATATATATGTATTTGTATAATCTATACCAATACGTTACGTATTTATTAACACTACCTGTACCTATAGTGAGTTTATAGTGACTACCTATAGTATCTAGGTTTAGTAACTTCTCCGTAGTTTTGCCGTCATGTACAAGTACTTAATGTACAAATCTTTGTCTACCATGTCTGACCGATTTCTCTCAGTTGCTTAAAGGTTCGCTGGAAGAGATCCCTTAAAGGGATAAGTTCGCCTTTGTACACACTCACTATATTTTTGTTGGTCATGTATTTGTTTTGTGCAATAAAGTGTTTTACGTCACACCTGGCCATAATGTGAGTTTTATCGCACGCTACGCGTACGGTAAAACTCGCATTATGGCCAGGTGGAGACGTAAAATTGTGTACTCACCACGGGCAGTAAAAAAGAAAGCCCTCTATCGCATATTTACAACCCTTGCCTGCGGCTCGGGTTACAAATACCTGCGATTTCGGGCTTTCTTTCTTTTACAGCCCTTGGTAAGTAATGTACTATTACTACTACTACTACTAAATATTTATTTATAAATTATAATTGACGGACAAACTTATATTTGCAGTTGGTGGCCTATGATCTTGTATGGGAACAACGGCAAAGAGAAGTTTGTTCGTATTCGTATGAATTCATAAAAGTAGTATTCGTTGCATCACTAATAAATATAAGAGGTCATACCACCATGAAATGACATGGATACACACTCATGTGATGACAGGTGACTATAAACTTTGTACCGATGTATTAAGATTCATTATAGCTTACGATAGAATTGTCTGACGAATGCCACCCCTGTCGTTACGTGTTAATGATGAGACAGTGCTTGAATTGGTATGCTTATCGATAAAAAGAGTGGTGCTTAAATAGGTTTCAACGTGATAGACAGCGCATTTTGTTTTGTCGGAATTATTAAACTTTTGTTTATGAAACGGTTTTATAAAAGAGCCGCAGGTGAGTTTCATAATAAGATCACACGAGTGTTTAAGGCCTAATTACGTACAGTTGCATACACTGCTTTATCTACACACACACATGTTATAAATCCTAAGTGGCGTGTTCAGAAACCATTAGAATGACCCCCATTGCACCTCCATGGCCAACTGGACTGTCCCGGCGGTCGGGGAGGAGGACAACCGCGGTCGGAGAGGAGGGCTGAATTTTCATCTATTACCGATTTATCGATGTGGTAATGAATTTTCATACATTATTATAACACTAGCACAGATAATACACTGATGCTACATTACTGGTTGCAATAATGGTGGTAGTTATATACGGTTTCCGAAAGCAGAATAGAGGATTTATGATGTGGGTGTAGATAAACTTAATGAACTGACAATCTGATTAAGATCGCAACGACCTTTGTAACAATTTTTGGAGGAGATCTACATCTAACAGAGATCATCTCGGATGATATGATGATAAACAATTAAAAAACTCATTGCACACGGCAGCAGATAACCGAGACGTCTAGCTGCATTTATTACCATGTCCATGAAATTGCAGCTTACTTATTTGTCTATATGCTGAGGGTTCAGGACCACCAAATTTGTTCAAAGTATCATATTTAATACTTCTACGGCGCAGACAAAAAAAAGCGTGGCGGTAATACTTCCGAATTCCGACTGAGACATCCGGATTTCAAATCCTGCCTCATACCAATGAGCCCGCACTTTGTACGAAATATCAGTTAATGTCGACGAGCGGATCCTAGGCTCTATTAAGCCGTGGCAAAAAAAAATCATTTATTTCGGACATTAAAAATGCATAATTATTTACAATTTATCACATAAAAATGTAGTTACTTTAAAATATACAATTAAAAAGAAACCAATTACAATTACAATTTAAAAGAAACCAATAAAACTTGATCAAATACAAAGTTACAAAAAATATACTTGTTATTATGTTCTTATACGCTTATTAGCAAAGTATAACTTAACTTAACTTAAGTATGTATGTATATCAAACCAAAGCCAATGTTTTGACACATCTAAAAGATAACTACAGGTTTTCGATTCATATGGATGGACAGTTGATTAAAATTTGTATAAAAAATGTGATTCTGACATGTTTTGTCAGACATTGAATGCATTTTACATTTTAATTGACTGGAGATATACCTAAGGATCATATGATTACAGATACCGGAACAAGATAAAGTTAAAAAGTGTGTAAACATAATTAAACAGTCATTTTTGTACCTAAAAAAAACCGTTCCGCTGCATTAAAACAACAAAAAATATGAGTTTTTTGAATTGCCATCATAGCCGCAAAAATACACCGTACCATTGTTATAATTAAGAAAAACAATACACTGTCGTCTTATATTTATTTGTAGCCATTACCCAAATGCTCAAATTATTTTAACTGCGCTAAATTATTAAACAAAACAAGTACCTACGTTTTGTTCGTGAGTTTTCGTTCAAGGCGAAGGGTAGCGTGACGATGAGCATGAAAATTAAAAAATCTCAAATATGCAATGGAATATTGTCGTTAGATTCCTTATCCGCTTGGAAGTATCGTATTTCGGGTGCAGCAACTCGAGGGGACTGTAATAGGATTTCATAAAAAAATTCAGGCCTAGCTAACCTTGACGTCAAAGATGGTGGCAAGTTTTACGAATAGACAGATGATTTTGATTTTTTTTTGTTTCTCGTGACAGATGGATATTGTATCTGAAGTGAGTATAATATTTTTATTTATTATATTTTTATTGTCAAACATATTTATATGACATTACAGTTTGACTAATGCGTCATGAAACTTAAACTAAATAATTTTATTGGTTCAGTTAAAGGCCTTTTGTCCATCACCTCACAGAATCTCAAGCATAATATAATACAGAATGAAACAAAAATACTGCTGAGTATTGCAGCAAAGAAAAAGTAGGGCGAAAATTTTTTGGACGCGGATTTTTTTTTTTTGGGGTACTTCGTCCCAGCTGGCCAACCCTCCATACAAAACATTTTTCCTTCTTGTAAAAAAAATATATTTTGGTTGTTTTTCATAATTAGAATACGACATAAAATTACGCCCTTAAACGCACACCTTACACGCTCTCGCTCACTCTTCCATATTAGCGTGATAGAGAGACGGATAGCGTTTCGATTCGTTTTCTGCAAACGATTGTCATCTTGCAAAAAAAAATATTTAAGACAATTCTAGTTCATTGTTAGCTAGATACAACTTAAAACTTAAAATCTATATCTATCTATCTTAATTCTATTAGATCCTCTCAAAAATTGCTCCTAAAAGTGCCATCTTCATCTTCCAAATTTTATAATTGCTCATTTACGTTCCAGGCCGTTCGTTTGTGGAATTCTCTCCCTCTCAACATAAAACGCGCGCAATCCTATTGGTAGCCTTAAATCGCAACTTAAGGAATACTATTTATCTCTTCCTTAGGTTTTTAAGTTGACACTGTTGTTTCTTACTGTGTGTATTATATATGTACGTATATGTATGTTTATTTTGTATTTATTTAAGTATGTATATTCATATGAATGTGCTGTGTTATCTATTTCGTCTCTTCTGTTTCTATGCACCACCTACTGCTTATTGTTTTTCTCTAGTCTCCACTACCCAAAGGTTGTCTGGAAGAAATCGCTCATTAGCGATAAGACCGCCTGTTGTTACCTCTACCTAAATTTATCTAATTGTAAAATTTGTGCTTGTAACTGTATGAGGTGTGCAATAAAGAGTATTTATTATTATTTATTATTATTATCTATGTTAGTTGGCTAAGCCCCCAGAGGCACCAATAATCTTAGTTTTCAAAGCTTTGACCTTTAAAAAAAAATGTTTATTTCGGACATAGTATGTACATAAAAGTGTTAGTTGTACAATCTTAAGAGACTATGTTAGTATTACATAAAATAAAAAATAAAAAAAGCAAAAACATAAATCACAACAAAAATAAATTTAGTGATGTTCCTTTGAGGAAGCATTAACATTTAGATACGATTATACTTAGGTACTTACTCTTTTGATGGCGACTGGTATCGATTTTGATATGGTATAGTCGCCATCAATATAGGCGTTTTTCAGGGTTTTGCTAATATGTAACCGAATTTTTATACCTTGGTAGCAAACAAGCATACGGCTCACCTGATGGTAAGCAACTACCGTAGCCTATGAACGCCTGCAACTCCAAAGGTTTCACATGCGCGTGCCGGCCCTTTACAAAAAGGAGGATTCACTGTGTTGACGGCTAAAAGAACAAAAGAGTCCCTCGTCTTCGACACACTGGGTCCTCTTTGAGCTCTTTGGCAAAATTGTATGGCAAATTATCACTTCCCAAACAATTTTTCCCTAGTTTCATATGACAGAATGATCAGATGGCTATCGTTTCGCATACCTATTTTTCGCATATTTTTATTTGGCATACTAACTTAACCTGATCCTAAAGGGAATTCACCGAAATAAAACTATGAGAAACAATTCATTTGGTAAACGTTGGTATGCTAACTAAACGTTATGCGATAAGTTTTTTAGGAAATTAAATTAGGCGAAAGGATTTTCGCCGAAATGGCAGGACACCAATGTCAATATTATAGGTCTAGTATAATTTAAATAAAAATCTTCGCATTCGCACTACCCTTAATAATTTTGCCTGACGTTTCGAGCGTGCCGTAACGCTCGTGGTTGCAGGCTACGGTAACTGCTTACCTTCGGGCGGGCCGTCTTAATACTGGCTTGCCTAATTTACAGGAATTTAAGCACTTTCTCTCTCTACATTACACGAGGAAAAGGAAAGGCGAATGCACACAAATAATTTTGACGCGTCATCACTGTTACCAATTCATGATACCAAGTAGCCTTCCGCTAGTTTTAATACTATAGTCTGGCCAGCCAACGAACGCAGTAGCAATGTACAGCGAACAAAAGTATGACAACACTAAGAATCAGTTAAAAAAGCAGCAATGATCATCAAATTTTATGTTTTTAATTTTAGTTGGTATTTCCGCCCCTTTCATTAGGTGACATTTACGGTGTGTAAAAAGGAGACGGATATATTTCGTCTGATCTGTTATCAACTGAAACAGATAATTTGGTTGAGGCAATTTACATATGCCTAAAAAGGAATTTAAATTTAATTGGGAACGTTGCAGGATTTCTATCTCACTCTCGCTTGAGATGAGAGAGTGAAATGCACTAGAAACAAATTCAATGTGAATTGAAATGTTCGTCATGAAATACGGTGTCTCACCACAAAGGGTTGCCACATGTACGTATTTTGAATTTGCCGCGCGTTTCTACTGACAGAATTGGTTTGCCAGACTATAATAATCTCACTGGACTCAAAAAGTATCGATACTTTTTTCAGGATGATCCCCATCACTAGCGCTTTTCTGTCACCGGCCGCCATCTTGGATAATTTATTTGAAAACCGAACACGACCGGCGCCACGCGTAACGAAAGCGCGGGAAAATCGCGAGTGTCACAGACAATGGTGTTTTAAAAAAAGTGCAGTGAAGTGATATGGTGTAATTAGGTATGTATTACCATTTATTATAGTGGTTATGCAGGAAAATGTTATTTTACAAAACTTAGGGTAATTTTTAGTAGGGCTCAAGATTACTGCAATTTTTGTAAAATCAAAATGTTAAATTAAAATGTACCCTATATTAACCAATTGTGGTAATTCTTCTTTACAAACCTCTTGTATGGAATGACATAAAATGATTCAATATCGTATTTGTTATTTGACTTTTAGTTTTAATTTAACAACACTTCCGATTATTCGAAAATAAATAGGTTTTTTTTTTAATCAAAAGAAGTAGAACTGCATTATTGATTATATTGATTAACTGCGTTGAAATAAAAATGTCTTATTGAGCTTACTGTGGGACTTAGGCCGGTTTGTGTAAGATTGACCAATATTTTTTAATCCTTGGATAGTAAATAAATTGTATAATCTAAATCCTAAAACTTACTTTTAAACACTTAAAGACAATCTAGACCTATTCGAAGAATTTTATCTGTCATTGGTTCGATTTAAACTTGATATTGAACAGGATTTGACCTGCCACATGTGGCGGTTGGCTTTTTTAGATCATCGTTTTTTTTATTAAATTCATGTCAAATAAATATCAAAAGAGATAGCTTGGCGTCAATATGATACGTCACAGATTTAACCGACGTTGATTGTCAAAATCACTGTGTTTAGGTAAACTTTGCTGACATAAAAAAATTGAAAACAAATCTGTAGCAAATCATGATTTAAAAGTTAGAATATCTCTCCCCTTTGCCCTTATAGAGCAAAGACGCCATTTGTTTTTGCGGGTCCGCTAGTTTTTATCCTTTCAAGATAGATTCAAGATATTCATGACGAATATTACATAAAAAATTACAGACAAACAAAATAAAAACTTATTGCTGTAGCACCACGAAATGGACCCTGCTCAGCAAAATGCTAGCTAGTATGTCAGCTAGCGCTGGTTTTTTTCTAGACAGAATACTTTTTAACCTGTAACTTATCGTAAGTAATTGAAAGTGAATTTGTTCTGCATTGTACCGTAGCAATTTTAAACGGTATTGTTTGAGTCTAAACGTTGTTTGGACAAGTGCAAAATGTGCATAACTATTTACATTAATGCTCAGTTTAAAGGCATATAAAGAGTATATGAAAGAAAGAAAGAAAAGACATTTATTAGCACAAAACAAGGACAGACAAACTTAAAACTAACTAATGGTAATTACACTAATTATTATCTAAAGCTGTCGTTTGCGCTAAATGAACCTCACTCAGCTTGATGTCACAGAATGCACCACATGGTACACTTTGCGACGCTGATTTTCAGTGAGGCCCAGAGACGGTGGGGTAGGTGGCACTATACAATTAACTACACTAAACATCGCAGTTATTACTAAATAATAAGAAACATGTTGCACAGAAATACATCTAACTAAATCTCTCAAAACGATTAATCCATACTTATATATATACTTATATATTATACTTTATATTTATATTTATACTTACTTAATATTATAAATGGGAAAGTGTGTGTGTTTGTTTGTTTGTCCGTCTTTCACGGCAAAAAGAGGCGACGAATTGACGTGACTTTTTAAGTGGAGATAGTTGAAGGGATGGAGAGTGACATATGCTACTTTTTGTCTCTTTCCAACCCCCCCCCCCCCACTTCCCTAAAATGGGGGGTGGAAGTTTGTATGGAGCATTCCGGGGGGCAAAGGGGGACCGTGTTACCCCGAATTTAACGCGAGCGAAGCCGCGGGCAAAAGCTAGTATGTAATATAATCCATATGTATGTCTTTAAAGAATCTTATACAAAGTGTAATAAAAATGATATTGATCCGTTTAAAGGCATAATTGATTATGAAAAACTAAGAGAAAAATTAAAAATAAGAAAAAAATTTTTCGCGTCCTAAAAATGTTTCTTCTGCTTTTTCTTACTGGCAACACGATACCAATTATGCCCTCGGATCACCAGTATTTTTTTTCCATACTGTATAAACAATCTCATCTGGAATGTTATCTCACTATGTGTGATAGAGCACAGCACAGCGAATGTCATCTCGCTCAAATCTGGAGGAGCCCGACTGGGAAAGTACCTCCACTGTACAGAAAACCACAGCCAAATAGCACTAGACCCTACTCATAATATTGTGTTCCTGCTGGTGAGTAAGGTTGCCAAAGAGCTCAAAGAGGACCCAGTGTGTTGACGATGAGAAACGCTCTTGTTCCTTTCAGCAATGCGCATGTGAAACCTCTGGAGTCCATAAGCTACGACAGCTGCTTACCATCAGGCGAGCCGTATGCTAGTTTGACACCGTCGTGTTATTAAAAAAAATCTAAAGTGCATAAATTTCCACCTTAAAGAAAACCACACTAGTGGATAGTCCGGCGTCGTCGAACATATAAGACTTGTATTTACTTGTTGCTATTTACATATAAGGAAAATGGCAAAACCTTGAAATGCGCAGGCACCGGGATTCACTATGTATCTCTCCATTGTTACCGTTTTTCCCGATGCGCTTACCGCACCGCGATGGCTAATGAGGGAATATTCAGAGCAATAACGCGTAGTTTCAGGGACCGCTAATAGGCAACCGGATGGCTCGCGGTATTTAAGCTCCTGAAGTGGTCAGAAACCACCCTGTGGAACCTGAACTAACCCAACTTGGACTGGCGCGGAAATAGAGGGGGGGGTGCAAATATTATTTTTTTTATCGCGAGGAACCGATTGAAACAGCGGTTGCCTGAAAGAATGTACTCTGGTTATATAACAACATTTTAATGCCATCCCTCCTGGTTGGACTGGTTCCCTGTACGAGAGCGAAGAAAAAATTTAAAAAAAATATTGTCAGGCATCCGCTTGAAAATTAGCATGCTTGTTCTTCATCACATACAGACACCGGGAACAAATTACCATCCGCCCAGGCCGGGCAGTTATCGAATTTTGCTATCGGTGGAGGAGAACTTATTAAAAACGCACTTATAATCATCGAAATCGGATGGCATTTGTTTTTTGAATTTTATATGATGTGGCAAACGATATGCCTAAATGCCATCCCTCTCCTATGAAATTTCATCTCTCTGTGGCAATTGATTGCAAAACATTTTATTGCCCGTATTCAAATTTGACGAATTTCTCGTTTGTAGGGGTGGCCACAGAGGGATGAAATTTCATAGGAGAGGGATGGCATTTAGGCATATCGTTTGCCACATCATATAAAATTCAAAAAACAAATGCCATCCGATTTCGATGATTATAAGTGCGTTTTTAATAAGTTCTCCTCCACCGATAGAAAAATTCACCTTGCGTCCGGCTTCCAACTCTGATGGTTCGATAATTGCCCGGCCTGGGCAATTATCGAACCATCAGAGATTTTTTCTAAAAAACATTCTTATTGACAAACCAACATGATACCTTTGATTGAAAACGTCACATATTACCATTTCAGCCAGTGTTTATGTCATGTTTCAAACGTGCACGGATATATGAAAAACCTATTTTATTTTTATATGAGCGCATGACAGCTAAAGTTTTCATATCTGTAGCTAAATGTCAAATTGAGGAAGGAGAATCTTCTGTACTTGTGCTATTTCTTATTCTGTGGCGCTGATAGACAAGACATATGTAAATGGTGCTAAACTCAAGTTAGCGCAACATAAGGTATCGTAGGTAATAATATTTATCTACACCAATATCATAAATCCTATATTCCGCGTTCGGAAACTGTATGTAATTACCACCATTATTGCAATCAGTAACGTAACATCAGTGTATTGTCTGTGACAGTGTGGTAAAAACGTATGAAAATTCATTTCCTACTGTAATGTAATGAAAGTCTGCCCTCCTCTCCGACCACCTGCACGCGCCCGCCCGACCGCCGGCACAATCGAGTGGGTCATGGCGGTGCATTGGCGGTCATTCTAATGGTTTCCAAACACCTCATTTAGGATTTATAATATGTATGTAGATAAAGCAGTGTACGTAATTAGGCCTTAAAATATAACAGTTACATCAACTACTATTTTCTACTCTTGTACTTTTATCTGTCACGTATACATTCGTCATCACCTATATAAGAATATAGATATAAACTTATATAGATGTCATATACAAAGGAAAAAGTGACCTAGGCCTCCGGTGCCCGGCTGGGATCGAACCAGCATCTTCTGCATTCGCGGCATAGATATAGATATGCGTGAAGAAAAGTCTATCTAGTCTATTCCCCAAAATAGCACTCGTTGTATATCTAAAATCGCCAATATAGTATCGCGTGCAAACACAACTGCCACTCGCCTTTTCTGACCTCTGTACATAATAGTATAATAGTAGTTTATGTAACTGTTACGTAATAAGGGTCCTTTCACACTCGTGTGATCTTATTATGAAACTCGCCTGCGGCTCGTTTCATAAAACCATACTCGTATTTTAAGGCCTAATTACGTACAGTTGCATACACTGCTTTATCTACACTCATATTATATATATTAAATGAAGTGTTCGGAAACCATAGAATGACCGCCATTGCACCGCCATGGCCAACTCGATTGTACCGGCGGTCGCGCGGGCGCGTGCCGTTGGTCAGGAAGGAGCACAGGATTTACATTATGTTATCAAATTCGATGTTCGGAATTTTAAACTCATAATCATAACGTATCAATATATGAGCATGTAAAGTTAAAATTACGTTACTGCCACAGATAAAAAGCTTATCTTAGTAAAATCGGTTGTGGTAATGCTAGCCATTGCCTACCGTTTTTGAACACGTTTTAGAGGACTTACAGTGTGAGTGTAGATAAAATATTATTATATTAATTTCGATTACTTTAACTTATTATATGATGTACAATTAAAAATTTACGGTTTTCGCAATTTTTCTTTTATCTCCGCTATAAGACGTTGCTTTGTACCAAATTTGAAGATTCTGAGTCCACGGAAAGTAATTAACCTGTAGGTTTTGATTCCCTTGCGAGTTTCGAAAATTTGCGGCATAAACGGCTTGGTTTGTTGATTGCGTTGGCTTAGAAGTTTGATTTTTTCACAGCTCCAAGGAACAGTAGACCTGAGTATTTGATATTAAATTCAGCTTGATACCTCCACGCGTTCCTGAGAAAAAGGGTCTTGACAGACGGACGGACGGACGGCCAACAAAGTGATCCTATAAGGGTTCCGTTTTTTCCTTTCGAGGTACGGAACCCTAAAAATCGCAAAATTTTGTAACTTAGAACTATTTTCATAGATTTTTTTATTTTCACTTTATTTGGATATATTGATCATTTTGCACCTGTCATAATTTTTTTATATTTTTTTTATACTTATATGTAATAGGGACTTTATTACTTTTTACTTTATTGGCTGCTTTAACTACCTGTCAACTAAATTTTATTTCATAATTCAACTTGTATCATCCATCCCTATTATCTAGTATACGAGTGTCGTGTCACGCCATACAGTAATTTGTTAATTTATCGATTAATGGACGTTACCGCGTACTGATTATTTGTTTTAGATAACGATGAAAGAGCGTTTTTCAAACTATGATATATAATAACTACAAATAGGTTATGCAATCTCCGTTAAAACGAGACGAGTCATTTGACTCGTCTCTCTCGAGTCTCGCACCAGCAAGCGAGAGATGCGGACGTGCTAATGACTAATGAGCTCCCGTCAGCGTCAAGAGACAATCTATAATTTCAAGCAACGAGAGTGACAAGGATATAGATAGCAAACATAACAAAATCATTGCTAGGTTACGAAATAAATTTTAAAATAATTTTTGCGCTTACACAATTGTTACAATATAAATAACAAAATAAATATTATGGGACAATTTTACACTCATCAACCAAGTCCCACGGTAAGCTCAATAAGGCTTGTGTTGTGGGTAATAGGCTACGATATATATAATAGATAGTGATAGATATTAAATACATAGAAAACACCCATAACTCAGAAAGAAATATCTCTGATAAATACACAAATAAATGCCCTGACCAGGATTGGAACCTGAGACCTCCTACTTCATAGGCAGGGTTACTACCGACACTAAGCTAGGTGGCCGTTAAAATAAACTATCTATACTAAAAAACACCTCATTATTTTGAGATGCCATCATTTATCTGTAATTCTCAAGACTGCATATTACTGTTGGTAGTTTTTTTCTGTGACCTAGGAAGCTTGGCAATCTATCAGTTTCACCGGTATCCAGAAACTATCGCCAAAAAATGCGTCTATCCCTATGTTTTTTTTTATAGTATTCTTTTTTTTTATGGTGTTTAACCAGAGAGTTCTAAACCAGGAGAGGCCTTAGGTATCATTTCCCCTCTGTCAAAAGTATTGGCAGGAAAATCTAGTACATCTATAAAAACTATTTCAATAATCGATGTCACGCACTTTCGCCATCGCTGTCGATGGATAACAAGCTCCGTGAAAATGCCCTTATGCGCTGTTTTTGGATGTAAAAAATGTTATATTTCGTCTAGTTAACAAAAATATGAAATACCAATTCAGATGTAAGTAAAATTTTACTTTATTTATCATTACTTTCGTAATTTAAATATTTAACCTAAATCGAAAATCAAGCTTCGTTTACAGAATCGATTCAAAGACAATCGTTTTCTTTCTGACGGGCAGTAACTATTTGACATTTGACATTTCTCCATATTTAACGCGCTTAAGGATTGCTGTCTTCTATATTTTGTTTGAAAATACAATCAAAAATGATCCTTGGCTTTTTTGTTTGACATTTGCAAAGACTGCATCCAATAATGAACCATATGTTAACGTATGTACAGTCGACTATCTATTGCTCCATTTAGTGCTATGAAGTATAAAAAGAATATGTCAAATATGTTTGGTGTTTTTAAGTCAAAGGTACATATATCTTTGTCGGTTGTCAATAAAGCGTTGTTGCCATAAAAAATCATTTAGAAATAAACTGTATTAACAACCGACAATGATGTACCTTTGACTAGAAAACATCACATGCGTGCTACCTCGCCCCCCTCAGATTTTGGCAGACTTTTTTGTTTAGAAAGATGAGGCGAAGCGTACTCCATTTATAGAGCTTTATGTGTTTAACCGAAAAGAAAAGTGTCGTGGTTTATATAGGAGCTCATTCATTCTACGACACTTCTAGTTCCGGACAGATATAGATATAGGTATATCTATTTACACGAAATTGTACTGTTTATCGGACTAGTACCAATATATACAAGATTATTATGATGGGATTTCAACATTTGCTTTTCAACCGACTTCAAGATTTCGAAGGAGGAGGTTATCAATGCGTCGGGATCTTTGTTTTTGCTATTTTTTTTTTTTTTATGTATGTTCACCGATTATTCGAAGACGGCTGGACCGATTTGGAAAATTCTTTTTTTGTTTGAAAGAGTATACTTTACAGGTGGTCCCATTGTAACCAGGTCAGGATCTGATGATGGGATCCTGGAAAAATCGAGGGAACTCTTCAACTATTATAGGCACACCTATGGTGATTTGAGTATTTTTTACAGCAGATCGAGCATTTGGTGTTGGAAAGGTGGATGCTTAGTGAAGTCGGTTCTTTTTTGTTTAAAATTATTTTTGTGCTATATTGTATTGTAATATATATCACGTGTTGGATTAGTCTGTAAGTGATATGTATAATGGATTATTAAATAAAAAAAGAAATAAATAAAAAAAATATATTTATTTAATCTTTATTGCACAATACAAGAAAGTACAAATGGCGGACTGGTACTCTCTACCAGTAAATCATTGGGCCAAACAGAAACTAATGATTGGTGCAGAATTATAAAAGCAGAGATGACTTGATAAAAACAAATCATAATAATACAAAAAGAGATGGGCCTGGACCGCCATTCGAAAAATAAACACACACACTGGACAGACACAGCTCCAACCCAAATCAACTCAACGCTATAACGACATTGACATTTGCTATTCGAACAGATTTTCATTCAACATTGGTCTCACATTGGTCACATATTTGGTCACACATTCAATCAATCAATCAATCAATCAATATGGTCTCACATTGGTACAACATTGGTACAATGCGTGACCAATGTGAGACCAATGTGAGACCAATGTTGAATGAAAATCTGTTCGAATAGCAAATGTCAATGTCGTTATAACGACGCTATAGCGTTGAGTTGAGTTGGGTTGAGTTGGGTTGGAGCTGTGTCTGTCCAGTGTGTGTTTAGTTTTCGAATCGCGGCCTTGGTGTATCCTTATGTAACGGAATAAAATGATACAAATTAATACATATTTACCGAAATATTTTATTACATTAGAGCTAAAATTAAATGCCATTTCATCTGTTTGTTCATTTCCTTCATACATACGAGTAACATAGGCATAAGGAAATTAATATTTCATTACATTAATAAGTACAATCTACTTTACCTCATTCTTGTTATTGTTTACTCATTCTAGGTATTCTATCTACTCGTATAAATATATAAGTACATAGTAATTATTGTAAATATATAAACGAATTGTTGTGTTCCTGCTGGTGAGTACGGTTGCCAAAGAGCTCAAAGAGGACCCGGTGTGTTGACGATGAGGGACCCTCTTGTTCCTTTAGCCGTCAACACAGTGAATCCTTCTATTTGTAAAGGGTCGGCAAGGCGCATGTGACACCTCTGGAGTTGCAGGCATCGATAGGCTATGGTAGATCCTTACCATCAGGCAGGCGGTATGCTTGTTTGCCACCGTCGTGGTATAAAAAAAAAAATAATGAAATATATATGTACACTCAGTTTCAGTCAACAATCAGTTTTTCTTAACTTAATAAGTTTAATAACTCATACTTTATATCAAAATGCAAAACTAAAAAAATCGTCAGGTGCTTAACTATTGATATCTTAGAGAATTCAACCATCCGGAGCGACCATGTGTGTCATGTTCTATACAAAAAAAAGTGTGCAGATTTTTGCGGGGGAGGGAAACGTCAAATGTATGGCTATTCGTACGTAACGCACTAATACCCACGTCAGATAAACGTCAGTCCATACAATAAATATGACCACTGGCCATGTTTTCGGCAGAGGGAAACGCCTGTTAATGGCCGCTCCGGTTGGTTGAATTCTCTAAAATTGATATACAAGTAAAATACATATAAATTTGTCACGGTGTCTTCTGAATGTTTATCAACCGACTTCAAGATTTCGAAGGAGAAGGTTTAATTCGTCGGGATCTTTGTTTTTGCTTTCACCGATTATTCGAAGACGGCTGGACCGATTTGGAAAATTAATTTTTTGTTTGAAATAGTATACTTCACAGTTGGTCCCATTGTAACCAGGTCAAGATCTGATGATGGGATCCTGGAGAAATCTAGGGATCTTCAACTATTATAGGCACACCTATAGTGATTTGAGTATTTTTTACAGCAGCTCGAGCATTTACTTTTACAAAGGTGGAGGCTAAGTGAAGTCGGTACTTTTTTGTATAAACTTATTTTAAATGTATACTAGCAAGAGGAATTGACAGATAGTTTGGCATTCATTAGGTAAAATAGATTTAGAACACTTTTTCCTATAAAAAAACATTTTTGAACTGAAAAGTCATTGTCGCTAAAAAAAGAGAACGACCCCCTTACACCATACGTAAATGTGTATCCACGTCTACCCTATGTTACAGTTTGGCATGTCAAAAGGGGTCCTAGGGGCCGATTTTTGACAATAGTGCGCTCGAATTCAAAGAATTTAACCACGAATATAATCGCACACAAAATTTTGTTGCCATTATTTACGCATGAAATTAATAGTATAAATAATAATAATTTTAAATTACTATCGCTATTATTTTTAAAACATAATTTCTTCGTTTTATTCAGCGTTTTAAATGTCATATTCGAGCGCTCGAATCTCAAAAATCGCCCCTCTGGTTTTCTTATGATGTTTTCTTCAAATAACATAACATAAAAAGTCATAATTTGAAACAAAAAAGAATCGACTTCACTTAGATTCCACAATGCCGGCATTGTGGAGCTCGGGAGCTACTGTAAAAAATATTTACATCCCTACAGGTGTGCCTATAATATTTGAAGAGTTCCCTCGATTTCTCCAGGATCCCATCATCAGATCCTGACCTGATGACAATGGGACCAACTGTGAAGTATACCCTTTCGAACAAAAAAAAATTTTTGCAAAGCGGTCCAGTCTTGGAATAATCGGTGAACATACATTAAAAAAAAGCAAAAACAAAGATCCCGACGATTTGAGAACCTCCTCCTTCGAAATCTTGACGTGTCGGTTAAAAATACAGTTTGTCTACCTAATTTTCTGCACCGAAGCCTTAAACACTAAACAGTGTCAATCCCTTGAACGGTCTCCTAGCCTAGTGGGTAGTGACTCTGCCTATGAAGCAGGAGGTCCCGGGTACGAATCCTGGTCAGGGCATTTATTTGTGTGTTTATCACAGATATTTGCTCCTGAGTTATGGATGTTTACTATGTATTTATCTATATCTATCTATTATATATATCGTCGCCTAGTACCCACAATACAGGCTTTATTGAGCTTACTGTAGGACTAGGTTGATTTGTGTAAGATTATCCCATAATATATATTTTTTCCGATTATCTACCGAACTATCGATATTTACAGTTCCAGTTATCACTAATCAACTTGTCAACCACATTTTACGGCGTCACGACCGCCATTATCTTTTTTGCGGCTGTCAAAGACCATAATAATACCTGGACTGAATGGTCGCTTTTATAATCCGTCGTAACTAGTAGTCCGCCTCGAACTCAGAACTCGCGATTTCTTTGCAAACGAGATGACCAAACAAGACCCTTGTGATGATTTTTTCGCGCCTTTTAACTCCATGACCCCTTGGTCGATCCTGCTCATATACGAACTTTCAAATAAAATGTATCTCTGCTTCAACCCCAACAAATTTCATGAAGATCAGAAAAACGTTAATACAAGTCCCATACATTTTTTTTTTTGCGTCCAAATATTTTTATCCTACTTTTTCTTAGTAGCAATAACATATCAATTACGCCCTTGAACGGATCACCACTATTTTTGCTTTGTATACAATATAAAGCTTTTTTGTTAACTTTCAAAATTAAAAAATGTGACAAATGGATTCCTTAAATATAGACTCATATCATGGAAACAACAAAATTGAAAGGGAAATGTAGCGATCGTGCACTCACCTGGCCAAGATACCAAATATTTTTCTCTGTCCAGGTATTTTATGGTCCCTGCATAGTGTCAAGCACGGCTGAACATGAGAATATTACGACACAATAGAGAGTTGTCATATCACCCGATATTATGCGGCTTAAAATCTCGGACATTGTTATTTTTACCGACGATATCGAAACAAGCAGGGTTATGCCACTTACCAAAAATACACCTATTCCACGTTTTTAAGGATTTGAAATTAACTAGTGGCATTACTGAAATGATTGCACGACAATTAATTTGATATTAAGCGGAACGTCCCCCTAAGGCATAGACATATAGGATAAAACCTTTAGGGGTATATGTGCCTACGTGTCAAAAAGGCTAAGGGTAATGTCTATTGTCAATAAGTCCGAAGGTTATAATTATGGATGGTATAGGAAGGATGGAACTCTGTTATAGGAAAACGGTCGAAAAAGTGTCCAGCGGTAAGCACTAAACAATAGTTCCAAATATCTCCGGGTGGCGCTAGGTATAGTTCAGCATTTGAAATGAATTACCGATATTTAATAATTATATGACTTTCTAAATTAAATTAATGTTCAGAGTGTTTTTCATCTCCGCAAATAATTATTTTGGATTTATTTATTTTTTATTTCAAAATTAATTTAATCAAATTTAATATCATTGTGGCGCCATCAGTTTATCGCCTTTTGACGGACACTTTAGTAACAGAGATTTATATCCTTCTTGTACCATCCATAGTTATAATGTCATGATGTCCGATGGTGTAATAATATCAATGGTAAAAAAGTTACAATGTTATGTTACCCTAATGTCAAAATGTCTAGGTGTCACAATGTCCAAAGAGAAGGTGAAGGTGAGTAAGAGCGTGCGAAGTTACGCTAGCGAGTTGCGGCCGGGGTCCAATGTCTTCCTCCCCGACCAACCTCCCTGTAAGTGACTCGGGGGTATATATACGCGACTTAAAAAATTTCGTTAGCGCGATGTAGAACATTCCATAATCAAATTTCTTAACAACTTTATCTTATTAACAAACAAATGTGAGACTAATGGCCTGTTTTACAATCTCCAGTTAAAGCATATCTGTAAGATAAATGTTTGCTGTCCTTTTCTTTTATATGACTGGAGAAAAGGATAGCAATAATTTTAACTGGCAGATAAGTTTATCTGGAGATTGTGAAACAGGCCCTATGACTCAGATTTTTTATTACCCTTCACGCCATTACTTATAGCAGTGGAGTGTCACAAATAGATATAATTCGCCATTTCTTCAAGAATTTCTGTGTTTACTACGAGAAAACCTGATATTTTTCTTAGAAAGTTGTGTCGGCTAAGGAAAACAATGGTAAAGCCTGACCAGAAATATGTATGTGTTTATTGTCAAGAGGGCGCTATTATTCTCATTCATATGGCAAGAGTTCAGTAAAGCCATAGAGCGTATTATTTCTCTATGTTATAGTGACATCTTGATTTGTTTACCTGTTAGCTCTGATGTTAATTTGAAAATGTTTCACAGCGAAATAGTTCCATTTCTCGACCGTATTATTTACAGCTGTTTATTACATACACTATTTACAATGTTTGGCTCTTGACTATTTATGAATAATTTTGGGATATTTTTGACTTTTATTATTTAATATTCAACACTTTACTATAATTCAAATAAACCGCGACAATGACACTGACAGCCTATCACATGCACTCACACATGCATATCATTCTGTCAGTAAAATGATTGCTAGTGCAAGAAATTAGTTCCAATGTAATTCCGCTACATGGCGCGTGATCATATATTTCTGGTCAGGCTTTAAGTTGTTCTGTTTTGTGCTGTACATGTAATTTTATCGTTATCTATGTCTTACGGGTGTACGCGTGTGCGGTCTCTAATTAAATTCTTGCTTTGAGCCCTTAGGCGATTATTACACTGGCACCGCAACCGGATGCGACGACGGTGTGCAAGCGTGACAGCGCTATGCACCTGCAGAGCGCTATCTCGCTCGCGCACCGGCGCCGCTCGCGGAAACCGCAGCAGTGTGAAACGCTTAAGACGCTTAAAGGATATGATGGAGAAATTCGCAGCCATCAGGCAAGTCTCAGTAGCTCAG
Source organism: Pammene aurita (assembly GCA_947086415.1). Lineage (NCBI taxonomy): Eukaryota > Metazoa > Arthropoda > Insecta > Lepidoptera > Tortricidae > Pammene > Pammene aurita. The sequence continues at coordinate 8,520,857 of OX352316.1, read as the reverse complement.
TTGGTCAGAGCGACGGGCATGTATACCGGAGTCGCGAGTTCGAGTCTCACCTGTGGCAGTGGATTATCTACTTTTCTTTTATTTCTAAATATAATTGCACGATTCTTATGGCCTGTTTCACAATCTCCAGTTAAAGAATATCTGTCAGATAAATGTTTGCTGTCCTTTTCTTTTGTATGACTGGAGAAAAGGATAGCAATAATTTTAACTGGCAGATAAGTTTATCTGGAGATTTTGAAACAGGCCCTTAGAGTTCCATTTTGCTTTTTTTGCTGGTGGATTGCAGTTTAAAATAAATAAAACGAAGGCTTTAGAAATGCCTTCAGTACCAGCGTAAGACCTAAAATAGCTACCTAATAACAGGAGGTTTTTTCGCTGACCTTTAATAGTACTTATCTCCTTTCATTAAAGTTCACATTACAACTCGCCAGTTCGTTGTTTAATCGCCGGTATCAAGAACATCTCACTGATCAATAATAGATCTTACCCCCTTGTCTTAAGGCTTACGAGTGTTCATTTCACTGTGTCATTGATGGTACCAAAAGTGAGCTGTAGCTGAGCAATAATCGACCTTATCCCGTTGAAATACGGATTACGAATGGTCAGTTAATTTAGATCATGGAACCGCGTCATGGGGCGCGCGGCATGCATTTTATATGACATCGTGCGGGAATAGTATAGTAAGTTCAGTTCATTCACAGAGTCGTTTACATTAGATCCAGTGCCGTACTCTAATTTTAAAATACACTAGTAGTCCGCCTCGAACTTAGATCTCACGATTTCATTGCAAACGAATGACCAATATAACAAGACCCTTATGATGAGTTTTTCGCGCCTTCTAGCTCCATGACCCCTTGGTCGATCCTGCTCATATACGAACTCTCAAATTATATGTATCTCTGCTTCAACCCCAACAAATTTTATAAAGATCAGAAAAACGTTACTAAAGTTATCGCGGAACAAACTCTCAAAATCAAAAAGCCATCGAAATGCTGAAACGTCCCAGTAGCCGAAGTTGTTTGTAAGAACTCACTTCGCTCGTTCGATTATTATTATTAATAATTTATTTAATATACATAATGTTTAACTTAAAAACTATTACATTGTCCCACAACAGTATAAGAATAGTTTGAGCTTCGCTTTACGCTCAGCTCGTTCGATAAACTATACATTAATAATTTTAAACAAAAAAGAACCGACTTCACTAAGTATCCACCTTTCCAACACTAAATGTTCCATCTGCTGTAAAAAATACTCAAATCACCATAGGTGTGCCTATAATAGTTGAAGACGTCCCTCGATTTCTCCAGGATCCCATCATCAGATCCTGACCTGGTTACAATGGGACCAACTGTGAAGTATACTCTTTCAAACAAAAAAAGAATTTTCCAAATCGGTCCAGCCGTCTTCGAATAATCGGTGAACAAACATAAAAAAAAAAAAAAAAAAATAGCAAAAACAAAGATCCCGACGAATTGATAACCTCTTCCTTCGAAATCTTGAAGTGGGTTGAAAACACAACTATCTCATGCACAACTTCAACATACAACATACAAGCAACCAATATTGAAGTTGTATAGGAGTTGCATCGGAATAATTTTCAAAATACATTCTGATTCAGACGTTAGACGATAGCTGTATTGCGCAGTTTATGCATTGGAGTTGTATTGAAGTTGGATCGTGTCATAACGTATTTCAAAGTTAGAATGGGGCCCCCGGATCAACACCGTGGAATATGGGAAAAATATTAGTGTCCGTCTCTCTGAAATTTTGCCAGCGTCCATTATCAATCTATCATCATCGTTCAGTCTTTTATCGCCCACTGCCAAGCGTAGCCCGCTCTTTGTTTTCAACCGACTTAAAGATTTCGAAGGAGGAGGTTATCAATTCGTCGGGATCTTTGTTTTTGCTTGTTTTTTTTTTATGTATGTTCACCGATTATTCGAAGACGGCTGGACCGATTTGGAAAATTCTTTTTTTGTTTGAAAGCGTGTACTTCACTGTTGGTCCCATTGTAACCATGTCAGGATCTGATGATGGGATCCTGGAGAAATCGAGGGAACTCTTCAACTATTATAGGCACACCTATGGTGATTTGAGTATTTTTTACAGCAGATCGAGCGATTTGGTGTTGGAAAGATGGATGCTTAGTGAAGTCGGTTCTTTTTTGTTTAAAATTATTTTATTCCACGATTCCACAAGCTTTAGTAAATGGATCTCTGTCTGTATACGATAAATGGACTAAGAGCTGGCCACTTCAGATATGACACAATAATGAGAGCCACGAAACCCGTCTAGAGTAAGATTGCAATAGTATCCTTAGTGCTAGTTCTGGGCATCTGGTAGCTTTTAATGGGGCTTTCAGAGTGACAGACTAGCAAAATTTCTCAGTTGGAAAAAAGTAATACCAAACTAGGTCAAAACTGCCGAATTTGTCTTATTTATAGAGGACGGGGCCTATATTTTAACATTAGAACAAAAAACATTGCGTATTATTTCGGAAACAGAAACAGTAGGCGACAAACTATGAATTATATTATACGTCGTTTTGGACTACTTTCCCGCATCACAATGTTTTGGCAATTATATAATCTAATAATAATATAATTTGTCATAATACTGCATCAAAACCAGCACTCTAGGATTTGTATGCTTAAAGTGGATTGCATTCATTATCATTTTTAGACCTCCACCACTTTACAACTGCCAGATGTCCGGATCTAGAAATAAGCATATAGCAAATTAACGAGGAGTTTTGTCGCTCTCATTATTGTGTCATATCTGATGTGGCTAGCTCTCCGTCTGAAACGATAAAACATGCTTTATCCATTATTGAAGAATGTGTTTACACGAACGAAACATAAGATAATCGGCCCATGGTTTCCGATCGTCAGTCTCTGCATGTAAACCGAGTATTAGTAACTAGTTTTTGCCCGCGACTTCGTACTCTCTGTTTTTTTTTGTTGAAAGCCAGTTAAGGCCAACCCCACGAACCCCAGAATTACAGTTAAAACATTACTTTTGTATACTTATTCTAATTTAATGACTGCCTCTGCCCACGAAGTTTCAAGACTTTCATTTAAAAAAATTCAACCCCCTTTTCACCCTCTTAGATGATGAATTTACAAATATGGAAAAAAAAAGTTCTTATACTCGTAGTCTGAAATAGTACTTTTTGTAAAGTTTGAAGTCTCTCACTTAAGAAATAATTAGTTCCCGATACCCATACATTAAAACTCTTTTAACCCCCTTAGAAGATTAATTTAAAAAAAACGCTGAAATTACTTTTATTATATTCTTACTAAATGCCATTGTACAAAACTTCTCGTCTCACTTTAAAAATATTATTACCCCATACAAACTGTAAACCCCTCTAACCACTCTAGGGGTTGAATTTTCAAAAACGCTGAATTTGCTTTTCGGGTAGAGGAACGTAATTCCTGTCTACGAAGTTTGAAGTCCCCTACTTAAGACAACTAGTTCCTACTAATACAAAAGTTTAACTTATTTTTAACGCCCTTAGTAGTTGAACTATTAAAAACTTGTAACTTGTATTCCTTCCCAATACCATTAAGAAGAATTAGAAGTCTCTCACTTAAAAAATAATCGTTTCCCATACAGACTTTCAACCCCGTTTTAACCACTTTAGGGGTTGAATTTTCAAAAACGCTGAAATCGCTTTTCGGGTAGTTTAACATAATGCCTGTCTACGTTTGAAGTCTTATGAAAGTGTTAATTGTTGATACAAAAGTTCAACGCTTTTCTTCACACAATCACTTTTCTTGTATTTTACATAATTTCAAGATTCTTGGGCGGATTGTCATACAAGAATCCAGAACCCATAGATAATTTCCTGCATAATTATTGATGTCTATGGTTAGCTTAATACCGTTGAGATCTGGGAATACCGCTAAATCTTTGTTTAATGTGTTTAATAAAACACATTAAACATTGAGAATACTCAAAGATCATGTCGTCTAGCGAAGACTTAGTAATAAATAGGGTTCATCTACCGTTGGATATTGAAAAAAAGAATGTTCAATACCTTTGTTAAAGAAAGAACTTGTACGCTTAAATAGATTCAGGAATGTAAAAGACAATCGTTTCTGTAATGTTTCCGATCGACAATAAACTTTGTTTGTAAATCCAGGCTATTTATGAGTAGAACAATCGAAGAATTACGTCTTTGGGATCTATTCTTGTTTTTAAATACCGCGTGTTCTTAGGGCCTTATCACACTTGGGCGATTTAAATTTAAAAGATTTCTGAAGAGAAAGAAAAGATTTCTATACAAAACACGTACGCGGTGAACTCGCAAATCGCAAGTGTGATAAAAGTGATAATGCCGTTAGGCAGAAGGAAGAATATGCCGTTATGAGTATATTGTGTCTAAGGGATAATGGTCAATCTTTTCACTGTCTTAAATTTTGACTGTCCCTGTAAACACTATCCAAAAGCGGGAGAGATGAAAATAGTATTTTTACCACTTCAACTCGGAAACGCGCTCTTTATCCCTTGCAAGCGGGGGGGAAAAACGCATTTCATCCACTTGTGGGGAAAGTAATTTGGTACACGTTTTGACCTGTTTTTTCACGTTATCTGGCAGGATAGAGTTCAAACTGTTCAAAGAGATGATTTTGAAAGCATTGATTTGGGTTCGACTTTTAATATTTTATAACTTACATTTTTCTCGCGGTGGTGGGGTGAAAAGTTTTTTTTTATTTTACTCGGCAGCAAAGTTTGTTCAACTTCTCTTGCCTTGAGGCCCTCGCGCGCTCAAGATTCCATTTATTGAACCACTCGCTCCGCTCGTGGCTCAATTTTGGAATCTTTTGCTGGCTCGGGTCTCAATAAAAGAATAACTTTACTCCGTTTTCAACCGACTTCAAGATTTCGAAGGAGGTTATCAATTCGTCGGGATCTTTGTTTTTTTTTGCACTTTTTTTTATGAGTGGTCACCAAAAGGACCGATTTGGAAAATTCTTTTATTTTGTTTGAAAGAGTATTCTTCACAGTTGGTCCCATTGTAACCAGGTCAGGATCTGATGATAGGATCCTGGAGAAATCGAGGGAAATCTTCAAATCACTATAGGCATACCTATTGTGATTTGAGTATTTTTTACAGAAGCTCGAGCATTTGCTTTTGGAAAGGTGGAGGCTAGGTGAAGTGGGTTCTTTTTTGTTTAAAATTATTATTTAGTTTTGTATCTAGTGAACTTTTATTTCTCATGCTCCAAAACTGTCCAAAAGTAAATCATTGTTTATCTATAAAGCTGGATATGATTTTTTCCGCCCTAGGGAGGGAGTTTTATATTACAGGCCTCAAAGCGATAGCTAGTTTAGACCTTTCTAACACTTATTTAACCTCAGCGTAATATATGACATTATTTTGCTAAAGGTACCATTTGGCGGCCTTACGTCGTACGTTGTACAAATCAAATGGTACCTTTACCGGAACAATGTCACATATTTTCACATACTTTGTTCAATAATTCAACGACCTACTTCCACTTTCTACCATTCGCAGCTAAATATACCCATCATCAAAAACTAAACGAAGTCATGACGTACGTATGTCCGTGCGTCACATCCATATTTAGAACGGAACATTATTAACTTAGTTTACAAATGTCCTTATACTTATTAGAATCCGACCACTCGAACTTTGCGTGAACTTTGTGGCTGCGAAATGTGGTATGAGGAAGGCAACAGTCAACAATTTCACCAGATGGCGTCAGCATAGGTTGTACAGTCGCCATCAGATATATCGGAGCAGCCAAGGTGGTCACAAATATCTGAAGAACGCCTCTATTGTCAAGGCAATAAAGTGCATGTTCATAAAGTTTTGAGTACCCTGGGTGCTCCGATATATTTGATGGGGACTGTACCTATGAGTAGTATTGTTCTATAGTCGGTGGTGTACACTTAATTATACGGAGAATGATGATGGTGGTCCTTTTAGCTCTAAGATTTATTTAAGAAGGGGAGCCCATCGAATTGTTGAGGCAAATTTTTGACGAAGGTGCCTCCCAAAATTAATAAAAAATAATAGTCAAGTTTGATATCATTTTCGTGTAAAGCAAGGATGCCGAATTCATTTTTGGTATTTTATTTATACCTTTCCATATAATAAAAAACTAAGAAGACATAAAAAATATGAAATCGACGTTTGATATTTTTTTTAACACGATAAATATATTTTCATGATAAAGCCCGTTATTTCCCTTTATAAAGAGTATACAAATCCTATATTGGTTATAATATCTTTAACGAAAAGAATATATTAATAATGAGGGGCTGAAAACAGGCCTATTAATGTAGGAAAAACCGGCCAAGTGCGAGTCGGACTCCCGCACCGAAGGTTCCGTACAAACCTGTAGGTATATAGAGGTAGTAACTTTAAAATTATTAAAAATATTTGTATTATATGATGTAACTAAAAATTTACGTTGTTCGCAATTTTTCCTTTATCTGTGCTATATAAGACGTTTGATCCGATATCTGGTGCACACCTTACATTCTGATGACAATTACAATTTAATAGATTCAGTATCATTGTAAATCCAAGATGGCCGCCGCTACAAAATGCCGCGTATTACATATTTCTTGACAACCCCTCAATATTAGGTATCAAATGAAAGGGATTTACAAGTAGTCACAGTGCATTGCGGATCATAAAGTAAGCGGAGTTTAGACAGAAAAAAAAACATATTAAGTTGTTATGTTACTAAAACCATAACAACTTAATAAGTATTTTTTTAGGTAAATTAAAAGGTCTTATTGAAAATAAACAATGATATAGGTTATGTACTAAAAGCTATAATAAATAAGTCGGCAGGTTCTAGGTACCAGTCATCACACCACTTTTCTCGTCAATGTAGCTAGAGCATTGATCAGACATAAACTAAAATCCTGGAGCGATGGAAATTATTATCAACGCACAACGCCTAATATAAGAATAAGAATAAAAACATTTATTTGTGACGCTTAATACATTATCATTATAATACATAGGCTGCTATTTATATATCCGGAAACCGGGATTACAATCTTCTTAAATAGCATATTTGACCTCCATGGTAAAATTTGAACTTTTTTAAGTACTGGCCGGTATATTTTTTCTTTCTTATTAACGCTCGTGTTTTGTTTTTGACGGGTTTTAAATGTCATCTCGCAGCAAGAATGGAACTCACTCGTGAAAATATTCGTGCTATGATTTATTATGATTTTCGGCGTGGTTTAACGCAACAACAGTGCATAGATCAACTAACTTCAACTTTTGGTGATGAAGCCCCATCTAAAACTACTGTGTATCACTGGTTTAGTGAGTTCAATCGTGGACGTAGTATGCTTACGGACGAAGTTAAGGCAGGTCGCCCGAAATCGGTCGTTGTACAACAAAATATCGAGGCTGTGCGAAAACTTATAATGGACGACCGACATGTTACGTACTGCGAGATAGAGGCGACTCTGGGTATTTCTATGACCAGCATTAATAGCATATTACATAATTATTTGGCTGTAAAAAAATTTTGTTCGCGTTGGGTACCCCACAACTTAACAAAAGAGCAAAAAGATGCTCGCGTCGAATGGTGCAATAAAATGTTAAAAAAATATAACCGTGGTGACTCAAAAGCCGTCTATAACATCTATACAGGTGACGAATCCTGGATCTATGCATACGATCCCGAAACGAAGCAACAATCAACGGTATGGGTGTTTCAAAATGAGCCGAACCCTACGAAAGTTACTCGTGCAAAAAGTACATTGAAACAAATGGTGGCCTGCTTCTTCGGTATTAATGGCCATGTAGCTACAGTGCCACTAGAAAACCGTAGAACGGTTAATTCAGAGTGGTACACGACCATTTGCTTACCGGAAGTATTTGAACAAATTCGTAAAACTAACCAGCGACGAAGAATCATTCTTCATCATGACAATGCCAGCTGTCATACGTCACGCGAAAGAACTCTATTTTTGGAGGGTCAAAATGTGGAATTAACGGGTCATCCGCCGTACAGCCCTGACTTGGCACCCAACGATTTTTATTTATTTCCAAATATAAAGAATAAATTACGCGGTCAACGATTTTCGACCGCTGAAGATGCTGTCGACGCATTCAAACAACACGTTATGGAGGTACCTCAGGCGGAGTGGCAGAAGTGCTTTAAAAATTGGTTCACGCGAATGCAAAAGTGCATAGATCATCAAGGGGAATACTTTGAAAAACAATAAAACCATTTTCAGCCGTGTACGTTTGTTTGTTTTTTTGTTTCCGGATATATAAGTAGCAACCCTCGTACATATGAACTCAGGTTAGGTACGCTAAGCTAGTGGTATTATGAATGGTAGGTACCTAGGAGCTATCGATTTTTATTTTAGCCTTGAGTAAATTACCTGCATTATTATTATCATTATTTTCAATTAAACCGTTTAATATACGCTAACACGCTAATTTAACTACTATTAGAAACGGGGTGTTTACCTAACTCAAATATACATGGTAAATACCATATCAATAATAATATTTTAATAGTATCTAGTCAAAACAGTTTACGTTAAAAATAATTATTTTATTTATGGCCTAGATACGAGACTTTTAAGCCAAATATTTATTGGATAACTCTGCACTATTATGTGTTACAAAACATAACAATTGTTTTCCCCACTTCTCACAAAAGTAGGAACATTCTTTTTTTTTATAAATACGGTCGAAGTTACCACAAAACTTTCAATAAAGGATATATTATTCATGAAATTCTCTACAATTCTTGCCTTTGAAGTATGTTGCTAAGACTTATAGTTTTCAATCTATGTGTCGCGCAAATTTTAACCCCCCCCCTTTTACCCCCACCAGACCATAAATTTAGGTGGCTCTGCTTCCTAAAATGGCCTATGGGTCCTAAAATCTCACTATGCAAAAGGAGATCCCATCATCATAAAAATCCGAATAATGCCCTTTGTTGTCGTGTACACCACCGACTACTATGAGATTTGGGTCGAAAATAGCATCTAGGAAATCCACGAAAAAGTAAGTACTGAAAATTACAACGTATACTGGCGCCATATCTGTAAATACTTTCGACCGGCCAACTCCATTGCTACTAAACGTCATTTTTAGGCTGCGTTTCCACCAGAGCTGTGCGAGGAATGTGTTTGTCCTGAACCAATAGAAACGTTTCATTTACCTATCCTCGCTCAGCACAGCTCTAGTGGAAACAGCTTAGGTTTTTGTACATACAAAACAAAGGACGGAATGTGTTGCGAGGAATATGTGAAAGGAACGTGTTGCGAGGTACTAAACTATCAGTTACTAGCACTCCACTCCCGCCTTACCGCATCCCGCTCGCTTATTTGAAAGAGCCCGCTACACTCCCTCGCTACGCACATCCTCGGGCCGCTCAGCAATCCTAACAACGCATCTTCCCACCGCTCAACTACATCGGACATCTCTGGTGGAAACACTCACAATGTTCCACTCTTCGCTCATCCCCGCACCGCTCAGCTACCTAGCACATCTCTGGTGGGAACGCAGCCTGAGGATTTCATACCATACCTAATGGTAAAAAAATAACGTTTATGGTGCGACTCTTTCGATCTGTCCGTTTGTCTGTCACAAACTGTTATTTAAGTTTTGTATTATTTGTTGTATTGCTGTTGATGCCCCAAATAAAATAAAATAATAAATAAATAAAACCAATTTGCTTATATATCAAAGGAACGGACTTGTTGTAAAAAATATTTTAAAAAAAATATATATATTTTTTAAATTTATAATTTATGTTTTAGAAAGAAATCGTACGCGTAAATAGATTCAGGAATGTAAAAGACAATCGTTTCTGTACTGTTTCCGATCGACAATAACGTAAACGTAAATTCAAGAAAAATGCGAAATCCTTCCCCGAGTATTTTTTTACCATCCCCCACGTAATTTTTGATATGTTAGAAGCTTCTGGTCCCTGATAGAAACAGGATCGAATGTAGGTATAGTTTGTCCGGCGACTTAAGGATAAATGCGCCATACTTTAAGTATGGAGCATTTGTCCTTAAGCCCCGAACAAACTATACCCTATATATATATATATATATATATATATATATCACCGAATGGGCCCTACTGGCATTATGCTGAGTTGGGTCCATTTTGTGATGCACCGTTCATTGAATGGTTCATTGTTTGTTTTCATTGTTATTGTCTCTCAATGTTCATGTAAGCGTCACAAATAAATGTTTTTATTCTTATTGTTACATTTTTTATCTGTAAACGTCAATCATCGTTTATTAGAAAGTTAGGGAAGATCTAATAAAATCATTTTCGTAGAGCGTCACGGGATCTGATAGCTACCCTCACCTCACTGAATCATTTGAAAAGTCCACCCCGTAGATCTGATACACTTTTAATGAGTTATATTATATTATATCGTATAAAATATCCATAAGCCTTATTATAATAAAAATGAGTTCATCCAAATGTCACAAATACACCACACAATATACAAATGGCTGGCCGCCATCTTGAATTATTAACACCATATCGATTTTTATTCCGTGCGACGACAGTGCCATCATAATAATCTTCATATTATATCATTCGGCAGTTTTTGTTTTAGTAAAGGTTATATTTATTTTGTAAGTAATTCGTACAATTATAACCTTTTTGATAGTTGATTCAGGGGCGCTATTCGACAACCGAACACTGATAATCGCTAGTAAGACCAATGAGGGCTAGGGTTTTTTTACTCACCAGTTGGCGCCACTGTAGACTGAGGTGCTGAAATACAGCTGTATTTTTTTATTACGCTTGTGAAAACGTAATTTACGCTTAAATAATATTTAATACAATAGACCGTACAATCATCCTTTAAGGGGGTGAAAAGGGGGGTGGAAGTTTGTATGGGGAATCAATAACTACTGAACCAATTTAGATTATATTTGACATGGATATAGTTTGAACTCCGATGAAGGATATAGAATAGTTTTATCCCTGAAATCGTCTCTTAAGAGGATAGAAATGGGGATGGATTATTAACTCCACACAAATGAAGTCGCGGGCAATAGCTAGTCAAATATAAAATATACAGTAGCCTTTGTACATATATGTTGTGTTATATGTCTTTCTTTGTGTTTTCTTGTACAATAAAGGGTTTTACTACTACTACTAGGTAGTATGTTTCCCAACTCAAGGTCTGCCAAAGGGCATTGCATTGCACTAGAATATACAATTTATGCTATTTCGAATTTACCCTTTGGACGAAAATAGAAGTAAAACACCTTTACACCTTAAATTATTAATTATGTAAGATTATTTTAAGAAGATTGTAAGAAATTCACCCCGATTTCAACGGTCACACAAGTGTGATATCATAGTTGTCTCGCAAGCGACTGTCAGTTATGCCATGTCGAATCGAGCCCTGGAGTCTCGGTGTGGGGTCAGAATAACTTAGTCCGATTCAACCCCACAAAGACACGTTTGCGCGTTTACCGCTAAGAAAACCCCATTTACTGTGACCCCTCAGTGCCAGGCACCCTCCCTTACAATGTCAGGGAGTATTGGGATCCTCGGTGTCGACATTTCCAGTAACGTCCAATTCCGTAGTCACCTTGAAGGTAAGGCCAAGCTGGCATCCAAAAAGCTCGGTGTGCTCAATAGAGCGAGGAGATACTTCACTCCGAGGCAGAGACTGCTTATATACAAGTCGCAAGTCAGACCCCACATGGAGTACTGCTGTCACCTTTGGGTGGGAGCACCGGGATACCAGCTTGGGCCCTTTGACTCGGTGCGCGCTGTGCGGATCGTCGACCATACCAAACTCACGAGCGATATTGAACCATTGAGTCTAAGGAGAGACTTTGCCTCCTTATGCGTGTTCTATCGCTTGTACAATGGGTTGTGCTCTGAAGAACTGTTTGATATGATGCCCTCGGCAGCTTTTTGTCACCGCACCGCTCGCCGCCTCTGGGCCTCCCACGAACGCTGCGGCTGTGGAATGAACTCTCTGCCGAGGTTTTCCTAGCGGGCTACAGTATGAGGTTCTTCAAAAAAGGAGTGTATAGCTTCTTAAAGGGTACGTAACGCGCATGTGAATCCTCTGAGGTTGCAGGCGTCCATAGGCTGCGGTAACTGCTTACCATCAGGCGGGCCGTATGCTTGTTTGCCACCGTCGTGGTACTAAAAAAAGGTATACTTGCTTTTTTAATACCACGACGGTGGTATTAAAAACGACGGGTCACATGCGCGTTGCCGACCCTTTACAAAAAGGAGGATTCACTGTGTTGACGGCCAAAGGAACAAGCGGACCCCTCATCGTCAACACACTGGGTCCTCTTTGAGCTCTTTGGCAACCTTACTCGCCGGCAAGAACACACCACTGTGAGTAATGTCTAGTGCTATTTGGCTGTGCTTTTCTGTAAGACGGAGGTACTTCCACAGTCGGACTCTAAAATAGGTGGGATTTTTATCAAAAATTCAACCCCCAATTTCAGCAGCCAGTGTCGATATCAGATGACGCATAAACCACCTACGCAGTACGACAGGGGTCACTAATTATTAAAATAATACACACGCATGTACGGTTCCGTCCGTTTCAGGTTTTATTTAGACAACCCATAATTATTAGAGGACAGTGCATTATTTATTGGACAAGGGACGCCTACACATCATGTTTATTTTTTAATAAATGACCCGCCTGATGTTAAGCAACTACGTAGCATAACGAAACCTGGAACTCGGGAGGTATCATATGCGCGTTGCACTGTGTTAAAGGCTAAAGGGGAAAAAAACCCGTCTTCAACACACTGTATCCTCTTTGAGCTCTCTAGCGAGCTATACTTACTAATGACACATTAGCTACGTTTTAATTTATCTTTAGAAAATTGGTTAAACATCGTAAACCATGTTAATTAGGTGACTGCGATTTCAGTCAATGCGATGCAAAAATGGTTTGGTGTGAATTTTGACATACGAGTATATTCCAACAATTTTATAAGTAATCTGTCATTTTTAGGACGAATGATCCTGTAGTTACACAAATAGTCCATACTTAATATTATAAATGCGAAAGTGTGTCCGTCTGTCCTCTCCTCTTCCCGCTTTAAACCGCTGAACCAATTTAGATGAAATCAGATATGAAGACAGTTTGAGTCCCGGGGAAGGACATAGAATAGTTTTTATCCCAGAAATCATCCCATAAGGGGGTGAAAAGGGGGGTCGACATTTATATGAAATTCTTGCTCACTGTAGACTTAAAATAGCATGTGCGCTAAATTAATATTTGCTAATATTTGGTTCATTAATTCCTTATGGTGAATGTTAATCCCACGCAGACGAAGTCGCGGACAAAAGCTAGTATTCAACCGACTTCAAGATTTCGAATGAGGAGGTTATCAAATCGTCGGGATCTTTGTCGGGATTTTTTTTGCTATTTTTTTTTTATCTATGTTCACCGATTATTCGAAGACGGCTGGACCGATTTGGAAAATTCTTTTTTTGTTCGACTTCACAGTTGGTCCCATTGTAACCAGGTCATGATCGGATGATAGGATCCTGGAGAAATCGAGGGAACTCTTCAACTATTATAGGCACACACCTATAGTGATTTGAGTATTTTTTACAGCATCTCGAGCATTTGCTTTTGGAAAGGTGGATGCTAAGTGAAGTCGGTTCTTTTTTGTTTAAAATTATTTATATAAATAAACACCGACACGTACTTAGATTAACAGAAAACATCCTCAACTCGAAAAACCGGTCAAGTGGGGTTGCCAGTAGTGACATGAATGTCAACTGGAAATATTGTTGTCACTAGTTAGGTTAAGTATAGTTTTTAAGTTCTGGTTGCCCTGAAAATCAGCGTTGTGGCTACACTGACATGACTCGTGCTGAGTGCAACCATTTTGGTGTAATTTTTTTGTATATTTCATGTTATGTTTTTCTCTTCTCTTAGCACCAAATAAATATTTTTCATTTCATTTCAAAAAGTGCTCTTACCAGGATTCGAACCCGGGACCTCGAGCTTCAAAGGCAGTCACTATCCAAGGCTACGGATAAATGCCCCTTCCGTCCACATGGCTTTCCGCCTACGTACCATCGCCCACACAGTTGATTGTCAATCCTGAACTTTATTATAATAGATATAAGGTACACCTTTGGTCAGTTGTTTATTACGGTGGCGTATGCATATTGATTTATTAGGCATTACAGTAATCTGGGTCATGTAATAAACTTTCGATCGATTAGACACGCTTGACCAATGCTTTGTATCTCTTTCTCATCTAAACTTACTGCTCTTCCAATTGCATGTTTTTTTTAACACGTCAATGGTCACCTGGTAATTGTTTATTGTTTATTTTAAGTTTACAGAGCATTACAGTCTTATCACTAATAGTTACACTGCGAAACTACATACATATCTACTATAAATCAAAATTATCATACTAACACACTTGACTGCCTATTATCCATCATCAATGGGGGATCAATGTTACTCTGCGTCCGTAGGAAACACCTTAGACAACCCTACACGTGATCCCTGGGTGGTGCTAAAAGAGTAACAAACTTGGTAGCTGCAGCTGATCCCATCTGGACCTCGCAGCATTCACTGAATTTTCTTCATCATCTGCTTTCACACTACTACTACCCCAGAGAAGAAATGCCTATCTATATCCAGTAGCCATACGATAATATAAGATAAAATATCCCTCAGCTCGCAATATATCAAAAACTCATGACACACAACCGCCCATCGCCACGCACCAGGTCACACTCTGGTGCTGATACGAGGAGCGCATTCAGTAGGCTCAGGGCACGAAGTATCGGAGAGTTCCTATTGTAATAACCGATCATCGTAGCCCATGGATGCATGAAACTCCAGGGGTGTTCCATGCGTGTTGCCAACTATTACTATTTTTAAAAACCTGATCACTCTTTTTTGTAGAATCCTACTAAAGAAATCATGAAACTCCAGGGGTGTTCCAAGCGCGTTGCCAACTATTACTATTATTAAAAACCTGATCACTCTTTTTGTAGAATCCTACTAAAGAAATCATGAAACTCCAGGGGTGTTCCATGCGCGTTGCCAACTATTACTATTTTTAAAAACCTGATCACTCTTTTTTGTAGAATCTTACTAGAGAGATCTTCCGCAGGGAGTTCCACAGTCGAAGCATTCGCGGAAGGATCCTCTTAAACCGCACGGTGCGTGGCTAATGAAGGTTTCCGCAATCGAGTTTTTCACTAGATGGCAGCACCGTGGCGACAGGTCTTTTTGACAGCAAATGTCAAAATCCACCAATAAAAAAAAAAGATTAAACATGATTAGTGGATTATGACAGCTAGACCTCTCGCCACGGTGCTGGTATCTAGTGAAAAACTTGATCGCGGACAACCTCATTAAGTTCTCATGTCCATTAACGAACGCCCTGCCGGCTGCGGTTGTTGACATCATGTCAAACAATTCTTCAGAATACAACCCATTGTACAAGCGGTAGAATACACATAAGGAGGCAGTCTCTTCTAAGATTTTTTTATTAGCCTGTTTTAGTGTCTCACTGCTGGGCAAAGGCCTCCCCTATTTTTCTCCGGTCGACCCAGTAGTTTGAATTTTGCCACCATTCTGTGTAAAATGCGTCCAAGTCGTCCCGCCATCTCCTTTTTCATCTGCCTGCACCCCGGTGCGCGTCATCAATGGTGTGTCGTGGACGTGGGTCCCACACCCACTGGGTAACCATTTTAGCCCACCTGTCCGGTTGCATGCGGCAGACATGCCCAGACCAGCCAGCTTCTAAGACTTAAAGCTTCAATATCGCTTTTGAGCTTGGGATCGACGATGTGCACAGCGCGTCTTTGGATCGAGTCAAAGGGCCCGAGCTGGTATCCAGGTGCTGCTGCCCAAATGTGACACAGTACTCCATACTAGTTCACAAATTCTGTATTAAGTTCTATTATATATTAATATTTATAGTCTAACTTACAGCATACTAAAACTAATTGCTACCCGCGATTATGTATACTATTTGGACAACCCTATGTTATTTATTTTATACAATAAAAATACTCTTTATTGCAGACCTCAGTAAAATAGAACAGTACAGTACACAGATTAAAAGTAGAGGCAGTCAACAAGCGATCTATAATGTATTAAGGTAATTAACAATAACAATAAAATTTTGATACAAGAGTATCAGTAAACCGGTGTGGTTTGTCTCGATACCGATGTTATTTAACTAGTTGGCAACCCTAGCTAATAGGAATGGGAATTAATCGTTTCCTGTGATTATTCGATGGCAATTACTGTGCATTTATGATTCGCTGTTTAGTCGTGCTGTTTTGACGAGACATTTACTACTGTAACATACTAACTACATCACACATACTCAGACCATAGTGGGCGATAAGTCAAAGATAAGCTACTATTAATGAAACATGAACACCATTTGTAATAATTTTAAACAAAAAAGAACCGACTTCACTTAGCCTCCACCTTTCCAAAAGCAAATGCTCGAGCTTGCTGTAAAAAATACTCAAATCACTATAGGTTCTTGTGTGTTCACTAGTGTGTTCTTCAACTATTATTACTTGAAGCGTTCCCTCGATTTCTCCTGGATCCCATCATCAGATCCTCACCTGGTTACAAATGGGACTAACTGTCTTTCTAACAAAAAAATAATTTTCACAATTGGTCCCGCCGTTTTCGAATAATCGATGAACATACATAAAACTTTAAAAAAAAGCAAAAACAATGATCCCGACGAATTGATAACCACCTCCTTCGAAATCTTGAAGTCTGTTGATAACCTCCTGCTTCGAAAACTTGAAGTCTGTTGATAACCACCTCCTTCGAAATCTTGAAGTCTGTTGATAACCTCCTGCTTCGAAATCTTGAAGTCTGTTGATAACCACCTCCTTCGAAATCTTGAAGTCTGTTGAAAATAAAAGCATTCCCTTATGATTATGTAAGTGTGTTTTTTTTTTCGATATTTAGATGTTTATGTTATGAAATTTTAACAAATATAACCACACCTGGGCCTCGATTCGACATGCCAAACTGTGAGACGTGGATGTCACACTTGTATGAGTGATATTCTGTCCACACCTAACTGACAATCTATCAGTAGGTCTCGCTAGAGCGTTTTGTCTTAGGCTATGGCCACCATTTTGGATATCACTCTTGAGTGATTCCACCCCAAATTTCAACTATCACAAAAGTGTGATATCATAGTTGTCTCGCAAGCGACTGTCAGTTATGGCCTTGTCGAATCGAGGCCCTGGTTATCGGTTATTTTCGGTCATCGCCGATTGCATTACCAGTTATAAAATTTGACCGGTCACTACAATGTGATTCAAACTGCAATTGTCTTTTCAGAAAACCATGGAAAATGGCGACGACCTCGAAAAAGAGTTCACAGTCAAGAAACTCGCCAGCCTGCTGGAGAGGGCGCCTCGACCTTCGGTTTTCGAGAAAGAGATAAAAGATAGAGTCACGTACGAGAGCGAGAGGCTGACTAGTCAGAGTGAGGCGTCGTCAAGGAGGAACAGTGATGATGGGGGAAGAGCAAGGAAGGAGGGATTTAGGGGAGGTAATTATTGCTTAAAAATATGACTGAATACTTTTTGATTTGCTGCAAGCGATTTTTGATTGGTTGCAATTAGGCACCAATAAAAAATCGCTTATCCAGAAGTTGTCTGCGAATTTCAAATGTCGTCCACCCAAAGCTAATGGACGCAAGGACTCCTTTCATCCAAAAGTGGCCACCAATCCATCAAGTAGTGTTAGAATCACCTAAAGTACAGTAGTAACAAGTCAGCGTTGGTAGCCTGCCGGTAAGACGTCAGACTTTCAATCCGAAGGTCTCGGGTTCAAACCCCGGGCTCGTACCAAAGAGTTTTGCGGACCTCATGTACGAAATACACTTTGATATTTACCAATATTCGGTGAAGGAAAAACATCGTGAAGAAACCTGCATAAATCCGCGGAGAAATTCAAAGGTGTATATGAAGTCCCCAACCTGCTTTGGGCCAGCGGGAGGACTATAGCCTCTCGTGTATGAGAGACACAGGGCCCAGCAATGGGACGCATATAAACTAACATATTATTATTATTATTTGATTTGTTCTCTAGTAACGATCGTTTATTGTTTCCATACAGACGGCACAGCCTCAGAACCTCCCACCGCTAACGTGACCACCCATAACGCATGGAACGACCTTGCCAGTTCCACTTCCACCACACGGACGGAACTCAGCACTGAAAGTGTGGAAGACCAGGTACATCTCATTTTCATGCAACAATCATATCAGCCGAAAGACTTTTTTTTAATACCACGACGGTGGCAAACAAGCATACGGCCCGCCTGATGGCAAGCAGCTACCGTAACCTATGGACGCCCGCAACCCCAAAGGAGTCACATGCGCGTTGCCGGCCCTTTACAAAAAAGGAGGATTCACTATGTTGATGGCTAAAGGAACAAGAAGGTCCTCTCATCGTCAACATACTGGGTCCTCTCTGAGCTCTTTGGCAACCTTACTCACCAGCAGGAACACAACACTATGAGTAGGGTCTAGTGCTATTTGTCTGTGGTTTTCTGTAAGGTGGAGGCAGGGCCGGACCTAGGGTAGAGCGAGTGGAGCGGCCGCTCTAGGCGCCGGATGGCAAGGGGGGCGCCAAAATGGCAAAACAGAAAAAATAAGTTTTAAAAGACGTAAAAATATTTACGCTTGGAGTTGCGCGTTCGTTCGGTTCACGGGTTTCGGTAAAATTACTGGTGTGATTAACCTTTTTGTATATAATTTTGTTGATTTTTTGTCATTTTAAAATTTTTTTAGGCGTGCTCTCTTCTTCTGCTTGCGCTGATCTTGAAAGGCGCGAAATAAAGGCGCCGAAAACTTAACGTTCTTTATAATTTTCTAAGGGATTGGGTTTATCAGGATTACATTTTATATTTTTTTTATTCGCTGCATTTGATTTTAAAAGGCGTGAAATATAGACTGATAAAGGCACTGAAAAAGTAAAGTTATAATTTTTTTGGTATTTTTGTTATTTCAACATTTTTTTGGCGTGACTCGCTGCTTTTAATCTTGAAAGGCGCGAAATAAGGCGCTGAAAAAGTTACGTTCTTAATAATTTTCTAAGAGATTGGGGTTCATCAGGATTACATTTTATTATTTATTGTTTAAATCGCTGCTTTTGATTTTAAAAGGCGCAAAATAAAGACTGATAAAGGCGCCGAAAAAGTAACGTTTTTTTTGTTGGTATTTTTGTTATTTCAAAATTGTTTCTTAAGCGTGACTCGCTGCTTTTAATCTTGAAAGGCGCGAGATAAAGGCAAAAAGTTACGTTCTTAATAATTTTCAAAGACATTGGGTTTATCAGGATTACATCATATAATTTATTGTTTATGTCGCTGCTTTTGATTTTAAAAGGCGCGAAATATAGACTGTTAAAGGCGCCGAAAACGTACAGTTATATTTTTTTGGTATTTTTGTTATTTCAAGTATTTTTTTAGGCGTGACTCGCTGCTTTTAATTTTGAAAGGCGCCCAAAAAGTTACGTTCTTTATAATTTTCTAAGGGATTGGGATTATCAGGATTACATTTTAATATTTATTTTTAAATCGCTTCTTTTTATTTATTCTAAAAGGAGCGAAATATAGACTGATAAAGGCGCCGAAAACGTTACGTTCTTTATAATTTTCTAAGCAATTGGTTATATCATGATTAAAATTATTTTTTGGTTTTTAAATCTCTGATTTAATTTTGAAAGACGCGAAATTAACCCCGATAAAGGCGCCGAAAAAGTTACGTACTTTATAATTTTCTAAGCGATTGACTAACCCAATTTGGGTTTATCAAGTTTATATTTTATTATTTACTTGCTTTTGCCACGACCTTATCTATTCGCCATAATTAATGAATATAACGCCTTGGTAAAATCGAATAGTAAATATTAATTTAGGGAATATGCTATTTTAAGTCAACAGTGAGCAACAATTTCATACAAACTTCCACCCTCTTAAGCGATTATTTCTGGGATAAAAACTATCCTATATCCTTCCCCGGGACTCAAACTATATTCATACCAAATTTCATCTAAATCGGTTTAGCGGTTTAAGCGTGAAGAGGTAACATACAGACAGACACACTTTCGCATTTATAATGTTAGTATGATTTTTTTAAGTCACTTCTTTTGATCTTGAAAGGTACGAAATAAAGCCTGATAAATCCTCGCTCATCTCTGGTGGAAACGCAACCTAAACTTAGATAAGACAGATTAATTGAACGAGCGGAGCGTAAGCGAAGTGAAGTTCTTACAAACAAATTCGGCTACTGGGACGTTTTTCTGATCTTCATGAAATTTATTGGGGTTGTAGCAGAGATACATATAATTTGAGAGTTCGTATATAAGTAGGATCGATCAAGGGGGTGTGGAGCTAGAAGGCGAAAAAAATCTTGAGATGGGTCTTGTTATATTGGTCATCTCGTTTGCAAGGAAATCGTGAGTTCTGAGTTCGAGGCGGACCACCAGTTTTTTCATTTTCATTACTAACGAAGGACGCCAAAACCCGATTTCGCTCTACCCTGATCGAGGGCTCAGGCCGGCGCTGGGTGGAGGTACTTCCCCAGTCGGGCTCTGCTCCAGATTTGAGCGAGATGACATTCGCTGAACGTGCCCTACCACACTTAGCGAAATGCCATTCGCAGTGCCCATACCTCTCTTTTTGGCGTAGTTTAAGGACATACCCAAGTCCGGACGTAGTTTAAGGACATACCCCGGGTCCAGACTTGCTGGACTAATGGTTTCCCAAGAATTTCCACAACGCTTGTTCGCTGCCTTGTGCTATCCTCATCTAATGCTGGATTTTGGACACCTTTTTCGGTTATTTTTGTATGTTTTACGGCATGCAATTGCCTCTCAAAAACCTCAACAGTCGGTACGAAAACAGCCAGTTCCATTTAAACTCGGATGGAATCCAAATCCCGTAGATCTGACTAGGTACAGACGAGACAGTCATCATTGTTCTAGCTTTGTCCTATATCTCCATAATACCCTATTATTCAGAACAATGACGCGTAGTTTCAGTGTCCGCGAGCCAACCGGATGGCTTGCGATATTTAAGCTCCCTACGTGTTGTGAAACCACCCTGTGTAACTCGAACTGACCCACGTTTACTTGGTTTTTTATCCCCCCTTGAGTATCTTTATGTGATGAAGAACGAGCATGCAAATTGCCATTCACATTGGCTGGTCTGTTATCGATCCCTCAGAGTCCGGTAAAAAATGAACGGGGGGGAGATGAAAAACAAAGTCCAACGTGGATTAGTTCGGGTTGCACAGGATGATTCGACAACACGTAGGGAGCCTAAATACCGCGAGCCATCCAGTCGCGGACACTGTAACTACGCATCATTGCTTTAACTATATCTAAAGCCAACCTAATGGGCACACTACCTTCGGGGGCGGAGTTAGACCCTATTTTTTATTTGTGATCTTGTGTACCTATGCGTTTGTATTTAGTTGGTAAGGTGTAGTGAATTGATGTGCATTTTTTGTGATAATTATTATTATTTTGTGACCCTGTTTAGTTTAGAATTTAGTTTATATCTAATATTAATATATTTTTAGTTAAGCTTCAATTTTGACGAAATGTATTGTACCTACTTGAAATAATAAATATATATACGCCGTATCTAAAGAAGATTATCTGACTTGACAACAATCTAATATTTCAATGCATTGTCCGCCAGGCCAACCTCGGGCGAAGCCAAGACTCAGCCCTCCCTGGGACCCCCATGCACATTAAGGAGCCATGGAAATCAGCAGACAACCTCCAAGACTCCGCCTTTGGCACCTCGCTGGCGGACATCATGGAGAGCCCAGCTAATAAGGTATTATACGGGTTGCCCGGTAAAGATCAACCCCTTCTTCATAAACGTCTCGCAGGTTTAAATTAGTTAATTTATGTTTGTCTGTTTCTAAAACACAACTATAAAAAAACTAATATTGTTATTCTTGTATTTTGGTGCAATAAAGAGTATTTACTTACTTATTTACAACTGTCAAAGTGACAGATAAGGAGAAACGAATATTACCTAGTTAATTTACGTATCAGAAACGTTTATGAATAAGGATTAAAAGATTAAAGATTTTTATTAGAATGTACATTATCTATGGATTTATCTTTTGTCAAACATACAAGAAATGATGGAAATAGGAGTCTTCGTCTTTCTGTGCCATATCCTGTCGAATGTTGGCGATCATCTTGCGAAAGTTTTCTCTGTTCTTCGTCTTTCTGAAGAGAGTGACGGCGTCTTTCGTACCGGTCCAGATGTTTCTACTTCACGTTGTTCTAGGTTTTCCTCTACTTCTTTTACCTTCTATGGTACCCTCAATTATGACATAACATATAAGATACGAGTATTTATTTATTTATTTATTTATTTAAACTTTGTTACACAGTTATACAAAGTACAAAGGGCGGACTTAATGCCAGAGGGCATTCTCTACTAGTCAACCATCAGGCCAAACAGATAAAAACAATAGTGCGGGGAACGGGTAGCAATCAGAAAACTAAAATCCGAAATTACTAAATATTTACGTATAACTAAATATAAATTTATTCTACATAAATACAATTATTATATATACATATATATATATTTACTTTACACATTACTACATATAATATATAACCTGCTACTAATCTACTATGAGCCTTAGTTAAGAGACTTTTCTGTAAGATGCTTGCGCAACTTGCGCTTGAATGAGAATTTAGTCTGAGCTTGCCGAATATCCAAAGGGAGACTATTCCAAAGACGAACTGCCTGTTTCACGAAATAATTGGACATAGAACCGGGACGATGGTAGGGGACTGTGAGTAACAATTTACGGGAGGTGCGAAGCTCACGGCCTGGCTGTGCCATAACAAACTGAAATTTAGAACGCAAGTACTCAGGCGCTGCAGGATCAAATAAAGTACTGTAGAGCGTAGTTAGGATCCTGATACCGGCGTTCTGCAATACGCAGCCAACTTAGCTTCAGCCGAAAAGCAGACACGTGGTCGTATTTCCGGAGACCGTAGATAAATCGAATACAACTATTGAGGAGCCTATCCAGCCTGTTTAAAAGCCCTTGTGAAATATTGGTAAGGCACACATCACCATAATCTATGACAGGCAAGCCAAGAGCCTGAATAAGCAGAGTCTTTGTACAGTCAGCTGCAGAGAAAAGGTACCACCCGCCATACAAGTTTGTAGGGCACGGTGGTACCTTTTCTCTGCAGCTGACTGTACTTACTGGCAGAAAGTGCTTAAACCTATATAACGATCTCAGAGTGTTAGTTACTCTACGACACACATCGGATACCTGGGGTTCCCAGGTCAAACCACGGTCAATGATCAGCCCTATATTTCCTACCTGCAACGAGAGCGGTATTACATTACCCTCAAAGAGAATTAGTTTAAGGAGTGATTTATCGAAGGCCAAGGCAGTGCACGGACCTCCAAGTAATATAGCCTGACACTTAGATGGGTTAACGCCGATGCCAAAGTCAGATGACCAAGATGAAATACGATTAAGGTCTACGTTAATCCGGTCTATAGCCTCGTCTAGATCTTCGATTTTAGCCTGAGTATATAACTGTAAGTCATCGGCATACAAGTGAAAAGAAGACTGAATGAAAGGGGTTATAAGGTTAATAAAAATGGAAAAAAGTAACGGAGAGAGTATTCCATCCTGTGGAACACCGGAAGACAGATCGCACCAATCGGACAGTGCTCGATTAGCACGAACTGCCTGCCGACGACCACGTATATAGGATGCAAACCACTCGGCCGCTGATGATGAGATACTTAATTGGTTAAGAGCAGCAAGAAGCAATTCGTGATTTACTACGTTAAAAGCGTTCGTAAAATCTAAAAAGTATAGCTTTTTAAAGCTCCACCTAACTCACAGATAACCTCAACCACTAGATAGATCATAAGTACAACTCGAGGTCACCACACATCAGTACATTTGTATTTAATCCTTTCTCATTTTCTCATGGGTTGGCTGGAAGAGATCCCTATCAGGGATAAGCTCGCCTTTGTGCATATGTTACTGTTGTATTATGTTATATCTACTTGTTTATGTGCAATAAAGTGATACATACATACATACATACATACATCAGCGCTCCCGTACTAATTTAGTATGAGAGCGCGACCGCTTCTTTCAGTTGAGTTAAAAATATCCACAAAAATCAAGTTATAGGGACTAATTAAGTGCTGACGCGCGGAATGTCAACCTTTGTACGGATCGTACACCTGGATTGTTATACTACAAAATGGTGTAGAATACTATTGAGATGTGCTGTTCGAATCGTAGGAATTAACGAATAAAATTGCGCTGATGTGTGTGTGCCCCGTGCTCCTTGTAAAAGCTTAATGATGAGTAGTCTGTGTAGTCTGTGTGGCCTAACTTTACGCCTGCTACACTTTATGGCACGGTGTGACGTCACGAACTTTGACGCGACTTATTTTTATCGTTTAATATTTTTTGGTAATCTAACTGACGGACTTACGATCAGTTATTTTACCCAAAATAACACCCTATTTTGACACTTGTCAGTGAGGTGAAACAGCTTACCCTATCAGTAGCTTTTAAAAAAAACTGTCACTTGGCTACGCTTCATATCACTTTGACTTGTAATAAGTGCTATTTGTCAATCTGTCATTACCTCATGGCACACACAAGACACGTGGCAAGAGTGTCATTCAGATTCTAAGATATGTTATTAATATGATGTTGATACCAATTATCCTTAAACGTATTATCAGCATTTTAAATTAGGGTTTTCGTATATTAGTACTTTTAGGGATTATAAAATTCAAACTCTTGCTTAAAAAATTATATGAAAATGAAAAAAGCCATTCCACGTATTCCTTAGACGACTATTTTTCCAACGTATTTATAATATATTTCCGTACTAGATTAACATAATTTTAATCAATAAAATAACTTTTTTGATTACGATTGTTAGATTACGGTGAAGTATTTATAAATAAATATTTATAAATGGCAAATAAAATCAAAAAAGTGTTCCACTTATGCAGTTTAAAAAGAAACGTACAAAACTACAAACTAATATAACATTCAAAGGGCTTTTGTGATTCAGAAAGACTGCGTACGAGCATTGGCTGGTGTTAATTTTGATTAAAGCTGTAGACTTCTCTTCAAAAAGTTCAACATTCTTCCATTAGCATCAATGTATATACTGAAAGATTGTATTTTTACACCGAACCACCCAGAGTATTTTATAAAGCGCGAAGTAATGTCTACAAGAGAGCTCCGAACTCAGTACCAGTATCTTTTGTACCATCCACCTTGGAAGTCTGATATATGAGAGAAATGCAGTCAATACGTGTATTATAATTTTTAATAAACTCCCTCAAGAGCTGAGAATGCTGAGTGGTAAAATATTTAGGACTAAATTGACCAAATGGCTACATATTATGACCATCGTTTTTATAGCATTAAGGAGTATTTTAAATGGGACGTATCGAATTCATATTAGCTGACCTAAATTTGACACATGTATTTTTATATAATATTTCTATTTCTATTTCTAAGTTTTTTAGGTACTGCAAAATGGTATCAAAAAGTTGAGCGAAATCGTCGCCGACGTTGCCGTACGTAGCTGAATCCAGCTCAACTGTAACTCGCCCATTAAAATTCTCTATACAGGGTGAATTTTAAGTCGTGAATCGTAATATGTTTTTCTAACTCCATAAACAACAAGCAATTTGATGCCCCAACTCTTACTAAAATCAGACAAGATTTTTTTGTTTTTTTTTTTTTTTCTCGTTTATTTTACTTTTAAAAGTGGATTTAGGATATTACAACGGCCTATTAGGATATTTAAATTAGTAAATTGAATTGCCTCTTTGAATCGGAACTGTCATTGACATCAAATTTGTCATTTGTCCTAGTTAGAAATGAAATTTACTTAATTTCTCATCTGAAATATCTCATAAAGCTGTTTTAATTCCACATGATCACTTTTAAAAGTAAAATAAACGACAAAAAAATAATAAAAAAACAAAAATTTTTTTGTCTGATTTTAGTAAGAGATGGGGCATTCAATTGCTTGTTCTTTATGGAGTTAGAAAAACATATTACGATTCAGGACTTAAAATTCACCCTGTATAACATTATATCGTATCAAATCAATAACTGATTCACGAATCTGAATGCCACTACTGGACACATGGACGGTTCCGTGGGACAGGCCACGTGGTAGAATTAAGTCCAAGGCCGCTGAAACATTTCACTTAGCTATATTGGTTTTTTATTCTGATGAGCTGTTGGACTTAGCTTGATTGACAAAAACGACTAATGAAAAAAATAAAATAAAAAGTACGTAATTTATATTTATATTTAATTTTAATTGTATCAAAACTTAAATTTTATAAGGTATATTTCCAAAACCATTTCGAGGTCTAGGTTTATCGATCAATTTTAGACTAATATTTCTCCAAATTAATGAGTGGATTCGGATATTTTCGCAAAATATGAATGACATTTGTTTGACCTTACTCCTTGTAAACCGTCTGCTAGACGGTCGCCAACAAACCCCTTCGATAGAGCGACTTTGATCTGGACGGACCGTGTAGACAGTTGTTTCCAGCTAAATTGTATGAAACATCAATCAAGGTCAGGGTGACCTTGGACAGTCGGCAGCCTTGTTGGCGACCGCCTAGCACAGGGGTCAGCAAACCGCGGCTCGCGAGCCGCATACGGCTCTTTGAAGGGTCAGTTGTGGCTCTTCAAGTTCCGCAATTTTTTTTTTAAATCAAATATTACAGTGAAAAAACAGAAACCTACGGCTCTATGAGCTTCCAAAAATTACATATTTTCCGCCATCAGGCTCTTTGTCAAATAAGTTTGCCGACCTCTGGCCTAGGAGAGCCTTAAAACTTTAGTAAACATTTCTAAAAAAATAAACTCAATGTCATACCCTAAGACAGTTGTCAAACATCAAAACATGTAAACAAATATATGTAAAAGTGCGTTACAAAACTTATTTTTCGAATCTATGTCATATTTTTCAAAACCTCTACTTCTCCTCCTTCGCCTAAACGCCTTACGTAAACAATGGACGTCCCCTATCCGGAACATAGCAATGTCGACGTGAAATGTAACATCTGTTGTGTGGGCGACCTGTGTCGACATTCTTGACGGTCAAGGGTTACAAGTTACAAACATGCGATTTTTAACTCTATTCCAAACGAAAAAGGTGTAATTTCTATGCTTAATAAAGTCGAGGAACATTATCGAAAGTTCATTATTTATGGAAATGTTCTTTATTTACTTTGAAGTTACAAGTCGGTTCAGATAGGACTTATCATTAGGTATATACCAGGGACATTACAGAGCTCCGGTTCCGGTTCCGTTAAGTGTGAACTTCCGATTGGTTTTAAACATCCGATTCGGTTCCGGTTCTGTTACTTTCAAAACAGAAGTTACATCGGATGTCATAGCAACGCAGCGGGGGGAAATGAGCGGCGTACACCAAAAACAAACAGGTTTATACCTGTAATTTTCTCATGTCAACGCTTGCCTCGTGCTGCTATCACTCGGGCTTCGATTCTGGTTTCGCTTCCGTTTTCGGTTCCGATTCCGTTTCTGGTTCCGATAAACTAAATTTGAAACATCTGGTTCCGATAAAACCACGTCTGTTACATCCCAGGAGTGCGATTTTTGAATCTCACCAAGTGACTAATTCTCACCGATGTGAGTGATTTACTTTCGGAAATCACTCACATCGGTGAGAATTAGTCACTTGGTGAGATTCAAAAATCGCACTCCTGGTATATACATAGGCATAATTACATTTTTTAGGGTTCCGTAGCCAAAATGGTAAAAACGGAACTTTATAGTTTCGTCATGTCCTTCTGTCCGTCCGTCCGTCCTTCCGTCCGTCCGTCCGTCCGTATGTCACAGCCATTTTACTCGGAAACTGTAAAACGTATCTTAATAAAGTTTCCTCATAAGGTGTATTTTGTATGCCGCTACTTAGTTACGTAGTTAAATTGCAGAAAAAAATATTTTTAGGGGGGGCGCTCCATACATCTAAATAAAAATTTAAAAATTAACCAATATCAACATGTGGCATATCAATCGATAGGTCTTTAAAAATAACATGGACAAACCTATTTGCATATAATTTAAGCTTAATACAGGTAAAGCAAGACTATGTAAGGATAGGTATTCTATTTTAGCGGCAAAATGTATACATCCATGAAACTTTGCTTTATAACTTTATCTTAGCTAGTGCCAATTCCTCCTCTATTATGCGTGGTCCGACATGCACTTGGCCGGTTTCTAAATTTTACCCTTACCATACCCCTTCGATGGGGGTAGGACGCCTAAATTTTGATAGGACTCGGCAGATCCTCATTTCTAGTTCCAAGATAAAGTGAAAAAACAAATTTTCATTGATGTACATATTTTACCTCCAAAATACCTACAAAATACGGCCTATCGGTAGTGACCCTGCCTACGAAGCAGAAGGTCCCGGGTTCGAATCCTGGTCAGGGCATTTATTTGTGTGTTTATCACAGATATTTGTTCCTGAGTTATGGATGTTTTCTATGTATTTCTACTTATCCATATTTATCTATTATATATATCGTCGTCTAGTACCCACAACACAAGCCTTATTGAGCTTACCGTGGGCCTAGGTCGATTTGTGTAAGATTGTCCCATAATACTTATTTATTTATTTAAAATATGCAATTTTTCCTGCACTAGCTGTGTGAATACTCTTTTCTGAAGGGTTGCAGGCGTCCATAGGTTACAATAGCTGCTTACCATCAGGCGGTCCGTATACTTGTTTGGCACCATCCACCATTTGTTAACGGCCTCCTAGCCTAGTCGGTAGTTACCTATGAAGCAGGAGGTCCCGGGTTCGAATCCTGGTCATTTATTTGCGTGTTTATCACGGATATTTGTTCCTGAGTTATGGATGTTTTCTATGTATTTAAGTATTTATCCATATCTATCTATTATACATATCGTCGCCTAGTACCCACAACACAAGCCTTATTGAGCTTACTGTGGGACTAGGTTGATTTGTGTAAGAGTGTCCCATAATATTTATTTATTTATCGTAGTAGAAAAAACATGACAGATTGTTTTCTTCCAACAGATACCTTTACGTGAAGACATAAAATCAATATCGTCCGACGGCTCAGACGAGCGTCGACCGAGACTGGGATGGCGACTCGTGCGCAATGTCACTACGGCCGCCGGCGCTTTTAGCCCGAAAGGGACACCTACGGCTCTACCTGGGACCCCTCTACCAGTTCAGGTACCTACTAATACCTATAGGTTTACCAAACCTTCTATTTTATTTTCAAATAGGACAACATTCATGACTTCCCATCGCTTCTTGTACAAAGATCTTTAGGCGGATCTTACACTGGCGCCCCGTCCCGCTCTGATGAACGAGACAGCGCTATACACATGCAGAGCCCTATCTCGCTCGCACACTGTCGCCGCATGCGGCAACCGCAGCTGTATAATAACTACCCACGACTTAATTATTTTAGCGGTAATGTAAAACCAGCGTTGGAGGTCGACTAACAGATTGCAGGCAATAGACTTCTCTCCCGTAGTCCTCAAAGTAAGAAGCTAGCATTATTAAATGATGGTGTTCACGATTTTATATCAACATCATCTGGCTGGAAAGACATAAAATCAATATCGTCCGACGGCTCAGACGAGTGTCGACCGAGACTGGGATGGCGACTCGTGCGCAATGTTACTACGGCAGCTGGCGCGTTCAGCCCGAAAGGGACGTGGCACGCCACTCCCTGGCACGCCACTGCCAGTACAGGTACATTGACTATATATTGACTACATTTAAGATAAATTCTTCTTCTTCATGGTCCATCTCCGTCCAGCGGGTCGGCGACCATAGGTATGTCTATATGTATCTCTATCTTCAGTCATGCGAATTTGTCTATCTATGCTCTTCACCTCTAACCAGTCACTTATATTTTTATTCCATGATGTGCGCCTTCATCCGCGCCCTCGCTTCCCTTCATAATTTTTTCCTTCAATTATTAATTTTAGTAGATTTATTGTTTCCGTATATATGACCAAAATATGCTGTTTTTCTTTTCTTAATCGTCGAACCTACTTCTAGGTCCTTTTTCATAATTTCCAAAACTCTGCTATTAGTTATTTTATCCGTCCATTTAATTTTGAGCATCCTTAAGATAAATAGAAACACAAAAAGTCTTTAACCGTTGAGTGTTTTGGCAGCTATTTTTATAAAGATTTAACCTAATGGTTGCATGGTGGATGTCCACGGAAACGACAAGTTTTAACATCACGATAGAGTACCGAGGGTAGGATGGAGACTCGTACGCAATGTGACTACGGCAGCAGGTGCTTTCAGCCCTAAAGGAGCGCCTACGGTACTCCCTAGGACACCTTTACCTGTACAGGTGTATAACCTCAATCCCGAGATGTCAAACAGTGTGTTCGCTGAACTCTTAAATGACCCCCAAAGCTATGAGTCTCTCCAAAAGAGGTGCTCTGAAGAGACAATACTCGTAAAAAAGTAAAAAGTCTACAATTTTAGTGAAAAAGTAATACCTGCTGCATCCTCAGAGTTACCCCCTACTAAAAAGGTAGTAGCTACAGTAACAACCCAATACACCGCCCATTGTAGAAAAGCTAATCTCTACTAAAAAGACCACTAGAATATTTTTAAAGGAAAGTTGTCTACAGCGAAAAATTCTTGGTATTTGGAATCATTAGCATGTAGTAAAGTAATTTCCGAACTTTGTATTGTCCACAGTCAAAACCAGAAAGTAAGAACACGGACTACTCAAACAACAGGAAGTCGTCACTACTGTTCTATCCTAATGAGAAGGATGAAATTATTGGCGAGACCAGCCCTGAGGTAAGTTCTTTGGTTATAAATAAGTGGTTTTTTTTTCTTGAAACATTATTATGAAGTGGTATCTAACCTAGGATGTAACATTTACATAATATGTACATTACTAACTCTCTATAGGCTTGTCTGAAATAGGTTGACTTAAATACGAAAAAATACAAAAAGTTTATTTCAGAAATAAAATTACATGACGTTACATTTATGCTGATCCCTACACTAGGCATGGCCTGTCCCATGGGGAAAATAAAACAGGTTAGGTACAGATGGAAGACAAAACATTAGTTAATGACAATATGGTTTGAAGCAGAAACACTTGTTTAAAATTAGAAAATCGGAATTAGTGTAAAACAATTGTACGAAAATAATACATAGGCATTTGAA
This sequence comes from Pammene aurita, assembly GCA_947086415.1. Lineage (NCBI taxonomy): Eukaryota > Metazoa > Arthropoda > Insecta > Lepidoptera > Tortricidae > Pammene > Pammene aurita. Next base: position 8,489,538 of record OX352316.1, on the reverse strand, counting down.
TTGATAGTGTGATGGACTGTGTGAGAGACAATATGAAAAAGACGAGAGTGAATAACAAGATTATGACAGAGAGGTAGGGAAGACAAAAAAATGCACCAACACTAAATAAATGAGATAAGGGCAAGCCAATGATGATGATTATCATGAAGTGATCGTTAAAATGTGCCTTAATAAAGAGTCACTTTAACCAATCACACTTGACGGACTGATAAACGTTAAAAATGGTGGCGCAGCTGTCATCCCATAGAGAACTGTCAATCTTTTCATACTAGTAAATTTTAACGGTGACGATGACGTTAACAGACGGTTTAGTGCACCCGGCCCAAAATCTTACCTACCAAGTCAACTCAAACTACTTCTTGATACATATGCTAAACTACTTGAGAAAGTAAACAAACGAAATCACGTGACTAGGTCGCTTGGTCAATTACTCGTAAGTCACGTTTTGTATCTATAGAATTATGTCACTAACAGAAAACTAGAGACACGTGGTTTTAATAGAAATCTATTAGAAACCAACATTACCGTCAATCTACTTCAACTTTTACCCGTAGTCATGAGATTTATTCTCACAGGGCTTGGACCCCGAATCCCTCATGTTCCGGGACGGTCGCCGACGAATCGACATGGTGCTAGCTTATGAAGAGGAGGACTTTGGCGTTATGACGGAAGCGGAGGCGAGGAAAAGGGAGTGCAGGAGGGTTTTTCAGGTACATAACATACAACGCGTTAACTATAGCCAGTTCATATTCGAAGAGATCTCTACTTTGTTGACGCAGGTTAAGGTAATTTTGAATAGCCGCCCTATACTTATGTCACTTATGTTATGCTTCATGTCTAATGTCCTCTTTTCTCTTTGCCGTATCGTGGTAACTTTCTTAAATATCCGCAAGGCAAAGTTAGTTTCTCTATCATCATTCATAATGTATTCGATGTTATTATTATCAATTAACATCTTACAGGAAAATCTAGTGAAAGAAGGCCTGGAGCTGGAACTAGAAAACAAATGCCTGTCATTCGACGGAAAGACCTGGTTCATTAAGATCCACATACCTTGGAAGACTGAAATGAGACTTGCCGAAGTCATAGGCATGAAACTGCCTACTAAACGGTTCATCACTATTTCTGTAAGAGCGTGGGTAAGTTGGTTTCTATCTTCTGTCAGCTGTCAATTCCAGTATCACGCCACAGCTACCAACAGATGGCATATTTGGCGTCTGTAGGTATTGAATCACCCATCCCCCATATCCAAATGTCTGCTGCATATACAACGTTTCACCAACTCTCATTGCGTAGGCGATTTTCACTGCACCCGCCTGGAGAAAGATCTTTTCTCAATCACACTTCTTTCTGCATTGACTTAAACTTTAGGGCAGTTATAAGGCTAAGATAACCACTGAGTGGGTGCCTCACGAGTCAAACCGAGGATCCGGCAGACGTCGACAGCGATGGTGGGATAACTTGGACTCCTTTTTGCGAGACTGGCCAGAGGTAGCGCTAGACCGGGATGACTGGAAGAAAAGAGTCCCCTCTTTTCTTCCAGTCGCCTCTGCCCAGCAGTGGGACACAATAGGCTCGTAATAATAATAAATACGTGTGTATTTTCTGTGGAGTGTCTGATCTCATTCTATCAATTTCCCAGAGTGACGAAAAACAAGCTGAACGTGACAAGAAATGGCATTCAAAATGGCGACGGCGGTGGAAACAGATATACGAGTACGAGCACTCCAGGATTGAATGTGAACCTTCGTTCTATGCTGCTACCGAGCAGAAGGGGGTGAAAAGGGAAGAACAGTGAGTATTAGCGACATCTTTTAAATCTAGTTCGAAGACAAAAAAACGGCCAAGTGCGTGTCGGACCACGCATTATGGAGGGCTCCGTACCTTCAATGGAATAAGAACCAAACTAATAGCAAAAGGTGGTATCTGATGCCTATGGAAGAAGTTTTTTGGAGCTAACGCAAAAATGGCTGAACCGATAATGTTCAAAATAATTTTCGTAGAAAGTATGTGATAAGGCTCAATTTTCATATTTTTTGGACTTACAGTAGTTACAGTTCAAAAGTTACAGGGGGACACAATTTTTCTGAGTTTCAAAGCGATTATTTCTGAAAATATGCACTTAATTGCAAAATGTTCAAAAAACCTCGATGTTATTTTGGAATACCTATCGTATCATGTGCAAAATGTTGATATTTTGTAAAAAAAAAATTTAATTCTGCAATTTTACTACATAACTTAATAGAGTGTGACTATTGAAATATTACTTATTATTATTTGGCGGGAAATTCAAAAAATCATGGGCTGGTCACACCTTGTGTAGCAGGAATAATACTATTGATACTAGAAAATACTTTTGACTTCTGTGCACACGTAAGGTAGGTAGGTAGGTAGGTTTAGGTAAACAGGCAGAAATCAACGAAGTAAACAAGCTTCACAGGGTGTTAGAAAGATCTTTAACCGACTGCAACAAGAGAAATACATTCAGAAATTAAATTCCCCAAAACATGCTCAGAAGCAATTAAAAACAATCTAATAACTATGTACTTGAGTTCCCTATTCACTTGTTTTAAGGGATGGTTTTAGTTGGTTTACGTACTGTATAGACATGTTTTGCGAAAATATTTTTATTTTTACATAAAATTACTACTGACCAGTCAGTCCACAGATTTCTCCTAATATTGGTTTTCAGAAAGTAACTTCTTACGTTCCAATGTTTTGATTGTATTGATATTTTCCAGAACTTCTAGTTTATCCGTTTCTTTACACACTTGTCCTGTTTATGAGATTCAGGTATAATCAATTCACGTACTTAATCAAAGTTATAGGCAAATGTTAGAACTAGTACTTAAAGTATCAAAATATTAATAGAGCTCCAACCTACAACATTGTTGACGACTTGTAAACATTGCAGTTTTTCGTTATACAACCTACAACACGCTTCACGTCAACTTCGCACATCGTCGTCATTATTTACGAGCCTAAATAATAGTTTGCGGACCACTCGGTACAGTGATTTTTAATATTATTTAAAATAAACCCCTTATAAACCGTGAACAATTTTAAATAATGACATAAATTGACAACAACTTCTTTTTTAATCATAGACAATTGGTGATACAACAAGGAAATATCTGTCAACAATATTTGGCTAGTCAGACTCTAACGGCATACAAAATACACCTTATGTCTAAATTTTATTATGATACGTCTTATAGTTTCCAAGTAAAATGGTTGTGACACACGGACGGACGGGCAGATGGACATAACGAAATTATAAGGATTCCGTTTTTGCCATTTTGGCTACGGAACCCTAAAAACGGGGGTCACATTAGAAACCGTTAAAAATATGAGCACTCCAGCTACCTAATATGGTCGGGTTTTTATCGCCTGTCACCATATCGGTTACGTTCTAACAAGTATGTAAGTGCGAAAGTGACGCATGACGTGAAAGGCGACGAAATTGCAACCATGCTATCCGTTCATGGTTGAATCAGAACCATTGATATACGCTACCTCTAAAAGAGTGGGGGAAGGGTCAAGCGGAAGGAGCAGTAACTAGGTACTGATCCTTCTAAAACCTGACCAGAAATATATGATCATGCGCCATGTTGCGGAATTTCATTGGAACTAATTTCTTACACTGGCAATAATTTTAATGACAGGCAGGATGATTATGCATGTGTGAGTGCATGACAGGCTGTCACTGTAATTGTAATAATAAAGTGTTGAAAATTAAATAATAAACGACAAAAAACTCCCAAAATTGTCCATAGTCAAGAGCGAAACATTGTAGATAGTGTATATAATACACTGCTGTAAATAATACGCTCGGGAAATGAAACTATTTCGCTGTGAAACATTTTCAAATTAACATCAGAGCTGACAGGTAAACAAATCAAGATGTCACCATACCACAGAGCTCTATGACTACTGAACTGTTGCCATATAAATGAGAGTAATAGCGCCCTCTTGACAATAATCATATATTTCTGGTCAGGCTTTAGTTTAGATTAATCTTTATGGAGCAATGTCCAATGGAGAGAGTACCTAGAGTCTAAACATGCCGAAGTTTGTCTTACTATGTCAACAATTTTGAAATAACAATCATCATCCTCCTAGCGTTTGTACCAGCTTTTTGCCACGGCTCTATTAAGCCTGGGGTCACGCTTGGCAACCTAATCCTAGGAATTGGCGTAGACACTAGTTTTTATGAAAGCGACTGCCATTTGACCTTCCAACGCAGAGGGGAAACTAGACCTTGTTGGGATTAGGTCCGGTTTCCTCACGATGTTTTCCTTCACCGAAAAGCGACTGGTAAATATCAAATCATAAATCGTGTATAAGTTCTGAAAAACTCAGTGATAGGTACGAGCCGGGATTTAAATCCGAGACCTCTGGATTGAAAGTCTGACGTCTTACCGTCAGGCTTCTGAATTAAACGATTTTTGAACAAACAATTTTTTATTTTACTACTCTAATCTTAAAATTTTGCGCACATGTTTCATGATTAGATGATTATTTTCCAGGTTCCTGGTAAAAGACAGGCATACGCAATTTTCTCCTGCACAACGCAGTTTGCTAGTCATGCAGATTCTGCTCAGAGCCAAATATGACAACAATGACACAAAGGTAATACTTATAAGAAGCATAAGCAGTCATTTATTTTTAGCTATGATAATTTCATGTAGCGCTGCGGAATTGAAAATGGATCGGACATAACCCTTCCAAGAGTAGCATCGAACAATGCCAGTATCGCTTTCAAGTGGCAACCTCAAGATAGAAAGCGAGCCGGCGGACACACCGTGGTGATGGAGCGTAGAGAGCGAGCTGCGAGCCGTAGGACTGAGCTAGAGAGAGGCCAAGACGGTTGCTTAAGATAGAAAGCCGTGGAAGGATGTTCTGGAGGCCCTATGCACTTCCGGGGTGCTTTAGGACCACCAACAACACTAAAATTTATTTTAAGCTACATACATGCGTTGATCTACCCACTGGGCGTACCCGCCAGACAGATCCGTTAATATAGGGCGCTATTCAAATTTGACTGCAGGTAGACGCAGGTGCGGAACCAGGATTTCATTCAAGGGGGGCAAATTCCTTCACAAAAAATCTTGCGGTCCGCTCCTATGGCCCTCGTAACAAACGAAACTTGTGTGTTAGAGGGGGAGGCAATTGCCCCTGTTGCCCTGTAGCCACGCCTGGGCAGACACATCCGTACCCAATTTCCGCCATAGACTCCATTCACTTACTAAGTTTACCTTTGGTTGACTGTTTTATCGACAAATATTTTCAATGTCTCACTGTCCCGACTTAGTAGTTTTGTCACCATTCTAACTGCTGTTTTGTTTTAGATGGGCATCCGTCGGTTACTCAACGATGGGACGTACATGGCGTGCTTTCCCCTACACGAGGGTCGTTACGATCTGGACATGGCTGACGGGAGCTACACTGACCGACGAGTAAGTTATCGGCTATAGACACCATAAGAGACCTATACTACTATAGTACTGGCAGGGTCGCCATGTAAGGGTTTGGGTTTGAATGAAAATGAACATAGATTAAATTATGCTTTATAGCAGACTTACACATACTCATTGGTGCCAATACACATGAATAACAGAGATGTGGACCTAGGATAGTATGCGACATTTCGTCTGTCGCCATGTAAGGGTTTGGGTTTGAATGAAAATGAACATAGATTAAATTATGCTTTATAGCAGACTTACACATACTCATTGGTGCCAATACACATGAATAACAGAGATGTGGACCTAGGATAGTATGCGACATTTCGTTTTGATGCTGTCACTCTGTCCTCAAATATTGAACACATTACAATGTATTAGTGTGGTGTGCTGTCCGTCCCATAATATTTACTTATTTATTAATTGTTAGCGATTAACTGTACAAAAGTAAAAGTTAGGAAAAGGGAAAATGAAACAGTAACATCTATGAAGATCTTATAGTTTAAAGTTTAAACATTATAATTGGTAGAATCTTGGGCAGAAAAAAAGAAAGAAAGAAAATATATTTATTAGCACAAAACAAGGACAGAAAAACTTAAAACTAACTAAAGCTGTCGTTCGCGCTTAATGGTCCTCACTCAACTTGATGTCACAGAATGCTCCACATGGTACACTCCGCGACGCTGATTTTCAGTGAGCCCAGAGACGGTGGAGTAGGTCACGCTATACAACTTACACTAAACATCGCAGTTATGACTAGACCAAACCAGTAGGTAGGTGATAGATACAATTTAAACCACTAACCATATAGATACATAAGTAAGTGAGTACTTAAGATAAAAGTACTTAAGACAGCACGCTGGCACTACTCGAACACGGATGCAAAAACTACCCTACATCTTTAAACATTATTTTATCCTCAGCTTTTATACCTCGAATGGTCTCGCCCCTGCAAATGGTACAAGAAGCAGCCGCTCTGGCTGATCCGACGGTACTTTGGAGACAAGATCGGCCTATACTTCTGCTGGCTTGGGTTTTATACAAAGATGCTATACGCTCCAGCAGCGGTGGGGACCTTGTGTTTTTTGTATGGATTAGCCAGTATGGGATCACAAGACAACATTCCAAGGTACGTAAATCCTAAAAAGGAAACATGAGGTAAAATCTCTACTACAACTGTAAGAACAAGGTGTGTGTGTGTGTGTGTGTTCTCGCGAAAAAAAATGGTTTTTTATCGAAGGTTGGCCTGGCCGGCTGGGACGACGAATGTTTCTCCTACTTTGTCATACTCGCAATACGATACCACTTATGCATACTGTATAATATTCCGAAATAATATTCGTTTCGACCAGGTTACAACAACTTGACCCGTCAACCTTTAGTTAGAGAATATTTAACACTAGCCTTTTCCCGCGGCTTCGCCCGCGTACTATAAGTACTCAAAAAGGATACGATACCCATGTTGATTTTCAGACTTTGTGACCACATTTGCCCCTTTTAGGGGTTGAATTTTCAAAAAACCTGAAATACGTGTTTACTCATTTATTGTTAGGAATACTCCTGTGAAGTTTCGAATAAAATAATCTAACAAATCTTGATTCGCCATACAAACTTTGGACCCCCATTTTACCCCCTTAGGGGGTGAATTTTGAAAAATCCTTTCTTAGTGCACCCCTAGACCTTATAAGGAACCTACGTGCCAAATTTGGAATCAGCGGTTTGGGCTGTGCGTTGATATGTCAGTCAGTCAGTCAGTCAGTCAGTCAGTCAATCAGTCAGTCACTCAGTCAGTTTCTTTTATATATTTAGATTAAAGCCATTGGCCATTGGCCAAAAAGCCATCAGCCTTGGTAATTCAGATCTCAGGTTCAAAGCTTTTTCAAATAAGGAACTTAAGGTTAAATATGGGAAATCTGAAACTAAAACACTGTTGTAGTTTCATTTAATGTTGTTTTTGTATGTTTTCATTAGGTTTAATTTTTGACATTATGTAGATAATATTTTTTTCAACACACCTGCTCGTAACGAGGTTCTTATTCCACCGCTTTTATGCTCATAATCCTAGATATTAAACACGTGTGCATTTCACAATAATTATCCAACTAGTGGAATAATTTAATAATCCGATCAAGTGACGTTTGTACTCTAGTACCAAGTTGTACGTACGCAGACGAATCGTTGTAATTTAGTCGGGTATTACCTTTACTTTTTTTTAACTCTTTATGAGTTTACATTCTAAAAAAGTAAAAAAAAGTAAATATATTAAAAATATACACATTTACGATAGAATACAATTTATACAATCCTGATTGTGAATATGAATCATTTCAACTTATTATATTACTCGTAATGCACAATAAATAACGTTTTAAACACGAATTGTCTGTTTTAATATTGGCTGTTTGGCATTATACGTCCGCGCCTTTGCCTCAAGCTGCACGCACATCCAAAAAAGAAAATTGCACGCCATTTATAAGTTAAACTCAAATCATTGTTTATTTGTTAGATTTTTCTCGTCGTGTTTTATTAATTTAATCAAATTATATTTCAATGAATAAGAAGACAATTTAACCTCTGGATATATTTCAAAATTGTGATACATACGAGGGTTGCTACTTATATATCCGGAAACAAAAAAACAAACAAACGTACACGGCTGAAAATGGTTTTATTGTTTTTCAAAGTATTCCCCTTGATGATCTATGCACTTTTGCATTCGCGTGAACCAATTTTTAAAGCACTTCTGCCACTCCGCCTGAGGTACCTCCATAACGTGTTGTTTGAATGCGTCGACAGCATCTTCAGCGGTCGAAAATCGTTGACCGCGTAATTTATTCTTTATATTTGGAAATAAATAAAAATCGTTGGGTGCCAAGTCAGGGCTGTACGGCGGATGACCCGTTAATTCCTCCTTTTTGTAAAGGGTCGGCAACGCGCATGTGACGCCTTTGGAGTTGCAGGCGTCCATAGGTTACGGTAGCTGCTTACCATCAGGCGGGCCGTATGCTTGTTTGCCACCGTCGTAGTATAAAAAAATTTTGACCCTCCAAAAATAGAGTTGTTTCGCGTGACGTATGACAGCTGGCATTGTCATGATGAAGAATGATTCTTCGTCGCTGGTTAGTTTTACGAATTTGTTCAAATACTTCCGGTAAGCAAATGGTCGTGTACCACTCTGAATTAACCGTTCTACGGTTTTCTAGTGGCACTGTAGCTACATGGCCATTAATACCGAAGAAGCAGGCCACCATTTGTTTCAATGTTCTTTTTGCACGAGTAACTTTCGTAGGGTTCGGCTCATTTTGAAACACCCATACCGTTGATTGTTGTTTCGTTTCGGGATCGTATGCATAGATCCAGGATTCGTCACCTGTATAGATGTTATAAACGGCTTTTGAGTCACCACGATTATATTTTTTTAACATTTTATTGCACCATTCGACGCGAGCATCTTTTTGCTCTTTTGTTAAGTTGTGGGGTATCCAACGCGAACAAATTTTTTTTACAGCCAAATAATTATGTAATATGCTATTAATGCTGGTCATAGAAATACCCAGAGTCGCCTCTATCTCGCGGTACGTAACATGTCGGTCGTCCATTATAAGTTTTCGCACAGCCTCGATATTTTGTTGTACAACGACCGATTTCGGGCGACCTGTCTTAACTTCGTCCGTAAGCATACTACGTCCACGATTGAACTCACTAAACCAGTGATACACAGTAGTTTTAGATGGGGCTTCATCACCAAAAGTTGAAGTTAGTTGATCTATGCACTGTTGTTGCGTTAAACCACGCCGAAAATCATAATAAATCATAGCACGAATATTTTCACGAGTGAGTTCCATTCTTGCTGCGAGATGACATTTAAAACCCGTCAAAAACAAAACACGAGCGTTAATAAGAAAGAAAAAATATACCGGCCAGTACTTAAAAAAGTTCAAATTTTACCATGGAGGTCAAATATGCTATTTAAGAAGATTGTAATCCCGGTTTCCGGATATATAAATAGCAGCCCTTGTACTAGTAAAATGTCATCATAAAAATCTAGTGAGCAATACGTCAGAAAAAAATACTATAATTTATTGCACAATAAATGTGAAGTCTTTAATTTTATGAAATGATTTGAAAAAGAGTTCCAGATACTCAAAAACATCACAAAAAAGGTTATTTATCTAAATTTAATTATCTTAGGTTCGTAAGTACCCCTATCCTGTAAACATTCTGACAATTAATGTATTTATCAAAAGTTATTAATTATACTATTCTGTTATTTCCTCGCAAGTGTGTTGAAAAACGTCGTATGAAACGCGCGTGCTTGATCATTACATAAGCTCAGCTTCCTTATGCGCACTCACATGCGTTCGTGCGCACAATATCGCTTCGTATGTAATGATCAACTTAGCACACTTGTATCATAATGTACTATTATGATTGACATGTGATGTTTTGTATTGATGTGAACTTTCTATAATAAACTTTAATAGAGGCGTTGTTCAGATATTTGTGACCACCTTGGCCGCTCCGATATATCTGATGGCGACTGTACTAAGTTAATTATTAGAAACTGAAACCGTAGAGTCAACTAGAACCTAACGCAACTGTAGGACTAAAATTTCTATCACAGTGGCATTAAAAATGTGATCGCTAGTATTCTCTGTTTATTTGTGAATAATGGTCTCAAAAAAGTCAGATTTACATAATGCGGAAAGCATGCGGCTAAAAGATAGAAAGCATTCAGGTTCGGACTTCTTCAAAATGACTAACCATACCTCCCCAAAACGCGTATCATGGTTGTCATTTTATCGGCTATTACGTCATGCATCTAGTGTTGTTACAAGCCTAGTCTTGAAGACTTTTGAACCTTATAGACTCGCAAACCTTGAAGGTTCAAGCTTTGAAGACTCGAGCGTTAAAGGTTTGAGCTCAAAAACGGTTCAGAACCTTAACGACTCAAGCTTTTTATGAGCTCTTAAGAGTAAGTCTTTAAGACTCGGGCTTCATAGAGAGCTCAAGCGTTAAGAACTCGGGCCTATCGAAAGCTCAAGCCCCGCGAACCTCGAAGGCCTGAGTCAAGCGTTAATAGCTCAAACAATGAGCGCTCTAGGTATTAAGCGTCATCACAGCCTAGCTATCTATACAGACAGTCGTCTAACTCGACTCGACTCGAGTCTTGTAGTTTACGCCTCGAAGCTTAAATTCACAACACTACATGCATCACTTTCGCACTTACATACTTGTTAGAACGTGATAGCTATGGTGACAGGCGATAAAAATCCGACCATATTAGGCTAGCAGGATTCCGATTGGTTTATTGTACAAACTTGTTTTTACAGTAAAGAAATCTGCGATATCTCCGGCCCAGGCAACACGACTCTCTGCCCGTTGTGTGACAAGGCATGCCAGTACCAGAGGCTTTCTGACTCGTGCCTGTTTGCCAAGCTGTCTTATCTTTTTGATAATCCAGCTACTGTGTTCTTCGCCATATTTATGTCATTTTGGGGTAAGTATTACTTACGTCACTTTAATCACTTCGCGTGACATGTTTCGGAGAGCCTAGGTCTCTTCGTCATCTTCAAGCACTAAGAGTGCTATTTGAACCGGCCCGTAGCGCACTGTTCGCGATGCCGACTGCCAACCTGCGTCCGGCGCGGCGTGCCGCGCGTCACGCGCGCTCTGACAGAGCTTGTGTGAGTGCGTTATATTTTATCATTGATTTGTTATGTATTCTACTAGATATTCATCTAGAACATATTTGGCGGTTGTCAGCTATAACTGAATCAAAGAGGAGTATAGACTTGTAGTGATTTTCACTACAACTTTTGGGACAAAAAAATTCTTAGGGATGTCATCTCTAGTTACTAAATGTATTTGATAGTGTGTGTCACTTATGTCCCACGAAAGTTTAAATTTAATTACTTGGTGAATTCTTTGGCCGTTTGTTATTTCGCAGCATTGTTATGGCAGCTTAGTTCTGATACTTCTGATGTCCAAGCCTACCAAGAAACCGGCTAAAGTCGTGATTTTTGACTTGACTCGGCTATTGTCGTTTCAAATCATCTTATTGTAAATCTACACTCAAAACACAAAGCGTTTTGAAGCGCTCTCCATTTTTTTACTTTTTACCCAACTGCAGAAAGAGTGTTATTAACGATCTATCTTTTCCTCATTAGTAACCTAACCAGAATCGATTTATTTATTTGCAAAGAACATACACAGGTGTTATGGGTACATATCAATGGGTGTTATAGGTACTTTTGTACCTATTGTAATTACAATAGTGTTTGGTCTACCACAATATGGCATGCAAAATCTTACATTATAATCTAAAATCTAAATAAAATCAAAATGTCAAATTCTTAAAATATTCATTCAAATTGTAAAACGGTCGTGTCAATAAAAATAATCGTAATTTTTTAGAAAATTGTTTAACATTATTACATTGTCTTATGTCATCATTTAGGAAATTATACATTCTAATTCCATTATATTCCAAACTTCGTCTAAAGATTAACCAATTGTCGTTTGTTTACAGCGACAACATTCCTGGAGTTATGGAAGCGAAAACAGTCGATTCTACGCTGGGAATGGGACTTAGGTGGTGTCGATCAGGTAGCTATACTCAATGGTTCTGAAGTCTTTTTAATATAGCCTTGTAAAATTAAGTTCTATTAATGTAGACTCATAAAGGTGGCTATACTCTATGGTCTCAGGTAGCTATATTCAAATGGTTCTGAAGTCTTTTTAATACAGTCTTGTAAAATTAAGTTATTTTAATGTATACTCATAAATATGGCTATACTCTATGGTCTCCAGTAGCTATTCCCAAATGGTTCTGAAGTCTTTTAAATACGGTCTTGTAAAATTAAGTTATTTTAATGTAGTCTTATAAAGAGGGCTATACTCTATGCTCTCAGGTAGCTATACTCAAATTGTTCTGAAGTCTTTTTAATATAGCCTTGTAAAATTAAGTTCTATTAATGTAGACTCATAAAGGTGGCTATACTCTATGGTCTCAGGTAGCTTTATTCAAATGGTTCAGAAGTCTTTTTAATACAGCCTTGTCAAATTAAGTTCTATTAATGTAGACTCATAATTCATAAACTCTTCTATCAAGAATGCGGTATACATGAAAAAGTATGATATACCTACCTAATAACCAACATTTATACCCCTTCAGCCCTTTTATTAAACACTTGAGTTTTGCTGGGTGTGTTTCAAGTAGTCTCCAGACCCCATGTCATGTTACCCCTTTTACCTCCTTTATTCGGAATATTTGAAATGCTGCTGTGAAATGTTATCTTTCTAAGAAACACTAGTAGTTTTCGATACAAGTGCGAGAAGTATGTCATTTTGCGCGAGTACCGAGGTTACGAGGTGACTCGGGACGAGTGAAAATGACACTTCCGCACGTGTGTCGAACAACGTTTTTTAATACAATTGCGAAAAAACTACAATGAAATAAAATTACATTTATATTCTTAAGTGCAGTGTACGAAAGACAGCTTCATTCAATCGCGCGTTGTTCAAGTAATACTATTGGGTGTCGCATAATACTCCTTTATGCCCAATCGCGCGTTCTTTAGGTGGGTCATTTATAAGCGGGTCTCGCATAATACTCATTTAATTAAAAAGTATCAATCAGATTAATTTTTAGCACTAGTGTATAAAATCAAACTTTACGCACGATTTGCAGCTACATCAACTAAACTTTTTGAGCAATTGTAAAAAAATAATATTAAAAGCCTACCCTGGAAGCCCAGAAGACCTGTTCTCCTTTACAACTGACGCGGCTGTTTGGCTAAAAACCTTGGATTTCCATTTCTGACATACCTGATGTATATTTCGATTTATTAATACCATACGATGAAAAAGAAATTATGAGGTGCATATTGCATACCTTACTTCATCAATCTGAAAATGTTGACTCTTCCTTGCCTATATATTTTTGAAATACTTATGTACGTGAAGCTAAATAAACACCGATTCTCCGGTTTTAAGAGTGTTCGTCAACGACACAAAATCGGGTCTACGAAATCAGACTCAGCCTTACGCGCTAAAAGTGTATGCGGTATAGCACCTAAATTATATAATAAATTGCCCAACGACATAAGAGAATCCGAAATGCCTCAGTTTAAAAATAATTTATTTGACTATTTAGCTCGACATGCATTTTACTCAGAGAATATTTAGAATATACGCCGTCTCTTTATTAAGTTAAGCATATTAAACTGTCTTAAGTCCATGTACTCGTATGTTGCATGCTTATAGTAAATTTTGTCGTAGTTTTAAGATTGTATAATATTTGCATGCCCAACAGCAGGCTGAATACACTGCACCTAAAATGTATTTTGTGAACATCCACTTGACATGTATTTAAAGCAAATAAATAAATGAATTGAATTGAATTGAATATTCCCACTTTCAGGACGAAGACCCTAGACCAGAATTTGAAGCATCTGTTAAAACATTCCGCACGAATCCCGTGACAAGAGAGAAGGAGCCATATCTACCAGGCTGGCAGAAGACCATGAGATACGTTGCTACCAGCTCAGCTGTTCTTTTCATGGTAAGGTCCCTTTAGATACTCCGGATAACTCCAGCCAGAGTGCTAGAATATAAAACTGGTCCACTACATATATAATCCATAAATTACCCGTTTTGGACCCGGGGTATGTCCTTAAAATACGCTAAAAAGAGAGGTATGGGCACTGCGAATGGCATCTCGCTAAGTGTGGCACGTTCAGCGAATGTCATCTCGCTCAAATCTGGAGCAGAGCCCGACTGGGGAAGTACCTCCACCTTACAGAAAACCACAGCCAAATAGCACTAGACCCTACTCATAATGTTGTGTTCCTGCTGGTGAGTAAGGTTGCCAAAGAGCTCAAAGAAGACCCAGTGTGTTGACGATGAGGGACCTTCTTGTTCCTTTAGCCATCAATCCTCCTTTTTGTAAAGGGTCGGCAATGCGCATGTGAATCCTTTGGAGTTGCAGGCGTCCATAGGTTACGGTAGCTGCTTACCATCAGGCGGGCCGTATGCTTGTTTGCCATGAAAAAAAAATACATTCTAAAATTCATTAAATTGTAATGTGACCCGTATTTTCGAACGATAAAGTCTAAGTTTAAAATAGTTTTGCACTACATGATACGCCACATTGAATGCATCATGATAAAAATTATATGCCCAAAGCTACAATGTATTAAACCCAGGAGATTACTTTTCAATCTAAAGGAATTTCATTGTCAATTTTGTAGAAAAAACTACACGTTTGGAGTAAAATATGATATTGCCAGAAGCGCTTATCGCAAAATAAAAATTTAAATTCCCTGGCTTTAAGCCAAGGTTTTGTTTAGGTCTATCCATCAACTCATGAAGTCTTGACATAGACGTAATACTCAAAATGCCTAAACTGCATATATTTTACAAACAATTATAGTACTCATTTCTAATAGTTTACGGTTTAGAATCGGATATAACTTAATTAGAATTTTGAGTAAGTGACTTTGAAGTGCTAGGATCTGATGATGGAGAGAAATATCTAAATATGTATTCGCAAATATTGACGTGAAGCTAATCTTAGATGCTGTTTGCATCAAGTCATTAACCTCATTTTAATCTAAAAATTTAATTTAGTAAAAGTACGTCACATGTTGATTATTTCGATAGAAATATTTTTCTTTCGTAATATAGGTATGCGAGCAACGTCTTATCTATCAAAATCAAATCAAAATATAAAAGTCATGATTTTTCTCGATGTCGCAGTTATAAACTAATTACTAATAAACTGAATGCCTATAAATAAAACTAACAAACTGTTACTAAATAAATATGTAAAAAAATATATCTAAAAAATCGAGCGCCCGCGGCATGGTGCCGAGGATGCTGGCAGCATTTCCCCGCTGTATCGCAATACTTATGCATTGAGCGAGGAAGCTGCCAGCTCTTCGGTCGCCAGTTGAGTCGATGAGTCTTTTTTAAGCTCTTTAAAAAGTTGCTGGACACTGGGTCCCCACGGACCAAGGGTCTCGACTCCGAAAGGTGAAGTCTTCAGTTTTTTGGCCGCTTTGGCCTTCGCGCCTGCCTGTTTACTAGTTCCGGAAAGATGAGAAGGCGCCAGTGTCTACGCATGTAGCATCCCACACAAGCACCCTTCCCAATCTCCATGGAACCAAGGACATACCGTCCGGTCTCTTGCCATCATCTCTCTACCTAATACACGCCTTTTTATTATACACAAACGCTCTTTTTATTTCTTTTTATTACATACTTTCATCAAATCATCATACTTTCAACATAGACTGGTTACTAGGTATAGACAAGTAAAAGACCGAACGGGATGGTTTTAATGCACTTTCAATAGGTGAGACAGTGAAGACGCTATTTTCGTTGGTCCATGCAATTGTCACAATTTGTTGTTGTTGCCTAATACTAAACAATCCTAAAATTTTATAGGATTTTTTAGTTACCCGTCATAGCTGCTGCCCACCTATAACGTAGATTGGTTTGTACGTATGCTGTCAGTCGGCATTGACATGCGTTCCTCTCTTCCGAAAACATATAATCGGCGGTCATACACATGTATGTATGGACTGACGTTTATCTGACGTGGCTATTTGTACGTGACGTACGAATAGCCATACATTTGACCCCTTCCCCGTAAAAATCAGCAGACTTTTTTTGTATAGAAAATGACAGACATGGCTACTCCGGGTTGAAGTCTCTAAGTGTCAGCCATTTTGAAACGTGTTTTCAGATTAGTCGCGTCGTGTGTTATGTCCTTGTTGGGCACATGTGTGTGTCAACTCTGAGCCTTTTAATCATGTGTATTGTCTTTCCCACAGATAACTATAGTCATGGGCGCCGTGCTCGGCACCATCATCTACCGCATCTCCATGGTGTCCGTCATCTACGGCGGCTCTGGTTTCTTCCTCAAGAAGCACGCCAAGATCTTCACCGCCATGACTGCTGCCATCATTAACTTGATCATCATTATGATACTCACTAGGGTACGTATTTCTTCCTCTGTCTTTATCTATCTTTAGATTTTTCCCTTTCCCTTCTCTTTTTTCCTCTATCAACTCTTTCCTTTTCAAAAGTTTTTCAGTATCATTACAATTTGGGCAGCATCATCAATCAGATCTTGATCAAAATTGATGAACCAAAAAGGTAAACGCCATCTTGAAATTGTGCAGTTTTGGTCCGATTCAATTAAAATCAAAATAAAAGCTTAAAATTAAAAAATCTACTAAAGATAAACTATAAATATAAACTATATTGACCTTAAAAAGTTTTTCCCATTTATTTGCAGCAGTTTAACCAAGTGGACGGTAAACTGGACCTGGACGGGAAACTAGCACAATTACCCTACTAGAACGACTGACGATAAATAAATAGAATCGAGTAGAAATAGAAATAAGATCATTTTTTATCCATGGGCGTCACAAAAAAAAATAGAATCCTTCCCACCTTTTCCATCTCATTTGTCCCGGCGCGGTGGGCACACATGGGAAAGAAACATTCCCGTTTGTCCCCGAACCCCGCCCCAGAAGATCAAGGCGGAAACGGATTATACACCGATTCATTTCATTCCTTGAAGCCCGCTTGTATTGATCTAAACTCTTGTTTACCATATCGAAACATTGAATAAGTTTATTATTATTCTGGTTTCAGATATACGCACAAGTGGCAGTTTTTCTGACCAACATGGAGAATCCAAGAACACAGACTGAATACGAAGATTCTTACACCTTCAAAATATTCTTCTTTGAATTCATGAACTTCTATTCTTCGCTCATCTACATTGCTTTCTTTAAGGTAAATATTTTATTTTCAGTAATATGCCTATTGATGGTCCTATAGATCTCATACACAAGAGTATATAGACACTAAATTAAAATAATAAAGATATTTGTATTTCTATTTCTAAATAGGATGCTTAGCTAGGTAGGTGTAGTTGCATTTTATGCTTTTTTACTGTTGGCAATGGTGGATTATTCCCATCTGTGCCCGTACCACGTGACAGAGGCAGGCACAGATGAAAATGCATCTTTCATGCACTGCACTTATTCCCATATGTGCCTGATGCCGGCCACGTGACGTAATTAATGTTCATATTTAGGGTTTTATTCATACCTTTAGAAAATACTACCAGCATCTTCGTCTTAGGGTTGGTCTCGCCTTTTTTACTACGACTCAATGGAGTCTCAGTCTGCTTGGCAATCTAATCCTAAAAATTAGCGCAGTCACTAATTATTACAAAAGCGACTGCATTCTGACCTTACAACCCTGATAAGAAACTATGCCTTGTTGTATAGAAAATACATTTAAAAAAATACTTTTTATACAGGGCCGTTTCTACGACTACCCCGGCGACGACCAAGCTCGCAAATCCGAGTTCTTTAAACTGAAAGGAGACATCTGTGACCCCGCTGGCTGCTTGTCTGAGTTGTGTATCCAACTAGCCATCATCATGATTGGCAAGCAGTGTGTAAACAACTTCGTGGAGCTTGGGAACCCGTAAGTCACCAATCACCATCACCCAGCGTTTTCCCGGCTAGAGCTAGGCTGGCATAGGTATTAATTTACCATCGACTGCCGCCTGACCTTAGGGGAAATTACCCCTTTTTGGGAGCCGATTTCTTTACGATGTTTTCCTTCACCAAAAAGCGACTGGAAAATATCAAATGCTATTTCGTGTATATGTTGAAACTCAGTAGTACAAGCTGGGATTTGAGCCTGAGATCTATCTACCCGTAAATGTTTCCCGTCATTTTCATATTTAACCACAACGAAAATCTAAGGTCGAAGCAAGGGTAGACATAAGCTGTGACTTAGCTGAGAGAGCTTTCAGACTTCAGAGTCATAAGGCAAACGTCCGATTTGACGACACTGTCCTAGTAACATGTCTTCTTTAAACTTGAGTCATTGGCAATAAAGATGATAGCGAGTGACATTGGCGCTCCGAGGACGTATATCATATTGCAGAGAATCCTGAGGCAGAAATATCCTTGAGCCAAGGCCGTGAATTGGAAAACTTAGCCATTTCTTTACAATTCGAGAATCAGGTACTTTTATTTTGGACCTACATCACTTTTTGTAAAATTGTAGGAATAGGTAGTTGTAACAGGATATGCTATATGACAACCCGCATTCTCTGAAGTTACAGGCGTCCATGGGCTACGGTAACTGTTTACCATCAGGCGGACCATATGTATACTTTATTCACACTATTGTGGTATAAAAATACAATAAAGTTCTTAGATAGTTGCATTAACAACTATATACTCTTATTATTTAACTTTCAAGTTTTTAAACGATATCTTATTTTTATTATAATTCCAGAAAAATCCACAACTGGTGGCGTCAGCGCACCCACCGGGCCATCACCCGAGACCCCAACAAGCCTCACATGGCGTGGGAGCAAGACTACCATCTCCAGGATCCAGGGAGACTGGCACTCTTCGATGAATATCTGGAGATGAGTGAGTTCCAGAACATTCCAAGTTCCACCAACTGTATATAGACTCGACTGCCAAAAACGCAGCTTAAATTAGTCAAACATAAGGCGATTAGCTACCCGCAACTTTAGCATCTCTCACTCAATTTTATTGCACGAAGCATCCTAATTTTCCACCCAAAAAAGTTTACTGAAGTCCTTTTGGAGTACTTACCTGATCCAAGGGTATAATGACGGAGTTATTAAAACAGACAGTTTGGATCGCAAATGACGGTTGAGACCGTCTCTTATCACTCCTCCCAATTGTAACCGTGGGACTATTCCCGAAAAAAAATGAGAATTACTTACTGAAGTCCTTTTGGAGTACCTGATCCCTGATGAAGGGTATATGACGGAGTTATTCAGCCAGACACTTTGGAACACAAGCGACGCACCTATATTCGTGATAAGGGCACAAATAAATGTCCTTACCAGGATTCGAACCCTGACCCTCCTGCTTTATAGGCAGGCTACTGACTAGGCAAGGAGGCCGTCGCTGATCAGTTTCTAATAAAATAAATTTGCTTTCTTTCCCACAGTTCTTCAATACGGCTTTGTGACGCTATTTGTTGCCGCGTTCCCACTGGCTCCTCTATTCGCGTTGCTCAACAACATTGCTGAAATCCGACTGGACGCCTACAAGATGGTCACACAAGCCCGTCGGCCTCTTGCAGAGAGAGTTGAAGATATTGGAGCTTGGTAATTAATACTACTACAACCACTAAGTAGTAACTACAATTGCTGAACAAGAACCGCTGTTTTAATCAGTGACCTCTTCCATCTATCCCCGGGAGGTAGGTATAGTTAAGATTGAGGGATTACATCTCTCTTCGCTCCATGTGACAGAGCCTATAGGGGACTAATGGGAATAATTTTATTTCATCTGTTTTTATTCAAGATCTATGGGAATGTTTTCATCCAAACGGGGTTCCCCTACAGACCATACAATTCATTAGCGTTCGTGAGGTGTATATAATTTTGTTTACGATTATAAAACGTTGTATTAAGTACATTTATTTTATATGTTTCAGGTATGGCATTTTACGGGGGATAACTTACGCGGCAGTTGTTTCTAACGTAAGTATGGCGTTATAAAAACAAGTTTTAGGAATTTCGTGGTCAGTGTTCAGTAAACTTTTTACGTCACTCCGGACATCCGTCAGCAGACGTAAAACTGTGTACGCACCACGGGCGGTAATAAAGAAGGTATCAGATCGCTTGTTTATTGCCCTCACATTCGGTTCGGGCCACACATACCCGCGATCTGAGTCGTACTTTGTTTTACCGCCCTTGGTGCATAATGTACCTTTTGTTCCAGGCTTTCGTGATAGCGTACACGAGTGACTTCATCCCTCGCATGGTGTACAAATACGTGTATTCCCCAGACAATACACTTGCCGGTTACATCGATCATTCCTTGTCACGTAAGTCAATAGCACGGCACTAACACAAACAGAGGGCCTACCGCGAAACACGAAAATCGAAATTTCGCTATCTGTCTCTCTATCACTCTTGCATATTCGAGCGATAGAGCCAGAAAACGAAATTACGACGTTTGCGTTTCACGAAAGGCCCTCTGTAAACAAACCGCTTTGGTGCTTAAGTAACATAAGTAAGTTAGTAAATGACAGTAAGTCAGGAAAGCCAACGAGAGCATACATGGATTAAGTAAAGGAAAAAAATAACCGTCGTGTCGTATCAGGCTGTAAAAGAGAAGGCAAATGACAGACATGCATGAAAACTGCTCCACCGACAAGAACCTAGCCTAGCTCTTAAATATATGTGGATGAGCTTATCTATATATCGGTCATCGAGCGATCAATATGCTTTTCGGTTCTGCGAGTCCTGTCCTAGGACTCCTAGTTAGCGACATCTCAAAACTTACGTCCAATTTTCAAGTTCTTCAATTTCTAGTGTTCAACACATCAGACTACAAGGAAGAGTGGGGTGCGGATGAAAACGAGGTGGACCCGCCGACCTGTGCCTACAGGGGATACCGGAACCCACCAGATCATTATGACCCTTATGGCCTATCGCCGCACTATTGGCATGTGTTCGCTGCTCGGCTGGCATTCGTTGTAGTCTTTGAGGTTAGTTTAACTACCGACATATAGTAGTGTGCACTATATGTAAACACTTCTTTGCTCAGAGGTCTAAGAAATGAGATGTTGTGTGTGGTGTTTATTGTGCCGGAGACAGATGGGACAGGTTTGTTCTTAGGTATCATTCCCATATGTGCCCGCCATCGCCATACCGCACGCGACCGAAGCGGGGCAGATGGGAATACACCGGACAAAGGCGATACCGAACCTTACTATATGACCTCTAAGAGTATCTAGCGACTTTCCCCACATTTCTAACATTTCTTTGCCGGTCTAGACTCAATTAGGAATATGCATGATTTTTTTGGAAGACGTCATTCGATTCTATTTCCCTGTAGATTCAAATGTATCTATGATATATACTATCTATGATAGCCCTGAAACGTCAAAAATGCGAAAATACGTCAGGCGTCTGCTCTGCGTGTCAAAACGCCCCATACAAAGTGTGAGGTTTGTGACGTCACCGATCACAAAGTTGCAGAAAACTCTTTGGAAGGAACAAGTTTTTGGAAGATTTTTGTAATTTAAGGCACGAAAAAATGCGTGTAGCTATATAGTTGTCATACATTTTGTTCTTGTTAGAACGTAAGTAATCGAACTGAAGTTTCGAAAATACATTTGAAATGCCTAAAATTTTACCTTTTTAAACCGCAATATCTTTAAAAAACTGTTAAAAATTATTACGGATTTCCACTTATTTATATTAATTTGGCGTTGTTGAACGTGTTTATGCAACAAATTCAATTAAATATTTTTCACGCATGTTCTCTATTGTGGGAAATGCTTTACAAGTAGCAAAGACGATATAAAACCTGAACTGCAATGTCTGTACAAAATCACGTTCCTCCAAAATTCAGACCTGTTCCGGTAAAAGGAGCCGCAGTCCCATCTATATATATCAATGGTTCTTGATAAGTAAGTAGGTTACTAATGAAGTTATCTTATTCGATGTCTGGCTTCAACTTTGTCTCAGTATGACTTGACGGCGACGTACTTATCTAAGCTTATGTTCTCTAAGAACATTACAGGATACTTTTAAATCACCAATGCATTTTTTTCCGACAGCACGTAGTCTTCGGCCTCACCGGCCTCATGCAACTCTTCATACCCGACGTACCGACTGAGCTCCGGACTCAAATGCAGCGAGAAGCCCTCTTAGCTAAGGAGGCCAAATATGAACACGGGCGCCGTCGACTGTCTACTGAATACAGGCAACTGATTACGCAGAAGAGCGACAACGGGGCACCAACAGGTAATACTCTTAACTTATAAATCTTGCAGGTCGCTGTTGAACTTGCTAGCAGTAGTAAAAAAGAATAGTAATTTAAAAATTAGGCTATCATTACATGACATGTTGTTGTGTGCGTGACTTCAACTCTTGTAGCGATACCTATAATACTCTCAATCTTACTAATGTAACACTCACGTAATGTGACCTACTTAGATGGGAATTATTCCTTTCTATCTGTGCCCTAAGACACAAATGGGAACAGATTCATTCCTTTGTGACAAAGAAGGCCAAATATGAACCTGCACGTTGTCGACTGTCTACTGAATACAAGCAACTGATTACGCAGAAAACCAATATTAGTGCGCCAACAAGTATAGACTAGATTATAGTAAACTGGCCATACGCGTGTCGAACCATGCATCATAAAGATACAAAAAAGAAAGTTTACAAAAACAAAGAATGATGCTTTTCCAGTGGCGAGGTGCTTCCTTCTCATCTGTGCCTTTCGGGGACATACAGGGTGTAATCATTAATGTATAAAACTACATACAATGTAAAAATGTAGTATAGTCACCGGCAATAGTATCTTCCTACACGAAGGCCGCAAAAATATGTGACACGCTCCTATCGCCCTACAAATAAGAGCGTGTCACATATTTTTGCGACCTTCGTGTAGGAAGATACTATTGCCGGTGACTGTACATAGTACCATTTGAAATTCAGAACAGAATAAGTATAAAAAAACGTTCCTGTGGGTAACCACTCCTTTTTTTTCACAGAGCGCGCCCCATGGATGCGTCGTGCGTCGCGCGCATCCGACAGTCTCGACGCGCACGTCGCCGTCGCACAACGCCCCTCCACCCCGCCGCACTGACGCATGCTCAAACTGTACCATCGCGAAATGGATAAACAGGAGGCGAAAAGATATTGAATTTAAGCTTTAGTGAGATATACTACCCCGCCAGACAGACGCATACTCAAGTGTACCATCGTGAATTTAAACTGTCGTTAGACGTACTAACATAACTTTTCAGTTTAACTCACTTGTATTTAGTGACTACGCGCGACATGTTTCATGTTTTCGGAGAGCCTAGGTCACCATCTAAACTTTTATAATTATATAGGCAAAAAGATGCTAACCCACAGGCTGCACGTGTAGAAACTGGTACAATATGCACAGAACTGTGTGACTTTCACGTTATATGAGCATCGTACAAATCTGCGGGCTATCATATTGGCACGAACTGACAACGCTCTCCGTCCGTATTTGGCGGCGCTATCCGTCACTTACATCCTTTTACTATGCGCTTTTGAATGATAACTTCATATTCAATATAGTTTTCATTGAAAGTACTTATCAGGCTTCACTTCAATGAATTTTTCAAATTTTTTGGACCCACGGTTCCAAAGTTAGATGGGGGGGACGACCTTTTTTAAACTTTCTGAGTTATTATTTACGAAACTATTAGTTTTATCCAAAAAATGTTTTAGAAGACCTTTTTGAAAGACCTTTCCAACAATACTCAACACGATAGAGTTGGAGTGAAAAAAAAATTCACCCCCCACTTCATGTGTACGTACTGGTCCACCAGTTTGTCGGCGTGATTAATGCACATACTCATACTAACGTTCAGCTTTCTAGTGCTAACGGTTTCTGAGCTAGACCGCAGACAGACGGACAGACGGACGGATGGACGGACATGGCAAAACTATAAGGGTTCCTAGTTGACTACGGAACTCCCAAAAAGGTGTATTTCTATTTGTTCCCGCTTCAGTCGCACAGTATGGCGTTGGCTCTCAAATAGGCACACAAATAGGAATGGTTACAATTGAAAAACCTATTTACATCTGTCCCCGGCGGGCACAAGTGGGAATACATCCTAAAACATAACCAATTGGCAAGTTACAGACTCAAACATGGCGGTTGTGTCTTGCTTGAGAACAGTTTTTTGTTCGCTTTCGTAGTTCAATGTGTAATATTGATACCTACGGTTATCTATCGAACAAGTGTGCAGCTAATGAAGAATTACTCTGCTGCCGCGTCACTAATATTGTCAGAAAACACACTCAGCGTCCTTTTGTGTGCAAAATGTATGGGGAAAAGGGCACATTAAAGTGCTAGCATAAAATTGCTAATTATAGCATGATGCCAAGCGTTGCAACTAGCCAAGTGGTTTTATAAAATAATTTATAAATACTGCAATTGTTTACTAAATGTGTGGACCAATGTTTTATAATTAAGTACCTAATGTAATTAGAGTTTTCAAATTTCTACAATATTGTAGGACCATATCGAATTGACAAAATTGACGACCATGCACAGTCATACTACTAAACTCTAAACTTCTTGACTCAATTATTTATCATTAAATAGTAATTGATTTCATTATTTTTAAGACGAATCAAAGACGAATGACTGCTGCTGATGGACTTATGGACTGGATGTGGATTAGCAATTTTTCGTCTCTACTGTTGCTAAATTCTTTTTGTTTATGCTATTTGTAAAAATTATGAAAAATCGTATATGATCTCTACAGTACTATTATTAATCATATATGATTCATAACAGATTTGATACAATACTATTTATATAAATGTATACGAATTACGAAGATCACGTGTATGTTAACTATTCATTACAGTATTTTAACAAAAAGTAGATCTCTTTTTTAAAAACCGGCATATATTACTGGCAGGTAATTTATCTGTACATCTATTTTTGCACGTTCTATATATAGCATAAACGAATTAATTGATTGATATTTGAGAAATGCGAGATTTATCTTGAATGTAAGAGTGATATAAACAGTTTATTTAATGTTAGTAATTAAAGATGGGTCCAAGTTTAAAGTTTCTAGTCTAAGAATTTAATAAACGTAACAAAAATATATTAAGTGTATAGGATAATACTTTATTTAACTGGGGCAGATGCCCCGGTTCTGGCCACTTTAAGGAGAGTTTGTCTATTCAGACGTCCGTTATTTTGCGTAAATAAGGAAATATGACACTCTTTATGTACTGAGTCATTAAAAATATATTACTATTTTTATATGAATCTGCTGTTAAGATTCTGATATTAGATCTTATTTTTTTCTTTAATGAAATGTCAGAAAGGGACGCAGGAGCCAGTTTTGGCCACTTTTTTCCATGGCTCCTGACAACTCCTGGCAACAGATACATGACAAATGACAGTGCTATCTGTGCTGCCATGATTTACTCTTATATTCACTATAAACCATAAACTTGTAAATTTGTCTACACCTGAATAAAGTTGAAAATTGCTAAAACCGGCAAGTGACCAAAACCGGGGCATCTTCCCTAAATGTTGTTTTAATATTTAAATACTTTTTTTTTCTTCATTAACCATAAGATTCGTACTCACAGTAATAAAATATGTGAACACTTTTTAATTTAAGCAATAAAAATAAAAATGAGTAAATGTGACCAAGACCTCCGGTTACCAGGGCTGGAATCGAACCAGCGTCTTCTGCATTCACGGCAGAAGCCCTAACCCCTAGGCTAGTTTGTTCTCTAATAGTATGTGTATACATCTTTATAACCGCGATTAGACAAATGTTTAATTGTGTCGTCATTTAGTAAAGCAATCATGTTCTCTTGGCACATTTATAAATCCTTTAATACGAGCATACACATAACATATATGTAGATACAGTCACGGACTTTAATTGTTAACCTATTCAGGGCTCACTTTACATTGGACATTTCATATAGTAAGTACTAAACAAAAGAAAATAGCTTGAACCGTACGCGTAGGGGTTCAAGCTATTTTATTTCGTTTAGTACTTGCTATATGAAACGTCCAATGTAAAGTGAGCCCTGAATAGGTTAACAATTAAAGTCCGTGACCGTCCGAACATCCATTATATTTGTTGTACAAATTTAAACGATGTTCTACAATCGAGGTAACACGATGATATTATTCCAATCAGTAAAAAATTTAACGAAAAAGAGAATATCACGCATATAAGGATTAGAATGTATAAACTCTACTCTCTAGTAATAGTTGTGTTAAAAGTGCTGTCAGTCCAATTTAAATGTGATATTAGTAATTTATAAGTAGAACTCTTTATGTATGTTCCTAAAAGTGCCGAGGGCCACGAAAACACGATCTGAATTCATTTGACACTGCTAGCGTAAGGAATAGCTACGATATCACGCGATGACGGTAGCGGATAGCAGCGGCTATAGGTGAGAGCAAGATACCACTGTCCGACCTTTCGATCTCACCTATACCCAAAGCCGCCGCTCGGTGCTACCGCCTCCGCGCGAAATCGTGGCCAGGCCGTAAGCATCGAGCGAATTCGCACGTAGTGTTTTTTTGGGAGAATATATGTATACAGTGTGATTACAAAAACCCTGTCCAGCTACCGGGCCCCAATCTACAAAACTAGGTTTTTATAGACATAAGAAATTTAAAAAAAACAGTCACTGGTGGGAACGGTCCCTCTTTGCCGGCGATGAAGGGAATGAATCTGTTCCTACCTGTGCCCACCCAGGACAGATGGGAATGAACCATTCCCATTTGTGCCCGACCCAAATGACCAAGGAATCTTTCAGGAAGAAAATGCAATCTGCGTTACGAGAAAATTTTGATTTTTGCCTCCAGTTAGCCAGGGTTTATTAACACTGTCACGTAAAAAAATTAAGTGAAAAAACGTACTGTAAGTATGTATACGTTGTAATAGTAACTACTCATTGTTCTATTTATTAAAGAATTGTTATTTCAGCATGTACTTGTATTTTTATAAACTACGATACTGCTAAGCAAAAAAAAGATAATTATAGTTCGCTACAATAAAACATCGTTTAAAGACAAATAAAATTATTTATTTTAGGCCTCGTTACATTGAGAAATATAAATAAATTAATAAATAGAATTATCTAGTTATAAAAATAAATTAATTATGTACTTATTAATGTATACACCCTGACATTCACATTTAACATGAAAAAAAGTTTAAATCTACATTTCACAATCGTGAATGATTTTGTATGTTTGTCTTTACTTACGCAACAGCACAAATGTTAAGATTTTGACTACCCATCACTCTGCTTTATCGATTTGTGTACATCTATGTCTTTTTAAACTAGTACTATCTGCAAATTGAGAACAACACAAATCACACGCAAACTGCTTATCGCTATGTACACGCATATGCAACTTCAAATTATTTACAGAAAATTGCTTATTACATATACTACAATTATACCTAGCATCGGAATGAATACGCATATGTTTAGACAAGTTTCCTATCTGTTTATTACAGATTTTGCAGGTGAATGGCTTTATCCCAGTATGTACGCGCAAATGTCTTTTCAATTGACCGGTTTCTCTAAAAGCCCTTTTACAGATATCGCAGTTGAACGGTTTTTCACCAGTGTGTACCCTCATATGTATCTTTAAATAACCGTTATCAGAGAACGGTTTTTTGCAAATTTTACAAGAGAACGGTCGCTCGCCGGTGTGCGTTCTTTCGTGCAGCTTGAAGCTCGCCATTTGGGCGAATTGGCGATTACAGTAGTTGCAGGCGTATGGTTTCTGGCCTGTATGTACTCTCATATGGACTTTTAAAGTCGTGTAAGCTGTAAAAGTTTTATTACATTCCTCACAACTATACGGCCTCTCTCCGGTATGCTGTCTCTCATGTATAGACAAATAACTTTTACTAGAAAACTGTTTTTTACAGATATCGCAGCTGTACGGCTTTACCCCAGTATGTATGATAAATATATGTCTTTTCAAATGTGTTCTTTGAGGAAAACGCCGACCGCATACGTCACAAACATATGGTTTTTCACCAGTGTGTGTTAAAATATGAGATTTTAACGTCTGATTATGACCAAAAGACTTACCGCATTCATTGCAACTGTATTTTTTCTCTCCTGTGTGTGTTTTCAAATGCTCTTTTAATCCTTTTTTCCTTTGGAATTCTTTATCACAGTAGCTGCATGAGAATTTCTCCTCAAAATGTGTTATTAAATGTTTTTTTAATAACCTCGCTTTATCAAAAATGTCACTACATCGAGGGCAAGGGAATTTGCCTCCGTCAGAATGATTGGCACTTATGTGTCTATTTAATTCCTTATTATCAGTGTATTTATTGTCACATAATCTACATTGTATAGTTTTCTCCCCTGTGTGTTGTCTCATGTGGACTTCTAAGAAACCGTTGTAGGTGAATTTCTTTTGACAAATCTGACAGGAGAATTTCTTGGTTTTCTGAACATTTTTGGAAGTTTTGGTTTCTGGAACAAGAAAAATTAATAAAAAAGGCGCGTTTAGAACTTTATAAATTATTCATGATGGATACATATTTCAATACAAAATTACTCGTTTTCATTATTTTCGTGTTAAGTGTAATGCAATTTTTTTATATTTGAAA
The DNA here is from genome assembly GCA_947086415.1 of Pammene aurita. Taxonomy (NCBI): domain Eukaryota; kingdom Metazoa; phylum Arthropoda; class Insecta; order Lepidoptera; family Tortricidae; genus Pammene; species Pammene aurita. The sequence continues at coordinate 8,460,841 of OX352316.1, read as the reverse complement.
TAATTAAACCTTGGACCATAAAACGTTTGTCAACAGACCTCGGACTGCTCGGACCATAAAGACAGCAAAACGGGTACAGTTGTGCGTGTCGAACCACGCATAATGGAGAGTTCCGTAGAAAGTAGTTTTTTGGGAGATAGCTCTAAAATGGCTGAACCGATAATGTACAAAAAAATATTTCGTGGTAAGTTAGTATTAAGTCGTATCTTCTTGGATATTTTCATATTTTTTGGTCTTACGGGTTAAAAGTTAGATGTCACACACAATTTTTTTGACTTTCAAAGCAAATATTTCTGAAAATACTTACCTAAACAAATAATGTTCAAATAAAACAGTATAATTTTAAAATTACTTTAGACGTTTCGAGGACAACATTGTTCCCGTGGTCACGGCGAAAGTTTTTTTTTTAAATTATATACGCCAAAAATGTTTTCGTGATTTCGGAATTGGTCCCATAGAAAAAGTTGTTCAATATCGCATACCTAATCACCACGCACAATATGGCTACTTGTTAAAAAAAATACCTTTATTACCTAAAATACCTTTATTATTAAAATACCTACAGTTAGGTGCAAAACTGTCCCAATAGTAGCATCTTAGTAGAATGTGAAGTGGATGTCGATCGAGGAGAGGGGCACATGATTAATACATACCAGTACTATTTAAAATTTCCTACAAATCAGCCTTACATATGATATACTTAGAATTTACGGTTATTTTGTAATTTAGAATCGAAAAGTAGGAAAAAACACATTTTTATTTTTTCGAATATTTCTAGTTCCTCTTATGGAAACTCCAAATAGGGAACCATACATAATTAAGAAATTCAGGCTCTATAAAATAGGGTATCAACTGTTTAAATCACAAACATAGTTTTGTAGTTATGGCAGAGTAAAAGTCGTCTTGAACATTGAACTAACAAACACTTTCTATGGCTGTTTTTAATGGTACACTTTTGCACCGAACTATAAGCCACCTAAAAGAAACTTGAAAAATATGCCCCATTAAAGCAATTGCATGATGATTTTATAGAGGCAGAATTTCTTAATTATGTATGGTTCCCTATTTGGAGTTTCCATAAGAGGAACTAGAAATATTCGAAAAAATAAAAATGTGTTTTTTTCTACTTTTCGATTCTAAATTACAAAATAACCGTAAATTCTAAGTATATCATATGTAAGGCTGATTTGTAGGAAATTTTAAATAGTACTGGTATGTATTAATCATGTGCCCCTCTCCTCGATCGACATCCACTTCACATTCTACTAAGATGCTACTATTTGGACAGTTTTGCACCTAACTGTATATTAAAAATACCATAATGTATCGTATTCTAATTATCAAAAAGTAAGAAAAAAATTTTTGCGCGAAAAAGAAATTTGATTTTGTATGGAGGGTTGGCCGGCTGGGATGACATGTCCCATACAAAAAAATTTACACGTTCATAAAATTTTCTTCTACTTTTTTTTAATCGCAATATTTATATTTAATATATTTTTGTTACATCCTGCATGGTGGGATCCAGAAGTTAAATTCATTACTAATCTTGACATACTACATACATACCCCGTGGCGTGACGTCATCAATTTTCCGCTGGGATCGCAGACTGGCGAGCGGCTGATCATCAATGTCTTCTATAAACTCATCCATTGATGCTTTATTATCTGGAAACAAAGCAAATTAGGATAAAAAATCCCACAGATTATAAATGGTGCTTTTTATCCGCCATTGTGGAACCATTTCTGACATTGACGTTTAGAATGTACTGATTTAAACTTACACGATTTTCACTCATTATTTTGACAAAAACGGGACTTAATCGCATACACTTACTTTTATTATTTCCCTGACGTTTCGAGCGTGCCGTAACGCTCGTGGTCGCAGGCAGACTCTGCCTGCTGTAGCTTGAGTCTGCCTGCGACCACAAGCGTTACGGCACGCTCGAAACGTCAGGGAAATAATAAAAGTAAGTGTACGCGATTAAGTCCCGTTTTTGTCAAAATAATGATTGACGTTTAGGTTTTTTTATACCACGACGGTGGCAAACAAACATATGCCGCCTGATGGTAAGCAGCTACCGTAGCCTATGGACGCCTGCAACTCTAGAGGTGTCACATGCGCGTTGCCGACCTGGGAACTCATACTAGAAACCGTTTCTTTTTACATGCATAGCCTGACTTTTTTGGATTGTAGCACCGCCATTTCGTGTTCCCCTATGAATATGTAGGTAATTATATATACTTATATCATCTAGGAGACTTATCGAGCTAGGTTTAGTGTTGTGGGCTCTTGTTATATTAAGTATATATTGCAAAAGATGCCTACCATCAAAAGTGAGATTCTCTTCCTTGCCATCATAATTTTGTGTGTGGATCAAGTCCTCGCCGAAATCTGAAACTTATGTTGGGTTAATATTTTCTAAACCACCAATATAGTGTTGAGAAATTATTGATTTCTGAGGTAGCAAAATAAGGAAATGACAATTATTGACTAAGAGCTGGCCACGCCAGATATGACCATACATCGGGGTTTTCGGTGCGGGAACGATTTGAGAAAGAGTAGATATAAACAGATAGGTTAGTCTGAGAAAATATCATATTATGCCTAATGAATAACTACCTCTCTGTGAATAGTATACACACTAAGATACGAGTTTTTTTTCTTGGATGCATTTTGGTATTGACTATTTTGTAGTATGTTAAAAATGCAATTGCATACTTGCATAATAGGTCACTTTTTCCTTTGTATATGACAACTATATAAGTTTAATGCAATTGCATATGAGAAATTTATGCACTAGATAATTAACTAAGAAAAAGACACGGTATGACATTAAGTGTCAAATATTAATCTTGACGTCCGATATTTATGAACTATTTGCTTATAAATGATTAGGGGCTTAACTGAAGAGTATGATAATGACTGACTATTATACGAGGGTTGCTACTTATATATCCGGAAACAAAAAAACAAACAAACGTACACGGCTGAAAATGGTTTTATTGTTTTTCAAAGTATTCCCCTTGATGATCTATGCACTTTTGCATTCGCGTGAACCAATTTTTAAAGCACTTCTGCCACTCCGCCTGAGGTACCTCCATAACGTGTTGTTTGAATGCGTCGACAGCATCTTCAGCGGTCGAAAATCGTTGACCGCGTAATTTATTCTTTATATTTGGAAATAAATAAAAATCGTTGGGTGCCAAGTCAGGGCTGTACGGCGGATGACCCGTTAATTCCACATTTTGACCCTCCAAAAATAGAGTTGTTTTGCGTGACGTATGACAGCTGGCATTGTCATGATGAAGAATGATTCTTCGTCGCTGGTTAGTTTTACGAATTTGTTCAAATACTTCCGGTAAGCAAATGGTCGTGTATCACTCTGAATTAACCGTTCTACGGTTTTCTAGTGGCACTGTAGCTACATGGCCATTAATACCGAAGAAGCAGGCCACCATTTGTTTCAATGTACTTTTTGCACCAGTAACTTTCGTAGGGTTCGGCTCATTTTGAAACACCCATACCGTTGATTGTTGCTTCGTTTCGGGATCGTATGCATAGATCCAGGATTCGTCACCTGTATAGATGTTATAAACGGCTTTTGAGTCACCACGGTTATATTTTTTTAACATTTTATTGCACCATTCGACGCGAGCATCTTTTTGCTCTTTTGTTAAGTTATGGGGTATCCAACGCGAACAAATTTTTTTTACAGCCAAATAATTATGTAATATGCTATTAATGCTGGTCATAGAAATACCCAGAGTCGCCTCTATCTCGCGGTACGTAACATGTCGGTCGTCCATTATAAGTTTTCGCACAGCCTCGATATTTTGTTGTACAACGACCGATTTCGGGCGACCTGCCTTAACTTCGTCTGTAAGCATACTACGTCCACGATTGAACTCACTAAACCAGTGATACACAGTAGGTTTAGATGGGGCTTCATCACCAAAAGTTGAAGTTAGTTGATCTATGCACTGTTGTTGCGTTAAACCACGCCGAAAATCATAATAAATCATAGCACGAATATTTTCACGAGTGAGTTCCATTCTTGCTGCGAGATGACATTTAAAACCCGTCAAAAACAAAACACGAGCGTTAATAAGAAAGAAAAAATATACCGGCCAGTACTTAAAAAAGTTCAAATTTTACCATGGAGGTCAAATATGCTATTTAAGAAGATTGTAATCCCGGTTTCCGGATATATAAATAGCAGCCCTCGTATATTGTATGATTTTTTTAAGTATTTTTTTTTCAATTAATTATTAATTAGGCAGAAACCTGCTAGAGTACATTCTGTTTTTTAAGTCAATATCTACTCTTTGGCTAATGTCAAACATTCCCGCACCGAAAACCCCGATGTTTGGATGTGACACAATAATGAGAGCAACAAATCCATCCATCCATCTGGTTAGATTGCTATACTATCCTTATTGCTAGGTCCGGGCATCTTTCAGCTTTTAATGGGTGGAGGTCAGAGTGACAAACTAACAAAAAAATTTTATTGGAAAATAGTAACACCAAAATAGGTAAAAACTGCCTAAGTTGTCTCAGTTATATAGGGCGGGGCCTATATTTTAACATTAGCATAAAAAACATTGCGCTTTATTACGGAAAAAAAACAGTAGGCGACAAACCATGAATTACATTATACGTCGTTTGGCACTTCTTTCCCCCAACAGAAACTTTTGTCAATGATATAATCTAATTATTTATATAATTTCTCATAATATTGCATCAAACCCAGAACTTCTAGGATCTGTGATCTTCTTGAAGTGGTTTGCATTCTTTGACCACCAGATCTAGGAATAAGCATAGTATAGCAAACTGACTAGAGGGGTTCCGTTGCTCTCATTATTGTGTCATATCTGACGTGGCTAGCTCTCCGTCTACATGTGTTCCTCTTTTAAGAGTATTTTAAATTATAGATCATTGGATTACATAATGGCCTAACCCAGTCGTTAGTGGCCCTGCCTACGAAGTAGGAGGTCCCGGGTTCAAATCCTGGTAAGGTCATTTATTTGTGTTTATCACAAATACTTTGTTCCTGAGTTATGGGTATTTTTCTATGTATTTAAGTATTTTGTATATTGTCGTCTGGTACCCACAACACAAGCCTTATTGAGCTAATTATGGGACAATAAAAAAATATTATGGGACAATCTTAAACAAACCTAGTACTACACTAGATTTGTTTGTCCCATAATGTTTATCGAACGAGCGGAGCGTAAGCGAAGTGAGTTCTTACAGGTAACTTCGGGCACAACGGAACTGCCAGCCGGCTAACTAGACGTCCCTGCATTTCGATAGCTTTTTGATTTTTAATAGTTATTCGGAGATAATTTTAGTAACGTTTTTCTTATCTTTATGAAATTTGTTGGGGTCGTAGCAGAGATATATACAATTTGAGACTTTGTATATGAGCAAGATTTATCAAGGGGTTATGGAGTTAGAAGGCGCGAAACAATCATCAGAGGGGTCTTGTTATATTGGTAATTTCGTTTGCAAGGAAATCCCGAGATCTCAGATCGAGGCGGACTACTAGTTTGTATTTTTTTAACATCACTACATAGTATAAAATAAAGTCGCTTTCCGCTGTCTGTCCCTATGTATGCTTAGATCTTTAAAACTACGCAACGGATTTTGAATCGGTTTTTAATAGATAGAGTGATTCAAGAGTATAATACATTCATAATGAGTATGAAACACTGATAATTTTAAACGCTAATTGCAAACGCTGGCTGAACCCTACGAGATAGATTAAAATAATATACTACAGTATTGTACACCTTAAAAGGTCTACACAAAAGTCCCGTGCGATGTCGGGGCGGGTCGCTAGTTAATTGTATTTTCATCTTAATCCACTAGACAGAACTACAGGAGTGTTAATTAAGTGCACAAATGTTTACCATTGGAGCAGCTATCTTCAGACTTTATTTCAGTATTTGCATTTGTTTCATCTGAAATACAAAATTAAGTAATTGAATAACAGCATAGTATAGGTACTCGTACTTAATAATAGATTGTGTAACAAGGGAGCGGGCAGGCATTGAATCCCAAACGAAGTGATGGAGTCTATAATAGAATCCTGAGCGTAGTGAGGGATTCAAGTGTTAACGCCCAAGGTCACAGAATAAGTAATATTACAAGTACAGAGGACTCTCCTTCCGGAATTTGACATTTAGCTACAGAGATGAAAACGTTAGCTTAAAAATATAAAATAGGGTTTCCAACAGACTTCATATATCCGTGCAGGTTTGATACATGTCATAAACACTGGTTGAAATTATAAATAAATAAATAAATAAATAAATAAATATTATAGGACAATCTTACACAAACCGACCTAGTCCAACAGTAAGCTCAATAAGGCTTGTGTTGTGGGTACTAGACGACGATGTATATAATAGATAGATATTGATAAATACTTAAATACATAGAAAACATCCATAACTCAGGTACAAATATCTGTGATAAACACACAAATAAATGCCCTTACCAGGATTCGAACCCGGGACCTCCTGCTTGGTAGGCAGTGTCACTACCGACTGGGCTAGGAGGCCGTTTCATTTCAATTATGATATGTGACGTTTTAAATCAAAGGTACACATCATTGTTGGTTGTCAATAAGACGTTAACTGTCATAAAAAACTATTTAGAAATACTCTCTATTAACAACCAACAATGATGTACCTATGACTTGAAAACGTCACATATTCTCAAACGCACCCATAAGGTGATAAGCGATGTGCCAACCCTTCCCTCATTAGCCCTCAAATACGGTAAACGCATCAGGAAAACGGATACAATGGAGAAAGACATAATGAAACGCTCCTGCCAAGGTGAAAATAGTTTTGCTCCTATGTGACACATACTGCTTTTCACACCAACTTAGAGGAAAATATATTTTTTTATTGTTGAATCATATTGAATATTGTCGTAACGAATACATCCGACAGAGAACCAAAGTTATCGACATAGCTCAAAAAATTAGCAAACTGAAGTGGCAGTGGGCCGGCCATATCTCGCGAAGAACCGACAACCGCTCGTAAACGTGTTCTTGAGTGGAGACCGCATCTCGCCCTCCGGCCAGGTGGGATGACGATCTGCGAAAGACTGCTGGCAGATGCTGGATGCGGCAAGCTGAAGACAGGGCGCTATGGCGCTCGTTAGGGGAGACCTATGTCCAGCAGTGGACTAATATAGGCTGATGATGATGATATTTATTTTAACTTTATATGTGCTTATAGTGCTTCCTGATTCATTAATCAATTAATTTAATAAGAAATTCGTTTTTAATGATGACGAACAGGCTAAACTAATGTCCTAGAACAGAAAAGTGCCACTTTGTTCCCTCCTAGCAGGGAAGAAAAATCCCGTATACAAATGTGGTGTGAAAATACATTATTCACCGAAGTGCAAGCAAAACAATGGATAAAATGTAGGTATCTGTTTCTAATACCAAAGAGAATGTATAAATATAATGGAATAGTAGAGCACATCAGTCTAAGAATTTTTTGAGGCTCCAAGTTTGATATACATTCTCTTGGCTAATAAAAAGCATAGATTAGATAAATAAAATATTTAAAAATATTTATAACAGACTAACTTTTGCCCGCGGCTTCGCTCGCGTTAAATTCGGCGTAACACGGTTCCCCTTTCCTGATTTAAAACACAGAAGAGAACTCGGAACAGAATAAACCGCACACAAATAGTCCGCATACCAATTTTTAGCTTTCTACCTTGAAAATTGCGTAATGCTCCATACAAACTTCCACCCCCCATTTTTGGGAAGTAGGGGGTTAGAAAGAGACAAAAAGTTGCCTATATCACTCTCCATCCCTTCAACTATCTCCACTTAAAAAATCACGTCAATTCGTCGCCCCGTTATGCCGTGAAAGACGGACAAACAAACACACACATACACTTTCCCATTTATAATATTAGTATGGATTACTCTCGTAATTTAAGTCCATTATTTGACTGACATGTTTCTCTCGCCGCCAGCAGCAGGGCACACCGCGCGCACGCGCGTAGTAGCCGGCGCGCTGCCGTCGCGGAAGGCTAATGACGATGAAATTATCACGATAATGACCATCGTAAATTGATCGAAACATGTCGAGCAAAAAATCGGCTTAAATTACGCGAGTAAAAGGTTATAAATACTTTTAATATGTTATAGTGTCACGAAAGTTTTATAGTTAAAATAAAATAACTGTTTATAAAACAACACTTACCAACATTAATCAGGTTGCTATAATCTCCTAATGCCTTCTCACACGTTATAACTTGCCGTTTGAAGATGGAAGCATTCCGCAGCTTACCCACACAGCCTTCACAGATGCTGTATGAGGACTGTGGCAACGTTGGAGGCTTCATCTGAAAACAGAAGGAAATTTATTTATTGTATGGTATATATACATATGTAAACTACTTGAATTTTAACCTAGGTATGCAATTGCATCTGTCGTAAGTAATTTGAGATCTGCCGGTTTCCCACTAAACTTGGTGATGGGACATTCAAATATAATGTGTTGTACCGTCTGATTTGGATAGCCACTGTTACATTTCAGGTTTAATTTATTTAGTCGCATGAGATTACAAAGGTGGAGCTCAGCTGGGTTTCGATGGCCCATGACAGAAAATTGCGGCAAGCGCCTCATAAGGGGGTTCTGGTGTGGCACACTCTCGTATCAGAGCCCAAGATTAACTTTGGGTTGCTGAATCAACGCAGTAAGTAAGTATAATTTATAAGTAACTACACTAAGGTAAACTAAGATCAAGCTAAGATGATTTCCAAAAATAAAAGGCATTTTTATTTTAAATTTATAGGTTACCAGTTTTGGGCAAAGCCCTCATCCAGCTCCTTCCATAGTGTTCTGTCTTTGGCTAGAATCATAGGGGCCATTCATTAATTACGTCACGCCTTACGGAGGAGGGAGAACAATAAATGGCAAGGGGAGGCCGGAGTCCAAATGTTCTGACATCACAATATGGTGTAGGACGTAATGTTTTTCATTCTATATTGTTTATTTCATTAAACATAATCAACATTATAAAAACGGCAGTTTTTTGGTTTAAATAAAATTTCTTCCTCCACTCGAGTGACAGAAGAGAGGGGAGGACTTCGTCCAGCAGTGGGACACAACATAAAAATAAAAAATGTCTTAATATGTAGAAAATCTAAGGTTACACTGAATAGGATTCTAATAAGCATTCAACTAAATCCTGCAACACCTCTTAGTTTATATTTCAGGTCCTACCACTACCTCCGAAACAGACTATATACAAACAAAGCATGTTAACTTACAATAATATTTAAAGAATCTCGTAACATTTCTGCGTAGATTTCTTCCGCTCCTTCGTGAATGTACGGCTCCCCGAGACTTCGAAAACCGTCTTCTGCTTGGCAACAACGGCACAGGTAACTTTTGCTCCATATATCAGTCATTATTAATCATTAAAATACAAAACAATATAAAATAAATATAAGAAAAGAATATTGATACAACACTGCAAATTTGACGTAACGTAAGAGTGACACATGCACTGCGGCAGGCAGCCAGATGCCTGAAACGGAACGACATATTTTATACATATAATTATTTATATAAACATTGATGTATTAGCGTAACAACATTTCATAAATAGTACAATTATTTTTATCAATTACATCTATATGTAAATAATTTACAACTTTGTTTTAATAAATGGCTAAATGTTTGTCCTGCTATAGCATGAATGTAGATTAAAAAAGTAAATGAAATGTTGCATATAACAAGAATGTAAAAAATAAAAAGCACCATAAAACCTTTTTATAATTCGTTCCAAGTAGTAAAATCTTACCTATGACTGTCTGTAGTACTTTATGTTATTATAGTTTAATCTTTAGAATGCTTTACTCTTAATATTATAAAAATATGAGTTTTGTGTTACTTTTTCCAAACATTTGCATTTGGTTGGTCTAGCAACATTACTATTTGCTGCCACAACGAGCGTCGAGTCGAGCGTGTTCTTTCTTTTCGCTTGTGTTTGCTTGCAAATTGTGTATTGTATTTGATATAACGAAAAAATGCGAATTTATTAATTGTTTCTCTTATCGTTTGATCGTGTAAACAGATAAGAAGCAGTACTATTTCAGCCAATATATCAAAATGATGGACGACGCGATTGACATGTCATTAGGTAAGTAAATATTTTTTTATACCAAATATTCTCCGTAATTTATCGTCAATATCGAATCTACGCTCGCTCTTGCATTCCATTTTATACATCAGTCTTACACTGATATTCGTAGTTCATGGCTTTAATTATTACAACCTCTTGGATATATGAACGCTGACAAGCTCAAAGCAAGAATTCAACTAGAGACCGCACACGCGTACTATCGTAAGGGATAGACATAGATGACGATAAAGTCACTTCTACAGCACAAAACAAAACAATTAACCATTGTTTTCCTTAGCCGACACGATTTTCTAAGAAAAATATCAGGTTTTCTCGTAAACACAGAAATTCTTGAAGAAATCGCGAATTATATCTGTTTGTGACCCTCCACTGCTATAAGTAATGGCGTGGAGGGTAACAAAAAAAGGTGAGACTGACAAGGACCAACGATAATAGCTTCTTCTCTGTTGTACCCATTGAAATTGTAATAAGACCATCCCGTTCGATCTTGGTATTTGTTGTGTGCAGACCGGATTACCACGTCGAACCAAGCAGCGCTGACCCGCTGTACCATTTACCAGGTCATGTAGGGAGATGAATAAAAACACTTATTTAGAATTGTAAAACATTTGAGTAGTGTAGTTGCAGGTGTTTCCCCGCTGGGAGTAGTTGTAGAAGTGAGCAACGAGTATGTGTGTGTGGTGTCGTCCGCTGCTCCTCTTATGATGGGGGCAGGGGTTGGAGTGCCCGCATTTCTGCTATGACTCCTGTGTCATGTCGCATCCCACTGCGGTGGGATGGTCGCTCGTCGTCGTTTTGAGGACGACTTGACGTCTGGTGTGGCCGCGGCGGCCGAGCAACGAGTACGAGTGCTGGCCTCTTTTATGGGTTTTTTAGCGTGCTCGTACTAGTGGCTGGTATGTGCCGTGTAAATTAGATATTTATTCACGAATAAGCTTACAGTATTACATGTTGGTAGGAGGGTTAAAATTGATATTTATATGGGACATTTCTTCATAAATTAGTACAAAGTTCTTATAATCTAGACATTTTGCGTATTATGACATGATATCAATAAAATTAAGACATAAATCAGTACTTAAGAACTAGACATGTAAACACGAATTTATACACTTTATTAAATTACAAAAATAAACAAATTGGTATAAATCGAGAAAATGATTAACTTAGATCTAGTTACACAAAAACAACAGTAATTTTAAGCTATCTGCGACAATTCTCCCCCACGTGCGTCAGCACCGTCGATTGGTGTGGAGCAGATGAGAATGAGTCTGGAAACCGGGCGGCGGACTTCTCCTGCGCGAGTACGTACAATGGCTACTCTTATGTGGCCATCAGGACCTGGAAAGAGCTGTGCGATCACGCCTCTAGGCCAAGTACCTCGTGGCATCGTACCGTCGGCTATAATTACTACATCTCCTACGTGTAGTTTCGTCGCGTTCTGGTGTGCACTGGATCGTGGCATCAGATTTGGACGATAGTCTTTCAGCCAGCGTTTCCAGAAGTTGTCAGCTAGTGCTTGAGCTGTTTTCCAGGACGAAAGGCTCATATTTTCGTCGGAGAAGACTCCCAGCGGGGACATAGCGTTCGATCGGCCGATGAGAAAGTGGTTCGGCGTGAGCGCTTCAGCCTCTAAGTCAGGATTCACTGGGGTCAGCGGTCTGGAGTTTACCAGGTGTTCAGCTTCCAGCAGTAGCGTATGGAGAACTTCTTCATGGGGTGCTCTGTCTTTTAGCGTGACTTTCAGAGCTGTTTTCACGCTTCCGACTAGACGCTCCCAAGCCCCGCCGGCGGAGGGGTTGCCAGGCGGGATCTTCTTCCAGATCATGCGTCGTTCGGTCATAAATTGTTTGAGACTATCGGGCAGAGAGTTTTTGGCCTCTGATAGCTCGCGTTCTGCGCCGTAAAAGTTTGTGGCGTTATCTGAGTACAGAACGGTGGGTGCGCCGCGTCGAGACATCATTCTTCGTAGCGATAGGATCATAGAGGCTGCCGATAGGGAGGCGGCTAGCTCTAGGTGCACGGCTCTACTGGTGAGGCACGTGTAAAGGACGCCCCATAGCTTTTCTCGGCGGCGGCCTATGACAATTTGCATAGGACCGAACAAATCTACGGCTGCTGCGGTAAATGGCGGTTGACTCGCCTTGAGCCTCTCTGGCGGTAGGTCGCCTACAGGAACCTTGAGGGTAGCTCCTTTATAGGTCCGACACCATTGGCACTTATTCGTCAGATAATGAATTGTACCGCGCAGTCCGACTATGTAATATCTTTGCTTCAATTCGTTGATCACCGTCGCATGATTTCCGTGGTTGAAAAGTGCGTGGAAATGATGGATCAACAGCTTGGTAAATGCCTCCTTAGCGTGCAAGACAGGTATATGGGCTTCGTCTCTGTCTATTCGGGCATCTAGCACAATTATTCCGTTCTTATCAAGCTTCATAGCAACTCGATGTAATGCAGACTTCCTCGGCAGCGCGCGCCCGGCTTCCATTAGTCGTATCTCTTCGGCATACGACTCATTTTGGCTCCGTTTAATCAGCAGTATCTCCGCTAGACTTATGTGTCTGTTATTCATTTCTGTTTCTGGATTTCTATTGACAGACAATCTGGCTTTGAATACCTCGGCAGCAATCAAAACTCTGGCCGTAGTGCGAACCAGCCTAGTGAACTTCGAGAATCTATATGTCTCGGGCAAGTATGCGAACTTGTTTTGAACGGTATTTACAGAGCAAACCGGTTTTATGACGCGCTCTTCGCACGTTTCTACGACGGGCTCTACTGTTTTCTCGCGCGGCCAATGCTCCTCGGCTTGCCGTATAAAATCAGGCCCTATAAACCACCGGTGGTTAGCTCCGAACTGGGCCGGCACGCCCTTAGTAGCGTCGTTGGCGACGTTTAACGCGCTAGGTACCCAACGCCAATCGGTAGGTTTAGTTGTGTTTTCTATTTCGGCTACTCTATGTGCGACAAAGCTTTTGTACCGACGTGGATCCGACCTTATCCAGGATAACGCTGTCCGAGCGTCGCTCCAGAAATACCTATGTTTAATGACATAATCGGACTCCTATACTACTGTGTCGGCTAGCCGTGTCGCTAGCACACAACCTTGCAATTCTAACCTAGGAATGCTGACAATACGCAACGGTGCGACTCGCGCCTTGGCGGCTACTAAGGCTGCGGACTTTTGTCCGTCCGGGCCTTCGCTAACTAAGTATATCGCGGCGGCGTATATCTTTTCGCTAGCGTCGCAAAAAACGTGCATGTCGGCCTCTCTATTTCTCGCGGGTACGTATCGCGGTATTTCTAACTCCCTAAGTTGCTGAATATTACTCACGAATGAATTCCACGCAGGTGCGAGCGAGGTGGGTATAACGGTATCCCAGCCTATCCCTGTACGCCAGACTTCCTGCATCAATGCCTTCCCTAAGACAGAGATCGGGCTTACGTAGCCTATGGGATCGAATATCGACATCGTGCTACTCGTCACCTGTCGTTTAGTGGGTAATTTCGTACCGTTGAGCACGTCTTCGGGCGTGTTGCGTAAATTTACGTTAAACCCTAACGTGTCGCGTCTATGGTTCCATTTTAAGCCTAATGTGCGCTCGCTTTCGCCTCCCCCGATGAGGGACGTATCCTCTTTGCTAGGAACTACGTCAGAAATTACGTTTGGGTTGTTAGAGGCGAACCCGCGGAGCTCGAACGACGCGCGTAAATTAAGCGCGTAAATTTCGTTTACTATGCGCCTAACGTCGCTCTCACACTGGTCAAAAGCTACGACTAAGTCGTCCATATACGTGCTTTTTAGTTTTCTCAGCGGCGATCGGAAATTCTTTCGCATGTTCGTATGCGTTTTTGTTTTTGACGTACAATGTCGTCGTCGGCGAAGCCGCGGACCCGAATATCAGTCTTTTCATCCTATATTCTTGCGGTGAGGCTGAGCGGTCCTCCCCCGCCAAACAAAACGTAACGAATCTCGATCGCGTTCTACAATCTCTATCTGCAGGAACATTTCTTTAATGTCGGCTATTACCGCGGTCCTGCCTTCCCTAAAACGGACTAACACGCCGAATAAGGATTCTAACAGATCAGGACCTTTCATTTTCAGAATAGGGTCGCGATCTAACTTATTTTCCAGGCTGTACAGCCGCCGTAACGCGTGCGCTTTATTATTTGGCAATTCTTCGTTATCGGTACGCCATAACAAACCCGCTCGGAACCTATCTTCCCCGGGGATTTTTTCACATGTCGCTTCTAGTAAATCTATTGCTCTTTGATCGGGATCGGCCCGAGGTAACTTTTTAACTACCCCTAGTGACTCGATATCGAAATGTTCCTTCATGAGAGCTAAAGCTTCATCGTCGGCCGTTTGTGGCCCCATGTGGCCTACAAACGCTACGGTTGCCTCCGATGACCTATGCGGTCCGTGCAGTGACCATCCTAGCCGCGTCAAACTAGCTACCGGGAGGTGCGATTTACCGCTGATAATTTGGCGCGTCACTATCAAATGCCAATTATCTTGACCTATAATTATTGAAGGCGCGGCAGAATCGTAACACAGCTCTGTCGCTGTTCACTGTGGGCTTCGTTTGAGCTACCGTCGGCGACCTATACTCAGGGCTTGGAACCGGTACCAAAAATACCGGTTACATACCGGTATTTATAGGTTCTTTTCATTTCGGTTCCAGAGTACCGGTAAAGAAAAAATACCGGTACTAGCAGTGAAAAATATCGGTTCTCTATAAAGGTTCCTGGCTTGAAACCGGTACCGAAGGTACCTGTTCCATATTTATGAGTTTTTTTTCATTTCGGTTCCGCAGAACCGGTAAAGAACAAATACCGGAATTAGCACCGAAAAATACCGGTTCTCTATAAAGGTTCTTCCACGTGTACGCGACGTTGTCGTTTAGTGCGGTACGCATATTCGGTGCGTAACATACCTACACTACAAACGAACGCGGCGTTGCGCTGCGCGTTGCCAGCATGCCAGGCGAATCAGCGATGGCCGATGCGCGGAGATTTCGAAAATAAGGACCGTTTTAAAATCAAAGATGGCGGAAACAGGCAAAATTTTAAAAATCGTCATGGTAGTCATTTCCGACTAATTCGGGTGTGCAGATTTCGAAAATAATGTCTATTTTTAAATCCAAGATGGCGGTCATACACATTTTTAGTAAAAATCGTCATGGTAGTCATTTTCTATTGATTCAGGGATGTAGATTTCGAAAATAAAGACAATTTTAAAATCCAAGATGGCGGAAATGGATAATTTTGTCAAATTCGTCATGGTAGTCATTTTCGACTAATTAGGGTGTGCAGATTTCGAAAATGATGTCTATTTTGAAATCCAAGACCGCTGTCATACACTTTTTTGGTAAAACTCATCATGTTAGTCGTTTCCGATAAATTCAGGGGTGTAGATTTCGAAAATAAGGACCGTTTTAAAATCAAAGATGGCGGAAACGGGCAAAATTTTCAAAATCGTCATGGTAGTCATTTCCGACTAATTCGGGTGTGCAGATTTCGAAAATAATGTCTATTTTTAAATCCAAGATGGCGGTCATACACATTTTTAGTAAAAATCGTCATGGTAGTCATTTTCTATTAATTCAGGGATGTAGATTTCGAAAATAAAGACAATTTTAAAATCCAAGATGGCGGAAATGGATAATTTTGTCAAATTCGTCATGGTAGTCATTTTCGACTAATTAGGGTGTGCAGATTTCGAAAATGATGTCTATTTTGAAATCCAAGACCGCTGTCATACACTTTTTTGGTAAAACTCATCATGTTAGTCGTTTCCGATAAATTCAGGGGTGTAGATTTCGAAAATAAGGACCGTTTTAAAATCAAAGATGGCGGAAACGGGCAAAATTTTCAAAATCGTCATGGTAGTCATTTCCGACTAATTCGGGTGTGCAGATTTCGAAAATAATGTCTATTTTTAAATCCAAGATGGCGGTCATACACATTTTTAGTAAAAATCGTCATGGTAGTCATTTTCTATTAATTCAGGGATGTAGATTTCGAAAATAAAGACAATTTTAAAATCCAAGATGGCGGAAATGGATAATTTTGTCAAATTCGTCATGGTAGTCATTTTCGACTAATTAGGGTGTGCAGATTTCGAAAATGATGTCTATTTTGAAATCCAAGACCGCTGTCATACACTTTTTTGGTAAAACTCATCATGTTAGTCGTTTCCGATTAATTCAGGGGTGTAGATTTCGAAAATAAGGACCGTTTTAAAATCAAAGATGGCGGAAACGGGCAAAATTTTCAAAATCGTCATGGTAGTCATTTCCGACTAATACGGGTGTGCAGATTTCGAAAATAATGTCTATTTTTAAATCCAAGATGGCGGTCATACACATTTTTAGTAAAAATCGTCATGGTAGTCATTTTCTATTAATTCAGGGATGTAGATTTCGAAAATAAAGACAATTTTAAAATCCAAGATGGCGGAAATGGATAATTTTGTCAAAATCGTCATGGTAGTCATTTTCGACTAATTAGGGTGTGCAGATTTCGAAAAGATGTCTATTTTGAAATCCAAGACCGCGGTCATACACTTTTTTGGTAAAAGTCATCATGTTAGTCGTTTCCGATTAATTCAGGGGTGTAGATTTCGAAAATAAGGACCGTTTTAAAATCAAAGATGGCGGAAACGGGCAAAATTTTCAAAATCGTCATGGTAGTCATTTCCGACTAATTCGGGTGTGCAGATTTCGAAAATAATGTCTATTTTTAAATCCAAGATGGCGGTCATACACATTTTAAGTGAAAATCGTCATGGTAGTCATTTTCTATTAATTCAGGGATGTAGATTTCGAAAATAAAGACAATTTTAAAATCCAAGATGGCGGAAATGGATAATTTTGTCAAAATCGTCATGGTAGTCATTTTCGACTAATTAGGGTGTGCAGATTTCGAAAATGATGTCTATTTTGAAATCCAAGACCGCGGTCATACACTTTTTTGGTAAAAGTCATCATGTTAGTCGTTTCCGATTAATTCAGGGGTGTAGATTTCGAAAATAAGGACCGTTTTAAAATCAAAGATGGCGGAAACGGGCAAAATTTTCAAAATCGTCATGGTAGTCATTTCCGACTAATTCGGGTGTGCAGATTTCGAAAATAATGTCTATTTTCAAATCCAAGATGGCGGTCATACACATTTTTAGTAAAAATCGTCATGGTAGTCATTTTCTATTGATTCAGGGATGTAGATTTCGAAAATAAAGACAATTTTAAAATCCAAGATGGCGGAAATGGATAATTTTGTCAAATTCGTCATGGTAGTCATTTTCGACTAATTAGGGTGTGCAGATTTCGAAAATGATGTCTATTTTGAAATCCAAGACCGCTGTCATACACTTTTTTGGTAAAACTCATCATGTTAGTCGTTTCCGATAAATTCAGGGGTGTAGATTTCGAAAATAAGGACCGTTTTAAAATCAAAGATGGCGGAAACGGGCAAAATTTTCAAAATCGTCATGGTAGTCATTTCCGACTAATTCGGGTGTGCAGATTTCGAAAATAATGTCTATTTTTAAATCCAAGATGGCGGTCATACACATTTTTAGTAAAAATCGTCATGGTAGTCATTTTCTATTAATTCAGGGATGTAGATTTCGAAAATAAAGACAATTTTAAAATCCAAGATGGCGGAAATGGATAATTTTGTCAAATTCGTCATGGTAGTCATTTTCGACTAATTAGGGTGTGCAGATTTCGAAAATGATGTCTATTTTGAAATCCAAGACCGCTGTCATACACTTTTTTGGTAAAACTCATCATGTTAGTCGTTTCCGATTAATTCAGGGGTGTAGATTTCGAAAATAAGGACCGTTTTAAAATCAAAGATGGCGGAAACGGGCAAAATTTACAAAATCGTCATGGTAGTCATTTCCGACTAATACGGGTGTGCAGATTTCGAAAATAATGTCTATTTTTAAATCCAAGATGGCGGTCATACAGATTTTTAGTAAAAATCGTCATGGTAGTCATTTTCTATTAATTCAGGGATGTAGATTTCGAAAATAAAGACAATTTTAAAATCCAAGATGGCGGAAATGGTTAATTTTGTCAAAATCGTCATGGTAGTCATTTTCGACTAATTAGGGTGTGCAGATTTCGAAAATGATGTCTATTTTAAAATCCAAGACCGCGGTCATACACTTTTTTGGTAAAAGTCATCATGTTAGTCGTTTCCGATTAATTCAGGGGTGTAGATTTCGAAAATAATGACCGTTTTAAAATCAAAGATGGCGGAAACGGGCAAAATTTTCAAAATCGTCATGGTAGTCATTTCTGACTAATTCTGGTGTGCAGATTTCGAAAATAATGTCTCTTTAGAAATCCAAGATGGCGGTCAAACAGTTTCTTAGTAAAAATCGTCATGGTAGTCATTTTCGATTAATTCAGGGAAGTAGATTTCGAAAATAAAGACCGTTTTAAAATCCAAGATGGTGAAAATGGATAATTTTGTCAAAATCGTCATGGTAGTCGTTTTCGACTAATTCGGGTGTGCAGATTTCGAAAATAATGTTTTTTTTTAAATCCAAGTTAGCTCTCGCACACTTATTTGGTGAAAATCGAATGAGTGTCGTTTTAGATTAATTTGGGGATTTAAATTTCGAAAATAAATACCGTTTTAAAATTGAAGATGTCTGAAATGGACAATTTTATTAAAATCGTCATGATAGTCTTTTTTAGGATAGGAAGACGAACGAAGAGGTCTTGAGCATGGCAGGAGAGAAGAGATGCCTGTTAGACACAATAGCTAACAGAAGGGGCAAGATGGTTGGCTACTTGATGCGGCACGACAGATTCTTTTTAAACATCCTGGAGGGCAAGATTGAGGGGAAAAGAGGCAGAGGAAGGCCCAGGCTCACATATCTCAGCCAAATAAAAGAAAAAGTTTCTGTCGTGTCGTACGAGGGAGTTAAAAGGCTGGCCCAGCAAAAAGAAGAGTGGCGATTACTCCACCGACAAGAGCATAGCTCTTAAATACTGATGATGATGATGAGTCTTTTTTGTCTCATTTGGATGTGTACTGTGTAGATTTCGAAAATATTGTATGTTTTAAAATCCAAGATGGCGGCCATACACTTTTTTCGAAAACAATTTTATGGTAGTCGCTTGTGATTAATTGAGGGGTGTAGATTTCGATATAAGGACCGATTTGAGATCCAAGATGGGTGTTAAAGGACAATTATTGTAAAAGTGGTCATAGTAGTCATTTTCCACCAAACTCAAATTGTTATGAGTGTTATGATGACATTGAACCTAGAAGAACTCAACCCCCTAAGGCACAGGTTTTTACCTAGTCTAGGGGTCGAAAGTTTGACCACTCCACACCGACTTGTCTGTACAAAAATCCTGTTGTGTAACTATTACGTAACATGATGTCTACACGATGATTCTTAATCCGTGAACAGGAACCATCTTTTCTAACTCAGTAATTGATGGAGATTACGTTAAAGTAGTAATTACGTGGAAACAAACTTGTTTTTTTTTAAATCATAATTTTAATTTTGAGTTAAATTTTATCCTAAAACCCTTGTCACTCTTCTACCTTATCGGTTTTAATGAGTTTGTAACCTCTTTACAAACTTATTAGCAATTGACAATTTATGAGTAACCCCTGTCCTTGACATTGTCAATCACTTTTGTTATACGCATAAACAAAGTCAGAGTCGTGGATATTGAATGAGAAAATTATAACTGATTTTCCAAAAATCATGCCTCCACCATATCCGTACTCAAATATCGAGCGTTACGACATTGTACGTTTGTCGATACAAACGAACAGCACAAGACGAACCCAACAGTTATTTCACGAATTTCATCCAAACGTCCCGATTCCCAGACACAATTTGATAAACCGCATACACCAAAACCTACGTGACTTCGGACAGTTTACAGTGCCGCAACATGCTCAAGCACCCGAACGACCTCGTCGTCATCCTGACGATCTGGATCGACGAATCTTAAGATTCTTTGCTCGGGATCCTCGAAGGAGCACTAGGCAAGCAGCGAGAAGATTTCGAGTGAGTCAATCCTTCGTGTGGCGGTTGCTTAACTTGTCCGATTTACATCCCTTTCATTTTCGACCTGTGCAAGATATTCTACCAACAGATTTTGCAGGGAGGGTTGCTCTCTGTCAGTGGTTCGAGAGAAACATCGAAACCAATATCTTGTGGTCGGATGAATCAACCTTCACGCGTGTCGGTCAATTTAATGTCCATAATGAACACTTTTGGGCTGCCGAAAATCATCGGACGTAAATGTGTGGGCAGGGATAATTAATGAGACATTAATTGGACCCATATTCATAGAAGAGAGATTAAATGGAGGAAACTACCTAAATTTGCTAAGGCATATGGTAACAGAGCTGTTGGATGAAGTGCCACTGCGGAATTTGAATAACCTGTATTGCCAGCATGATGGTGCCCCTGCACATTTTGAACATAGGGTTCGCGACTACCTGAACGCGGAATTCCCTGGGCGGTGGATCGGCCGCGGCGGCCCTATCGCATGGCCTCCACGCAGTCCAGATCTCACTCCATTGGATTTTTACCTTTGGAGTGACGTAAAACGAATTGTTTATGAACAGGAGTCCAATACTGTACTAGAACTCCGCCAAAGAATATGCAACGCATTTGACGAAATAAGGGCTAGCAATTCTCTTCGCAGAATTAAAAATAATCACAGGCGTCGAGCGGAGCTGTGTCAATAACAACACGGTGGTCATTTTGAACACCTGTTAAATTATGTTTAAAATAATCTTTTTTATGTTTTAGTTGGTCAGGTATGCAGTTGCTTTTATTGTTTTGTATTTATTTATTAAATTGTACAGTTTAAAAACAAATCGTTTTACTTGTTCAAAATTTAACTTGTTAAGTAGCTTGCAAATAAAAGTTTAGGTAATGCACTTTATGTTAATCACCTACTAATTATTTTCGTCGTTATCAGTGCAGCACTGATAAGATTACAAGTACATAGAAGTATTTATTGACATAAGATCCATCAAATTTCCCGCCATACTGATGGCACTTGACGTATCGTAGTTAAACTTTATTATACTGTAGGATGACCATGTATTCAATGGTTACTTGTTTTAACTATGTTTTCACTTTTAATTAATTAAACAGTGAAGAAATAACGCGAGACCTCGCCGAATAAGTTTAATTTGGGCTAAATTTTAATATTATTCCACTCCTGTTCACGGATTAAAAATCATCGTGTATATGTACAATAAAGCTATTCTTATTATTTATTATTATTATTTTTACTAATTCATGTGTGTAGATTTAGAAAATAATTTTTGTTTTAAAATACAAGACCGCAGTCATACAATTTTAGTAAAAATCGTTATAGTAGTCTCTGTTGATTAATTCGGCAATGTGAATTCCGACAATAAACACTGTTCTAAAATATAAGATAGCAATGATGACCTATTTGTGAAAATCTTCATGGTAATCTTGTTCGACTGATTCAGGTGTTTAGATTTTGAGAAAAGGGTCTGTTTTAAATTCCAAGATGGCGGCCATACACTTTTTTCTGGATAATCGTTATGGTAGTCATTTTCGATTTAATCGGGGATACAAAAAAGTATATAGCCGCCATCTTGAATTTTAAAACAGAATTTGTTTTTGAAATCTACATATCAGAATAACGACGATTTTTATAAATGAATGACAATTTATGCCATCTTGGATTTTGAAACGGACTTTATTTTTGAAATCTACACGCCTGAATTAATCGAAAATGGCTAAAATAACAAGTAAAGTATGTGATCGCTATCTTCGATTTTAAAATAGACATTATTTTCGAAATCTATAGTTCCCGAATTAGTCTAAAACGACTTCCATTACGAATTTATCAATTTTATTCATTTCCGCCATCTTTGATTTTAAAACAGTCCTTATTTTCGAAGTCTTCATCCCTGATTTAATCAAAAATGACGTCCATTACGATTTTTTAGTAAAATGCGTATGGCCGCCATCTTGGATTTCAAAACAGAGATTATTTTCGAAATCTACACCCCCAAATTAGTCGAAGACGACTACCATGACGATTTTGACAATTTTTTTCCATTTCCGCCATCTTGTATTTTAAAACGGTCTTTATTTTCGATTTAAAGATTTTTACCACAAATGTGTATGACCGCCATCTTGGATTTTAAAATAGGCATTATTTTCGAAATCTGCACACCCGAATTAGTCGAAGACGAAAACCAAGACGATTTTGACAAAAATTTCCGTTTCCGCCATCTTTGATTTTAAAACGATCCTTATTTTCGAAGTCTTCTTCCCTGAATTAATCAAAAATGACGTCCATTACGATTTTTATGTAAAATGTGTATGGCCGCCATCTTGGATTTTGAAACAAACATTTTTTTCGAAATCTACACCCCCAAATTAGTCGAAGACGACTACCATGACGATTTTGACAAAATTTTTCCATTTCCGCCATCTTGTATTTTAAAACGGTCTCTATTTTCGATTTAAAGATTTTTACCACAAAAGTGTATGACCGCCATCTTGGATTTTAAAATAGGCATTATTTTCGAAATCTGCACACCCGAATTAGTCGAAGACGACTACCATGACGATTTTGACAAAATTTTTCCATTTCCGCCATCTTGTATTTTAAAACGGTCTCTATTTTCGATTTAAAGATTTTTACCACAAAAGTGTATGACCGCCATCTTGGATTTTAAAATAGGCATTATTTTCGAAATCTGCACACCCGAATTAGTCGAAGACGAAAACCATGACGATTTTGACAAAAATTTCCGTTCCCGCCATCTTTGATTTTAAAACGGTCCTTATTTTCGAAGTCTTCTTCCCGGAATTAATCAAAAATGACGTCCATTACGATTTTTATGTAAAATGTGTATGGCCGCCATCTTGGATTTTGAAACAAACAATTTTTTCGAAATCTACACCCCCAAATTAGTCGAAGACGACTACCATGACGATTTTGACAAAATTTTCCATTTCCGCCATCTTGGATTTTAAAACAGTCTTTGTTTTCAATTTAACGATTTTTACCAAAAAAGTGTATGACCGCCCTCTTGAATTTCAAAATAGACATTATTTTCGAAATCTGCACACCCAAATTATTCGAAAATGACTACCATGACCAATTTGACAAAATTTTCCATTTCCGCCATATTTATTTATAAAACCGTCCTTATTTCCGGAATCTACACCTATGAATTAATCGGAAATGACTACTATTACGATTTTTAAGTAAAAAGTGTATGGCCGCCATCTTGGATTTTAAAACATCCATCATTTTCGAAGTCTACACTCCCGAATTAGTCGAAGACGACTACCATAACGATTTTGACAAAATTTTCCATTTTCGCCATCTTGGATTTTAAAACGAAGAAGACCAGAAGAGACATTTTCGATTTAAGGATTTTTACCAAAAAAAGTGTATGACCGCCATCTTGGATTTCAAAATGGACATTATTTTCGAAATCTGCACACCCAAATTAGTCGAAAATGACTACCATGACGATTTTGACAAAATTGTCCATTTCCGCCATCTTTGATTTTAAAACGGATATTATTTTCGAAATCTACACCCCTGAATTAATCGAAAATGACTACCATAACGATTTTTACCAAAAAAGTGTTTGACCGCCATCTTGGATTTCTAAATGGACATTATTTTATATTATCAAAATATTGCATTGTCACTCGATATACATATGCGTGAAAAATTTCAGCTCAATCGGAAATCGGGAAGTTGGTCATTTGAACCATGGGCAACGGACAGGTGAAACTAAATAAAAACCTTTAAAAACATACTAATCCCTGTTATTTGGGGGGTCCAATATGGGAGTCCAGGTTTTCCGCACGTACAAATAAACATAAGTTCGATCACCAACTGACGAACGAAACAAATGAACGCAGCGAGTGAGCGAGCGCCAAGCGGACAAAGCCGACGCCACGAGTCAGAGAGAGAGAACAAATCCTTTAATACGCGGCGACAAGTAATACCGGTACCTATGCGTGATTCGGAACCGGTACCAAGTCTAATACAGGTTTATGGTTCAAGGCCACAATACCGGTTCCCATTAAATACCTGTAATTCAAGCCCTGAATACCGGTACCTCGGAACCGGAAAATACCTGTAATTCGATCCCTGGATACCGGTACCACGGAACCGGTACCAAGTCATATACCGGTTCCTGGTTCGAAGCCACGATACCGGTTCCGAAAAATACCTGTAATTCGATCCCTGGATACCGGTACCACGGAACCGGTACCAAGTCATATACCGGTTCCTGGTTCGAAGCCACGATACCGGTTCCGAAAAATACCGCTATTTCAAGCCCTGCCTATACTCCCCCGTGTGAGCTCTATCTACTCTATTTCGCGGGCGAGTGCTCTGGTAGCTGTCGTTGGAGTCGCTCGAATAGTCGCGGGAGAACACGGGGGCGGGAGTACGGGTGGGGGCGGTATGACGCCCTGACCTATTGTCCAGCTCAAAGGAAACCGTGTTCACGGCATTTTTCGGCTTCGGACCTCGATGACGACTCGTTCTTTTAGCCGCGGAACTAATTTCTAGCAGAAATTCTGATATCGCGACTAAATCGGGCGAGTTCAAATTAGCTTGTTTGAACTTGCCCCATTCGTACCTAACAATAAGGTTCAACTTATCGACGATCTTGTTGACTAGCTCTGGCGCGTACAAGTATTTTTCTTGCTTTAATGATTTTATTGTCGCTACTGCATTTGCGACGTGCGCGGCAAAAGACACGATATTACTGTTATCTTCGGCTAGGCGCGGCATGCGTTTAACATTATGTAGCTCAGTCAACACGATCTCTTCAGGGTCCCCGAACTGCCTCTCTAAGGCCTCCATTATCTCGTATGGATCCTGGACGGTATACATTATGGATTTCACCGCGGTACGCGCTTCACCTTTCAACGCGCGCCTAATTCGACTGACGTTATTTACGTAACTAAACATGGGCGCGGTATCGTTAAATTCGGCACGGAATGCGATCCATTCTGTGATATTACCGTCGAAAGCGGGTAATTCGGGTGGCCTATGCATAATGGGCGCATACTGACTAGACACATCTCGCGGCGGGCGATGAGTACTCAATACTCATATGCGGCTCGCGGGGCGCGGGGGCGCTGGGCGCCGGCGCGCTAGAGGCGAAATTACGTATTGTGTGTAACGCGGACGCTTCATTTTTAGTTACGTAATTGCTCTGATCTAGCTGGGACTGTCGTTCTACCCAATTCGTCACGCGTTGCTCGTCTTTTTCGACAAGAGGTTCGGACTTACCGCTAACAGATTGCGCCTCATGCTGGGCAATCTGTAGCCTTAACTTGGCAGTTTCCGTCTCTTTATTAGCAACGGCGAGGGCGGCTTTATGAACCTCGAGTTCCGCTAGCAACAGAGCTAACTTTTCGTCGCACTTTTCACTATACACACTTCGATTTTCGCGCACTTTTTTACTACCGCGGTCGCCGCACTGAGAAAAGCGGTCTTTTTCCCCGGCGGACGTGTTAGGTTTACACGATGTCCCCGGTGGACTTTTAACTAACGTCTTTTCCGCCTCGTCTTCCGATATTTCCGAATAAGCGGGCGCCGGCGCTATTGCTGGCGGCGGCTGTAGACGCGGTTCGACACTAGGACCATCGCCAAGAGTGCTGGTGGTGCCTTTGTCCCATGTATTGGTATCGCCGGAGGTTGTTTCACCAGACGGCGGGGTAACGGCTCTGGAGGGTTGTCCCTTGTGTGAGCGAAGAGACATCTTGAGCGTATGATCGGACATCTTCTTCTTTCTTCTTGCTTCTTGACGCACGTGGGGTTCCCTAACCTTACCTACCTAAAACCTAATGGCTGACACTGCCTAGTGCAGTGAAAGCGGCCCTACGTTCACTTTACTTACTCGTGGGCGTTAATCCCTGATGCACTGAATCTCGCGCAAAGGCTAAGTGCAAGTGCCAGAGCGTCCGAAAGCAGTGTGAAGACGTCAACCATGTGACGTTGCAACGAAAGTTGCCAGGACACGAACGTGGAGTATGGCCTCTACACGAGCGGTCCGTCCAGCAAGCTGGTAAATAGCACAGGGCTCTTCCGCGAAAGCGGGCAGGTGTATCAGCGGTTAGGCCGGACACCGTATGAAGATTCTGAGCGAAATTAATCCAGCTCAGCGCGTACTTGTTTCTTTCTTCAATTGGCCGCAGTTTTCTGATATCCGGAGCTCGAAGGACCAGCTGTTGTGTGCAGACCGGATTACCACGTCGAACCAAGCAGCGCTGACCCGCTGTACCATTTACCAGGTCATGTAGGGAGATGAATAAAAACACTTATTTAGAATTGTAAAACATTTGAGCAGTGTAGTTGCAGGTGTTTCCCCGCTGGGAGTAGTTGTAGAAGTGAGCAACGAGTACGAGTGCTGGCCTCTTTTATGGGTTTTTTAGCGTGCTCGTACTAGTGGCTGGTATGTGCCGTGTAAATTAGATATTTATTCACGAATAAGCTTACAGTATTACATGTTGATAGGAGGGTTAAAATTGATATTTATATGGGACATTTCTTCATAAATTAGTACAAAATTCTTATAATCTAGACAGTTTGCGTATTATGACATGATATCAATAAAATTAAGACATAAATCAGTACTTAAGAACTAGACATGTAAACACGAATTTATACACTTTATTAAATTACAAAAATAAACAAATTGGTATAAATCGAGAAAATGATTAACTTAGATCTAGTTACACAAAAACAACAGTAATTTTAAGCTATCTGCGACAGTATTGTTATTGCCATGACCGGTCTATGGCTAGTATGTCTATGCTGACAAACCATACTATGGAAGTTTACTACATAAACAATAAACAATTTTTCTTACATTGTAGTTCTGCTTTTCCTTATGAAATATAAGTTTACATAATTAGTTGCTTAAATATACAAAATGCCCACAAATGTGTTTTACAAAGGTACCGATCATATAATACTACGGATATACAATCAGCCCAAAAAATGGCCCCACAAAAGTACCGCAACAATGACTCAAGCGGTACTTTCTCTGACAGTCTTAATATGGTACTGGCCAGTTACAAATTTTCACAAGCTATATTTTCAGTAAATCTTGTTTGAATCTGTAGTCTGTACCTCTTTTAAATTGTTGCTCGAAGACACTTTTTTTTACTCATTCTCAATGTTGTCTTCGGTTGCCGCGATAGTTATTCATGAAATAAAACAATTAAAAACGGATTTTATCGCGTGTATTGAGTTTAAATTACATCCCGACGTTTCAAACACTTTACAGCGTTCGTGGTCAACGGGTCGACTGAGGAAAAATGTACAATTACCTCCGTTCAAAAACTATCTCAATATGCAAACCTACCCACATATTAAATATTAAACAAATTTAGTGTTTGCACATGCCGGAGGGGCCTTTATAAAAACAAATTATTTTTTATTACAAAACAAATTATTAAACAAATTATTTCATTATTATTAATTATTATTTTCATTTTTTTTTTTTTTTTTTTTTAATTAGTATTAAATTATTATTAGTGTCCACACTGTCCACCATTATGGTCTCACAGTCCTATGTCTAGCTTGCTCCTTAACCAAATGAATAACTGGATCCCAAGCTGGTGGTACCGAAAAACCATCCTCTCTGTTGAAATTTGGATATTTTTTAATCTCGATTGCCTCTCGCAACATCCGGGGAATGTATCGTTTCTCCTTGACGAGGACTTGCGGTTTGTCAAATTTAACTGAGTGGTTGGGTCTATCCATGACATGCTCACAGACTGCTGACCTTGGTCGACGGTGCTTTACATCGGCTATATGTTCCTTTACCCGAGTAGAGATGCTCCGCTTAGTCTGGCCTACATATGATAGACCACATTCACATTCCAGCCTGTAGACCCCTGCACTCTGTAGAGGAGTAGCCGACTTCACTGACCTCAGGAACTGTGACATCTTCTTCATTGGCTTAAAGTAAGTTTTTATAGAAGCACGTTTCAAGATGTTACCAATCCTGTCAGTGACTCCTCGGACAAAAGGCAAGACGGCAGGCCGGCGCTCAACTGTAGGAATCTTCATCCGAGCTTTCTGATTGAGCCGTGGAATCTTGAGCCCCGTTCGCTTGAAGTGCATCCTTGGCATGCCGGAGTTCCGCCGCCAGGTGCTGCTCATCACATATCCTCTGGGCTCTCTGAAACAAAGACTTGCCTACAGTAGCTAGCTGACTGGGGTGGTGGTGTGATCTACCATTCAAATATCTATTTGTATGTGTAGGTTTCCTATATACAGTGCGGCCTAAGGTATTATCGGGGTTTCTCAATACTAGTACATCTAAGAAAGGCAGTGAACAATTATTTTCCAATTCCATGGTAAACTTAATCTTACTATGAATGGAATTGAGGTGGTCAAGGAAAACTGAAACACTATTTTTAGGTAATATAGTAAAAGTATCATCTACGTATCTTTTGAAAATCTTCGGCTGCACGGGAGCCAATGAGAGCGCCCTCTCCTCAAAGTCCTCCATAAAGATGTCAGCGACTACTGGAGATACCGGGGACCCCATGGCTACACCGTCGACTTGCAGGAAGAATTCATTGTTCCATAGTAGATATCCTGATGTAAGGCAGTGTTCCAAGAGCTTAGCATATTCTTCAGACATGTTCTGCTCACGCAACCTCTTCTTCACAATTTCAATGCAGTCTTGTACCGGTAGACTCGTAAAGAGTGACTGGACATCGAAACTGACCATGATCTCGTCATCAGTTAATGTAAGGTCTTTAATGTCACTGATGAAATGGTAAGAATCCTTTGTATGTGTTCTAGTATTACCCCGTAAAGATGAAAGGACTCCTGCTAAGTATTGAGCCAATTTGTAAGTTGGAGCATCAATTTGACTCACTATTGGACGTAGCGGGGCACCCGCCTTGTGTATCTTCGGTAACCCATACAATTTAGGAGGCACCGGGCAATCAGGAACCAAACCTGCAACATCTAGATTAAGGGATTCGCAGTATTCACCAATTAGGTCTCTAGTACATTTTAAGACTTTCGCAGTAGGATCTTTTTTGACATGTTTATAGGTTGTGCTGTCCGCCAACAGATTCTCAATTTTCTGGTTGTAATCGGTGGTGTCAAGTACAACCGTCGCATTACCCTTATCAGCTCGAAGTATGGTAAGGTCTGGATCTTCACGCAAGGTCCTCAAGGCCCTTATCTCTTCCTTAGGTAAGTTTGTTTTCGGCGGCTTTGCCCTTCGCAATAATGACGAGACATCTTGGCGTATAGCCTCCGAATCTTCCTTTTTCACCTGATTTTCACAGACAATCTTCTACACTGACAATAATGTCTTCAAAAGGAATCTTCCGTGGTGCCACAACATAATTTAATCCTTTCTGCAAGACCAAATGCTGCGAATCTGTCAACTGTTTACTTGACATGTTTACAACAGACCGGTTTGACACTGACAGCGACGTTCCGTTCCCGCGGTGATTATTCTCAAGCAATCCGTTATCACTGCGCTTCGATTTTAATCTGTCAAACTTAGCAACCTGTCGCTTTCTGCACTGTTCATACGTGAATGCGTAACGTTTATTGCCTAGTTCAACGACTTCATCAAAATCTCTACTGGTCAATGTTATTTGTAACTCACCGGTACTGTCCTTAATCTGTTGCTCAAGTTTGTAAGCCGTATAACGGTTATTGTGGATGAGTTTGCACAGTAATTTCCTGCTTGTTTGGCGAAGTATGCGTTCACTGCCCATAATGTCATTTTTTGGAGCTATCTTCACGCATGTAGGAATAAGATCTTCGTCCCGGCATCTCTTAAGGAAATTTAAAGAACAACGAGAGCGCGCGAGCTTATTCGCCAGGTCTTCACGTCGCCGAATTCTGGTTGCAACTTCCAGTCCGTACTGGTGTACATAATATTGTCTTCGGTTGCCGCGATAGTTATTCATGGCTCTACTAACTCCGGCATGCCAAGGATGCACTTCAAGCGAACGGGCTCAAGATTCCACGGCTCAATCAGAAAGCTCGGATGAAGATTCCTACAGTTGAGCGCCGGCCTGCCGTCTTGCCTTTTGTCCGAGGAGTCACTGACAGGATTGGTAACATCTTGAAACGTGCTTCTATAAAAACTTACTTTAAGCCAATGAAGAAGATGTCACAGTTCCTGAGGTCAGTGAAGTCGGCTACTCCTCTACAGAGTGCAGGGGTCTACAGGCTGGAATGTGAATGTGGTCTATCATATGTAGGCCAGACTAAGCGGAGCATCTCTACTCGGGTAAAGGAACATATAGCCGATGTAAAGCACCGTCGACCAAGGTCAGCAGTCTGTGAGCATGTCATGGATAGACCCAACCACTCAGTTAAATTTGACAAACCGCAAGTCCTCGTCAAGGAGAAACGATACATTCCCCGGATGTTGCGAGAGGCAATCGAGATTAAAAAATATCCAAATTTCAACAGAGAGGATGGTTTTTCGGTACCACCAGCTTGGGATCCAGTTATTCATTTGGTTAAGGAGCAAGCTAGACATAGGACTGTGAGACCATAATGGTGGACAGTGTGGACACTAATAATAATTTAATACTAATTTAAAAAAAAAAAAAAAAAAAATGAAAATAATAATTAATAATAATGAAATAATTTGTTTAATAATTTGTTTTGTAATAAAAAATAATTTGTTTTTATAAAGGCCCCTCCGGCATGTGCAAACACTAAATTTGTTTAATATTTAATATGTGGGTAGGTTTGCATATTGAGATAGTTTTTGAACGGAGGTAATTGTACATTTTTCCTCAGTCGACCCGTTGACCACGAACGCTGTAAAGTGTTTGAAACGTCGGGATGTAATTTAAACTCAATACACGCGATAAAATCCGTTTTTAATTGTTTTATTTCATTCTCTGACAACAAAAAAATACCCCATCCTTTTTTTTAGGTTTTGTAGATGATAATGAGATGATAACAGGTAACTATGTTATAGTGAGTCATTTTTACAAGTTTTCGAACGAGCAGAGCGTAAACGAAGCAAGTTCCTACTAACAACTTCTGGCTACTGGGACGTCTCGGCATTTCTATGGCTTTTTGATTTTGAGGGTTGTTCCGCAATAACTTTAGCAACGCATTTCTGATCTTCATGAAATTTTTCGGGGTTGTAGCAGAGATACATATAATTTGTGAGTTTGTATATGAGCAGGATCAATCAAGGGGTCATGGAGCTAGAAGGCGCGGAAAAATTATCATAAGGGTCATGTTATATTGGTCATTAAACCATAGCTGGGCACCGTTAATCAAATAGTTAACTTCGTTAATCGTTAATCCGCTACAAAAAAAGTTAGCTTCGTTAAACGTTAAAGCGTTACATTTCGGAAGAATGAACGCAAGTTAACGTTAATCGTTCATCCGTTAATATGTGTAAAATTGCATTTTTATATCTTTACATTAGTGAACTTATAAAACCTGTTGGTTAAGGTTCTGGAAGTTAACAGGATATGAACAAAACAAAATACTTGTATAATTCAAATGTGTAATTTAATCGTCTAGCATAAGGTTAAGGTGCATATTCCCCTTCATGAACATTAACATGTTGAAGTTCTCGTCTGAAAGCGAGGCTCGTTTTGGTCTCGCTAAGTAATGAAATGATCAAACGAAACAAATCTCTTCGCAGTTTTCTCACTCGCACGCGCCGGCAAAATATATCTAGTTTTGTTTTTCTTTCACTCGCTGCCACGCGCCGCCCGGCACTTGTCGTTCGTTTCATACTTGTCTGAACCTGTTTTTCGCGCCGCGCCGCGGTGCCGTGCGGTAAATAGTAGGCATTGGTTTAACGATTAACGGACTTCTGCATATTAACGGAAGTTAACGTGTCCGTTAACATTTTTAAAAGTTAACTTAAAAGTTAATCCGTTAATCAAAATGTTAACTTCGTTAATTAACGATTAACGGATTAACGAGTTAATGCCCAGCTATGCATTAAACCAAACCGACCGTTGCCGCTGTGACCCGGGCAGCCTACTGGTTAGGGCGCGTATACGCTGGTTCGATCCCAGCCCTGGGCACCGGAGGCCTAGGTCACTTTTAACTTTGTATATGACATCTATTAAGCTTAAAACTTTTCCGTTTACAGATGACATTATAAAAAAAAACCAGATTGGTCAAAACAACCAAACGAATAATCGTAATTATAACCAGAGCAACAAAAACTATAACCAAGGTGGGAACAGAAATTATAACCAAGGTCATCAGAATAACCAAAATAGAAACTATAACCAGCATGGTAATAACCGGAACTACCAAAATAAAAATAGTAATGGTCAGATGAACCAAGGTGGAAACCAGGGTATGACCCGCAATAACCAAGGTATGAACCGGAATAACCAAGGTATGAACCGGAATAACCAAGGTATGAACCGGAATTTCCAGGGTGGAATGAACCAAGGGAACTGGAATCAGGGGAACATGAACCGAGGAAGGTCTCAGTCCAGGGCAAAGTCACGCAGCCGCTCGCGATCTAGGTAAATATATATCATTGTTTATATGTAACTCTGTTGTTTATTAATACTTGATTAGCTATAAAACACTAATAGGCTTGAACATCTAGTAAGATCCAACAAAAACAAATGGTCACAAGAAGTAACATTTTGGTACCCGAGGGACAGCAGAAGAAGTCGAGGAAGACCATTAAAAAGATGGGAAGATGACCTGCCAAAAGGATGGTGTAGCAGTGCACGAAATCGAGATCTCTGGCGCTCATTAGAGGAGGCCTATGTCCAAGTAGGACACCCCAAACCAGAATTAAAAAAAATTAAACCTAGTTATTGTTAAAGGAAATGAACATAGCATTAGTAATTATAAGAGAAAACTATTTTTGGCGAATAAAGGCTATTTTTATTTATTTTATTTTAGCTATAAAACACAGATTACTAGTTTTGTGATATTTCGCTTCTATTGAAATGTGACGCGTTTGGCAAAGTCATGTTGAAAAGGCAAAGTTGTACAGTTTACATCGCAACAACATTGAAATGAAACTAGCTTTCCAGATTATTTACTGCGGTGCATAATTGCATTATTTGGACATTGCTTTAGGACCTCCGCTTCGCGTGAACGATTGAACTGGTACAAATCAGATAAAATAGTATGAACAGTTCTAACTGACGCGGACGCGTGTGACGGATTTTTCCTCGATTTGTGCAAGACAGTGGAGGCTTTTAAATAGGCGTAATTTTAAAACCCTGGACGCAAATTTGGAAGCAGGTTTTCTAGAGATGGGTCTAAGCTAAGACATGTTTCATAGTCATAGTCATGTTGATGGTAGGTCATAGAACTCTGTGAGACAGTAAAAAGTATGGTTTAACACATTCAGTGCCGAAAACCCGACTATCGGGTATTTGTTGATTTCGTTCCCAGGCCGGACGACCCGATAGTCGGGATCTTGGTACTACAGCTTTATATGACGAATTTTTTGTGGCCTGGCGCGGATGTCTTGTTTGGCTGGGTGGCAATGAATGTGTCACCTTTTTCAGTTATTCCAAAATACGTGGGTACTACCATAGACATAAACAAAAAGGAATATAACTGACGTTCATAGTAAACAAAACTGAAATGTGGTCCAGCACCTATACACTTCTAAAATGCTACACACCGCTATAATGTATGTGCATCATGGGTAAAAGAGATAAATCTATATATGTAGTTAACACGGGTATGCAAAGGAGACCTCCATATTTTGCGCATTGCACAAAGTGTGACTGAGAGACTCTGCCACACGACTAATTCAATATAGGTCCCGGAACCTATATTTGATGGCACACAATCGAGCGCCTGATATCATATCTCCCTTTTTGTACAAATCAATGGGTACTACCCAAATTTTTTATCTCCGAAGGATATCTTGTAAATTTTGGGTCCTACACTTGACATTATTTTGGATGACTTGGCCAGTCGATTAAACCAAGTATGGAGTTGCTGTATTGAGCCCTGTCATGTGCGCGTGATTTTTTTCAAAATCGGGTCGGCCGTTTCTGCATTGAAGTTTTAAATTTTTAGTTATTTTGTCATCAATTTTTGATTACAACTATAACAACCATCTATTTCGCAGATCTCGCGGTCCCTCCCAATCCCGCGACCACTCCCAGCGCTCGCAGTCTCGCCAGCGCTCGAGATCTCGCCAGCAGTCTCGCTCGCGATCTCGCTCGCGCTCGAGATCCTCGTTCACGCCGCGAGGTCGCGCCGGCCTGGACGAGCCGCTCAACGGGATACCTGACTTAGTGCGAGTGGGGAATTACTCAGGTATATAATTTTAAACAAAAAAGAACTGACTTCACTTAGCCTCCACCTTTCCAAAAGCAAATGCTGGAGCTGCTGTAAAAAAATCTCAAATCACTATAGGTGTGTCTATAATAGTTGAAGAGTTCCCTCGATTTCTCCAGGATCCCGTCATCAGATCCTGACCAACTGTGAAGTATACCCTTTCAAACAAAAACAGATTTTTTTCAAATCGGTCCAGTCGTCTTCGAATAATCGGTGAACATACATGAAAAAAAAGATCCCAACAAATTGATAACCTCCTTCGAAATCTTGAAATCGGTTGATAAATACACATTCTTAATTAATCCTAATGAATATCCTTATATACATATTTATGGGTAGGGCTTGCCTTTCAGTTTTCATGTACCTACACTACAGCCTTTGAAACTCTGTTAGTGTAACTACCTACTTAGAGGTTGGGGTGAATTTAACGAGCGTTTCAACTGGTTTATGTTACGAATTTATGAAATAAAAGTTCCTCGTAATTCATAAATTACGTAATTATATCATATATATAACCGTGATAGTTAGACAGTCGAAATTTTCGCAGATGATGTATTTCTGATGCTGCTATAACAACAAATACTAAATAATTTTAAACAAAAAAAAACGACTTCACTTAGCATCCACCTTTCCAACAGCAAATACTCGAGCTGCTGTAAAAAATACTCAAATCACTATAGGTGTGCCTATAATACTTGAAGAGTTCCCTCGATTTCTCCAGGATCCCATCGTCAGACCCTGACATGGTTACAATGGGACCAACTGTGAAGTATACGCTTTCAAACAAAAAAATAATTTTCCAAATCGGTCCAGCCGTTTTCGAATAATCGGTGAACATACACAAAAAAATATAGCAAAAAAAGCAAAGATCCCGACGAATTTGATAACCTCCTCCTTCGAAATCTTGAAGTTGGTTGAAAACAGAATAAAATAAATATTTAAGGGCGCTTCCATACACCGGACATGATTTTTTTGCCGTTTTAATAGATAATGGTACGGAACCCTTCGTGCGCGAGTCCGAATCGCACTTAGCCGGTTTTTTTATAAATTATTAGCAACTTTTATTAGATAAATTCGTAACACAATTGAACCGGCGGTTGACACGGAAGTAAAAAATAGTGCCTTTGGTACTATAACTTATTCTGTGCCTTTGGCTTATTATTAGTCCAGGGTATTATTATGGTCCTTGCCTCATAGAAGACGACAGGGTAAAAAGTACAGTATATGAAATAGAAATGTAGTTGGTGCTGTAACATTATATTTACTCTTGCTTTGAAAACTGATCAAAGTTGTATTGGCATTTCTCAGTAAGAAAACAACATTAAAATAGCTTAATTTAATACAAGACCTTTTTTCATATTTTTCAGGCGGCTACCAGAACCGAAACTACAACAAGCAAAACTACAAAAACTACAACCGCCAAAACCCTCGCTCAAACTACGACACGGACTTGACTGTGAGCGTCGATAACAATTTCACTCAGCGAAACAACAATTTCAACAACAAAAACAACTATCTTAACAAAAACACGTTACACCAGCTGAACAACCAATATAAAAACCAGGGTTATAAAAAGGGACCAGGCAGCGTTGGCTCGAACCGATCAAATTATTCAAACAGATCTAATCGTTCGAATAAATCCTTCAATAACTCCAACAAATCTTTCAGCAACTCGAATAAGAGTTTCAATTCGAATAAATTCAATCAGCAAAAACAGGGTGTCAGTGCCAGTTTTTCGAAACAAATGCTGGATCCAGCGCTACAGCAGGAAATAGCTTTTATTCAGAAAAAGATTCCGGGGACCAGAGTTACTCCCACCGGAGTGGATTTTGCACCCACACCGGCTACTACACTGATGACTTTGCACGAACGATTCGGTTCATAAGTTTAGTACTTAAGTGAGGCGGTTGTTAAAGTTAAATATAATTTTCAGTAGAAGTATAGATGTGACGCAAAGTAAAAAGATACCTCATTAAAGACTGTGTACGATAAAATCTGGACATGTATGATCTGGTATATCTTTTTTTCGGTACCACATATTCAAGCAAGACTTCATTTAAATAATTTGTGGTCATCAAGCTACATAATAAAATTACAAACATAATATAACGTTACGTAATTTGTGACTTTGATCGCTATATATTCCACAGTGCCTATAGTTTTTTGTCCACGGTGTACTGACAGTGTTTACCAAATTTTCCTGTGAAAAATAGTTTTTTATTTTTAACTAGATAAACCAAATTATACCTTATTACATTCCCTTTTCATAATAGCTCACATTTTTCTAATTGTACTTAGATGTAAATAGTTCTGAGGTGTTCTAGCTTTGGTGAGTTTGACTTTTTTACAAAAATATGCCTCCCATATAAAAACTACTTTTAGTGCTTGGAGTAGAAAGTCTTCCTGACTGCCTCAAGTAGAAAAGAGTTTCAAATCGTATTTTTTTTGTAAGATAACATTCTAGTGAGCATAAAACAGCTTGTGAAAATATAAATACAATTGTGGCATTGTAGCAGGAAGTGAGTGAAGATTATCAAAAAATGCTGGACAAATAATTCAAGATATGATGGAATATATTTGGCAAAAACTCACACAAGCCCATACAATTGTAATATCATTCTATTTTTAGTATATAGTACTACAATTCCAGATTATTAAAATAAAAGAAATGCTTGAATATGTGGTACCGAAAAAAAGATATACCAGATCATACATGTCCAGATTTTATCGTACACAGTCTTTATCTATAAGGCGCTACTGTCATGAAAATTCATTTAGAAATGAACTTTATCAACAACCGACAATGAGGTATATTTTACTTGAAAACCTCAGATTTAGAAAATAGACTTAAAAACCGAAGACGGCTCTGCCAATCCGTTTATATTCACAAAACTTAGTGGACTAAGAGCTGGCCACTTCAGATATGACACAATAATGAGAGCAATGAAACCTGACTTGTTAAATTACTTTACCATCCTTATTGCTATCCGGGCATCTGTCACCTTTTAATGGGTGGAGGTCAGAGTGACAGATCAACAAAGTTTTTCAGTTGGAAAAAAGTAATGCCAAAATAGGTAAACACTGCCGAAGTTGTGTCATTTATAGAGGAAGGGGGTCTATATTTTAACAGAAAAAAAACAGTAGGTGACTAACTATAAATTGCAATATACAACATTTGGCACTGTCCCTCAACAGAAACTTCTGGCTATGATATCAATCTAATTCATTACATAATTTCCCATAATCTTGCATCAAACCCAGAACTCTAGGATTTGTTTTCTTCAAGTTGTATTCTTTGACCTCCACCACTTCACAGCTGCCAGAGGTCCGGATCTAGAAATAAGCATAGTATAGCAAACTAGAGGGGTTTCGTTGCTCTCATTATTGTTTCATATCTGACGTGGCCAGCTCTCCGTCTATACAGTTTCTACCGCCGAGTCGCTAGTCTTACTTACGGTGATCTAATTACAAGGAAGCGCATTATCGGTCCTTTGTGACCATGCGATGCATTGAGTAACAGGAGATGACATATATTTATTTTTTTGTCCCAAAAGTTGTAGTGAAAATCACTACACGTCTATACTTTGATTCAGTCATAGCTGTCAACCACCAAACATGGCGCACAAAATTTGTTCTAGATGTCACATCTAGTAGAATGTAGATTACATAATAAATCAATGATGCGATATATGACTTCAAAACGATCGGCTCTTCGGCCGAAGGCGTCTCATAGGACTTCTTATACTGTGCAAGTTGTTATTATGTGCTGATTGGGTACTTTCCTGGGTAAAAAAAATATAATTCTATTTAGTCCGTCAGTTAGATTATCAAAAAATATTGGACACGTATTTTTTATTTTGTCAATCAAACAAAAATTGGTGAAGATATAACCCGTTAAAGTTCCGCGTGACGTCACATTATACTAAAAATTGTACTGAAATGTGACATCACGCGGAACTTTAACGGGCTATATCTTCACCAATTTTTGTTTGATTGACAAAATAAAAAATACGTGTCCAATATTTTTTGACAATCTAACTGACGAACTTAATATATTTTTTTAGGAAAGTAGTCAATTATGTGTATTATTGAATTCAATAGGCTACTTTCCTATGAAGTCAAATCAGCGACTTTTAGGAAACGTCAAACCGATTTGTTTATATGGGAGACTAATAGTCACAATACTATATGATCCTTTATAAAAGTGTAAAGCATTTTAAAATCATTTGAAGCGCAAACACATGTTACATCTGGATTTTCCCGTGTATTTTTGAAATTTTGATTTTATGAACGAAACAATTAAGTTTATCTATTAGAAAGTACTCATTTAGTAAAAGGTAGGTTAGTTTTGTTAACCTAACATTTGACCGGCAAGCATCGGACAGAAAAATCGTTAAAACTACTGCGTATACGCGTTAATCGATCCAGCGCCATCTAGTGGAAAGCGTGAACAACACGTACTTTGATGTCACAGATAACCTCAACCACTAGATAGATCATAGGTACAACTCGAGGTCACCACGCATCAGCGCTCCCGTACTAATTTAGTATGAGAGCGCGACCGCTTATTTCGTTTGAGCGTTTTTGATCATTACTCATGTGAATTAAAAATATCCACAAAAATCAAGTTGTATGGACTAACCTGGATTGTTATACTACAAAATGGTGTAGAATACTATTGAGATGTGCTGTTCGAATCGTAGAAATTGACGAATGAAATTGCGCTGATGTGTGGTGACCCCGTGCTCCTTGTAAAAGCTTAATGATGAGTAGTCTGTGTTTGATGTAAACTGATAACTACGGAACCCTACATTAAGCATGGCGATTTATAAATAATAAATTCTGGAATTTAACATCGTCACAAAAAATTAGGTGTAATTGGTAAGACCGTAGATGTAATTTAGTGTGTAAGTTTTTCAGCTTTGTATGTAGGTTACATACTGTAAAAATAAATGTAAAAACATCAGTACATTAGTATTATGAGTGTTTAATTTAAGAGATATAGGGCAGATGTCCCGGTTTTGGCCGCTTTAAGCAGTTTGTCTGTTCAGTCGTCCGTCATTTCGTGTCAATAAGGAATTATGACACTATGTACCGAGTCGTTGAAATATGACTATATTTATATGAATCTCCGCTGACATTAGATCTCTTTTTCTTTAATGGAATTTCAGAAAGGGGTCCAGAAATCAGTTTTGGCCACGTTTTTCCGTGATGAAATTTCAGAAAGGGGCCCAAGAGCCAGTTTTGGCCACGTTTTTTCAAGATGAAATTTCAGAAAGGGGCCCAAGAGCCAGTTTTGGCCACGCTTTTCCATGGTGAAATTTCAGAAAGGGGCCCAAGAGCCAGTTTCGGCCACGTTTTTTCAAGATGAAATTTCAGAAAGGGGCCCAAGAGCCAGTTTTGGCCACGTTTTTCCATGGTGAAATTTCAGAAAGGGGCCCAAGAGCCAGTTTTGGCCACGTTTTTCCATGGTTGCAACGGATACATGCCAGATGACATTGGCATCTGTGCTGCCATAATTAAAGTCTTATACTCGTATTAACTAAAAACCATTGACTTGTAAATTTGTGTATACCTTAATCAGATAGTATCTATTTTGAAGAACCGCGCAGTCTAAGACCTTTTTAAGGCTCAAGTCTGAAGCGCCATCTGAACAAGAGCAATCCAAAATGTAAGAGGAACCGTAGTAACGCTACTCGTTTCTAGATGGCGCTGCAGTGCAGATGTCGTTTCCTCATACATTTTCAATAACTTCGGGTTGCTCTTGTTCTGATGGCTCTTTAGACTTGGAGCCTCAAAAAGTTGTCTTAAACTATTGACCGCCACAGTCGGCTGTGGCCGACATCAAAAAGTTGTGCCGTGGACGCCAACGACGGCTACAGCTGACAGGCTTTGTAATGCAATAGGGACCGACGCGGGCTTCCGCAAAGTTCAATTTCGCTTGACAAAACGCGATTACGTGGCGTCGGTGGCGCGTCATTTTTGTTCAATGCTTGGCGGTCAAAAGGTTAATAAGGTCGAAAATGGCCAAAATCGGTACAGTGACCACAACCGCAGCATCTGCCCTACATCCTTACTACATGTGGTGTATTTGAAATAAAATAGGAGACTTAATTTTTTTGACATGTTTCTTGTTGATGACAAAGTGTATATTATTTCTTTTTTCTTTTGTGAAATCAAACAACTAACCCTTTCAGTGCCAAGGATGCATCCACCCCCTCCCTTTTTGTAATTAAAGTTTCAGCATTAAAAAGAGGGGAGTAAAAGTAAGAATATCTTGTAGAAAGATCCTCGCAATCATATTTTCGCTTGTACAGTCGCCATCACATATATCGGAGCGGCCAAGGTGGTCACAAATATCTGAATAACGCTTCTATTGTCAAGACGATAAAGTGCATGTTCAGATATTTTTGAGTACCGTGGACGCTCTGACATATCTGATGGCGACTGTACAGACGATAATGACGTTGGCGTGTGAGATATTTTGTGGCAGTGAGAGGGTTGATCGTATTGTGTAGAATATCTGTGATTTCGCCTCGTGTCTTGGAGATTATAAAATTAAGACTAGTAAATAAGATGACGTTTTTGTTCTAAAATAAATGCTTAAAAAGTTGTTGATTTATTTTATTTTTTACCCGTCTCCGGCGACTTTTAACCCCCATTTCATTGCCTTGGAGGTGTTAAGGCTTAGCCACAGTCGAGTGCGACACAGTTCCTTGGAGGTTTTAAGGCATAGCAACAGTCGAGTGCGACACAGTTCCTTGGAGGTTTTAAGGCTTAGCCACAGTCGAGTGCGACACAGTTCCTTAGAGGTTTTAAGGCTTAGCCACAGTCGAGTGCGACACAGTTCCTTGGAGGTTTTAAGGCTTAGCAACAGTCGAGTGTGACACAGTTCCTTGGAGGTAAGGCTTAGCCACATTCGAGCGCGATACAGTTGGGCCTAATGTAATGGCATAAGGAATACATTCCGACGTTAGCGTGGCGCCCCGCTCACACTATCACTGTGTCGACATCACGCTCATGTGTGACCAAGCCTTTAAAATGTTTGTATACATTTCAAGGCTCCACCATAAACAGGCTACTTATACAGAAATAAGCAAGCATAGAGTGCTTTTAAATGCAAAGTTTTACAAGTTTTCAGTCCCCTTACGGGCTAATGGCTAATAACAGTAATAACCAGTGGTACAGAGTGAACACTCTATGCTTACTTATGTATCTATGGTTTAGTCAGCATAAAACCGGTATTAGACATTGCAATCTGTCGTGTACCCTGCCACTTCCTTCCCCTCCCTCAGCTCCCTATGTGCCGTAACTTTCATTACACCTCCCAATCTGTCAGATTGGGCCCTACAAATTGCAATGTCTGGTACCGGTTTAACGAGACTGTCAATGTCGTCCATGATAGGGTTGTAACGAATAGGTATTCGCATTCGCGAATATCCGCATGTTTTTTGATATTCGTATTCGCAAAATTCAATGCGAATAATATTTAAAGTGCAATTTATCTAAGAAAAAATATTGAAAAGGAAATTACAACCCTGTCAAACGTCTGTCCATTATCTACGTGAAAGATATTTTTTTTTTCGTGATCGTTGTTTCATTTCATGAAAGATATATAATCGTTCTTTCATGATTTCGAATATATTCCTGTTAACAGAACATAAAAGTTTGATGGCAACTATATAACATTCGTTTTCGTAACATTGGGTTAGCAACCACGTCTGAAACATTTAACCATGGATGTACTATATAGGGGATCCGACATATGTAAATCAAAACACATAAAAATATATTCGCCTCGTTTTAACTCGGCGCCATATTCGTTAGCAAAAATAGATGACGAGTATATACGTAAAAACCCAATGCGGCCGAAAAATCCGCCATATTGAGAGCTCTGGATGTCAAAACCTAAGCGCCATGTTGATAGCTCCAGTACAAACAGCAACACGCTTAACTGTACATCGGTGGACCTTATTACAAAAGCCATAAGGTCCACCGATGGGCAGTTCACAGTGTGGGCGAGGGTACCTCAAAATCGACACTCTTCTTTCGTCGATATGTCATTTCCCCTATAATTATTTCAATGCATTTAACATACCAGGTTATTGACCCCATTTTCGAATTCGCGACTATGAGCGGCAAATATTCGCATAAAAAACAATATTCTATTCCTTACATCTCTAGTAGTCGCCATCAGATATATCGGAGCTGCCAGGGTACTCAAAAATATCTGAACATTCACTTTATCGCTTTGACAAGAGGCGTTGTTCAGGTATTTGTGACCACCTTGGCCGCTCCGATATATCTGATGGCGACCGTACATTTACGCGTATCCGGATAGCCGTTGTATTTTCTGCCAAACGAAATCGACGGATTCTTGGGAAACCACATAAAAAACGATACGAAACAGGGCATCAACGTAGAGGCCCTTAATCAAAACAGATGCAGCGCCTTTATCTTTCGGCCTATACAAAATGAACCTAATAGACGGAGAGCTAGCCACGTCAGATATGACACAATAACGAGACGAGAGCAACGAAACCCCTCAGTCAGTTTGCTATACTATGGTTATTTCTAGATCTGGACATCAGACAGCTATAAAGTGGTGGAGGTCAAAGAATGCAGACTACTCCAAGTAATCCTAGAGTTCTGGGTTTGATGCAATATTATGAGAAATTATATAAATGATATCATTGCCAAAATTTTCTGTTGGGGGAAAGTAATGCCAAACGACGTATAATGTAATTCATAGTTTATCGCCTACTTTTTTAGTTTCCGTGATAATACGCCATGTTTGCTGTTCCAATGTACAAATATAGGCCCTGTACTTTAACTGAGACAACTTCGGCAGTTTTACCCATTTTGGTATAACTATTTTCCAATTCAAAAATATACCTAGTCTGTCACTCGGACATCCACCCATTAAAAGCTGCCAGATGCCCCGATCTAGCAATAAGGATAGTATAGCAATCTAACCAGACGGGTTTTGTTGCTCTCATTATTCTGTCATACATATCTGAAGTGGCCAGCTCTTAAGTCCACAACTGTACTAGTCAAAAGCATCGTGCGGGTACGGGAATAAAATAAGGAAGAACGCTGCGACTAGGGAATGCAATCTCGTACGAGATTTCCGCCTAGCGAGATCTCGCGAGATTGGGAGAATCGCAATTAAAACATATGCAAATGCTTGTTTTAAGAACTAGTAATTGACATGATATGTAATTAAATAGAAACTGCGTTGCTTAGTTATAAAAATAATGTAAGTATTATTTTAAAAATCAACAGAGTACTTATTATTTTGTCTCTAACTCTAATAACATTTACGTCACACCTGGCCATAATGTGAGTTTTACCGCTCGCTACGCTTACGGTAAAACTCGCATTATGGCCAGGTGGGGACGTAAAATTGTGTACTCACCACGGGCAGTAAAAAAGAAAGCCCTCTATCGCATATTTACAACCCTCGCCTGCGGCTCGGGTCCCAAATACCTGCGATTTCGGGCTTTCTTTTTTTTACAGCCCTAGGTAAGTAATGTACTATTGTTTATGTCTATAATTATTATACCTACTGTAGCTAATCAGTTCAAATTCTTACAATATTGGTAACAAAACAATAATTATCTATATTTAGTCTTTTTTAAATTATTACTTTAGTTTCAATAATTAAGAGTAATAGGAACATTACTTATGGTAAATAAAAACAACAAAACGAAAACTTAACTTCACAAGTTCTCAAATAAATGTTGTGAGATCGTATTAATCAAATAAAAGAAGTTTAAAGTAGAAGTCAGATGAAGTTATCAAGGTACGGAAAGGCAAGTTAGTTTGTCTGAAAATGGCTTCTCAAAAAACATCATGTCGAGAGTATCATCTGACAGACGACTTCTGATTTTGCATGCCAAATACCCTGCTGCTGAAAAATCTCGTCCTGCCTCAACACTTGTGGGAACCACAGTTGAGAGGCAGTTATGTACGAAGTTTAAAAGTTCCCCTCTTACTCCACCAGCT
This sequence comes from Pammene aurita, assembly GCA_947086415.1. Lineage (NCBI taxonomy): Eukaryota > Metazoa > Arthropoda > Insecta > Lepidoptera > Tortricidae > Pammene > Pammene aurita. The sequence continues at coordinate 8,416,297 of OX352316.1, read as the reverse complement.
TCGTACAAATTCATTTCTTTATGTGCATTTGTCGATCTCGTTATCTCGCGAGATCTCGTACGAAATTTGACGAGATACAATCTCGTAAAATATGGCCGGGATCTCGCGAGATCGGGATCTCGGCGAGACGAGATTGCATTCCCTAGCTGCGACGCGTAGCGACTGCAGACAGCGAGAGTGAGCGAGACGTATATCTTTAGGAGTTTCGACTCAATCGGAACGTTGCGGTTGGCCCAACTATAGCAGATTTACTTGAGCATCAAGGATGATATACAGGGTGTAATCGTTAAGTGTGGCCAGGCCATAATTCCGTAAATATAACAGATATCAGAAAACTTCCAACTGATATCGAAAGTGCGTTACCCAATGAGTAAAATTACATTAATAACTTTTTTAAATAAAATCAGAACTATCCCAAACATTAACTTCAAACCCGGACCAACGTTCGGATAAAGACTAGTTTGTACGGTCTAATCATTTCACCGTTATCAAATTATTCATGAATTGTTTTATTTTATTCCATATCAATCAATTATCATGTTATTACAGTTTATTCGTGCAAATAATGAATCTCAAGCAGTTTTATCTCTTACGGCACCGACGTTCTTCTTTGGGAGTGAGTCGTCGTAGGTATTCCATATCAATCAATTATCATGTTATTACAGTTTATTCGTGCAAATAATGAATCTCAAGCAGTTTTATCTCTTACGGCACCGACGTTCTTCTTTGGGAGTGAGTCGTCGTAGGTACTAACTGTATGGGAGCGTAAAGTTAATATTTTTAATATTAATACTTTTATTTAAAAAAAGTTATTAATGTAATTTTACTCATTGGGTAACGCACTTTCGATATCAGTTGGAAGTTTTCTGGCCACACTTAACGATTACACCCTGTAGACATGGATGGACAATATCCATACAAAAGCACGTTCCTTTATTTCAGGTTAAAGCACTAGCGTCATCTATCGGTCACACCAGCACACACACTCGACTCCTGACTCGACAGATGGCGCTGTGGCACTTCGTACCGAGAACGAGTTATTCTGTCAGCGTTAAGCGACGAACAAAGTATTAGAAACTAGTATTTAGTGTCTGGTGTGACCGATAGGTGACGCTAGTGCTTTAACCTGAAAAGAGAACGCGATTTTGTATGGGTATTGTCCATCCATGTCTATATCATCCTTGTTGAGCATGTAACCTTGCATTATAAATGAAACAACGAGTACATTTTTGTCATATATTATTAAGTTAGACGCTCTCCTGCACAGGCGGCTCGTAGCCCTCCGGCCTCTCCGACTTGTCGCCCGCCTCGCCACGCTTGCCGCTGCCACCTTAAAAAAAACTTTTGTTTATTATACATAGTACAATAGGGATGATGTGATGACGATGACACATGTTGAATTATGAAATAAAATTAAGTTGACAGGATGCAAATATCAATATATCCAAATAAAGTGAAAATTAAAAACCGGCCAAGAGCGTGTCGGGCCACGCTCACTGTAGGGTTCCGTAGTTTTCCGTCCGTCACAGTAAGTGTCCCCACTTAAGAGTTAATAACACCGCCATGTAGGATATGATATGAGAGTTCCACGTACAGCGACATCTATCGGCAAATTAAGTAAACTATTGCGCGCGAGCATAAAGTATGGAAGATGATTTTTATGGGATAATTCTTTATTGCGTGAACCGATTTTCACCGTTTTTACTTTATTTGAAAGCACGTCATTTCATTGTAATTTTGTAGAAATTACAGGTACAATAAACACCTGCTTATACGGTAAAATTACAAACTTAGTTCAGAAATTATTTTGTATTTTTTTTTCAAAAACTATTCATCCTATCAAGTTCAAAATAATTTTCCTAGAAAGTTTTTATAAAGTTCTACTTTTGAGATTTTTTTCATATTTTTAAAACTTATGGTTCAAAAGTTAGAGGGGGGGGGGACGCATATTTTTTTACTTCTGGAGCGATTAGTTACGAAAATATTTACATTATCGAAAAATGATTTTAGGAAACCCCTATTCATTTTTAAATACCTATCCAATAATATATCACACGTTAGGGTTGAAATGAAAAAAAAAATCACTCCCCACTTTACGTATAGGGGAGGTACCCTAATAAATAAAATAATTCCACTTTTTATTTTACCACTTTGTCGGCGTGATTGATATACATATTAGTACCAAATTTCAGCTTTCTAGTGCTAACGGTCACTGAGATTATCCGCGGACGGACGGACGAACGGACGGGCAGACATGGCGAAACTATAAGGGTTCCTAGTTGACTACGGAACCCTAAAAATCTATTGAAAGTGTTTAACCTTTTGACCGCCAAGCATTGAACAAAAATGACGCGCCACCGACGCCACGTAATCGCGTTTTGTCAAGCGAAATTGAACTTTGCGGAAGCCCGCGTAGGTCCCTATTGCATTACAAAGCCTGTCGGCTGTAGCCGTCGTTGGCGTCCATGGCACAACTTTTTGTGGCCGACTGTGGCGGTGAGAGGGTTAAAGATATATTATAGTAGACCCCGGACTTTTGTCGCAATGACGTCACAATAGGGTGATTTGGGGAGTAAACGGGACGGTGTTATGAAATACGGTTTAAAACTCGGTTGTTAACCGAATACATTTTAATTAGACATTAGTAAGTTGATCAATATTATCTTTTAGTACAAACCATACATTTGTACGTTAAACTGGCTTGGTGACAGTTGCGACGAACGAGTGAGTGGACGACAAAACCAATGCCAGTTTAACGTACAAATGCATGGTTTGCAAGTAATATAGCTAACGATAATATTGATCAACTTACTAAGTAATATTGTTAAAAATGTCATGGCGACAAAAGTCCGGGGTCTAGATACGCGGCTTCAAAATTTCAGAATTTTACGATTTTTTAAAGTACGATATTTAAAAAAACAATGATACCATTCGATTTTTAACAGTTTACTGTAAAATAAATTGTATCGCAACCATATACATAAACGCAATTTATTTTATAATACTTATTGACAGTGTCTGGTCAGCTTAATATTCTAATGCAAATGTTTAGATACTCTCATACTAAATTAGTACGGGAGCGCCGATGTGTGGTCACCTCGAGTTGTACTTATGATCTATCTAGTGGTTGAGGTTATGTGTATCCACTAATCATGTTTAATCATATATTTAATTAGCATACATCGGGGTTTTCGGTGCGGGAACGATTTGAGAAATAGTAGAGATAAACAGATAGGTTAGTCTGAGAAAATATCATTTTATGCCTAATGATTAACTACCTCTCTGTGAATAATATAAACACTACGATACGAGCTTTTTTTCCTGGAGGCATGTTTGTGTTGACTATTCTGTAGTATTTTAAAATTGCAATTGCATACTTGCACAATAGGTCACTTTTTCCTTTGTATGTGACATCTATATAAGTCTAATGCAATTGCATATGAGAAATTTATCAACTAGATAATTACCTAAGACAAAGACCGTATGTCAATAAGTGTCAAACATTAAATGTTTATGAATTATTTGCTTATAAATAATTAGGGACTTAACTGAAGAGTTTGATAATGACTGACTATTATATATAGTGTATACACCTATGACTTTTCAAGTATATATTTTTTCAATTAAATAATTATTAATTAGGTAGAAACCTGTTATAGTACATTCTGTTTTTTATGTCAATACCTACTCTTTGGCTAGTGTCAAACGTTCCCGCACCGAAAACCCCGATGTATGTTAATTAGTGGATTTTGACAGCTGCTGTCAAAAAGACCTCCCGCCACGGTGCTGACATCTAGTGAATAATTTGATCGCGGAAACCCTCATTCGAAGATTTCTACGTAGACAAAGTGGCGTACAAGCTAAGCTAGTCATAAATATCTTATCTTACCTTCTCCGTGCAACTCCATAAGCTTGGAGATCTCGAAGCGAGGCCGCTTGAGTACCTTCACCTGAAAAATACACCGTGTGTAAGAAAGGTGTTTTTTTGTTGTATTTTTTTGGTTTTTATAAAAGGCTTTCAGTGGTAAATCAAAAGGGAACAAATTTTTCATCAGTTCTGTGTCATTGCGAGCTAGGTGGATCATCATAGTAGTATGAATTAGTTGCATATGATTTTGAAAGAGCATAAACGCGCAGAGTAAGGGTTCCCCCCATCTATCGACGCGGATTCGGTAAAATCCGGTGGAAAAAAGCTTTATGTCCACACGCAATAAGATCGAAAAAGACGTCGACGCGTCGGCCGAGCCGATCCGAGCCGAACCGTGCCTTGTTTGTTAGCTCTTATGGGGTGAAACCCTTACTCGCAGACTGCGCTGCATGATAGTTTAAGTTCTGCATAGCGCCATCTAGTGGATAATTGAGTCAAATTTTCGTACCTTCCTGATGCAAACGTCACGGAGGGGGTAGATGCCGTGGCAGGCCTTCTCGATGTCCTTGGCGATGGAATCAGGGAGGAGCTTGTTGACGACCTCGCGGAGCTCAGAGTTGGTGACGTCACGGGTGATGATCTCGCACATCTTCTTGCGGATGGCGCGGACCTGGACAACAAACAAATATTATTAGAAATGTACGGAACATTGGTTTTGGCCGAATGCCGAAAAGTCGGCCTTGCTCTCGCCCGAAGCGCCGAATATTCGGGAGATAATGTGTTCCTTTTTAGTCCATTTTATACGAAACTTTCCATTTTGTCGAAAATTTTGGAAAGATTCGTATAAAATGGACATGTCAGCTCAAAAGATGGGAATATGAATTAAAATTAAGAGCGGGACCAAACTGGAGAAGGGTTACCCAAGACAGACAGCAATAGCAATCATTGGAGGAGGCCTTTGCCAACCGGCACATCAACTGAGAGACATTCTATAAACAGTGTTTCTCATAACGAAATAAAAAAAGGCTAAATGAATACGAAACTTTTGACTCTATTGGCACAGAATAACTAATAGTACTACCGTACAGAAAATTCACTCCTTAACAAAAGTCAGATTTGGGTATAAAATTATACCTATACTCGCCGCCTGCAAGCAAAATTGAAACTTATAACCGCGCACGCACCGTGAATCTTCTTTGCGCGCCGCAGTTTTATGACCGAGCTGTGAGCGTCGGCACGGGGTTGGCACTTGACAAGTTTTTGTACTTATATCTACTGATTTATTATTGTTAGATAAATATGTAGGAATTACAAACGTTGATTATGTAAACACGAAATTTTTATCCGGAGATAGATTTTTTTATAGAGATTATGTCTGATTCTCACGGAAGTAGGTATGCCACAGCCGTATTCCTTTGAAAATATGTCGGTCAGTTCCTAATATTATTTCTGGGCAACCGATATTCAATAAATTAAGGATGTTTATTTTAACTATTACTAAGTAAGGACTTTGGGACCTTTCAATATCGTCCGGAATTTAAAAATGTTATTTCTGCTTCCTTGTTCTTCCGTTTGTTCAGACATCCGTAAATACATATTTTATACGGATTAGATCGAAATAGGTTTCGAAGCCATTGTGTATTTTAAATTTTGCGCAAGCGCCACTAACACGACTATCGTGCGAGCCGAGCGGCAGCCCACTGCTATAAGACTCCCCGGGAGGCGCGCCGGCCAAATGTACCTAAACTGCGTAGTGAAACCCCCCTGCTATTGGTGAGGTCGAAAGAGAGGATTATATAGGGGACTGTGTCTCGTTTTGACTAAGGGTGTAATGACGTCATCAGACAATTAAAATGTCAACATGTGTCAATTTTGTAACGAGTGCGAGTGAGACACCGCCCCCTATATTATGCTCTCTATCAGACCGTTTTTTCTAGTCACCTATGGGCGACTGTTTTCCTTGGTAATAAGGTTCAACTATGGTTAGGGAAATAGAGTAAAAGTACTGTCCGGTTTCTCTACTAGTCCGTGGGCCAACCTGATTTAAGACATACTAAAATGTAGCAGCGACACAAAGTGATCCTTATACAGTATATATAAGACTCAATATTGTGTGGCAGCATATAATGTACGCAGCATAAAACGATACGAAGACCATAAGGTGTAACTTCATATAGCTGGACTGCGAAAATTCAATCTTAAGGGTTTTTAAAAAATCTGATACACAGGCCCATATTCATGTAAAAATAAAATTAAGAGTGCTCACTTTATACAACTGGGTATCAGCCCGAAAGCTTGACAGTATGAAGACAACTAAACTAAGGGACTGAGGGAGGAGCGGGCAGGCGCGTGACTTTAGTTAGTTTTTTTTTGAGATTAGAAAAAAGTTGACAGATCGACAGGGTTCCTTATCAGGCACAATACATGTCACAACTGTCAAAGTGCCTACACCGCCATTAAAAATACTTCAATATATTTGTACTTATTGTAAAGCCATGCCTACGTATTTGTAAATGTTATATTGAGTATTTAACAATATTTATCTACACTCATATTGTAAGTCCTCTAAAATGCGTTCAAAAACCGTAGGCAATGACCAGCATTACAACAAACGATTTCACTATGATAAGTTTCTTATCTGTTCAAAGTTTTTTATTGTATACGAAAATCAGGTTACATATTGTAGGTCTTACATACAAAAAATTTGGTTACACTGAAACTCTACCTTTGCAGGTGTACATACATTGTTATACCTATAAAATATAAATATACATTTATTTGCATGATAACACGATACAATATTTATGAGCAAGTAAGATATTGTTCTATGGTATAAAAACATCGTTGTGTGAGCCATAACTTAATTTTAGACTTAATAGTAGATTGTACACCAAGGGGATAAAGCACTGTTTTATGTCACGGGCGCAATATTGAATCCTGAACGTAACGAAGGACTCCAGATTTTACTCCCGAGCGCAGCGAGGGGGTTATGAGTTAATTCCCGAGCGAAGCGAGGGAATTAAGACTGAGTCCTGAGTGCAGTGAGGGGTTCAAGCGCGCCCGTGACAAAAACAGCTTTATCCCCGAGGAGTATACTCTACTTTTCTCACCTCTTGCGAGACAATAAAATAGCTAAGGCTACTAGAAACGGATTTTTATTAAAGTAAATCAAAAGTAAAAACCGGCCAAGTGCGTGTCGGACCACACATAGCAGGATTCCGTACATTCAATGGAATAAGAACCAAACTAATACCAAAAGGTCGTATCTGATGCCTATGGAAAAAGTTTTTTGGAGATAACTCAAAAATGGCTAAACCAATAATGTTCAAAAAATTTTTCCTTGAAAGTATATGATAAGGCGCATCTCCTCAGTTTTTTTCATATTTTTTGGACTTACGGTTCAAAAGTTACAGGGGGGGGCACAATTTTTCTGACTTTCGAAGCGATTATTTCAGAAAATATTTACTTAATCACAAAATGGTCAAAAAACCTCAGTGTTATTTTTAAAGACCTATCGATTTATGTGTCACATGTTGATATTTAGTCAAAAATATAAAAAATAAAAATTTTGTTACATGTATGGAGCGCCCCCCCCTCAAAATTTTTTTTTTCAAATTTAACTACATAACTGAGTAGCGGCATACAAAATACACCTTATGTGTAAATTTTATTCAGATACGTCGTATAGTTTCCGAGTAAAATGGCTGTGACATACGGACGGACAGACATACAGACAGACATGACGAATCAATAAGGGTTCCGTTTTTTGCCATTTGGCTACGGAACCCTAAAAATTTATTCTTGATACATTAGTCCATTTTATTCTAATTTTATCTTCTGTTTTTATAGAACCTGCAGTTTTACTCCGTATACTGCAGCGTCTTATGACACTCGCGGCATTTGTTTTAGGTATTTAAAATTGAGGTGGCCAGCACGATTTTCCGAATAAATTCGATTTTCAAATCAGCTCGACGCGGCGGCGCGGGCCCCGGCTGGCGTCGCGGGGCTGTGCACCGTGCGGACTTTACGAAATTAGACTTTAAGCACATAACAATAAGAGCTATGGGAAGTGAATTCACATTATTAACCAGCGGGTTATAATGAGATTTAGTACAACATTATAACCCGGCTAAAGCCAAGGGCTATAATGATTTGCTTTCGGTGAGGTTTGCATGATATATAATTTGGCATTGTCGAGCAGGTGGTGTGAAAATGTATTTTACGTCACACCTGGCCATAATGTGAGTTTTACCGCTCGCTACGCTTACGGTAAAACTCGCATTATGGCCAGGTGGGGACGTAAAATTGTGTACTCACCACGGGCAGTAAAAAAGAAAGCCCTCTATCGCATATTTACAACCCTCGCCTGCGGCTCGGGTCCCAAATACCTGCGATTTCGGGCTTTCTTTTTTTTACAGCCCTAGGTAAGTAATGTACTATAATGTCATAACTTTAAAATTGTCAGGCAGCTTATTGTAAATTGAAATGCACATGATATACGAATTATTCTCAGAAAGTGACAAATTTATTAATGGTCTGAGTAGTTTATATTTGTACTGAGATCTAATCTCACGTGGACCCGATAAATTTGGACCTATGAAAAGATATTTGTATTTATGTACATAAACACAAACTTCAAATACAGTTAGGTGCATAACTGAGTCAAAATTAGTACCTTAGTAAAATGTAAATAATTTGATAACAATCAAAGTTACATAAAAGTTCTAAACGTAAAATATTAATCCTTGGGTACCGCTACAAAACTGCTTCACAAATTATTTTCTTCCGACTTATACATTATTCTCAATTTCATACCGAAAACTGTGAAATTTCACCTAATTTATTTTTCCCATTATTTCATTTTTTCTTAGGCATTCCCAATTCAGTAACACATTTAAAGTAAGGAATTCCACGATCATTATTTTAGTTATCAAACATTTAAATCAGGCTTATTTTTGTAATTAGTTACTGGCAATGTATTGTCAGGTGCAAAACTGAGTCAAGGCAAATGGCCGAACAACTTTCTCGTTAGTTAATTTTTGTAGCGGACTTCATTCTGAGATAACCATAAAAATACGTGAGTGATATAAAAGTCATACACCTCATTTTAAAGAGCATATAATGTACTATTTCAACTAATTGTCTTACCTGGTTGTGTAAAAGAAAAATATCAATATCGGGTTAAATAAAAAAAATTTAGTTTAACGGTTTTTGGTTCAAAATCATGGACGAATAAAAAAATCAAGATTGTGAATGCAATGAATCGAAATTGGCTTTCATATGGATACATAGCTTACACCGAGACGAACAAATATAACCTGTTTTTATTTTTTTCATAATTGATAAGACTTATCTTCATTTAACGATGTCGGTGCAAAACTGAGTCAGTACCAAATATTATCTAATAGAGAAAATGTTTATTTTTATCTACAATAACATAATAGGTCAGTAAGTTTATTAGCGTTGTTACCAATTAATAATAAAATAGTAACTTAATAACTAGCCTCTTCTGAAATAATGAAAGAAACATGTCAAAGTGATGCACATTGGTTCAGTTATGCACCTAACTGTATATACATACTAGGGAAGGTAAGCAGATTATATTCTTTAAAATGTGAACGGCAAGAGTCTAATTGATTCATTGTAAAGATGGCCCTAATGCAGCGCTTTTGGATGACAAAAACAGTTTGTTTGTCAGTACAGTTTCCCCAAAGTACTAAACCATATCGTAAAATAGAGGTTACATATCCATTGTAAGCTGTTAACGCTGCTTGAATGGAAACTGTCTGACGTATTCTTCCTAATGCAAACACAAATCTATTTACTTGGGAACACACTTTATCAACATGTTCTCTCCAGTCATATTGATTGTCAGTGAATATTCCTAAAAAGGGAGCGTGTTGGACTTCTTCTATAGAGACATTATCATATCTGACAGTTAATTGTTGAGGACTGCCTCTGTTTGTATGGAATTGAATATAATTAGTTTTATTTAGGTTAATTTTCAAATTATTTGTTTGTAGCCATTTAATTGTTAAAGCGAGTGTTTCATTAATATCATTATTGTACGTTAATAAATCTTTACATTTAACTATAATTGAAGTATCATCTGCAAATAATAAGCTATCATGTGGCAAGCATTTAGGCATATCATTAATATAAATTAAGAAGAGAAGTGGTCCTAAAATACTGCCTTGAGGCACTCCGTAATTATTATTGATGAAAGATGATCTGTAATTATTTAGGGTTTTAGAGGTCGAGCAGTATTTTAAGATTTCAACACATTGGATTCTATCAGTAATGGCAGTAATGTAATTTTAACTTTACATGCTCAAATATTGTTAAGTTATGAGTTTCAAATTTGGAACAGCTGTCAAAACCAACACAATTTCAATGGGTTTCTATTCTAGTATCCATAGATTTTAAAATGTTGTCGATACGAAACGTCAGTACGATATATTTTTTGACATAAACCGCACGACATTTTGATCTCGGATGACATGAGAATAAGGACTTCGTTCGTTGGCTAATATTAAAAAAAAACTCGAGACAGAAGTTTGTACATATATATATTTCTCTATGGTTTGTACGGCCGCCATTTCTGTTATCAACTTGTCAGTTATTGTTTTTCGAAACATTTTTAATTGCGAAAATGTAAATGTTTACTATTAACTATATTATAACAAATAAATATACTTTTCTCAAACATGCTCGGAAATGTTCCTGTTACGTTAGTAATTAGAGACCAGTAGGGACTCTATTCCAAGGCAGGTTCAGCGCGACGTACGTAAAGGATTTTCATACAACATTAAATCACTCAGCCAGTAACTGAAGCACTAAACAAGTAATTTTATTTCCTTACATGTTTGAGAAAAGCACTATACATGCTTCGACCGTAATCAGCTTACCTGGCTTCGTATTGTAGCCGTCCTCGTCTTCGACTCGGACGGCTACTAAATACTCAGCCAGGAAAGCTTACTTACTGGTCTCTGCAGTAATGTACTATTCCTTATCGGTTCTAATTTATTTATTTTTATTATACTTACACCTGTGGGTATGTCAGCACTTGTATCTATCTACCTAGTAATGCAGATCAATTGCCTTCGGCTCTGAACCCATCTTTGAGTACTTGCAATATGTGTGTAGATAAAGTAATGTATGCAACTGTACATAATTAGGCCTTAAAACACTCGTGTGATCCTATAATGAAACTAGCTGCGCTCGTTTCATTAAACCCCACTCATGTTTTAAGGCCCCTCATTATGTATCAGCTGCATAAACTACTATTTGATAGTAGTTATTTGCGCGAAATATTTTATTTTTATCATTGTTAATGTTCTTGTGAATGTTGCACAATAAAAAACCTAAAGATGTTCGAAACGGATGGTTCGATGTTTCAATATTTTCTCGCGTCATCTGTCATTGGTATCTCTCAGCCATACCTGGATAGTTTTTAATGTTTAAAGCTTATTGTGATTCTTACTTAAATTCGCATTTGCTTGTGTCTATTATTGTGCGTTTGGTTGGAGGGTTATGGAGCAATCAGATGCAGGGCCGAGTGGCATACAACAACAATAGCCACCTCGTGGACCAAATCTTTTACCATCACCTAACAATTGTTTTATTATTTAGAATTATAAACTATTAAATAACGTTTAGAAGAAGTTTTATTTACGAAAATTTATTAATAAGTGCATAATATGATTGAGAATCAAATCATTTTCGTGAATACTGTTAAAAAACTTTCCGTTTTAGAACGTACGTGCGTCACTGCCAATTTTTTAATTTTGACGTGTTTATTGTGTTTAACGTGATAATCAAAACGAAATTTAATTTTTATTGTGTTGGAATATTTTATATGCAAATTGTTAATTTATTCATAATTATATGTGAACCCTTAATCATGTAAAGTAATCGTTTGTTGGTGTGCTTGCAGTGTGTTTAAATTGAACATTCAAACAGAACAGGTTAGAACAGGTTGGCAACTTCTGTAGTATAGGGCACAGCGTGTCCTTGTTGAAGCCGATGCAGACTCTCAGCAGGTCTGTTGTCACCTGGGTCTGCGTTGCCATGGTAACACTAGGTCCTCACCTGCATGTGCTGAGCGTAGCAGGTCTTGCGCTAGAACGAGTCCTTGTTGAAGCCGATGCAGACTCTCAGCAGGTCTGTTGTCACATGGGTCTGGTGTTGCCATGGTAACACTAAGTCCTCACCTGCGTGTTCTGAGCGTAGCAGGTCTTGCGCTGGCTGAGCGTGTCCTTGTTGAAGCCGATGCAGACTCTCAGCAGGTCTGTTGTCACCTGGGTCTGCGTTGCCATGGTAACACTAGGTCCTCACCTTCGTGTGCTGAGCGTAGCAGGTCATGCGCTGGAGCGTGTCCTTGTTGAAGCCGATGCAGACTCTCAGCAGGTCTGTTGTCACCTGGGTCTGCGTTGCCATGGTAACACTAGGTCCTCACCTGCGTGTGCTGAGCGTAGCAGGTCATGCGCTGGAGCGTGTCCTTGTTGAAGCCGATGCAGACTCTCAGCAGGTCTGTTGTCACCTGGGTCTGCGTTGCCATGGTAACACTAGGTCCTCACCTGCGTGTGCTGAGCGTAGCAGGTCTTGCGCTGGCTGAGCGTGTCCTTGTTGGTGAAGCCGATGCAGAACACCCGCAGCAGGTAGCCATCGGTAGTCTTCACATCAATGTTGGCCTCCACCAGGGTCTGCCATTTCTTGACCATCCATCTGGAAACGTGTATATTAGGCACAACTGCATACAACTCGGCTCAACTCATATTCTTGGTGGAATCACTGACTTCCGAGTCACAGGCATCCGCCTAGTTCGGAAGACAGACGCTCAGTTCCGGTTAAACTCTTTCAAACCTCATACATAAGTCTCTCTTAAGCTTAGGGTTGCAAATTTGAAAAAAAACATGAAAAAAAACCTGGCACCATTGTTTTTTTTCTAAAAGGTTTTTTTTCAGATGAACAAATATTACGACAAATACGGTTTTTCGTGATTTATTCATATAAGTAACTCAAAACTAAGTACATTAAAGTAGGTATGTCTGTTATGTAACTAAACTATTCTCAGTAAATGCAAAAAAAAACTTTGAACTTATTCACTAGAACCTATCAGAGCAGCATAGTACCACTACATATTTCATTAATAATATAAGTTTAATAAAACCAGAAATTAGAGTTGTTAAATAAATTAGTTTAATAGTTAACATAAAGTCTAAAACAACCGTATAAGAGTATTAACTGCCTTGCAAATTTTGAGATTTCGTACTTTTGAAAAAAAACTGTTCTTTTTCACGGTTTTTTTTTCAAGACAGAAAAAAAACCGTTTTTTGCAACCCTACTTAAGCTATTAGCGTACTGTGCAAATATTAGTTATACTTGTATTAGGTTTAATTCAATAAAGGTTATTCTTATTCTTAAGGTGTCTCTAAGTATGTTTTTTTTTATACCACGACGGCGGCAAACAAGCATACGGCCCGCCTGATGGTAAGCAACTCTATAGAGGTGTCACATGCGCGTTGCCGAACCTTACAAAAAGGAGGATTCACTGTGTTGACGCCTAAAGGAACAAGAGGGTCCCTCATCTTCATTCAACACATTGGGTCCTCTTTGAGCTCTTTGGCAACCTTACTCGCCAGCAGGAACACAACACTATGATTAGGGTCTAATGCTGTCGTTTTCTGCAAGGTGGAGGTACTTCCCCAGTCGGGCTCTCATAAATTAAAATAAATTCATTCATAAATTGGGTATGTAATTCTGCAGCTGATAGTACATACAATTAATGAAGTCAACAAAAGGGTGTTTTATAAATTTGTAAACCACTATAGTACTAGTGTTATCAGTTTATGAAACAATTTGTTTAATCAATCGTTTCATAAACTGATAAATTGATTTAAAATTCAAAATCATGACATGCTGCATGCCTATACATTGTATAGGAACGATAAAAAAATACCAAAATCAAGTATTTTTTATTAATTCAAATAATTCAAAAATTTTAACTATTCACTAATGCTGCGGCTGGGGAATGAACTACCTGCGGGGGTATGAGGTTCTTCAAAAAAGGCGTGTATAGGTTCTTAAAGGGTAGGCAACGCGCATGTGAATCCTCAGGGGTTGCAGACATCCATAGGCTACGGTAACTGCTTACCATCAGGCGGGCCGTATGCTTGTTTGCACCGTCGAGGTATAAAAAAACAAGCAAACAAGAAAAATAACTTATGCAGAGGTTCGTATCCTCAATAAAAAAAGTATTACACAATGATGATAAAGAATGAAAAGAAATGAATGAAAAAAGTATGAAACAACAGAGATGATAATGTAGCAGCGACACAAAGCGTTCTTCTTACAGTAGCAATAAGACTCATTATTGTGTGGCAGCATTTAATGTTCGCAGCATAAAACGATACGAAGGCCATAAGGTGTTACTTCATATAGCTGGACTGCGAAAATTTTCACTCATGTCCACACCTGTCGCACCGCCTCGCGAGGAATTTGCCGCGCGAGGCAGCTCGGCCTGTGGAGACTGTGGACCTGCGGCCCATTTCTTGGAAGCTTGTAACTTGTAATACAAGCGGAAGTCCCTTTCTAGCAAAAGATGTCGAAAATTGACATCCGCTTGTAATACAAGTTACAAGCTTTTGAGAAACGGGCCCCTGCCCTACTGACTTGTAATTTGATAGTAGGGCGAATCAACTTTTTGACCGACACAATCTGTCCTCAAGTTTTAAATATCTTAAAATTTCAGCTTTAAATAATAGCTGGAACCCAGAACATCATGGTGCAATAATATAAGGGTTTGGACTGGTATTGCTGACGCTGCCACTCTGGGTAGAGTGGCGTAATACAGAGGACTTTCGCAGGGTGATCGCCGACATCCGTTAGGATATGGCACAATGAAAAAGAAGAATTAATGGCTTTTCTGTGTTTCAGTTTATGGCGTATGTTAAAACATTCGAGGCGCCAACCTTTAAACTTAACACTTTGACTACCGAGAACCCGCCTGGTAGGCACTCGTAATGTTTGCTCAGATGCTGGGCACGCGGCGTGCGGCATTGCGTTGCACGTCGCAGCCCACCTGGCAGGTTCTGTCGGTTTCTGGGGTATTGTTCAAAATTTTGCCCGGTTGCGAAAGTGTTAATAAACAGAAATTTATATCCAGGTTGTGCTCCCTATGCTTGTTTTCTATATAAAATCAGTATGGCACATGGAGTTCCCAGTTCCTGACATAAAACAAACAGTACTATCTTAATTTAAACCCATTTAACCCTTAACGCCAGCGCGTGACAGCGCGCAAGGCAAACCGGTTATATTTTGGACGGGATATCACGTGCTGCCGCTGAGGGCTCGACTTTCCATGCGCATGACGCCTTTGGGTTAAAAATTTGCACAATGAGACAAGAGTTATTATCTAGTGTTACAGGGTAAAATCTTTTTGCATTGTTAAACCCTTTTAAATAGTATTCAGATTCATACCTGAGCTTGTCAGTGGTAAGGTCCATACCGTGGAAGTTGCAGAGCACATTGCGTCCCTGGACATCCTCAGCGATGAGACGGAACTTGCGGAAAGACCTACGACAAGCAATTTAGTTACTATTTTTTTCTTAAATATGGTTAGGCATCTGCTGGCAGGGTTGAGCATTCTCAGAGAGTAAAATCAAAAGGGAACAAATGTTTTCATCAGTTCTGTGTCATTGCGAGCTAGGTGGATCATCATAAAATGCTAATTAAAAAAAATTCGAAATGTTTTCATTCCTTTAAACCAGGGGTTCCAAACTATGCGCCGAAAGTACAGAAAGATGCCGTGAGGCAATCCTCCTCACCATACCTATCTATTTCAAATAGTCTAGCTAGGTTAGGGCGCCGAGACAAAAAAATGTAACTTGCAAGTTTGCAGACTGAAAAATATTGAGAGCCTCTGCTTTAAAGAAATTACAAAACAAATACTCAAGCTAAATTCTTTTTATCTTTATTTTGAAAATGACAGGCCTTTGTCGCTAAGTGATGATGTAGGCCATACCGTAGGCATACCTATTACAATCACGTCTGAAAATATGGATACAGCTATGTGACAAAAACATCCCAAGACTTAGGGCCGGTTGCACCACACCAAACCATGTGCTAACATCAATATTATCGTTAAAAAAATCTTGTATGCAAAGTTTGACAGTTTTCTATGGGATGACAGCTCCGTCGCCATATTTAACGTTGATCAGTTTGTTAATTGTGCGTGGTGCAACCCACCCTTAGCAATAGTTGTGGCTACATATTTATGTCACATTAAATATATCCATATTTACAGGTTATTGTCTAGAATCAACTAATTACATCAAGCAGTACAGCTTTACAGCCCATCTAGATGTTGGGTTAGGCACATGTCTATGTCATTTGCGAATACACATTTACACATGTATTGCAGAATTTTGAAGGTATGCAGAATTTAGCTTAAGTGAAGGATGTGCCTTAACCTCAGGACTAAAATAAAAAGTTATTCATTTAAATTTAGTATGTTTATAAAAAATGTGACATGTTTGATTTGCACTTGCAGTTAGACCAGAAATACATAACTGAATATAAAGTAAAAAAAATACCTCTCAGCGTCAGTGTCGGCTTGAAGGTCAGCCAGTGACACTTCAAACACGCGCCCCTTCAGACCTTCGGACGCGATTTTCGTACCCTAGAAAAAAAAAAACTGGTCAGAAACAAAAATTCAATTTTGAGGTTATGTTTGCAATGATGCTATTTTCAGTGGTAAATCAAAAGGGAACAAAGTTTTCATCAGTTCTGTGTCATTGCGAGCTAGGTGGATCATCATATAATATTCATTCTGTAATTTATTTTAAATTCTATCTATTTTATTCCTTAGAAATGTGTGCCTCACTTAGTGACAACTGAATTAGATTGTAAATTTAATAAATTATATATTATTCTAGGTAACAGACCACGTGGTATACATTGTCTTATCATATATTATATTACAAATTCTTATCTTAAGAGAAATATTTCAGTTGTGCACTTAAGTGAGGTTAGGTCATACTACATGCCAAGTAAAGGAAATGCAAAACTGACCTGGGTACGGTTAACAAGGGTGGTGCCCACTTGTCTCTTGGCGAACATGGACGGTGCTTTGACATCGTACCAGTCTTTACGGGTGAAGGGATCTACACTGAAAGCAAAATACAAAAAGTTTCATATAACCTTAAAACTTACCAAGTCACCGCTAGATTTCTAAAAAAATAATGCTGCAAGTAACTTGCAATTTGGGAAGGCTGAATTTATTTAAACATAGTAGAATCGCGGTATATATATGAAAATATTCTAAAGAACCTGGTAACTTGAAACACGGTTGACACGAGCCACAAAGTTATATCGGCAAATATCTGAACAATCACACAAATCACTTCGAATATAAGAAGTTAAACGCATTATTGGTTGATTAAAATACCGTATGTCACGTTTATTAAGCACTTACATCTTCTTCTTAACACCCTTTTTACCGCCCTTCGAAAGGCCTTTATTTTTACCGACCGCCATGATCACAATCAAACTTAAGAAAGAGTTTGGTTTGTTTATGCCCACAGGCAAATGTCATTTTGTCCGGTAGGTTGGCTGAATTGTATTGTCTATGGAAACGTTTTGGAAAATATTTCAAAATCGAGACTATTTTTTTCGAACATTTGAACAGTTAATAGTTATTTTATTTCAATGGAAAATCCTACGTTTACGTAATTTACGTAAAACCTACGTTTTTAACGAAGATTTGCGCTCTTAATCATAGCTCGAACAAACAAATGTTAACTGCTGTCAATGTCAAATGTCACCTGACTACTGTCATGTGTCCAAGTCAACTCGGCTGTGACGTAGAGTTGCCACGTAATAATGAAAGTGGGTAATTTAGGGATATAATTACTAGCACTAATTTATTGAGCTATTATTCAAAAGTTTCGTTTGTACATTTAAATCATATTTTACCATTCTGGGCATTACCATGCAATCACGGTGTTTTTTGCGGACGGGTGTTTCTTCCACGTGTCACTCTCTATGGCAATATCAGCCTAATCACTACGAAAGACATCAAGATCGTTCCGCCATTTCCGCCTAGGTTTGCCACGCTGACGTTTCCCGTTTGTTGCCCCCTCAGAAGTTCTTTTAGCCCACAATACGTCTGGCATACGGTAAACGTCTCCCGCCCAGTCCCAATTAAGCTTGGCAGCCGTCGAGGCTACGTCGGCTACTGGCTACTTTGGTCTTGGAGCGCAAAATGGAGTTTTTAATTCGGTGGGCCACTTTACTGCGCTCGAAGGCTCTCTGCCTGCAAACCTTGAGGGACTGCTTTTGAACATTAGTCAAAGACTAAGTCTGCGCGCCGTAGGTGAGGATGGGAAGAATGCACATGTCCATAAGCACATGTAGATGTAGCGTTGTAGGCGATTTGGTACCTAACTGTAAGCCTATTAATGTAATGTAATGGATAATAAAAACAAATAAGCTTTCGTGTTAGTGTTATGGGAAGGTCACCCTTCATGTATTCTTTCATGGACCGAAATCTCTTCCAGGTATTTTCAGACCGTGTTGCGACCTCCTCGTGGAAAGAGACTATTTAGCCCAAATAAATATACTCATGGACATACTCTATTCTTCCACCGTCGAATATAATCCTACGTTTGACGCTATTAGTCACGAAAGTCAAGCTTTTTTCCCAAGAAAAGCTTTTTGACTGCATACTAGTAGACCATTCATCTTCTGTCGCTTTCTCATTCTATGTGCCTCTTTCTCTTATTGTATGCAACCTGCAACAGCGCCCTCTACAAAAAGCTTTCACAGGCCTTCCCCATTGGTAAGATCGTCAGATTTTCATTTTGTCGTTTTTTAAGCTTGTAAATCATGGCAACACTGAATTGATTACAACCGGCTGAACCGGCCCGGCGCGACGGCTCCGCCTTCCTTTCCTATTTCCTATAGCCACTATAGCCAGAGTCCCCGATGTATGCTTGCCGTATGCAAAGGCGATTACCGATTAGATACAAAACCCAATATTAACGTTGGGTTATCTTCAGTTTACGGTTACGTTCTATCGACAGTGAACGTATCTAAAAGTGTGTTTTAATGTGGAAGTAAACTAACGAAATTAACCATGGGTGCAAAAGTTTCTCGGACGGATTTTGAGTGGGTCTACACGGAAGAGCCTCATGCTAGTCGTCGTAAAATTATTTTAGGTAAGTTATGATGTCATTATTATGCATAAATAATTATAAATAGGTCTAAGTTTCCTTCTAGTAGTACGGCGTATTGAGCTATGTACCTACTCTGTTTTTTTTCTAATGTAAGAGTTTGTCATAGACACAATTGAATTAGAAAGTTATTTTACTATATTTTTTATATATTTTGCCATAAAAGTGGTCACAATAATATACTACACCTACAAAACATTATTTTCCTGCATGATTTAATGCATTTTCTTTTTCTTTTTCCTATGTATTTTCCTAAAAGTAAACTATAGGTATTAGAGAGATTTCTGTCGAGGCTAAAATTATTTAAAAAAAAACCGGACAAGTGCGAGTCGGACTCGCGCACGAAGGGTTCCGTACCATTACCTATAAAAACGGCGAAAAAATGTCTGTTGTATGGGAGCCCCCTTAAATATTTATTTTATTGTTTTTTAGTATTTGTTATTATAGCGGCAACAGAAATACATCATCAGTGAAATTTTCAATTGTCTAACTATCATGGTTCATGAGAGACAGCCTTGTGACAGACAGACAGATGGACAGCGGAGTCTTAGTAATAGTGTCCCTTTTTTACTCTTTGGGTACGGAACCCTAAAAAGTGCCTATAAATTATAGTTTTGCCAGGCAGCCTAAATATTTAATTTATAATAGTTATACCAGCAATAAGGGCTAAATTGATTAAGTTGTTGATGGGCAGCACTCCCGGTGCAGGTGCGGGTGCAGTTTTTTTCAATTTTTTTTTTCTTTTTTTTTATTCTAGTGATTGATTGATTGTAGTGTATCTTCTATTAACTTGTGGTTATCGGTACTTGTATGTGTTTAAGTTGGGCTGTAACTTCTTTTTGTAATAATCTAGTTCTATGTGGAGAACCTGTAATTGGCTTTCTAGTTTTATTGTATTTCTATAAATATTTTGTGCTGTTGGTTTTCCATACAATAAATACATAATAATAAATATCCATTTCCTCCTAGTTTACTACAATATGCTTTAAAGCCTGTAAAACATGGATTGTGTAAGATTAGCTATAAAACAGGTATTGGTATATATATTTCTAGAGCAATAAAGTAACTGATAAAATATTTAACATAATATGAGACAATCTACACCATATTGGTTACTCGGTGGTCCCTTGAAGCACCAGGCCTATAACTACGAACCACTTAGTTCGTTCGATTGTCTATTTGCATCACTCTCTTTCGAATATGCAGGAGCAATAGAGACAGAGATAACGAAATTCCGATTTTCGAAGTTTGTAGGTAGGCCCAGGAATGGTCCGTAAATATATAAGACCAACCCTTTATTGACATTATTTGTAGATAAAAAAAAACTGATGAGTGGTGCTTTTATCAGTAATATTTTATCAACTTATCACCATTAGGTTCTGTGGTCTCAGAATATTTATTTATTTATCTACTACAGTTATTGACTACATGTCACTGGATATAGATAGGCATTTCTTCTCTGTCGTAGTTGTAGTGGGAAAGCAGATGCCTACCCTTTAAGAACCTATAAACTCCTTTTTTGAAGAACCTCTTATTGTAGTCCGCTGGGAAAACCTCTGCAGGGAGTTCATTCCACAGCCGCAGCGTTTGAGGGAGGAAATTCCTCTTAAACCGTACAGTGCGCGACTCATTAGGCTCCAGGGTGTGAGGATGAACACCCTGCCGGCGGTGAGCGGTGCAGTGATATAAAGCGGCCTAGGGCATCATATCAAACAGTTCTGTAGAGCACAACCCATTGTACAAGCAATAGAACACACATAAGCAGGCAAAGTCTCTCCTTAGACTCAAAGGTTCAATATCGCTCGTGAGTTTGGGATCGTCGACGATCCACACGACACGCCTTTGCACCGAGTCAAAGGGCCCAAGCTGGTATCCAGGTGCACCCGCCCAAAGGTGACAACAGTACTCCATGTGGGGTCTGAGTTGCGACTTGTATAGAAGCAGTCTCTGCCCCGGAGTGAAGTATCTCCTCGCTCTATTGAGCACACCGAGCTTTTTGGATGCCAGCTTGGCCTTCCCTTCAAGGTGACTACGGAATGGGACGTTTTCTTAGCGGTAAACGCGCAAACTTGTGTCTTTTGTGGGGTTGAATCGGACAAGTTGTCCTGACTCCACAGTCCACACCGAGACTCCAGAAAGAGTATTCTCGATATCGGACACGAATAACAAGGAAAACTTGTCTCCGAAACTACTGGGTCACAAAAAATACAAAATGTAGTTCTCTCTGTACAGGAAAATCCGTAAGAAGTCAACGTCCAAGCGTTAGTCGGACTTTAAAAAATAAAACATTGTTTTAATTGTGTGATGTACAGTCGCCATCAGATATATCGGAGCGACCAAGGTGGTCAAAAATATCTGATCAACGACTCTGTTGTCAAGGCGATAAAGTGCATGCTCAGATATTTTTGAGTACCTTAGGTGCTAAGATATATTTGATGACGACTATACCGAACCCTTGAGGCTCGAAATCGGGTTTTACTAGTCTAGTAGAATCGTAAATGACTAACACTATTTCTTGTTTACGGTTCTGATAAGATAGGAGCAATGATATTATTAAGATAACACACGTGTGTCCACTCATAGGGGTGACCAAATCCTTCGTCTATATATCTATAGAGTGACTAACAAATATATATATATTTTTATCAGCCTAATACAGTGTCCCACTGCTTGGCAAAGGCCTCCCGCTGATTTCCACAACTCTCGGTCCCGCGCTTTTTCCGGCCAGGTGCTGAGGAAAGCCAAGCAAGTCCCAAACTAAGCAAAGCATGTACTATGGGTACTAGGCCACGAATGGGTACTACTTATATAGATAAATATGTACTTAGATACATAGAAAACACCTTTAACTCAGGAACAAGTATTCGTGATAAACACACAAATAAATGCCCTGACCGGGATTCGAACCCGGGACCTCCTGCTTCGCAGGTAGGGTCGCTACCGACTGGGCTAGGAGGCCGATAAATCGAGTTGTTAAGTCCGTTAGTCCGACTCAAGCTAAACCGGGGATTACTTATAGGTTTTTGGTTAAAAGAAACATTACTCTTATAAAAAAATATCATAATATACTTAATACAAAATTTTTGAAGCGGGCACATTTATGCTTATTTAAAAGCAAGGTTTTCCTGTAATGTATAGGTACTTAAAGAATTGAATTCGAGATTTTTATCAAAATTTTACCCCCAGAGGTAAGAGGAAAGGTTGGAAAAAACAAGCAAGAAACCCAAAAACATAATAAGTAGGTATATATGCAGGCAGTGTTGGCCGAACGTTAGTGTAATTGAAAATTAAAAATTGAAGATTGAAACACGTTAGTAAAAATTGAACACTAATAGTTTAGTGCAAATTGATTTCAATTAAAATTGAAATTAATTGTAACTAACGTGTTAATCCTTTGCGAATAACTAATAATTGAAGATATTTAATTTTTAGTCTTTCTCAAAAATTGAAACATTAATTTAATTTTTAGTGTAGATTGAATTGGTAATTGACATTAATAATTTACCTTACTTAACGCGAATTTAGGTTAAGCTACGAGGTTTTGATTTTTGTTTCGATTTTGACTCTGGACTCGGGGGCTTGTATTAATAAGCAATGGGACCGGTATCCTAAGATGGAGCTCATGCTGGACCCTGGGGATCCCTACTGGATCTCGGGTTTGGTGCATCATAGACTCATGCTGTTTGGGCTCATTCGACTTGTACTGATGAGCAGATGGTACCAGTATCAAAATCTGGAGCTCATGCTGGACCCTGGGGATCCCTACTGGATCTCGGGTTTGGCGCATCATAGACTCATGCTGTTTGGGCTCATTCGACTTGTACTGATTAGCAGATGGTACCGGTATCAAAATCTGGAGCTCATGCTGGACCCTGGGGATCCCTACTGGATCTCGGGTTTGGCGCATCATAGACTGCCATACCATACCATACTTTACCATACCATACTTTACCATACCATACCATACCATACCGTACCATACCATACCATACCATACCTTACCATACCATACTTTACCATACCATACTTTACCATACCATACTTTACCATACCATACTTTATCATACCATACCATCAGTACAAGTCGAATGAGCCCAAACAGCATTAGTCTATGATGCGCCAAACCGGAGATCCAGTAGGGATCCCCAGTGTCCAGCATGAGCTCCAGATTTTGATACCGGTACCATCTGCTCATCAGTACAAGTCGAATGAGCCCAAACAGCATGAGTCTATGATGCGCCAAACCCGAGATCCAGTAGGTAGCCCTAGGGTCCAGCATGAGCTCCATCTTGTGATATTGGTCCCGACTTCCGAACCCGAGATGCACTTTTAAAATTAATTGTTAGTGTGAGACAGGATTAATTTAGTTACACTAACGTTAATCTAATTAACTGTAATTCTTATTAAATTTTCGAGACGTTAGTGTAACTAATAGGTTAATTCTAATTGACGGTTAGTGTAATTGACGACGTCACAAAATCAATGCGAACTAACGTTAGTAAAAATTGATGTTAGTGTAATTAATTAGTTACGGAATTAATCTTCAATCTTATTGATCAATTTTCAATTCTAATTGAAATTAACGGCCAACACGGTATGTAGGTAGGTGGGTAGGTATAAATAAATAATTTCTTTATTCAGACAACCAATGGTCCACAGTTGTGTTAATCAATTATAATTAAAACTTATAAACTAGGTTAGTTATACAAAAAATAAAATAAAAACCGGCCAAGAGTGTGTCGGGCCACGCTCAGTGTAGGGTTCCGTAGTTTTCCGTCCGTCACAGTAAGTGTCCCCACTTAAGAGTTAAAGTAACACCGCCATGTAGGATATGATATGTGCTTTCCACGTACAGCGACATCTATCGGAAAATTAAGTAAACTATTGCACGCGAGCTTAAAGTATGGAAGATGATTTTTATGGCATAATTCTTTATTGCGTGAACCGATTTTCATCGTTTTTACTATATTTGAAAGCACGTCATTTCATTGTGATTTTGTAGAAATTACAGGTACAATAAACACCTGCTTATACGGTTAAATTACAAACTAAGTTCAGAAATTATTTTGTAATTTTTTTCAAAAACTATTCAACCTACTCGTATCAAGTTCAAAATAATTTTCCTAGAAAGTTTTTATAAAGTTCTACTTTTGAGATTTTTTTCATATTTTTAAAACTTATGGTTCAAAAGTTAGAGGGGGACACACACATTGTTTTTTACTTCTGGAGCGATTATTTCCGAAAATATTTACATTATCAAAAAATGATTTTAGTAAACCCCTATTCATTTTTAAATACCTATCCAACAATATATCACACGTTAGGGTTGAAGTGAAAAGAAAAGTCCCACTTTACGTATAGGGGAGGTACCCTAATAAAACATTTTTTTCCACTTTTTCTTTTACCACTTTGTCGGCGTGATTGATATACATATTAGTACCAAATTTCAGCTTTCTAGTGCTAACGGACGGACCGCGGACGGACGGACGGACGGGCAGACATGGCGAAACTATAAGGGTTCCTAGTTGACTACGGAACCCTAACTAGTTGACTACGGAACCCTAAAAACTAGTTTACATAATAAACATCCCCAGAATGAGGGTTTATTGGTGCCGACATCCAGTGTCTTTGCAAAAGACTGTCTGATCTGTCCGCTAACATGTTTATGAGGCTGTTGGGACTACCCTGGATTCTGTATCTGATCGACACTAATTTTTTTTCGCATAACTGCATGAAACCCGTCTACGTCCACGTAGGCGAACATGCCAGACGCGCTGCAGAACCTAGGGAGTCCCATCAGAATCCTAAACACGTTATTATTATAGAGGACTCGTACGGCGTTCGTATAGGTATAAGGTTGACTGATTCATGATATCTGGCACGAGACTTACCGAACTGTCGACCTTTACGAAGCGCCGGCTCACGTGAATTTATTTACCTATACCAGAGATAACTCCCAAGTCCCAACACAAAAGTACGAGTTGGTGTATGAATTAAATAATTTTGTTAATAGTGGAGTACGGGAACGCCTTTTTAACCTATAATAATTTTTAAGAAAAAAAAACCGACTTCAATGGGGGTAGCCGGTGAAGGATTATTGTAGATAGATGGTGCACTTAGATTCCATACAATGAAATAACTTGCTTAAAAAACGCAGCGGAGAGGACCAATCGCCAAACGTGAACTATGCGTCGTTGAAGAGTTCCGTTCTGATTATCATCAACAGTTCCACTTCATCAAATGTCACTCTTTTGAATGAAAATGCTTGATTTGTTGATAAAAATACAAAAGTCACTTTATGTATGCCTTTAAGATTTGAGGAATTCCCTCGATTCCTCGTGGAACTCATCATCAGAACTTGAGCTTGACGAAAATTGGTCCTGACAATCTAACTTGCTTAACAAACATAGCGAAGAGGAAGAATCGCCAAACATGAACTATGCGTCGTTGAAGAGTTCCGTTCTGTTCATCATCAGCAGTTCCACTTCATCAAATGTCACTCTTTTGAATGAAAATGCTTGATTTGTTGATAAAAATACAAAAGTCACTATGTGTAAGCCCTTAAGATTTGAGGAGTTCCCTCGATTCTTCATGGATCCCATCATCAGAACTTGAGCTGGACGAACATTTGTTCTGACAATTAAACTTGCTAAACAAACACAGCGAAGAGGACGAATCGCCAAACGTGAACTATGCGTCGTTGAAGAGTTCCGTTCTGATCATCATCAGCAGTTCTACTTCATCCAATGTCACTGTTTTGAATGAAAATGATGGTTTTGTTGATAAAAATATAAAAATCACTATATGTATGCCTTTAAGATTTGAGGAGTTCCCTCGATTCCTCATGGATCCCATCATCAGAACTGCGTTTTGACAAAAACGGGACCAATCTGTATATATATACTTACAATCAAAAAAAGAATTTTCAAAATCGGTTCAGACATGACGGAGTTATGGAGTAACAAACATAAAAAATAAAAAAAAAAAAAAAAAACATACACGCCGAATTGAGAACCTCCTCTTTTCAAATCTTGAAGTCGGTTAAAAATGACATAAATTACAAGTCAGATTTTATTTTGTGACCTGTTAGAATACGTTAAGTACTGATAAAAAAAAAGAATTCTAACAATTGTTAGCATTGCGCTAGGTATAATACATGTATTTGTTTGCTACACATAGAAAAGATTATGTAAGTTTTATTTTTCTCCACCAGGCTATCGCTTTTTACTATTGCAACATAACTTTACATTTTATAACGGTTTTGTCAAGAGCATATGTCGTCTTAGCCATTTGTAATTCGTTTAGAATTCAAGGTCACTTATATTTTGACAAATTGTTTTCGATTATGCTCACATAATCTATTGGCCAAACTGTTATAAAATGACAGATGATGTTGAAATAGTTGAATGCAATAGTATGGTAAAGGAAAATATAGCTTGTATAATCTTTTCAACAAATATCTATATAATACCTAGCGCGACGTCAAAAACTGTTAGAAAATATGTTTTACTATAAGTAATCATATCATATTCTCTTACTCACACTTGTGAGTTATCGAAGCTTAAAACTGTTCGCGTACTGTACTATAAGCAATGACTGCACTGCACGTATAAATAATAGGTAGGTACAAGCACTGACATAATTTAGATTTCTATAGGTACTACATATACGTAAAGGATATTGAGTGATGAACTACGTGACTTCACTTGCGCATTGATGTTACCGTTGTTTGACCGCTGAAGGTCACAAAACAAGGAGTAAAAACCAGAAGATAAACCGCACAAGTGCGTGTCGGACCACGCATAATAGGGTTCCGTATTTTCAATGTAATAAGTAAAAAGTATACCGAAAGGTCGTATCTACTCCGTTTAGGAATGTAAGCAGTTTTTTTGGAGATAATTCAAAAATAGCTGAACCGATAGTGTTGAAACATTTTTCGTAATAGAAAGTCAGTGTTAAGACGTATCTTCCTGATTTTCAACCGACTTAAAGATTTCGAAGGATGAGGTTATAAATTCGTCGGGATTTTTTTAAATTTCATGTGTTTTGGACATACGATTCAAAAGTTAGAGGAGTATTTTTTTTCAAGTGACGATCTAAAGTATAAAATCGGTCCCCTAGTCACTAGTCTGTCCGTGCGTGGTCATGCAGTGACACGGCAGCCTATTGGTTGATTCTAGGCCTTGCAATTATCCGGATAATATGGCTACTATCCGGGTAATTCATACAAATTACTATTCGAAATATACGGATTGCAAGCCCTAAGGTGATACCCACACATCTCCTCTCATCTCCGCTCATCTCAACCTCAGCCAGCTTGCACCACTACCACTAGGTGTTTCACGACTTTCTCTCTTTACACGTCGTAAAGTTAATCTCTGTTCAGCGAAGTCATACATTGTATTAGACGGAGAGCTGGCCACGTCAGATATGACACAATAATGAGAGCAACGAAACGAAACTTTGTTGGTCTATGACTCTGACCTCCACCCGTTAAAAGCTGCCAGATACCCAGATCTAGCAATAAGGATGGTAAAGCAGTCTAACTGGACAGGTTTTATTGCTCTCATTATTGTGTCATATCTGACGTGGCCAGCTCTTAGACCATATAGTCACGAACCCGGATTGTTGAGCCACTTGTCATTGTTCGTAATTTAGCCGTGTAATAAATGACCGATGTAACTGACAGTTGACAGCTAGTCGCTAACATGGATGTACTATATAGGGGATCCGACATATGTAAATCAAAACACATAAAAATATATTCGCTTCGTTTTAACTCAGCGCCTTATTCATAAGCAAAAAGAGATGACGAGTATATACGTAAAAACCCAATGCGGCCGAAAAATCCGCCATATTGAGAGCTCTGGACGTCAAAACCTATACACTTTAACCGCCATGTTAAGAGCTCCAGTACAAACATCAACACGCTTAACTGTACATCGGTGGACCTTATTACAAAAGGCATAAGGTCCACCGATGGGCAGTTAACAGTGTGGGCGATGGTACCTCAAAATCGACACTCGTCTTTCGTTGACGTGTCATTTCCCCTATATTTATTTCAATGGTCGCTAACATCGGTCATTTCATAACACGGCTAAGTAAATTACGAACAATGGCAAGTGGCTCAACAATCCGGGTTCGGGATGCCTTTTGCGGGCAATCGGTTTGGGGCGGTCAACTTCACAGACATACAACAGTACAAATACTCTTTTCATATCTCCTGTTCGGAAAGTTTTATTTTCCTGGGTAGATAGCCGGGTGGATAATTG
Source organism: Pammene aurita (assembly GCA_947086415.1). Lineage (NCBI taxonomy): Eukaryota > Metazoa > Arthropoda > Insecta > Lepidoptera > Tortricidae > Pammene > Pammene aurita. The sequence goes on along the minus strand of OX352316.1, from coordinate 8,387,921 downwards.
CTTTTCCATCCCTAGGGTGGAAAGTAATTAGCTGTGTTAATTTGTGGATTGAGCCGGTGCCCACCCGGATGCCCTGCTCCCCGACCACCGGCAAAACATTGAATTTGTCTTTTTCAAATTGTTCAAATTTTACTTAACATTTTTATAGATTATTCTTTATATACCAGTTTTATAAAATGTGCGTGTGGTATTGTACTTTCCTCACAGTCGAAATGAAAAGCAGAGTGTTTAACTCGGGTGAAATTACCCATTTCACCCTCGAACTATTGGCGCTCTCAATTCGTTCGAGCGCCAGAAATATCTCAGGTGAATTGGGTCACTTTCAAGTTTCAACCCTTGGTTAACAATCTACTATTATTGAAATTGAACACCTCAAAAAGAAAACCAGTACAGAAAAGGCATAAAGTCAAATTAGAGGTAAACAACAGGTCTTATCGCTAAAAAGCGATATTACGTTATTATTGTTTACTGATAGCGGTCGTTTTTAGGGTTCCGTAGTCAACTAGGAACCCTTATAGTTTCGCCATGTCTGCCCGTCCGTCCGTCCGTCCGTCCGCGGATAATCTCAGTGACCGTTAGCACTAGAAAGCTGAAATTTGGTACTAATATGTATATCAATCACGCCGACAAAGTGGTAAAATAAAAAGTGGAAAAAATTTTTTTATTAGGGTACCTCCCCTATACGTAAAGTGGGGAGTGATTTTTTTTTTCATTTTAACCCTAACGTGTGATATATTGTTGGATAGGTATTTAAAAATGAATAGGGGTTTACTAAAATCATTTTTCGATAATGTAAATATTTTCGGAAATAATCGCTCCAGAAGTAAAAAAATATGCGTCCCCCCCCTCTAACTTTTGAACCATAAGTTTTAAAAATATGAAAAAAATCTCAAAAGTAGAACTTTATAAAAACTTTCTAGGAAAATTATTTTGAACTTGATAGGTTGAATAGTTTTTGAAAAAAAATTACAAAATAATTTCTGATCTAAGTTTGTAATTTAACCGTATAAGCAGGTGTTTATTGTACCTGTAATTTCTACAAAATTACAATGCAATGACGTGCTTTCAAATAAAGTAAAAACGGTGAAAATCGGTTCACGCAATAAAGAATTATTCCATAAAAATCATCTTCCATACTTTAAGCTCGCGCGCAATAGTTTACTTAATTTGCCGATAGATGTCGCTGTACGTGGAACTCTCGTATCATATCCTACATGGCGGTGTTATTAACTCTTAAGTGGGGACACTTACTGTGACGGACGGAAAACTACGGAACCCTACACTGAGCGTGGCCCGACACGCTCTTGGCCGGTTTTAAACAAGATAAGCCGGTTTAGTGAATCAGCCACCGACCGGCTGATGTACGTCACCTTTTACGTCACCTTTGCTTTAAAAATTAAAAAACTTGATACCAAGTGTGTAGTCTTCATGAAAAGGGACCATTTGGCAGCCGGCTTACACTCTTGTTGCTTGAATACTCGCCATCAGATATATAGGAGCGGCCAAGGTAGTCACAAATATCTGAACAACGCCTCTATTATCAAGGCGATAAAGTGCATGCTCAGATATTTTTGAGTACCTTGGCCGCTCCGATATATTTGATGGCGACTATACCTTGCATGTATGACGTAGGCGCCTTTCGCGAAATGGTGCCTGTTCATGTAGACATTGTTGACTGTCACATTTTAAACAATGTTTTCGCACTTGACCGTACATTTTTTAGGTTTCCCTATAATCTATCTGGGGGGTTAGATCTTTTCCCCGAAATCGTTAATTCCGCGTAGCAAACTTTCCATTCGCGTTTTTCCCCACTTTTTTATTTTCCTATGCGATTATGTTACCATTAGGTTTTTTCTTCGGACGCATTATTTTCTACTCTTTTTTGTTGCTAGACGTATTTTTCCGGGTTTAGCCCGCAGAATTAAAAAAATAAATTGATGATAATATACTTATAATCCCGGAAGACTGTTATTTGACAGAGTCAAGATAGGTGCGACGACGAGCGAAGCGAGGAGGAGTGTGTTAGGTGAACTGCGAACTAACAGTGCGCGAAGCCGAGCGAGCGAAGCGAGCGTGCCGCGGCAGCGGCCGGCGAGCGCCAGAACCGATTCGCTCTGTCACATCATACAGACTTGGAGACATGCACAGAGAAAAATACGCCTAGCAACAAAAAAGAGTAGCAAATAATGCGTCCGATGAAAATACCTAATGGTAACATAATGCATAGGAAAATAAAAAAGTGGGGAAAAACGCGAATGGAAAGTTTGCTACGCGTAATTAACGATTTCGGGGAAAAGATCTAATTACTCATCTATCTATAGGTAAAAAAAGCTATTAGGTACTGTATTTTTTCAAAATTTGAGGATTATAATCTCATTTATTACAATGATGACATCCTTATGTACTTTATCTACACCAATATCATAAATCCTCTATTCCGCGTTCGGAAACCGTATGTAATTACCACCATTATTGCAACCAGTAACGTAACATCAGTGTATTATCTGTGACAGTGTGGTTAAAACCTATGAAAATTCATTACCTACGGTAACGTAATAAAAATCTGCCCTCCTCTCCGACCGCCGGCACGTGCCCGCCCGACCGGCACAATCGAGTTGGTCATGGCGGTGCAATGGCGGTCATTCTAATGGTTTCCGAACACTTCATTTAGGATTTATAATATGTGTGATGCTCTTGCCTAACTCTTGCTCTGTATTTCATCACTATTAACATATAAAAAAAATCAGCCATACCTTATTTGATATAAGGCAGAATATACCATTACCATTTCAATGGATCACATACCTTATTTGATATAAGGCAGAATATACCATTACCATTTCAATGGATCACTTGGCCATTTTTCATGTTCGATGTTTCACTGATTCTGGGAAAATCAGGTGTGATATCTGATAATGATAATGAATCACATGTCGGTCGTCTGACTCATCTTATTTCCCATATACATAAAAGATAAAAGACCGTCAAATTACTTTATAAGTATGCCATGATTTCAAAGTTCCATAAGTCGCAAGAAAGTCGTCAATAACAGTTCTATAGTTCTATAATATATAAGTATGTATCGGAGCTACACTAACCATTTTAAATTGAACACTTAAGAGTAGCATGTTACGGCGGTACATAGTACATATTAAACAGTATTACAATACTAAACATATACCATAGTTGTTAATCTGTGATCGGAGTAGTCATCACTCGCAATAATATGGACATGACTATCAAATTAATTAATCAATGTACCGATATTTATTTCATAACGTATTTAAATTAAATGTAACTTAAGAAAAAACAACAATAATCTACAAAATAACACTTGTAAAAAAATACTTAAAAAAATAACCTAAATTAAATACATCTAAAGTTGGTCCCTGTGGCATGGTGGTACTGAGGGCTGGCAGCATTGCCTCGTTGGATTGCAATTTGCAATACTTAGGCGTTGGGCGAGGAGTCTTAAGCTTATTAGAAAACTATTTCACCGAAACCATTAAAATTAAGGATAATATGGGCAATTAAAAAACGTTGTCCAAGGTATGATGCGTATGGTCTGAATCTGAAGCAAGTTACGGCAGATCGAAGCTGGAGAGCCTTTTTCTTTATTGCAGTGATCGTTTGCAATGTCGAATATGTTCTAGTTTCTCGTAAAAAAAAACAATTAACCTGTAGCTATTGACTACATTTCTAAATTTTCTAATATGAAATTTCTCATTACTTTAAGCCAACCCGTTATAGGCGTTATAGTCAACGCCAAAAATATGTATACAGTTCTGAACCTTATTACAAAGGAGTAAGATGCAAAAGTGTAAACATATTTTTGGCGTCTAAATTCTTGAGCTGCGCTACTGTTTGTAACTCCACTGTGCCATAACAAGCAGAGTTGTTAATTAGTACGACTGGTGTAAAATAGCACTAAATGACAATAACGTGGGAGTTAAACTACGTTACTTCTTAGAAAGAGAACTTACTTATCTGATCTGGCATTTCGTTTTAACCATTAACCCAGGACCCCGCATAGCCGGGCAGGCGACCCCCGCTGCCACGCTCAAAGTAATTTCACTCTATAGTAAGACACTAATTATTGGAAGTGACAGTAAACTTAGTACGTCTCCATGGCAACCATTAATGTCTGACTCTCTCTTACGCCCCACGGGACAATCGCGCGTTCCCTGTCTAGCATTGCGTGTTCCCCTAAGGTTCTCCTCCCGCATCCCTTCTTTTTGGCAGCTTAGGTTTCAACATGTTCACCGATTATTCGAAGACGGCTGGACAGATTTGGAAAATTATTTTTGTGTTTGAAAGAGTATACTTCACAGTTGGTACCGTTATCACCAGGTCAGGATCTGATGATGGGATCCTGGAGATTTCGAGGGAACTCTTCGAATATTATAGGCACACCTATAGTGTTTTCAGTATTTTTTATATAGTAGCTCGGTAGTCGCTTTTATATATTTGCCTTTGTAAAGGTGGAGGCTAAGTGAAGTCGGTTCTTTTTTGTTTATTTTATACAAGACAGTAATATATCTGACGACAATACTTGCCCTATATTGTAAATCACTTTGTATTGAGTGAACTGTCAGATAACTGCCCTGAATTAAAAATAAGATTTTAGGTATCGAATTAATCGTATATTGTCACACAAGAGAGCAAAATGAATATGACATAAGTTGGGGCCAGACGGCAGATAGCCGTTGATTCTGCCACGTGACCTTGGTTGGAGCGAGTTGTTGAAGCGAGCGGCTACATGGCTGACAACCAACCAACCGCTTTTGCCAATGGACACCTAGGTACCAAGGGCGTTTAAAGGTCATGTAGAATTTGGCACAAATCTCTGTTTTCTGCCAAGGTCTCGTGGCAGAGGGCTGTGGTTGTATGCCGTCTGGCCGCAACTATACGTATTTAGGTACAGCGCTGGCGTACGGTCAACCAATTTGATACTGAAGAACCTTGTTATTATAATGACATTAATGACAGTTGCTCGTGGATACGTATAAACGTAACTATTCTTTACTAAACTAGGGCAGATGCCCCGGTTGTGGCACTGTGCCGGTTTTGACCATTTTTAACTTTATTAAGGTATAGACAAATTTACAAGTCTATGGTTTATTCTTAATATAAGAGTAAATTAAGACGCTACAGATCGCACTACAGATTGCCAGAACTGGGTCTTGGGCCCCTTTCGGACATTTCACTAAAGAAAAAAAAACCGGCCAAGAGCGTGTCGGGCCACGCTCAGTGTAGGGTTCCGTAGTTTTTCGTCCGTCACAGTAAGTGTCCCCACTTAAGAGTTAAAATAACACCGCCATGTAGGATATGATATGAGCGTTCTACGTACAGCGACATCTATCGGCAAATTAAGTAAACTATTGCGCGCGAGCTTAAAGTATGGAAGATGATTTTTATGGGATAATTCTTTATTGCGTGAACCGATTTTCACCGTTTTTACTTTATTTGAAAGCAAGTCTTTTCATTGTAATTTTGTAGAAATTACAGGTACAATACACACCTGCTTATACGGTTAAATTACAAACTTAGTTCAGAAATAATTTTGTATTTTTTTTTTCAAAAACTATTCAACCTATCAAGTTCAAAATAATTTTCCTAGAAAGTTTTTATAAAGGTTTACTTTTCAGATTTTTTTAATATTTTTAAAACTTATGGTTCAAAAGTCAGAGGGGGGGGGGGGGGACACATTTTTTTTACTTCTGGAGCGATTATTTCTGAAAATATTTACATTATCAAAAAATGATTTTAGTAAACCCCTATTCATTTCTAAATACCTATCCAACAATATATCACACGTTAGGGTTGAAATGAAAAAAATAATCACTTTACGTATAGGGGAGGTACCCTAATAAAACATTTTTTTCCACTTTTTATTTTACCACTTTGTCGGCGTGATTGATATACATATTAGTACCAAATTTCAGCTTTCTAGTGCTAATGGTCACTGAGATTATCCGCGGACGGACGGACGGACGGGCAGACATGGCGAAACTATAAGGGTTCCTAGTTGACTACGGAACCCTAAAAAAGATCTATGTCAGAATCTTAACAGCGGAGATTCGTATAAATGTGTGACATGACATGACGGTGTAACATGAGGAAACCGCATAATTTTAACAGCGTATTCCTGATCATAATTGGAGACTAAAATGTCGTGTAAACTTTTCTGGAATTCGCCTAGTTTAAATAAAAAAACATTTTTTATTGTGACTCAGTGCAAAACGCTTTTTTGATGGCGATTTCACCCTTTACATTCTTATTGACAGATATCGGCTTGATGAGATGTATGGAGAAACTGATTTTAGCATACAAGGAAGACTCCTTAACATATTTCGAGATATCATGAACGTGAACCTGCACGGATATATCGAAGATACTCAACGCATAGGTAGGCGAGGAAACAAAAGACCGCTAGTCATAGAGCTCTTAAGTAAAAGCATGACTAGGTACTTGCTACAGAATTGTGAGTATTTTAAAAACACCGGATTGTCAATTACGGAATATCTTGATGAAGAGACTTTGAAATTTAGACGAAACCTAACTAACGACATGCGCGAAGCTAGACGCGAAGGAAATCACGCCATAATACGAAATAATAAACTAATAATAAACGGAAAAGAGAGCTCTCATGAAAAACTACATACAACGATGGATTACTCAGCCACACCAAGACAATTAACACAAGAAGTAAATAACACACCATATAATACAAATAGCAATCATACTTTTCGAGACTAACTTTAGCATATTAGTCCAAAATACACAAAGCTTGAAAAATAAAGCCCATATCATTGAAAGTCTACAACAAGATAAACAGTACCAGGTGCTATGCCTTCTAGAAACCTGGATCACTGAAGAACAGAGGGATTATATAAATATTGCTAACCACACCGTAGCTGCCACCTTTAATCGTCGCAGCCACCGCGGCGGCGGCGCTGCGATCCTGCTGCGGAACGGCGTGTCTTACAGTCCGTGGCCGGAGATCGCTGACCTCTCAGTTGAGTGCGTTATAGAGTGTTGTGCCGTAGTAATAAAACCTGACGTACTTTTGATAACTATATACAGACCGGATCGAGATATTGAAACCTTCTTTGAAACACTGAGCAAGATATTAAATACAATTAAGACAAAAAGTAAAAAACACATTATAATAGTCGGAGACTTTAATATAAATAGAACAGAAAGTTGTATCAACTATCGTAGATTAATGAATATTATGCTAGAATATAACCTCCATCAGATAATAGACCAGCCGACTAGAGAGACAAATTTAAGTTCAACCTGTATAGATTTAATTTTTACAAATAACAAACAGTTCGGTATTAAAGTTGAAGACTTAGGCATTTCTGACCACAAAAGTTTATTGTATACATTTAAACTTAATCCTACTCCAAATACTCCTATACATAAACAGCAAAGACTTTTTAGCGAATCCAACATGATGAAATTCAAATCTGCCTTATCGAAATTAGATTGGAACAAAACATTATTAATTAATAATAACTTAAATGAAAACTATAATACTTTTGACACTATTTTATCCCAGCTATTAAATGTCCACATTCCACTAAAAACAATAAAACTTAAATGTTCAACTCAAAAAAGTTGGCTCACGCCCGGACTAAAAGTTGCCTGCAAACATAAAAGATTGCTAAAAGCTCTAACAAATCAAACAGACAGTAAGTTATTAAAAAAACACTGTGCCAACTATACAAAAATCTTAAAAAAATGTGTAAATCAATCTAAAAAGCTTACATTTGTCCATCAGATGTCAAACTCAAAAAACAAAAATAAAACTATGTGGAATATCGTTAAACAGGTAACAAAGAAAAATACAATACAGAATCACAAAAACATAACTTTAAAAACGGAAAATAATCACGTAAGTTGTCCGAAAGAAATTGTAAATACTTTTAATAAATTTTATACCTCAGTCGGTAAAATCCCAATAGATGGCAGCAGCGGTAACGAGCCTCCATCGAGACGCCCTGCTATACAAACCACCCTAAACTCCATATACCTTAACTCTGTAACTGAAAAAGAAATAAAAAGACTTATACAGCACCTGCCCAATAAAATTACCTGTGGTACTGATGAAATCCCTTCTATACTGATAAAGACATGCATTAACGAGCTCACCTGTCCTATTACCCGGTTGATAAATCAATCTTTTGAAGAATGTACCTTCCCAGAAAGACTAAAAATAGCTAAAGTTAGACCTGTTTTAAAAAAAGGAGGCCAAAAAGACAACCCTTCCCATTATAGACCGATTGCGCTTCTCCCTGTAATATCAAAAATCTTTGAAAAATGTATGACAAATCGTATCTATACTTTCTTAGAAAAACAACATCTATTAAATGATAATCAGTTTGCTTTCAGGAAAAAACATTCTACCACCCTTGCAGTTTATAATTATATACAATCAATAGTCGAATACATAAGAAACAAGAATTATGCATTGGGACTTTTGTTAGACATGTCTAAAGCATATGACAGAGTTTCACACAATATTCTGATACAAAAATTAAACGCAATAGGCATACGTGGTAGGGCATTAAGCTGGATGAAATCATATCTCGCATCACGCAAACAGTATGTAGAAATCGAACACTTTGACAACCAGTCCGGAACACTGCACTTTATTAAATCTAACATAATACATATTGAGAACTCAATTCCACAGGGCAGTGTCATAGGATGCGTTCTGTTCCTTATTTACATTAATGACCTCCCTAAAATTACAAATCACAAAGTCATTATGTTTGCAGATGACATATCCCTATTATTCGAATGTCCAGACAGCAATCACAACTCACTTATTGAAGAAACCTTTAATTTAATATCAAAATGGCTACAGGATCACAATCTCATAACAAATAATGATAAATCAAAAATAATACAATTTAGACCTAGACAAAAACCACCTTTAAACCTGGACACCATAACAAACAATCTAAATATCGAAGAAGTCACTGAATGCACCTTATTAGGCCTAACCCTGGATAGTCACTTAACATGGAAACCACAAACTGAAAAGATAAAAACTAAACTCTCCCGATTTGTCTATGCCCTAAGCATATTGAAGAGTAGCACCACACTGGAATGCGCGCTGGCTACGTACCACTCACAGGCGGTCGCGTGGCTACGCTACGGTCTACTGTTATGGGGTAAAAGCACCAACGTAACCAATGTCCATGACCTTTTCGTAACGCAGAAGAAATGCATAAGAATATTAGCAAACATATATCCTCCCCAAAGCTGCAGACCCCATTTCAAAAATCTAAACCTACTAACCCTTGCCTCCCTGTACATTTTAGAAGTAGCCACATTCGTCCGAAAAAACATTCACCTTTTTAAATTTTGCGAAAACCCTCGACGTCAGCAATATTTAGAACTTCCTGCACCTAGACTCGAAATTTATAAGAATGGACCATATTATAGAGCAATAAAAATTTACAATAAAATCCCCAACTATATAAAATCTGAACAAACAGACTCACTTTTTGTAAACCACCTCAAAAGTATGCTCATAGAAAAGTGCTATTATACAATAACCGAATTTATGGAGGATAAAACCTTGTAGGCAGTGTGTTTGTATACTCCTATTATATAAAAACAGTTATGAGTATTATTAGATTTATTAGTTATAGTTATAAGTAAGTACATAGTTAGACATGAATGTGTATTTGTGTTACCAATTTATGTTGCTACACCCTATGTGGGTCCATGTACATTATATTATGTATTTTTTGGTCGCAATAAAGATCTCTTATCTTATCTTATCTTATCTTATCTTATCAAAGTGCCAAGGAATACATTACGTAATTTTTTTTTTACGAAAAAAAATGTACTAATTTATTTTAATCGACAGTTTTACCAATAACATTTATGTTTTTATGTTCAAAAGCATTTAAAAAATCGAAACAAAAGCAAATAAAAAAATATATTTTTTTGGGGAAATTGACCTAAATTCATATAACATTTATTACTCCTTATGACCTCAGGAATTCGTGGTTAAAATCTCTCGCTATGCTCACGAGCACCGTGTATAGTAATATATTTTCAATAACTCAGTACATAAATAGTGTCATAATTCCTTATTGACACAAAATGACGGTCGTCTGAATATACAAATCTGTTATGACAAGGTTCTAAAGTGGCCTTGGAATAGTAGGAATCTAATTGGTTGACTGTGCAGTCGGCTACAAAGATATTAATGTTTCACCTTATTGCATTGTAATAATGTGCAAAAGTGGATACATCTTTTTGTTGTCGACTGTACATTGAAACCTAAACGAAGGATTTAATAATAAAGTTAAAGGTTAAAGTATAATTTGTGACTGATATCGCAAAATACTGGCCTAACGGAGTTTTGGACTGTACAAACAGCAACACGCTTAACTATACATCGGTGGACCTTATTACAAAAGGCATAAGGTCCACCGATGGGCAGTTAACTGTGTGGGCGATGGTACAAAAACTGTTACTAACAGTTTCTTTCAACACCTTCTTTACTTTCGGCGGTTCATAGAAATTACAATTATAATTAATAAAAACCTTAACGATTCGAAAGTTCTTCTTTATATAGATTCGTATAGGCACAGAAATGATAAATAATGAATACTAATTCGAAAAATTTCATTTTAAATCATCACATAATAATATATCTAACAAGTTAACGCATGAAAAAAAGTTAGTACCAAATTGCAAATTGCTTACCACTCTAGGGTATAAAACGCAACTTTCCACACACTTATTAAAAAAATAAAGTGAGCTTTCCGAGCGGATGTGGTGAAATATACTTTGATGATTAACAATGTTTTGTTTTTTTTTTTCAGAAAAATACCCACAAATAAAACAGCTCTTCGGCTACGACCCCAACTTCAAATGGGTGGTGACGGGCATGGTGCTTCTCCAGCTAATAACCCTGCCCTTCATTCAGCACCTGAGCTGGCCGGCGCTCATAGTGCTGTCCTACTGCTTCGGAGGAGTCATCAACCATTCCCTCATGTTAGGTGAGTAGGCTATGTGGTATACATTCTACCTCTCATAGCATAAAGGATACGTATATCATGACGGCGCCAGCTGGCCCGCGCTCATAGTGCTGGCCTACTGCTTCGAAGTCATCAACTATTCCCTCATGTTAGGTGAGTTAGGCTAGCTCATTCTTCCTCTCTCTGAATGTCGAGCTCCGCCTGATTTTAAAGCATGCGAGCGCCCAAAGTGAAGCGTGCTCTTAACGTCGGGCTTTGCACGACTTCACACCCATCAATGAAGGCGCCACAGGTGCCCAAAGTGAGAACGCACGAGGCGCGCTCTGAATGTCGGGTTGGGCCCGTCTTCACATGAACGCGCAGCAAGCCCAAATTATAAATGCTGTTCGGTTATGATCAAAACAATGGGTCGTGATGGGGATGGTGCTTGTTCAGCTAATAACCCTGCCCTTCATTCAACACCTGAACTGGCCCGCGCTCATAGTGCTGGCCTACTGCTTCGGAGGAGTCATCAACCATTCCCTCATGTTAGGTGAGTAGCACAGAACACGACGCTCTTGGGTGCCACACGTTCTTACCACCTTTGCAATCGAAGCAATCTAGTATTGGGACTAAAACTATTTAAAGTAAGTAGGTACAGTCGCCATCAAATATATCAGAGCGGCCAGGGTACTCAAAAATATCTGAACATGCACTTTATCGCCTTGACAATAGAGGCGTTGTTCAGATATTTGTGACCACCTTGGCCGCAACGATATATCTGATGGCTACTGTACCTGATTTATAATAATGCTTTAAACATATTTGGAAAACCCATATCAGTATAGATCTCGAAATGTAAGAGGCTAATGAAAATAATAATAAAACAAGTAAAAAGATTATTACGGAGACAATAATTTGCAAAGACACTATCATAAAGCCTACGTGGAAACTATCGTGGCATTTTATAAATTTGCAAGTAATGGATATCAGTTACTCGCATTACACATACGAATCCTTGATAAGATTATGTATCGAACACACTTGATTCTATTGCGTACATCTTCGAGAATTGACCGCGTTGTTATCAGATCTAGATAGTTCTGCAACAGTGATTATAATGAAGTGCATTATGTATGTAGCTAATGTAATGTGATATTTTTTTGTGCAATCCGCCTTAAAATTTTTGGGTATCACTGCCTATGCCCTATTTTGTCTATCTATATATATATAATCATGTGTTAAGTAGATAGCACTTAAATTTGATATGATTCATCGCTCTCTCTGTTTGAGTCAGATCACGTATTCCCAATTCACATTATCGTTGATAAGATGACACTTTTGATATTACAGTTGATAGTTTATCGAGGATTATGCGAATGTAATCCCATTCAATTGAACGCGTACGTGTTTTCAATTGTGCGAACGGTCGGGGAGGAGGATAACCGCGGTCTGGGAGGAGGGCTGGATTTTCATTACGTTACCAAAATCGATGTGGTTATGAATTTTCGAACATTATTACGACACTGACACAGATAATACGCTAATGTTACATTACTGGTTGCAAAAATGGTGGTAATTATATACGGTTTCTGAACGCAGAATAGAGGATTTAAGATATGGGTGTGGAATTTTTTTTAATACATGGAAAACTAAAAAGTATTGATAGTAAATAGGTAATACATGTCTTGTCACTTTTTTGGAAAATTAAGGATCCGTTAAACACGAAAGTTTTGTTAGCTGGGCGCGGTGAGAGCGATGCCGGTGCTCTTTTTCTACGTCAATATTGACCGCTCGTAACGTTGTGGTGGCTGAATTTTTGCATGGAGCCCATAGACAAAACTCAGCCGAAAGTTGGAGTTTTCCTTCTTCCGGCTGATTTTTGTGTATCGATGTTTTCACTAGATGGCAGCACCGTGGCGAGAGGTCTAGCTGTCATAAATGTCAAAATCCACCAATAATGTTTTTTTTTTTATTGGTGGATTTTGACAGCTGCTGTCAAAAAGACCGCGGAAGGCTCGATCGCGGAAACCATCGTTCCGCTCAAATGTGTTTTGCCTAAAATTACTACAAACGGCGGGACATGACAAGATATGTTGGCAATAATACCTACATCATAAGTGCATTGTAATGTTTTAATGTGCCTAAATTTAAGAATAAATATCTTTTATCTTTTTAACTTCAAGATTTGAAAAGAGGAGGTTCTCAATTCGGCGTGTATGTTTTTTTTTTTTTTTTTTATTTTTTATGTTTGTTACTCCATAACTTCGTCATGTCTGAACCGATTTTGAAAATTCTTTTTTTGATTGTAAGTATATATATACAGATTGGTCCCGTTTTTTTCAAAACGCAGTTCTGATGATGGGATCCATGAGGAATCGAGGGAACTCCTCAAATCTTAAAGGCATACATATAGTGATTTTTGTATTTTTATCAACAAAACCATCATTTTCATTCAAAACAGTGACATTTGATGAAGTAGAACTGCTGATGATGATCAGAACGGAACTCTTCAACGACGCATAGTTCACGTTTGGCGATTCGTCCTCTTCGCTGTGTTTGTTTAGCAAGTTTAATTGTCAGAACAAATGTTCGTCAAGTTCAAGTTCTGATGATGGGATCCATGAAGAATCGAGGGAACTCCTCAAATCTTAAGGGCTTACACATAGTGATTTTTGTATTTTTATCAACAAATCAAGCATTTTCATTCAAAAGAGTGACATTTGATGAAGTGGAACTGCTGATGATGAACAGAACGGAACTCTTCAACGACGCATAGTTCATGTTTGGCGATTCTTCCTCTTCGCTATGTTTGTTAAGCAAGTTAGATTGTCAGGACCAATTTTCGTCAAGCTCAAGTTCTGATGATGAGTTCCACGAGGAATCGAGGGAATTCCTCAAATCTTAAAGGCATACATAAAGTGACTTTTGTATTTTTATCAACAAATCAAGCATTTTCATTCAAAAGAGTGACATTTGATGAAGTGGAACTGCTGATGATAATCAGAACGGAACTCTTCAACGACGCATAGTTCACGTTTGGCGATTTGTCCTCTCCGCTGCGTTTTTTAAGCAAGTTATTTCATTGTATGAAATCTAAGTGCACCATCTACAATAATCCTTCACCGGCTACCCCCATTGAAGTCGGTTTTTTTTTCTTAAAAATTATTTTTTATCTTTTATCATCAGGCAATATTAAGATTTTGATGGAATAAAATTCTGTAACGTTTATGTAAAAAGCACTTATGTGCTTTCTAACAATGAATTAGTATTATAATATTTATAATATAGTTAGATAAACGATTACGCTATCATTTTACATGTCCTTTATTATCGGTCATAACATTCCTATGGATAATATATAAGTTGTACTTACTTGAGAAATTTAAGTTAATATTATGTTTTTCTTGTTCCAGCAATCCATGAAATCGCACACAATCTGGCCTTTGGCCATTCCCGGCCGATGGCGAACCGGCTTTTCGGCTTCTTCGCAAACCTGCCGGTCGGTGTGCCCGCCTCTATCAGCTTTAAGAAGTACCACTTGGAACATCACAGAGTAAGTCTTAATCCTAGCCACAGATAAGCTCAACCACTAGATAGATCGTAAGTACAACTCAAGGTCACCATACATCAGCGCTCCCGTACTAATTTAGTATGAGAGCGCGACCGCTTCTTTCATTTGAGTTAACGTTCTTGATCATTACTCATGTGAATTAAAAATATCCACAAAAATCAAGTTATAGGGTCTAATCTGAATTGTTACACTACAAAATGGCGTAGAATACTATTGAGGTGTGCGAATCGTAGAAATTAACGAATAAAATTGCGCTGATGTGTGGTGACCCCGTGCTCCTTGTAATAAAAGCTTAATGATGAGTACTGTGTAGTCTGTGATCCCAGCGTATGTCTGCTCGGCAACCTTATCTCACGAATTGGCGTAGGCACGAAAGCGACCTTCGAACTAGAGGGGAAACTAGGCCTTGTTTGGATTAGGTCTGGTTTACTTTCAACACAGTGGATATTTTTCGATAATTGTAATAAGAAACGGCTACTAATCTGAAATAAATGTCATATACTTAATAAAGAAATAGTGAAGCTTATGGAACCAGCCTCTGCATTCGCTGCAAACGCTTTTTACCACTAGCTTTTTCTGCCGAGCACTTCCAACTTTCTCTCTCAATTGCTCAAAGGTTAACTGGAAGAAATCCCTTAAAGGGATAAGTTCACCTTTGTACGTATACGTTGCGTTATTATATGTCTCTCGTTGTGTTTTCTTGTACAATAAAGTGTTTTACTACTACTACTACCACTAGGCTACCCGGGTCACGGCGGCACTCACTCGCTCGGACTCAAACGCCCACCGCTCCGAGCGGCAAGATCAAAATGTATAGACTTGAATGAGCCTGTTTTGGACGACAGCGCGGCCCTTTCTTAACTCTCTTGCCAAATTATTTGTTATCAATACGGCTAATACGGGCACCTGGTAGCCTAGCGACAAAGCCTCCAGAATCCAGATTCGTATACCAATGAGATTTTACTTTTATCCAGATAAAAACTTTGAAATTCACAACGAAAGTCTTTATAACATAAATGCTATAGTACCTATGTAGCTTCAAAAAGATTATAAAAAGAAATTCGACACGTAACTCAAAAGACTGAATTATTTTAAGTGAAGATTATCGTAAAAATTCACAGAGTTACACTCTAAATTAGGAAACTCTGTTAATTTTTACGAGAATCTTCACTTAAAATAATTCCGAGTCTTCTGAGTTATATGTCGAATTTCTTTTAGTCTCTTAATCAAGACTTGAGAATTTACCAACTGTCTGCTTAATCAGTTCCAAAAATTAAACGAGAACTTCATTTCACTCTTGTTCCTTTAGTCGTCGACATAGTGAATCCTCCTTTTTGTTAAGGGTCGGCAACGCGCATGTGATACCTCTGGAGTTGCGGCCGTACATAGGCTACGGTAGCTGCTTACCATCAGGCGGGACGTATGCTTGTTTGATACCGTCGTGGTATAAATAAAATGGTCAACTCATTGAAATAACACCTACTTTTCTATTTCCAGTACCAAGGCATAGAGACCATAGATACAGACCTCCCCACGCTCCTAGAGGCGAAACTCTTCAACACAACCTTCGGGAAATTCATCTGGCTGATCCTCCAGCCTTTGTTCTACATGATCCGACCTCTGGTGGTCAGACCGAAGCCTCCAGAACCTCTGGAGCTGGTCAATCTGATCATACAGCTGTTCTTTGACGCCTGCGTGGTGCAACTATTTGGTGAGTTTATTTATTTATTTATCGTATGGCTAAATGTCACTGGATATAGATAGGTATTTCTTCTCTGGGGTAGTAGTAGTGGGAAAGCAGATGATGAAGAAAATCCAGTGAGTGCTGCGAGGTCCAGATGGGACAGTGCAGCTGCCAAGTTTGTTACTCTTTTAGCACCTTTTAGGTGAGTCTATTATTTGAATATATGAATGGTGTTTTTGGGGTTCCGTAGCCAAATGGCAAAAAACGGAACCCTTATGGATTCGTCATGTCTGTCTGTCCGTCCGTATGTCACAGCCATTTTACTCGGAAACTATACGACGTATCTGAATAATATTTACACATAAGGTATATTTTGTCTGCTGCTACATAGTTATGTAGTTAAATTAAAAAAAAAAAAAATATTTTTAGGGGAGGTGCTTCACACATGTAACTAAATTAAAAAAAAAAAATAATAATTTTTTTAACCAAATATCATGTGACACATCAATCGATAGGTCTTTAAAAATAACATTGAGGTTTCTTTGACCATTTTGTGATTAAGTGAATATTTTCTGAAATAATCGCTTCAAAAGTCAGAAAAATTGAGTGTTTCCCCCCTGTAACTTTAGAACCGTAAGTCCAAAAGATGCGCCTTATCATATACTTTCTACAAAAATTGTTTTGAACATTATCGGTTCAGCCATTTTTGAGTTATCTCCAAAAAACTTCTTCCATAGACATCAGATACGACCTTTTGGTATTAGTTTGGTTCTTATTCCATTGAAGGTACGGAACCCTCCTATGCGTGGACCGACACGCACTTGGCCGGTTTTTATTTATTTCCCTTATATGTCTCACATGGCGACGCGAGAAACACGATTTTGTATGATAATGATATCGTGAGCTTCCATATTATATGAGAGTCACATAAAAATTTAAAGGACATTTTTGGTATGTTCAGATGAGTATAGTTAAATTAAAAGTAAGTAAATTTTCCTTTTTTTTTTCAGGTTGGAAAGCACTTTGGTACCTCATCATAGGATCCCTGTTGGCGATGGGTGTTCATCCTGTAGCAGGTACCTCTATTTTTTGTATGATCAAAATTTTTGTTTGTTTACAAAATTGTTACATAAGCATTTTTTAAACGGAATTTGATGTGTCATTTGACTTTTTATATATAAGACGAATACGGGCATTTATGTGGAAAATAAATGAAATAAAAATGAAAAATGTTTATTGGGTTAAGAGGCCTTATTCCCAAAACGCGCGAATTTCACGAAATGCTTCATTTTCTTCGAAGGCTATGGCGAAAATACTAAGTTTTTTTAAATCAACTATTGATGTACATAATAGTTCATTTCTTTATCTAGACGGCCATCGGAGCAAATATTACATTTTAACGAGTGAAATATGAAAAAAATTGGTTGTCTTGGAAGGCCTTTCCGGATTTTCCAGTTAGGTGTACCGTTCATTTTCAGATTACGCAAAAAAGGGTAAAAATTCTTATTCAATTTGAATGAAATTCAATTAAGTATATCATGTATGAGACGGCCATGGAAATAAAAATCGAAGATTCATCTTGGTTAATCGACAAAATACCTTCTGATTATATGCCAGTTTTTTGATGAAAACACGGTTATATTTCATTTTTTCCACGAAAACCCTATGAATATTTCGCCCTAAAAATATTACCATTGCAAAGTTAAACTATATTTCTATCACGATAAAAAAAAACATTACTATAGCAGTAAATTTCAAATTACTATGATTTTTTAAAAATGACACTTAAATCACACTTCACAGGACACTTTTTGTAAGAATCGTGTTTTTGGGTACTTAATAATAATAAACATGGTTCAACATTTTTTTTTGTATTACTAATACTTCAAACTATCTTATAAATAGCATTTTATGCGGCTTTTTTCATTAATAGAGTTTTTCGACCTTTTAGGGAATAAGGAGCCTTAAACGCAGCTTTTCTATTTGATATTCGAAAAGGGTGACTTACGTAATTTCGTTCCGATTCTCGACGACAGGGTTACCATTTGACCGCCAAGCATCAGACGGAAAAATCGTACCCGAATGACCGCCATTGCACCGCCATGGCCAACTCGATTGTGCGTACGGTCGGGTAGGAGGATAACCGCGGTCGGGGAGGAGGGCTGGATTTTCATTACGTTACCAAAATCGATGAGGTCATGAATTTTCATACATTTTTGCAACACTGGCACAGATAATACACTAATGTTACATTACTGGTTGCAATAATGGTGGTAATTATATACGGTTTCCGAACGCAGAAAAGAGGATTTATGATATTGGTGTAGATCAGGGGTTCCCAAACTTTTTTTAGGCACGCCCCCTGCTGCCTAAAATGAAATTCCCACGCCCCCCTTCGCTTCGATGCAAGAAAAGGGAAGTAAATAGTCTAGCTAGCCCTCTTCAAATTTCCCGAGGCCCCGGGCCCCCTTTTAAATGTGGTCACGCCCCCCTAGGGGGGCGCGCCCCCCACTTTGAAAACCCCTGGTGTAGATAAACTACTATAATATGTTCGAACACATTATATATTATTATTTGTTCTTTCAGGCCATTTCGTATCCGAGCACTACATGTTCAAGAAAGGCTTCGAGACGTACTCGTACTACGGAGCGCTGAACTTCATCACGTTCAACGTGGGGTACCATATGGAGCACCACGACTTCCCAGCCGTCCCCGGCAGCAGACTACCGGAGGTCAGTATATACACGGACCCGTCACATAGCCGATAATGGACACTCGTATAAAAAGTGTCCAACACTGGTACCTGTCTAGTTAAAAGTGTCCAACATTGGTACCTGTCCAGTTAAAATTGTCTAACATTGGTACCTGTAGCTGTCTAGTTAAAAGTGTCCAGCGCTGGTAGCTGTCTTCTAAAAGTGTGTCCAACACTGGTAACAATCAGCTTGAAGTGTCCAACACTGGTGCCGTAACTGTTACGGAGAGGTTTCGAGATGTACTCGTACAACGGAGCGCTGAGCTTCATCACGTTCAACGTGGGATACCATATGGAGCACCACGACTTCCCCGCCGTGCCTGGTAGTAGACTACCGGAGGTCAGTATATACACGGACCCATCACATGGCCGATAATGGACACTGGTATAAAAAGTGTCCAACACTGGTACCTGTCTAGTTAAAAGTGTCCAACATTGGTACCTGTCCAGTTAAAATTGTCTAACATTGGTACCTGTAGCTGTCTAGTTAAAAGTGTCCAGCGCTGGTAGCTGTCTTCTAAAAGTGTGTCCAACACTGGTAACAATCAGCTTGAAGTGTCCAACACTGGTGCCGTAACTGTTACGGAGAGGTTTCGAGGCGTACTCGTACAACGGAGCGCTGAACTTCATCACATTCAACGTGGGATACCATATGGAGCACCACGACTTCCCCGCCGTGCCTGGTAGTAGGCTACCGGAGGTCAGTATACAGGGTGTAATCGTTAAGTGTAGTCAGGCGATTACTCCGTAAATATAAGAGATATTAGAAAATATCTAACGGATATCGAAAGTGCGTCACCTAATGAGTAAAATTACATTAATAACTTTTTTTATAAAATCAGAACTATCCCAAACATTAAATTCAAACCCTGGGAGGGTTACATTTAGTACGACGTTCGTTGAAAGACTAGTTTGTACGGTCTAGTCATTTCACCGTTATCAAATGATTCATGAATTGTTAAATTTTATTCCATATCAATAAATTATCATTTTATTACAGTTTATTCGTGCAAATAATGAATCTCAAGCAGTTTTATCTCTTACGGCACCGACGTTCTACTTTGAGAGTGAGTCGTCGTAGGTACTAACTGTATGGGAGCGTTTAATTTATTTCAAAAAGTTATTAATGCAATTTTACTCATTGGGTAACGCACTTTCGATATCAGTTTGAAAATTTCTAATATCTCTTATATTTACGGATTAATCGCCTGGCTACACTTAACGATTACACCCTGTATACACGGACCCGTCACATGGCCGATAATGGACACTAGTATAAAGAGTGTCCAACACTGATACCTTTGAGTGCCCAACACTGATATCTGTCCAGTTAAAAGTGTCCAAAACTGGTACCTGTCCAGTTAAAAGTGTCCAACACCGGTACCTGTCCAGTTAAAAGTGTCCAACACTGGTACCTGTCCAGTTAGTCAAAAAAAATATCGGCTAAACCTCGGCATTTTTTCTTAAAATTGCTCGAACTAAACATACTATGGCTTAAAAAATATATATGAAAAGCTGAAAATGAAAAAAACTGTTCCACTTATTCCTAAGACAACTCATTTTCCAACGTGTTTATATATTTTATTTACATACTAGTTCAACATAATTTAAATCAACTTTTGTCACCTCTCCAAGCGGAAATCCCGAAACAGCTGTTAAATTACGGTAAATGATTTATAAATGAAACACAAAATCGAAAAACTGTTCCACTTATGCAGTTTAAAAAGAAACAATCTTTCGAAATTTGTATACAAACTGATAGAAGTTTTGTTAGTTATAGTACTTATAGTTACAAAAATTATTCTTACCTAATTTCTTGAATGGTGATTTTAAAAACTCGAGTGACAATGCGTAATGTTAATACATTCATTTCGTCAATAATAATCAAAACAATTGTTTATTACGGTTCATACACCTACCTACCCAACTTCGTCACAGGAGAAGGAGTGAAAAGGGTCACAAAACTAACAAAACTGAGGGATAATTTCTTAAAAATAGGTCATAATGAATGACTCATAAAATTAACTTTAATGCCACTGATTTCTTCTTCTCAGGTAAAACGGATCGCGGGAGAGTTCTACGACGACCTCCCACAACACCACAGCTGGACTTCAGTCCTGTACGATTTCGTCATGGACCCCGAAATCGGACCCTACGCGAGGATCAAGCGCAAGGAGCGCGGGCTGGAGAGCTAAGCTCTTTAGGAGAGCTTGGCTCTTGGCTGGTAAGGCTCAGCTCTGGTCAGTAGAGCGCCAGCACTGTCACGAACGAGCTATGATGCTTGGTTAGAGAGCTAAACTCTTTAATCCGAGAGCTTAGCTCTTTGGTCGGTAGAGCTCGGCTCTTTTATCAGCAGAGCTCAGCTGATTGACTGGCCTTGGTTTGGAATACCTTTTTGTGTGTATAAATCTAAAGAGTTATTAATTGTAGAAGAGAAGGTTTAAGAAAATTCGACCTTAAAACGCGTACAGCTCCATTTACTGCTGTCGAAATCAGGGCACGATTTTTTCTTATATTTTATTACTGTTTTGCAATCAAATATGAACTATGAAGTGCTACTATTAGTAGATTTGGTATATAATTTAGTATTCATTTATTTATTAGTACGATAAACATTAACCTTATACAAACTTTATTGATTTGTATTGTAAACTTCTACTATACTCTGATTCATTAATTGAAAACCAACAAAACCGGCCAAGAGCATGTCGGGCCATGCTCGACGTTGGGTTCCGTAGTTACCGGCCCATCATAATACACCCACTCAAAAGGTTGTTATTATATAATATATTGCGCTACTTAAAGTACGTCATTTTACTATGCGGCACTTACGCCCTTTTTACTAGGCGTTTTTGAGTTATAACTCAAAAACGACTCAACCGATTTTACTTATTAGGCCTCACTTTTATGATTTTTTCCAAGTTTTTTGTACCCACGGTTTACGTTTCGGAGTTATTATTTACGAAACTAATAGATTTACCCAAAAATTGTTTTAAAAGATCCGTATAATTTTTGAAAGACCTATCCAACGACAACCCGCACGATGGGGTTGGCGTGAAAAATAAATTCACCCCCCACTTCCTTGACTTGAAAAATAAATTCACTTTAGGTATAGTCTTTCCTCCCGTTCTTGGCCTGTTACGGATTAGTGTTCTTATCAGCTAACTCTATTGTAGCAAAACCGCAAGCGCACGCGCCACAACAAAAAAAAGGATTTGGGCTCATGTTAGCATTTATAGAATATCTACCATATGGACCACGCAATAAGATTCTATATGAACTAATAAAAAAAGCTGTATATTCTTAACGGTTGCACCCAGCGTAGGCGACTTAAACGGTCTCTATCCAGCATATCTTGACACCGAGATCCGAAACAAATATGCATAATCGGAGACCGCGCTTGCACTGGTATTCCGAGCGCCCGACTAGGCAGCGCTTAGGAGGCAATTGGTATTATTCCTCACGGCCAGGTAAATTCAGGGTCGGATTTTGATTGAAACATTTGGGTACATGTACGATTTATGTATATTTAATTTAAAAAAATATATAAACATTGGGTAAGTATGTTACAATAATAATCGGTTAATTATAATCAGTTATACAAATAATCAACGAATTAAAAAAAAAAATTTTTCAATATTACTTTTAACATACAGCAAATTACTTACTAAGAATAAATAAATTTTAATAAAAGTAATATTAAGATGCTACGTTAAAACGTAATAAAACATCAATGTTTTAGATAGTTACAGGTACATTTTAAACATTTTAGTTATAATCATTTATACAAATAATCAACGAATTGTTAAAACATTTTTTTTCTTTATATTACACTTTTAACATACATCAAATTACTTACCAAGAATAAAGAAATCAAATAGAAATAATATTAAGAGGCTACCGTGTTTCGTTAGAAATGATTGAATTATGGCCTTTTTTGTATTTGTGCAGGGTACTAATTCTTTTTGTCTCGAATGATAAGACGCGTTGTCCATTATTATGATGCTGTCCGTTGGTATGTTTGGTAGAAGTTTCTCCTCAAACATCGTTTCGAACAGACTTGCTGTCATATCTTTGTGATAGTCGGCGCTGCAATTTGCTATATTTTTTATTTGCTAAATTAAATTATACAACTGTATAAGGACTTAGCTTGTAAGTTATATGACTTGTAAATGAACCTATTTTACTAATAAATAATCTGTATCAGTATTATTATTGTTGTATACTTACCCAATGTTTTTTCTTTTTTTTTATATTAAATATTCATAAATGGTATTTGAGTCCAAATGTTTCCAATCAAAATACTACCCTGTTTTACCTGCCCGTGAGGAATAATTCCAATTGCCTCCTAAGCGCTGCCTAGTCGGGCGCTCGGAATACCAGTGCAAGCGCGGTCACCGATTATGCATATTTGTTTCGGATCTCGGTATCAAGATATGCTGGATGGAGAGCGTTTAAGTCGCCTACGCTGGGCGCAACCGTTAAGAATATACAGCTTTTTTGTATTAGTTCATATTGAATCTTATTGCGTGGTCCATATGGTAGATATTCTATAAACGCTAACATGAGCCCAAATCCTTTTTATTGTCGTGGCGCGTGCGCTTGCGGTTTTGTTACAATGGAGTTTACTGAACACTACTCCGTAACAGGCCAAGAACGGGAGGAAAGACTATACGGAAGGTACCCTAAAAAATAATATTTTTTCAATGTTTATTTTACCACTTTGTCAGCGCTATACACATACTCATACCAAATTTCAGTTCTGTAATACTAAGGGTCAGTGAGATAGACCGCGGACAGACGGACATAGCGAAACTATAAGGCATAAGGGTTGACTACGGAACTCGAAAAACTAACCTCATTCATCATTCATTCACTGGCTACTTAAATGTGTAATGGTGGGTATTTAATTAAAGAAACAACACTAAGATAATTTATTTAGTGCTTTTTTCTTAAAGCCATTATTTAAAACAGCGATTAAATTTAGCTTTATTTAGATAAATGCACACCAGAAGTGAATTATTGAAGTTAGGTATATGGTCTTAATTAAAAAGTGAAGAGTATAGTAATTTTACCAATGATTTAGCTATTATTTTTGATGAGGGTTCCCGCGATCGAGATTTTCACTAAAAGGCAGCACCGTGGCGTGAGGTCTAGCTGTCATAATCCACCAATCACGTTTAATCATATTTTTTTGATTGGTGTATTTTGACAGCTGCTGTCAAAAAGATTTCTCGATACGGTGCTGCCATCTAGTGAAACTCGATGGCGGAAACTCTCATTGACGCGCAATAGTCGAACTTATAACCGAATCGGCAATCCAGAGGATGAGTATTATCTATACATTAGATAGATAGGTGTATAGTAAAGGTATTTTTGTAAGTATGTATTCTTCAACGTTGGTGTTAATTTGTCACAATTTAAACATAGTGCGTATGTTTTTAACAATTTCAAAATTAGACCCCTTGTGTTTCAAGAGGAAACTTCATCATATTTCGAATCGATTTTGTGACTTCTAATGATATAGATCTTTTTTTTAAATAGGTCTTTATTTTCTAAATAAAATGTAGCCTATAATATGCTTTAGTAAAAAGAGTTGTCAAAAAAATATTGATATCTCTAAACAGACAGGTCCTATAGTACAGGGCTAGCTTTAAGACAGGGATTTTTGGAATAAAATAAGAGAAGACGCAAGGTAAATGTCCCAATTAAAGACACGCCTATTAGTTGAAACCTTAGATCTTGAACCAAAAGTGGCAAACAGGCAAAGGCGTATTTTAAAATTGGGTGCCCAGGGCCATAAAGCCTGGGCCTTTTGGGCAGGTACTTTACTGACCGGCGCCCCGAACCCAGCGCGTAGGGTGGCAGACGCCGCCCCAGGCGTCCTGCCGCCCCGGGCCATGGCCCTCTTGGCCCTAGGGTGAATACGCCCATGCAAACAGGTGTGTTAGTTAAATTGGGATGTCATTAATTGGAACATTTACCTGATAACTTAGCTTGAATAAATAGAAACCGAGCTTATTCAATGTATAAATAAAAAATATACTTACCAGTAATGTTATGGTAAAGATAACTTATTTTTAATTATAAAACTTTCGTGAGACTCTAACATGTTTAAAATATTTATAACGGGTTACTCACGTAACCCGTATCGACTTACATTACGTGAGTAACCTGTTATAAATATTTTAATAACTTATTTTTATTGTATTTTTAAGTATTGTTTTATTTTTTAAGAGAATCGCATAGGGTGCGTCTTTACAATTATAAAATTCGGTAGGATCGATAAACTTTTTCTTCTTATAAAAATAAATTATTGAAAAAAAAATTAACACGTATACACGTACAATAAAATTGGCTTATAATGACTACAAAAAATCAGGATTTTTTTCAATTTAACGATTATTTAATTATTGTTTTAAAATAACGACCCAGTAGCCGTTACATATATATCAACGAGTGACATATACGTAACGGTATATTTGATCATCCCAATGAGGATCTTTTGATCGATTTTTTTCACTAGGCGGCAGCACCAAAAAATCACCAAAAAAAAAGATTAAATATGATCGGGGATAATCGTTTACGCTTCAAGATGGCTGCATCGTCTTTGGAATAGCTTTTGTTTTTTGCTCATTTACGTAGTTCAGTGTGTAATATTGATAGCTTATTGTGCGGTGACCTAACGAACAAGTGTGCAGCTAATGAAAAATTAGTCCCAAAACGCGAGTAACCACCCTTTAGTTGAACAAACGGTTATCCGGGGTCCCGGCCACCCTCGTGTTTGTAAGGAGGCTATCACTTTACAATCAACAAGGCCTTAACCGAACAACGTTGCTTTTATTTAATTTTACGAAAATGATGAATAAAATCCTAAGTGTACCTTGACATTGGCAGAATTCACCTCGCTAAAATAGGCGAGGAGTAAAAGCCATTAATTAAAAAAAAAATGATCGGTGGATTATGATCGGTGGATCTTTTGCCACCTGGTGAAAAAATCAATCGAAGAAACGCTCATTACAAAAAATCTATGTGCGATGACTCTACAAAGTGTAACAAAAATGCTGGTGATCCGTTTAAGGGCATTTTTGGTATCGTATTGAGACTTAAAAAAGTAGGAAAAAAATTTTTTTGACGCAATTTTTTTTTGTACGGGAGACATGGCCCCAGCCGGCAGACCCTCCAAACAAAACCATTTTTTTGCGCGGTTTTTTTTTTTAGTTTTCCATAATTAGAATACCATGCCATGTGCATGTGAACGGCCTCCTAGCCTAGTCGGTAGTGACACTGCCTACGAAGCAGGAGGTCCCGGGTTCGAATCCTGGTCAGGGCATTTATTTGTGTGTTTATCACAGATATTTGTTCCTGGGTTATGGATGTTTTCTATGTATTTATCCATATTTATCTATTATATATATCGTCGTCTAGTACCCATAACACAAGCCTTATTGAGCTTACCGTGGGCCTAGGTCGATTTGTGTAAGATTGTCCTATAATATTTATTATTATTATTTATTATACCAATTATACCCTTAAAATGATCACCAGTATTTTTTTACATCCTGTATATTCTTAAGTGTTTTGATGTATTTGATACCAACAGTGAGCAAGTATGCGGGTTTTAATTATTAACTAGACTATAACTCTATAACGGTACAACTATACCAATTTACTATACAACAAACTTCCACAAGAGGCGGATTGAGATATTTGTGAGCACTTTGGCCGCTCCAATATATCTGACTGCGACTGCAAATAAGACAAAAATTGTTTTCAAGCATATACAAAATAGCTTTGGAAAGTCTGCAAGTAGATTATACAGGATGAATTTTAAGTCGTGAATCCATAAACAACAAGCAATTTAATGCCCCAACTCTTACTAAAATCAGACAAAAAAAAAATTGTTTTATTTTTTTGTCGTTTATTTTACTTTTAAAAGTGATCATGTGGAATTAAAACAGCTTTATGAGATATTTCAGATGAGCAATTAAGTAAATTTCATTTCTAACTAGGACAAATGACAAATTTGATGTCAATGACAGTTCCGATTCAAAGAGGCAATTCAATTTACTAATTTAAATATCCTAATAGGCCGTTGTAATATCCTAAATCCACTTTTAAAAGTAAAATAAACGAGAAAAAAAAAAAAAAAAAAAAAAAAAAAATCTTGTCTGATTTTAGTAAGAGTTGGGGCATCAAATTGCTTGTTGTTTATGGAGTTAGAAAAACATATTACGATTCACAACTTAAAATTCACCCTGTATAATTATAGCGTGGCAGAACCATTAGTGACGATTTATTTTTGTTTTAGGGTCGCCTTAAATAAATCATCGTAGTTGATATATGTATAATAGTTAGATATACTTGTAATCTAATGGGTATCTTTCTGTGCCCTAAGGACTGTTGTGCTGCACGATTCGTGATAGTTTTCACAAGTTAAAACTTCATTAGTTTTCCATGGTCAAAAAACACAACTTCCGGTGAGTAGGGTCGCCAGAGAGCTCAAAGCGTTGTATAAAATCCATCAATTGCCATCGTCATGGTATAAAAAAAACTACACAAGTCATGCACACACAATGTCCTATATTTGCATTTTATAATTCTTGTCATCATTGTTATTCTTAGTGGTAAACATCATATGTGAGTTTTTTGGAAAAGGTAGCATTTGGCGGGCGGCGCTAACGTTGTATGTATTACGCCACTGGTATCTACCCAAAATAATGTCACATTTTTAGTTATATTTAGTTTTCACTTGGAAGTCTTGGAACCTAGTGGAAAACTCTGAGCTATTGTTTATATTGGGAGATTCAGGTCATAAAATATGATCCATATCTATGTATATGCGTCCCCCTGCTGGACACATAAGGTAAATCGCCAGTAACTGACCACCTCATACTAATAATGAACTCTGTTCACCTATAAACAGAATTCATTTTAGTATAAGGTTTTAATTACTGGCCATCTTTCAATAACTGGCCAAGTTATACTAAAATGAATTCTGTTTGTAGTGAATAGAGTTCATTTTTAGACTGAAGTGGCCAGTTATTGAAAGTAAGCAATAATCACTGTGAGACAATGACAAGGACCAACGATAATAGCACCTTTCTCTGTCATGCATGACTATTGAAAGTTTAATAAGACCGTCCCGTTCAATCTTGGTATTATGATCACCATGATAGGTCTATATCTAGTATGTCTATGGCTTGACATTATAAAGGCCATCTGGCATTAAGGGGACTGAGGGACGAGCGGGCAGGGGGCGTGAATACACGGTTTTACAACGGGCGCTCTATTGTATGGAGTGATCACTCTAAGCTTACTTATTTCTCTATGGTTAAATGCTAAAGTTATATGATACTCGTGGAAGAAGTTTTTGGATATTATTGTCGTTTCGATTTTTAGATGGATTCGTTGTATTGTATATATAATATATGAAATGCTCTGTAAGAAATTATGATCTGTGTTACTGTTGATGTATCTAATGAAATATATTTCTGTAAATTGTATTTTTTGTTTTATTTCTAAACAGCAGAGGCGTATTTTGAAATTCGGCGCTCAGGGCCGTAAGGGCCAATGGCCGGATCATTGGCCCTTACGGCCCTGACTGATCGGCGCCCTGAACCCAGTGCGTGGGCATCTCACGCCGCCCCTGGCGTTATGACGCCCAATGCCATGACCCGCTTGGCCCTAGGCCCTGGCCTTGGCCCTAACAACTGTCCACTATGTAAATTTTTATTATAAAGAAATGAAGGATTGTGCAAGTTATCCAATAAAGTTAAGAACCCACATCATCACTAATATAACTATCACTACGTAGTATAAAACAGTCGCTTTCCGCTGTCTGTCTGTCCCTATGTATGCTTAGATCTTTAAAACTACGCAACAGATTTGATGCTTTTTTTTTTAATAGATAGAGTGATTCAAGAGGAATGTTTATATGTACAATACATGCATATAGTGTGGGAAATCTACCGGGTCGTTGTATGGACACCTCGCATTAATTCCTCAGTCGATAATTCTTTTGCTGGGATGTAGTAGGTCATAACAAACACAAAAAACTATTTTTCCAAAAAAAAACTTATGTCAGGTTTGGTATTTTTACCAAAATGTACAAAAACCTTAATAGTTTGTACTGGAATTTTCCTCAGGGTATGTTTTTTTCACAAAACAAATTATTTTGATTCCTGACAGATACTGTCAAAAGTTCAAAAAAATATTCCAAATAAAACTGTCACTTTTATTCAAAAATAATTTGTTACACTCGTCATTTTGTTTGGAAAATTTCTCAGTCAAGTTTGTAACAGTGGGTGTTATGATAATATTATTTTAGCATAATATTCACGAATTTCCAAAAAAAATCCTTAAAGAAAAATTGTTATTACAGTATATTTAATATACTTCATGGAAAATTGCTCAGCCCAGTTTTGTTGTTTATTCATGTTAAGTAGTCAATTAAACAGACAAAACTAAAATTTCCAAAAAATAATCCACATACAATACGTCAAACGTTACGTTGTCTAGCCTTTTAAAGCGAGTGAACATGCAGTAATATGTCGTCGTGCGTCAGCTATTGAATCCAGTTTAGCATGCCCAACTATGACTCAGCTATGCTTGCGTCATAGTGAAAAAAGTGGAGTAAGTTACTTCAATTATAGAATTTTCTATTTTGATATTTGTATTTAACTCGTATAATTATAATTTTAATAAATATTGTGATGGCGTATTATTAAGTAACCATTTTAGTATTTAATTGAAGCACTAGAGTATAATACCTTACTAAATAGAACACCACCACCACTGCTCGCCGACAGATCACGCTTGTAGTGTCATAATCATAATGCACACAATCCGCATCACCGCGCAGCCGCACGCACCGATAAAACTACGCTTCGACACTAGTAAAACCGCCTACCGACAGATGGCACAGTGATTAAGTTGGATGCCACTAACGTTTGTTCAACGCAGAAACATGACCCTCGGCGCTTTGCCGAGGAATATTTGAGAATCGCGATAGGGTCTAAAGGCACGCATGCTATATGCCTCAACCAAGTTTCAGCATTTTAGTGTTGTGACACTAACCCAATGATCCAGTAATATATCCTTACGACAAATTACTGGCCTAGTACTCATCTACCTAGCTGGGTAATACTCGACAAGTAAGCACTAGAGAGACGACAGAGTACATGTAAATCTCTAAAACAATACATTTTATCATTAAAGGTTAGGATACAAATGTTGAATTGTATGAAACAATCTTTTACCTAAATAAAAAAAATACTACTATTTATTTCATTATAACAAATATGGTTGAAGGAAAGAGCGGAAAACAACAAATAAATTATAAGTTTACTGTTTAGGTTAGGACAGTAACAAATACAGGTCTGTTGTTAGAAAGAGAGACAAACAAAATACTAGTAAGTTGTAGTTTTAGATGCAATACACGTTTAGCGTAATTCAGCCCCCAAGTAACACATCAAAGCAGTATTTTTTTATTTTTTTTATTTAGTAATCAAATATACATATCACTTACAGACTAGTCCAACACATGATATATATTACAATAGAATAAACAAAAAAAGGTTAACAATTAAGAACCCACACAAAAAATACACACATTTTATAAAGCTATCTAACATTTGAAAAACATAATAACCTACTTGTTACATTTGTGAACTCAGTCAGGGTACAGTTAAGCAAGTCAATTTTGTGGGAGACTTCATTTAATATTCTCAAGGCCCTGACAGTAGGTGCATTGGCGAGTAAGTTAGTGCGCGCGGTCGGGCGGGCAAACAGGCGCGACGCTCGGCGCCGCGGCCCACGCGGTACCACCAGCCCTAGTGCACCGAGCACATCTGGGTTATGTATCTTTCCTCGCAGCACTTTAAAAACATATGTAGCTAGCGCTAAATTTCTTCTTACCTCTAGTTTCATGTACCCGACCATACCAAGGACAAATAGTGTTGGGTACATCAGTGGCTAAAACGGATATACTCCGTAGTTTTTGAAGTATAAATGTCTTATGAATTTATTTTGTATTTTCTCCACCATTATGCTGTACTTATTTTCATGTGGGTTCCAGATAATTGCACTACTTTCCAATCTACTTCTAACAAGCGCGTTGTATAGAGCCTTCACTGCCACGGTGTTTCGAAAATCCTTGGTTTGACGTAGTATAACGGCCGTCTTACAGCATATATGTATGCTTTTAGTATTTTGAGTTCGTTTTATAGTAGCATTCTAAACGTTTATAGTGCTGATATAGCTCTTAAATGGGCACAAATTACCCAGCTTGAGATCCTATATAGGTTATTTAATAGCATTACAGGCGCATTATGTCTACGCTATTAGCATCATCGTTGTCATGGAAATTGCCAATCGCATTAAAAAAGCATTAGTACGCTCTATTAAGTTGCCAACCGCATTAAAGAAGCATTAATACGGCCAAAAAACTTGCTAATCGCAGTAAAGAAGAATTAGTACTCTCGATTAAGTTGCCAATCGCAATACAAAAGCATTATACTAGCATAAGAGTGTAGTAAAATAAACCTTACGTCAATGCAAAAACGTCTCTAATACCGACGGAACAAATGTTATAATACAATGAACGTTATGATTTAACTACTTTGTCTCGCAATATAAAATAAACGAAGACGGTACAAAAAACTGAATGAGTGACACGTCATATTTGTTTGCATCGTAACAAAATTTATAAAAGTTTTTGACTCTTTTACGTTGTTATATCCTTCAAATATTACAGCGCAATGTAGTTTACTGTAAATGTGTATATAAGTTTCATTGAAAATTTTCACGCGCCTCTGATTTATTGTGGTTTTGCTATAAAATATTATAAAAAGATATGCGTCAAATAAACAAAACAATTGTGTAATACTCGTATAGAACGAGTTTTGCATTATTAACAGAATAGTGTTGGTTGAGCAGCCTTAAATTAAGTTATTTCATTATTATATAGGTATTTTCTTGATTATTGATTTTATTTTTAGGTTATAAATTATTTAAAAAATGGCGTTGGTCTATATAGACGGAGAGCTAGCCACGTCAGATATGACACAATAATGAGAGCAACCAAACCCCTCTAGTCAGTTTGGTATACTATGCTTATTTCTAGATCTGGACATCTGGCAGCTTTAAAGTGGTGGAGGTCAAAGAATGCCAACCATTTCAAGAAAACAAATCCTAGAGATCTGGGTTTGATGCAATATTATGAGAAACTATACAAATACTATACAATATTAAGAGAAATTATACAAAAGTTTATGTTAGGGGTAAGTAGTGCCAAACGATGTATATAGTTCATAGTTTGTCGCCTACTGCTTTTGTTTCCGTAATAATACACAATATTTTTTGGTCTAACGTTTTTTATCGATTTTTGACCAGTTTTGAGTCGATATTCCAACATATTCACTACAGATAGAATTATAAGGCAAACGACTATCGGTTCTTGAATCTTTTATCTCCATTCTGTAGAGCTGGATCTTGAAATAAATGACCGTTATTTTTTTATGATATTTATAAAATATGATCTAAAAAAACACTTTTATCGATATTCGAATGGTGTAAAGAATCTTACATATACGTAATCTACATATTAGGGTTACTCTTCGATGTCTCTAAAAACTGTAGAGAGATTTTAATTTTTAACTAATTAACACAAAATGTATGACCATAAAACCACTTTTTTAGCCTAAACCGGTTCGACTTTGATGTCAAATATCTCGAAGACAATGAATATTGAAGTAAATATATGATACTACTCGTATATTGTTTAAAGCCGTTACTGATAATATGATAAGCTATATAAATCATTAAATAACTAAGGGAATCAGATCTAAGATCGTTGGCGCCAGGGAGCCCCTTAAAATATAGGCCCTGTCCTTTATAACTGAGACAACTTCGGCAGTTTTTACCTAGTTTGGTATTACTATTTTCCAATTAAAACATTTTGCTAGCCTGTCACTGTGACCTCCACCCATTAAAAGCCGCCAGATGCCAGGATCTAGCAATAAAAATAGTATAGCAATCTAACCAGACGGGTTTTGTTGTTCTCATTATTGTATCTAGCTCTTAGTCCAATAGCAGCTCAGTAGCCCTTAACAAAAGCTTATTAATGCCTACAGCATTACACGTGAATAATTATGCTATTAAACAACATTAAGCATTATATACGACTTAAAATTGCTATTGTAGACTCTAAGGCACTAAAACAGCTAAAAGCTGTATAGGGGCTGTTCATAAATTACGTCATCAATTTTTGATGATTTTTACCCTCCCCCCTCCCCCCATAAAATCATCCAACCCTCCCCCTGCCAAATAAAGTGACGTCATTTTAAAAAATGCGTTTTTAGCTTAAGTGGAAAATAAAAAACTATTTAGTAGATTATATTTTATGGCATTAAAATTTTTTTACACATTGAAGCACTTTTTAAAGATGCGAGAGATGATGTGATCTTCGGAATGACCGCCCCCCCCCCTCCTACGTCATGCTACCATCATCCGATGGCCAGCCCCCCCCCCCATTTGAAATGACGTAATTTATGAACAACCCCTTGTAGTGAATTACTTGGCTTTATAATGGTTTATATTATTGCTATTATACAGCATTAGGAATGTATTACCTACTTATAAATGCTATTGTACACCCTATGCATTTTGGTTCGCTGCACTTAAACTAATGGCTAAACAAAAGCATTTAGATATGCCATCATACAACCGTTATACAGCGTAAAGCATCATATAATGCTATTGTAGAACCTAAAGCACTAAAAACAGCTGAAAGCTGTATACCGGATTTACGTCTACGAGAGGCGCACCAGCATCCGAGGCCGAAGGCTGAGCTGCAGAAAGATATGCCCGCACGCGAAGCACTTAACACAATCACAAAAGACAAATTCCTTCTAAAGCTTTTAGGCAAAGCCAAAAATGCACACCAAGACTTTAAACACAAAACCAAAACAAACACATAAATAAAACTCAATACAAAAGACAAGCACACAATAGAAACACACAAGACAAACATCAAGACAAGCATAAAGACAAACACAGACACAAAAACAAAAGCCAACACAAACAAAGGCCCTCGGGCCCCGCGCACCCGCCCTGCATACTTGTTCCTTTTCCTTTTGAGGTACGGAATCCAAAAATTGTAAGTACAACCCTATACGCAGTTGGTAAACTAATCGCGATTTATGTCGCTGTTTGGAGGCAACAGATTTCAAGGGAAAGTCAAAGTTTGTCCTTAATCCAATTTTTCTATTCGTTACAGCAATGTTCAGGAATTGTTAAAATTGTGTGATGTACGGAACTATCAGGGTGCGAGTCCGACTCGCACTTGGCCGGTTTTTTTTTATAATTACAACATTTCATCATCAATTCCCCTAGCGTTTGTCTCGGCTTTTACCACGGCTCAATTGAGCATAGACTGGTAAAATCATAACCCTTCCTTTTATCTTCC
Organism: Pammene aurita; assembly: GCA_947086415.1. Taxonomy (NCBI): domain Eukaryota; kingdom Metazoa; phylum Arthropoda; class Insecta; order Lepidoptera; family Tortricidae; genus Pammene; species Pammene aurita. Next base: position 8,353,448 of record OX352316.1, on the reverse strand, counting down.
CCGTAGTCAAAAGTGAAATATATTACAACTGGGGTACTTTTTTATTTACTCTGTGACTAGGCGTTAGCACCACTGCGAATTAAATCAAATCAAGATAAAATTGCTAACAGTATGGGTTTATTCATGTAGTGTTAATATATATTTTAGTAACGTCCAAAACCATAAATGTAAACCTGTTTGTTTGAGTTTATTAAAGAGGATCATTAAAAAAGTGTATAGGAAGTCACACGCTTTGAGCGAAAGTAGTTAGAGCAACATTGTTTAGTCAAAGTGCTTACACACGCTGCGCATGGCCCCTCGCGAGGCATCCCCGCTCCCGCGTCCCGCGTCCCGCACGTGCGCACTCCACTAACGAGTGAAATAATAGACATCTTAATTTATCACATGATGTAACTTTTTAATACGCAGGATATCTTTTTTTATTTTTTTACAGTCGAAAGAAAAGTCTTGAAGGAAATATAATTTAAAAAAAATATTGACGGAGCAATATTCTACTGCGAGTAATAAGCTAATTTTTATACTGAAAAACTTTGATAATGAAATTTTTGGAAATTGTTTGTTTTAAGTAGAAAACATACATTTAATATCACTTCAGTAAAGAAAAGTGACGGAGCAAATTTCCGATGTGAGTTACACAAAAATAATATATTTTATAAAAAAAATATAGTCTGTTATGGATTTTTTTTTTTGAAATTTTAAATATTGATTACATTCTTCAAGTCAATATTTCTGGTCAAATAAAATTAGACTGAGCATTTTTCCAAACGTAAATATAGACGATATAAGAGTTTAGGTAAAAAAACCCAACTAGGACAATTGTTTTTTTTTGGAAAAATGATTATATACCATCTACTCCTGACACTTTATCATGCTGTAAAGTTTTTTTGGACTGAGGAGTTATAGCGAGGTCAAACCCTCTATTGCCTGGCCTAATAATATATAGTAGAGAAACACTGATAATTTTAGAGGCTGCTGATGTGATGTCGTAAATAAACACATTTTTTTGCGCTTACATTTCAAACCCTGGCTGAACCCAACGAGAAAGATCAAAATAATGTAGGTACTACAGTATTGTACACCTTAAGATCCGTATTATAGTTTCCGAGTGCTGTAACATACGGACGGACGGACGGATATGACGAAACTATAAGGGTTCCGTTTTTGCCATTTTGGCTACGGAACCCTAAAAAAAGTGTTCGATATCATGTCTGATTGATAAAAACAAAGTATATTTATCAAACATTTATTCAAAATGTGCGTTATCGTTACAAAGGCAGTTCAAGGCACTAGACAATCTGATGCAATTACAATACGGTCGATCATTAACCCTTTGACCGCCAAAGACGTCAAATCACGTCGTGCGTCCTCAGCGCCAGCGCGTGATATCACGTCCAAAATATTAGAGAGTTGATGGCACTATTTTTCCGTCCGATCTTGGCGGTCAAAGGGTTAAGAATTTGTTAGAAAAATACATTTTTCTAATTCGATCATACTCGTAAGGCAAAGTCGAAAGGATAGATTTTGATGCATTGCTGCATTTTCTAACTTATGCCGAAATTCACCCAAAGATTATTAGTCTATAGGCAAAGGCGTTCTAGTCATAGATATAAGTATTCTACTACATTTATAAAACATTCACGCACAAAATTATATAAAAAACACCTTAATATAATTTATATTCTAAAATCATTGATGAGATTCATTAATTTCATTATACATTAAAAAAATGCTGCACATAATTCTAAAACATTTTATACATACACATAAAATATAATTTTCTTACATCTAGTGGTACATTAAAACTTAAACTAATAATGGTCGAGGACCATTGGACGGATGTCTTATACCAAATAAGGGCTTTGTATTAAAAAAATATCTTAATCAGACTCATGTAAGTCTTAAATAATAAGCTGCACAAAAGTAGATCTTATTTACTTTTAGTAGGGTTTAAAATTGGTCAGTCACATACGACGTTAAGAGGCTGACAAGAGCCGATGACCTTGAAATTGACTTAAACAGTAAGTAAAAAAAATATGTTAATATTCATCATTACATTTTGAAGAACTTTGTTAATTCCGATACACGATTGGACGAAATCGGCTCGATAGAAAATAATTCCAAAGATACATCCTAAAATTAGCTTTAAACAGTTGTACGTCTTTAGTTTCTTGACTTATACGTCTGGAATTAAGAAAAAAATTCCAGCACACTAATACTAAAAACTTCATTATTTTATATTTCTCAATGAATGCGTAGTTTTTTTTTAAATTAATCATTTTGAAGAATTTGCAATGAGCTCCAATACTAATCGTAACAATATTTCTCTTTCACTCACGCTTAAAAAGATAGGGACGGAGCTGTTGTCAGCCCCTTAATGAAACAAGCAATATTCATGTAAGTAGCTTGTTATATTATAAACCTTTTCGACGCCATGACAAATGACAATGCACCCATTTATACGCCAAACCAATGAATTCAGTGTAAAATGTATGACGGATATATCCGTCGTTGGCGTTACCTGCGGTGCGGATATATCCGTCGTTAGCGTCGAAAAGGTTAATTACTATTCCCGCGACACTACACGCCTAAATACAATGTGGGTAATGGCAAACTCAACTAAAGCACGTTATTCCCATGAAAATTATCTATGTACTTTTTAAAGTATCTCCATACATCATTCTGTGACTAGTGAAAAATGGTATAAGTCAAATTGGCTCAAGTGTAAAAGGGCACTAGTCCTATAAAATGTAAGTACGGCATTTGTACAGTCGACTACTAAAAATTAAAATAATCGATGCGGTACAACACACGCAAAGGTTGAAATGGAAATGGGCAGGGCACATTGCCCGGACCTAGGGAATGCAAACCGGTAAATAATTGCATAGAAATTACCGGTTAACCGGTAAATTACCGGTAATTCTCATACAAAATATTAACCGGTTGCATTCCCCCCGGACTACAGATGACAGATGGACAAAACGCGTCACTAAATGGACCCATCCATTTAGTGACGCGTTTTGTCCATCTACCAAGCGGCAAAAGAAAGCCAGGAAAACCAAAAGACGGCTGGCTCGACGACATTAAAAAAACTGCCGGGACAGAGTGGGTACAGACGGCAAAAAATAGGAAAGGCTGGAGACAGTTAGGAGGAGGCCTATACCCGAGAAAGGCCATGTCTTAAATGTTGAAATAATTAGTAGATTTTTTTCTGTGTATTCTTTTTAAGCCATGAAAATAAAGGCTATATTACAGTCGACTACAGAGATGTATCCATTTTTGGACCTTATTACAACGCAATAAGGTGAAAAAGTGGATACATCTCTTTGCAGTCGACTGTACCCTTTTTCTGAGCCAATTTGACTTATACCCCTTTTCACTAGGGCCACAAATTTCATGTAAATTAGTTTTAGATTAATCGTAAATCAGTGTGTTTAAGGCCACTTTTCTGAGTATCATTGTATGTTAAGCCACTTTTCTGCGAATCCGTGTTAGGCCACTTTTCTGTGACTCAGTGTGTTAGGCCAGTTTTCTGAGAATCAGTACGTGTTAGGCCACTTTTCTGTGACTCAGTATGTGTTAGGCCAGTTTTCTGAGAATCAGTACGTGTTAGGCCACTTTTCTGAGAAGCACTGTGTGTTAGGCCACTTTTCAGCGAATCATTGTGTGTTAGTCTTGTCCGAATCTTGGTGTGTGTGTCAGAGTAGAGTGTATATCATAGTTTCGGACACGTACTCTCGGAGTATCCTGCTGTCGAATGTTCGTTGATTCGACTGTCGCTGGATCGAATGTTCACTGGGTCGAAATACTTGTGGCCGAATTATGTATAATCGAATAATCGTAATCTAGAATTGTATGGGTTCGATTTGTTGTGTATCGAATATTCGTTGATTCGAATGTTGCTAGATCGAATGTTCGCTGGGTCGAAATACTTGTGGCCGAATTATTTTTATTTTATTTATTTATTAAAGGTTTATTACTGGTGAATAACGCATTTTATCTTAGGTCTTAGGAGTGAGTGTAAATACTTCATGCAATATGATAACATTGATAACTCTTTATTTCAAGTAGGCACTGGCACTTTAAAATAATGAGTTCATAATTCTGTCAGTCAGTCATTATAGGACTGTCATATTACCTAATAATATATAATTTAATTAAACCTATTAGTAATATTATAAGTTATCTGGGTATTGTATGATTAAAAAATGAATCAAAGTCGGGTATGTAATTTAGGCAAGTCGAAGTATGGAAAAGACGTGCTATTTCTCGACGGGTATATCTACAACATGAATAAAAAAAACGGAAGTACTTTTTATTGGAGTTGTTCAAAGAAGAAAAGTGGTAGATGTGGTGTATACTTGAAAACGACTCTAGAGAACAAGGATCATGTATTTAATAGCTTTTCTGGAGAACATCTCCATGGCCCCGAAAATGAAAGTATAGAAGATATGAATTTACGAACATTGCTCAAAAGAAAAGCTAATGACAGTTTAGAATCACCGGGGCAAATAATACAAAGATGCAAGCAAGTAGTAACCACCACAAATGCACCCTACATGCCCTCTGACAATGCTATGCGTTCGATTATACATCGAACACGGAACAATGGGCTCCCCAAAATTCCCAAAAGGTTGATTGATGTGGAGATTCCCGATAAGCACACCGAATTTAATGGTAAAGATTTCCTGATCGGTCATTATAAGCAAGGCAGAGACAGTGTAATCATATTAGGTACAGAAGAAAATATAAATAGATTGAATAGATCTCGTGTGTGGTTGATGGATGGAACTTTCAAGTGCTGTCCATCGCCGTTCACGCAGATTTATTCTGTACATGGCATTGTTGGCAGTAACGGCAATCAAAAGTTTGTCCCACTGGTGTACGGTTTACTGAGCAGAAAGACCACGAACATCTATGTTGTTTTTCTTGAGCTTCTTAAGTCTTATGCGAAGTATAAAAATAAAATAATCTTAGCTCCGGAAATTATATTAACTGATTTTGAAGATGCTTCCTTGAAAGCTTCGAAGATAAGCTTTCCTGACTGTCATTCGAAAGGCTGTTTCTTTCATTTGAAGCAAAGTATATTGCGTTACATTAAAAAGTGTGGACTAAAACAGAAATATGGGGAAGACAGCGAATTTGCCCACAAAATTCGACAACTGTCCGCGTTAGCATACCTCGAACCGGAAGAAATTCCTGTCGCGTTTGATTTACTACGATCAGAAACCCTGCCACCTGAAGCCCTTCAACTTGCCAATTGGTTTTCCAAATATTACGTGCATGGAGAAAACGTCTCTCCTCAATATCCTCCTGCATTATGGTCAGTTAGTGACTGTTTGGATTCATGTATTCCACGCACTCAAAACGCAATCGAAAGCTGGCACGCTCGCTGGAACTCCCTATTAGGCAGAAAAAAATGGAATATATTCAAGACTTTCGAAGAAATTCAAAAGGAACAAAAAAATACAGAGATGACAATATTAAAAATCTCTACGCTAGATTACACAGTGAGAAGAAGAACAAAACCAGCGGATCGTTTAAATGAATTGTTGAGGCATAAAACTGATCTAGGCACGTTAGAATTTTTGAGTGCACTGGCATATTTAACTTATATGAGAATTAGGTGAAAACATTGTACAATATTGCCATTCATTTTTTTTATATTAGTGCAATTGTGTAGTTTAGTTTTTCAGTAGTTCCTTCTAGTATGGCAAAGTAAATTTAAAATGGTTGAGTAATTAAGAGTTTTATTTTATCATCCTTTTTACCTTCTAACGATTTTTAGTGTCATGTTCAGATTGACAAACAAAGCTATATTTTATACAAGTATTAAAGAAAAAACATTTGTATTTTAGGATTTTTCTGTTTATAACGAATGAACTCAAAAATGACTGGACCGATTTAAAAAAAGGTTTTGACCTTAGGGTTTAACCCTAAAAAAATTTTTTTTCTACGCTTTTCGACCCAGCGAACATTCAATCCATTGACAGTCGAGCCAACGAACATTCGTACCCGAGATCTTCTACGAGATGACAATCGAAACCACAAATTCGATTCTACAATTTATTATTTCTACGCTTTTCGACCCAGCGAACATTCGATCCAGCGACAGTCGAATCAACGAACATTCGACAGCAGGATACTCCGAGAGTACGTGTCCGAAACTATGATATACACTCGTCAGAGTATCATATTTTGTGAAGCGGGCATGATTCCTAATGAAAATTTGATAAAAACTGAGCAACTATAATAGTAGTTTATGTAACTGTTACGTAATAAGGGTCCTTAAAACATGAGTGTGGTTTTATGAAATGAGCCGCAGGCGAATTTCATAATAAGATCACACGAGTGTTTTAAGGCCTAATTACGTACAGTTGCATACACTGCTTTATCTACACTCATATTATTTATTCTAAATGCCTTATTTGGAAACCATAGAATGGCCGCCATTGCACCGCTACCATGGCCAACTCTCGTGTGCCGGCGGTCGCGCGGGCGCGTGTCGGGCTGTCGGCGTCGACGTCGGGAGCGTGCAGGTGTACATTATGTTATCAAAACTCATAGCACATCAATAATTGAGCATGAAAAGTTAAAGTTACGTTACTGCTACGGATAAAAAGCTTATCATAGTAAAATCGGTCGTGGTAATGCTAGCCATTGCCTACCGTTTTCGAACACGTTTTAGAGAACTTACAATATGAGTGTAGATAAACAAATTTTGTTGTGTTGCCTCTCTTAATGATTAAATGCCTATAACTCTACACTGGAGTCTCATACCTCTCAACTGGTAATGGCGTACCTTCATCGCTACTCTCCTCTGTAATATCTTTCAATGTATCATCCGTCTGCGTATGACTGAGCCCTGTTTTGTGCGTGTCAGTGTGTGTTAGGCCACTTTTCTGAGAATCAGTGTGAGTTAGGCCAGTTTTCTGCGTGTCAGTGTGTGTGCTAGTCGTGTCCGAGCGCGTGTGTGTGTCAGTGTATCATATCTGTGAAGCTGGCATGGTGGATACGGCGCTGTGGGGGGTGGTGGGGCGGGAGCCTGCGAGGGACGCGTTGAGAGACGCCATGGTGCCCATCTGGAAAATAAATGTTGGATTTAAGTTACCATACAAAATTACCATACAAAAAAGTGCTTTATTTGGACAGGACCGTAGAAAAAAAAAACAGGAATAATATGGAATTTGATGTTTATTTTCATCCGACTGTCCATTTTTCTTCTTCATCTTGGTCGTATACTCTGGTCAGAGTAGTGGTGGGCATTGAGAACCTTGCACGGCCTTTTCGAACGAGCGGAGCGTAAGCGAAGTGAAGTCCTTACAGACAACTTCGGACACAACGGAACTGTCAGCTGGCTACCTAGACGTCCCTGCATTTTGATGGCTTTTTGATCTTGAATAGTTGTTTCACAATAACTTTAGTTACATTTTTCTGATCTTAATAAATTTGTTGGGGTTGTAGCAGATATAAATTGAGAGTTCGTATATGAGCAGGATCGATCAAGGGGTTATAGAGCTAGAAAGCGCGAAACGATCTTCATAAGGGTCTAGTTATATTGGTCAACTCGTTGCAAGTAAATCGCGAGTTCTCGGTTCGAGGTGGACTACTAGTTTATTGTTTTCCGCTATCCTTCTCTACTTGCTCCAAACTATTCGGAGGATACTTATCTCATTCATAGTCGTTTGGAATTTAATAATTATTTTTGGAATTTAGTATTTACTTTTGGAATCTGGTGGATATCATTGGAATCTTGTGGTTATTTTTGTAATCTGGATTTTTTTATGTTTAATTATATGTTATTTTTGGAATCTCGCAGCTGTTTTTGCAAGATTTTTTAGTCTTATTAAATTTAAAGGTTACTGTCTTACCCTTAAATGTGCCAGATCTTTCAACTTCGTGAGATCACAGAGCTCCAAATATAGACTATAGACCAAGAGCAATCCGTAGCAGCCAGCGACTACGAAAATCGCCCAACACACACACATAAGCGCGAATATCATGTCGTTTACAATGGCCGCGAATATAAACGCGACCAGTCGGAACATGATGAACACGCCGAAGGTATACAATCAGGAGGCTATGCGTATTCGAATGATACTTATATTACTTATCTCATTCATAGTTGTTTGGAATTTAGTAATTATTTTTGGAATTTAGTATTTATTTTTGGAATCTGGTGGATATCTTTGGAATCTTGTGGTTATTTTTGTAATCTGGTATTTTTTATTTATTTGTTGTTGAAGCTATTTTTGCAAGATGTAATTTTAGTCGCATTCAATTTAAAAGTTTCTGTCTTACCCTTAGATGCGCCAGATCTTCCAACTTCGTGAGGTCACAGAGTTCCAAGTATAGACTATAGACCAAGAGCCATCCGTAGCAGCCAGCGACGACGAAAATCGCCCAACACACACACATAAGCGCGTTGTATGCGAATATCATGTCGTTTACAATGGCCGCGAATATAAACGCGACCAGTCGGAACATGATGAACACGCCGAAGGTGTACAACCAGGGGGCTATACGCTTTTCGTGCTCCTGAAATGGAAATAATTGTTCAGCGTTTGTGCCTTATTCCGTTACAAATAAGGTGCAATTTTGTTAGTAGTGATAGTGAAAAAGCTTGAAAAATAATGTAAGAGTATTAATAAATTGAGAAATAATGGGCGAATTAACTTTTTGACCGACACAAATCATTCCTCAACTTCTAATTTTTAACCGACTTCAAAAAAGGAGGAGGTTCTCAAATAGACGGTTTTTTTTTGTAAAATTTCACCTTTGGCTTTTCTGTGTTTCAGTTTATGGTGTATGTTAAAACATTCCCCAACTGTTAAACCATTAGGTTTCACAGTTTAGCATGTCGAATCGAGCACTGTTTATTAAAACATGGCCTCGATTCGACATGCTAAACTGTGAAACGTGGATGTCACACTTGTATCGCTAGTGGATAGAGTGATATCCATCTGTCCACACGTGTCCACACCTAACTGTCAATATGTCAGTAGATCTCGCTAGAGCGTTCTGTCTATGGCTATGGCCACCATTTTAGATGTCATTCTTGAGTGATTCCACTCCAAATTTCAACTGTCACAAAAGTGTGATATCATAGTTGTCTCGCAAGCAACTGTCAGTTATGCCATGTCGAATCGTGGCCCAGAAACTATGTAAATTAAAAGCCCGATTTCTTGGTAACTCTAGAGACATTTTGAGTAACGCAAGAGACATTCAAAACTGTCGGTCAAAAAGTTTGTTGGCCCAAATATGGCGGAATCAACGCTTCAAGCACACCGCGGCACCGCTGCACAAATTCGCCGAGTTGTCCGTAGCAAATACAACAGCGAGACCGACGCGTATCTAACGGGCAGTATCTACCTTCGCGTTGTCTTTGTCACGCTCTGTTTCGCGTTCGATCAGCTAGTCTGTGTTCACATCTTCGCACCCATTCCGCGGCGGAGATGTGCTAAAGCACTAAGGGGGCGTCCATTAATCGCGTCATATTGTATAGGGGGGGAGGGGGTCAAGAAAAAATCACCAATGATCACCACAGGGGGGAGGGGGGTCTGGACACATATCACGTGTAATTTTTTTGTTCTTTGTGCTATACTGTATTATGGTCAATAAAATAAAAATTATCAACTTTTAAATGAATCAATCTGTCAAAAGCAGAGTAAAATTGCACTAGCCTTATGATTGAAAATTATTTTTAATGGCATTTGACATATTATTTTGTGATACTTCACAAAATAATATGTCAAATGGTTTTTAGGGTACCGTAGCCAAAGTGGCAAAATCGTAACCCTTATAGTTTCGTTATGTCCGTCTGTCCGTCCGTCCGTATGTCACAGCTATTTTACTCGGAAACTAAAAAAAGGTATCTTAATAAATATTTAAATATAAGGTGTGTTTTTGTATGCCGCTACTTAGTTTTGTAGTAAAATTGCTGAAAAAGATATTTCAAGGAGGGGCACTACTCCATACATGCTCCATTATTTGTCAAAAAAGTTTTTTTTTACCAAATATCGACATGATGCACTTCACTCGATATGTCTTTTGAAATAACATTGAGGACTTTTTTTATTTATTTTTATTTAGTGAATATTTTAAGGAAAAATCACCCCGTAAGTCTAAAAAACTTGTGTCCCCTGTCACTTTTGAACCGGAGATCCAAAAAATATGAAAAAAATTGAGAACATTATCGGTTTAGGAATTATTGAGTATCTCCTAAAAACTCATTTCATACGCAGATACAACCTTTTGATATTACTTTTTCGATAGTAGCTACGAAACCGCGTGGTCCGACACGTAATTGGCCGGTTTTTTTCAATTAAAGATAATTTTATTTTATGTGTATATATGTAGTTTCATTTTTCTACCCTTTACGTGTACGTACGTTACGTAAGTAGGTTCACGTGTTAGAAAACTGTACTTACTTTAGTTAGAAAAAAATTACACGTCATATTGGATAGGGGGGGGAGGGGTCCTGAAAATATCACCAAAGATCACCATGGGGGAGGGGGGGTCTAAAACAAGCCAAAACCGTATGACGCGATTAATGGACGCCCCCTAAAATGTTGGCTAAACTCGTAAACCTCTCCTCATTCTCCATCAAATATTTAGAGATTTATTTTAAGCAGTCGCCATCATATATTTCGGAGCGGCCAGGGTACTCAAAAATATCTGAACATGCACTTTATGGCCTTGAGAATAGAGGCGTTGTTCACATGGTCTAAGAGCTGGTCACGTCAGATATGACACGATAATGAGAGCAATGAAACCCATCTAGTAAGATTGCAACACTATCCTTATTGCTAGATCCGGGCATCTGGCAGCTTTTAATTGGTGGATGTCAGAGTGACAGACTAGCAAAGTTTTGAATTGGAAAAAAGTAATGCCAAAATAGGTAACAACGGCCGAAGTTATCTTATTTATAGAGGACGGGGCCTATATTTTAACATTAGAACAAAAAACATTGCGTAATATGTCGGAAACAGAAACAGTAGGCGACAAACTATGAATTACATTATACGTCGTTTTGGACTACTTTCCCCCATCAGAAACTTTTGACAATGATATGATCTAATTATTTATATAATTTTTCATAATACTGTATCAAAACCAGAACTCTAGGGTGTGTATTCTTAAGGTGATTTGCATTCTTTGACCTCCACCACTTTACAGCTGCCAGATGTCCGGATCTACAAATTAGCATAGTATAGCAAACTAACGAGAGGGGTTTCGTCGCTCTCATTATTGCGTCATATCTGACGTGGCTAGCTCTCCGTCTAACATATTTGTGACCACCTGATCTGATGGCGACTGTACTTGTTCAGGTAGAGTTAAGGGTTTTTCGACTGTAGCCGATTGAAAGTCGTTTTACGCGGTTTTAGCCAACTGAGGCGGTTTCACACTGCTGCGGTTTCCGCATGCGGCGCCGGTGCGCGAGCGAGATAGCGCCCTGCGTGTGTATTAGTACAGTACGCGAACAGTTTTGAGCTTCGATAACTCACAAGTGCGATTTTCTTTTTTAGTTAGAGAATATGATATGATTACTTATGACAAAAACGGGACTTAATCGCGTACACTTACTTTTATTATTTTCTGACGTTTCGAGCGTTACGGCACGCTCGAGACGTCAGGAAAATAATAAAAGTAAGTGTACGCGATTAAGTCCCGTTTTTGTCATAATAATGAGTGAACATCGTGTATGATTACTTATATTAAAAAATATTTTCTAACAATTTTTGACGCCGCGCTAGGTATTATATAGATATTTGTTAATAACAACAAGAAAAGATTATACAAGATATATTTTCCTTTACCATACTATTTCAACATCATCTGTCATTTTATAACAGTTTGGTCAATAGATTATGTGAACATAATCGAAAACAATTGGTCAAAATATAAGTGACCTTGAATTCTAAACGAATTACAAATGGCTAAGACGACATATGCTCTTGACAAACCCGTTATAAAATGTGAAGTTATGTTGCAATAGTAAAAAGCGATAGCCTGGTGGAGAATAATAAAACTTACATAATCTTTTCTATGTGTAGCAAACAAACACATGTATTATACCTAGCGCAATGCTAACAATTGTTAGAAAATATTTTTTATTATTAGTACTTAAAGTATTCTAACAGGTCACAAAATAAGATCGGATTTGTGATTTATGTCATTTTTATAGGTTAAAAAGGCGTTCCCGTACTCCACTTTATAGCGCTGTCACGCTTGCACACCGTCGCCGCATGAGATTGCAGCGGCAGTGTGACAATCGCCTTATCGCTACTACATTGCGCGACGGTCACCGTTTGCAAGATACAACCGAGACCGGAAAAAAGTTAGACTACAAGAAAAAAAACTACTGTGCTTCAAAGTCTCTGATGGTTAAAGAGTGTGTGCTACATGTGATAGGGTAGACCGAGGTGGATAGGATCGCAGCACGAAACGGACCAAGTAAAGCATTTTTGTGAAATTTGTAAGATTAGCTAATCAGCGTCCCGCGTTGGGTTTAACCTTCCCGCATGCTATGATAAATAATGACAGATGGGTTATGCATATATTGTATCTGTATTCGTATTTTACTAACATAGGTTTAAGCGTCTTGTTTAGGTTAAGTTTAACTCATTATGGATTTTCAAAATCTGAAATATTTTATTTTATTTAATTTTATGCACGCTCCAAAAGTGAAGCACCTAAAATGAGTGATTTCAAACAATCGTCGCTAGTCGCGCACCGGCAAGCGAGAGATGCGGACGTGCTAATGAGCTCCCGTCACCCGCGTGAGAAATAGACACACTCTAATTTTCTAACAACGAGAGTGACAAAGATGTAATGATTGTCAAAATGGATAAATAGTACAGAATCAGTGCTAGGTTATGTTATGAAGTCTTTTTTGCGCTCATTTTGTTGAGTATAACCCATCCATAGTAAATATCATTGCCCGCATGGCGCGGGCGGCCGCCATGGCGTGATAAAAATGCTTGATCCATTTCGCCCTGCGATCCGATTCGTCTCTGTCTACCACTAATAGTGAATTTCTTGTTTTATTTACCTGATTTTTACCCTTTTTGATAAGCTACAGGTTGGCGACAAGAATGTATAATACATTAATGATTGCATGATAGTGGTGCACAATAAGGTATACATTAGGCGGGTCCGCACCTGACGCACTGCCTCGCGAGGCAGTTCGGCTAGTGTGGAAGTGCTTACACCTGACGCACTGTCTCGCGAGGCAGCGAGGCTAGTGGAAGTGCCTAGCCCGAGGCATTACCGCCGCGCGTGCGTTTGCCTTCTACGCGGCAATTTCCTCGCAAGAGCGAGGCGGTGCGTCAAGGTGTGGCCCGCCTATTGAAGTATGATTTCTATAAAATTATTGACAGTGACATGTGAAAATGATAATGTGTGAAGAGTATAAACGTATTATATTATTACTAAATAATAACATAGTGATATAGCAAGTGAATGCAAAACTACTTTTATGAAATGAGTTTATGTGATAAGTTCAAAGATGTAAATTTGCATAGACATCAAATGTTGATGTATTAGTAATTACTGGATTGCACAATGTGGCCGGCGGAGAGAGTTTTACTTATAGACGGAGAGCTGGCCACGTCAGATATGACACAATAATGAGATCAACGAAACCCCTCTGGCCTCTATTTAGTTTGTTATACTATGCTTATTTCTAGACCTGGGCATCTGACAGCAGAGCTGTTAAGTGGTGGAGGACAAATAACATAAAGAAAACAAATCTTAAGAGTTCTGGATTTGATGCAATATCATGGGAAATTATGTAATTAATTAGATTATATCATAGCCAAGAGTTTCTGTTAGGTGAATGTGAATGGTTGAATGAATGCCAAATGATGTATAATGCAATTTATAGTTAGTCGCCTAGTGCTTTTGTTTCCGCAATAATACACAATGTCTTTTCTTCTAATGTTAAAATATAGACCGTGACCTTTATAAATCATACAACTTCGGCAGTTTTGACCAATTTTGGTATTACTTTTTTCCAACTGAAAACTTTGTTAGCCTGTGACTCTGACCTCCACCTATTAAAAGCTGCCAGATGCCCAGATGTAGCAATAAGGATGGTAAAGCAATCGTAACTAGAAAGGTTTCATTGCTCTCATTATTGTGTCATATCTGACGTGGCCAGCTCTTAGTCCATTAAATATGAAATTAAAGTGCAACTATTCCATACCTTTCTGAGAGCTATGATGAGTACGATCCCAGTGACCAGCACGGCCACTGATCCCAACCAGGAGAACAGCGAGAATATTATCAACACGTTGCGAACTGAAAATAATCATGAGTTTATACATATAGGCGTGTCCACACCTGACGCACCGCCTCGCGAGGAAATTGGCGCGCCAGGCAACTCGGCTAGTGTGGACGTGCCTCGCTCGGCCGAGGCAAACGCACGCGCGGCCGCAATGCCTCGAGCGAGGCACTGTCCACGTTAGCCGAGCTGCCTCGCGCGGCAATTTCTTCGCGAGGCTGTGCATCAGGTGTGAACACGCCTAATTATCAAGGATGTAGCGAGGTACAGGCGCGCCCCCCTAGGAGATGCGAGAATGCTCACAAAACGTTAAACCTGTCCCATTGCTCATGCTGCATTTACCTTAGATATATTCTTGGCTTGTCTACGCCTGCCTCTCCCCCCACCCTTAACAATCCGAGCTACGCCTTTGCTAATTATGTAGATCATTCTTAGGTAATTGTACTTACCTGGGGCGCTTCCGACATAGACAAACTGGTAGCTAAAGGCGTAGTATCCATAGTGGACGGACCCCGGAGCAGCCATCCCGAGACAGTACAGGTCAAAGATGCTTTGTGCAAACGTGAATAAGGCAATAAACTGAAACAGACGATATCCAATATTGAAAGCACTCCTTGTAGTTCCAAGCAATCTATCATAGTGTGATAGAAGTACTTTTTAGAGTTCCATACCCAAAGGGTAAAAATTCCCTATTGCTAAGACACCACTGTCCATCTGTCACCAGGCTATATCTCATGAACCGTGATAGTTAGACAGTTGACATTTTCACAGATGTATTTCTGTTGCCGCTATAACAAGAAATACTAAAAAACAGAATAAAATAAATATTTAAGGAGGCTCCTACACAACAGACATGATTTTTTTGCCGTTTTTATAGATAATGGTACGGAACCCTTCGTGCGCGAGTCCGACTCGCACTTGGCCGGTTTTTTAATACAGTTGGTGAAAAAGTGGCTTTTTTAGTACTTAGTGTGCGGAGAGTTTTGATTTTGCGAAAACTAGTGCTTTTTACTATTCCAGCCTATAAATTGCAATTATGTGAGTGTTTTTGTACGAAATTTGCAATTGTGATTTATTTTTAAAATGTATTTAACATCACTAGATATAATTTAATGTACAAAATTTGTAATTTGGTGAAGTTTACATTTTGTTTCAGTTCAGTTCACTAAATTAATTATATGTTTTATTGTCCTTTTCTTTTATTAAAAAACTTTGTTTGATGTACGAATGGAAATGTCATTCTTGCCATATCTGTGGACTCAAAGTAATGACGATTGATGACTTACTCTCTGCTGCTGTATCAAAATGTGCTGTTCATTTTTAGGGTTCCGTACCTCGAAAGGAAAAAACGGAACCCTTATAGGATCACTTTGTTGTCCGTCTGTCTGTCTGTCTGACTGTCTGTCTGTCAAGACCATTTTTCTCAGGAACGCATGGAGGTATCAAGCTGAAATGTATATCAAATACTCAGGTCTATTGTCCCTTGGAGCTGTGAAAAAATCAAACTTAAAAGCCAACGCAATCAAAAGATACAGTCATTTATGCTGCAAATTTTAGAGTTTCGGCACTCGCAAAACCTACGGGGTACTTCCCATAAACTCAGAAACTTGAAATTTGGCACGAAGCAACGTCATATAGCATAGACAATGGAAAAATTACAAAAAGTAGACATTTTTAGTAAAATCATACAAAAACACATTTTTTTAAATTTTAAACTTACTACCTTTTTCCTCGTAAACGCGTGGAGGTATTAAATTGAAATTCATGTCAAATACTCAGGGCTATAGGACCTTTCAGATGTAGCAAAACCAAACTTTTATGTCAACGCAATCAAAAGAAATAGCAATTTAAGTCGCATATTTTGAAACTGAGTACTCGCAAGAAACTCAAAACCTAAAGGGTACTTCCCGTAAACTCAGAAACTTGAAACTTGACACGAAGAAACTTCATATAGCACAAACAAAGGAAAAATTACGAAAAGTAGACATTTTTAGTAAAATCATACAAAATTTTTTTTTTTTTAATTTTAAACTTACTACCTTTTTCCTCGTAAACGCGTTGAGGAATTAAATTGAAATTCATATCACATACTCAGGTCTATAATACCTTTAAGTTGTAAAGGTTTGTACGGAACCCTCGGTGCGCGAGTCCGACTCGCACTTGGCCGGTTTCTTTATTATTCAACTGTGTACCATCAACGGCAGGTTAGCAATCGTCAAAAAAGTGACAGTCAATAGGCATGTCCACACCTGACACATGGCCTCACGCAGCCTTTTCCTTGCAAGGTGGTGCATCAGGTGCGGACCCGCCTATTTACCGTGACGTGGACAAGAGGCCTGACTCAGGAACAAATATCTGTGTTAAACACACAAATAAATGCCCTGACCAGGATTCGAACCCGGGACCTCCTGCTTCGTAGGCAGTGCCACTACCGACTAGGCTAGGAGGCCGTTAAAATAACCCAATAATACAATTTTTTAAGGAAAAACTACTGGCAGACTTACCACAGACAGCGACGCTGCAAGCAAGGAGCCCCTCTGAAGATCTAGAACGAAGGCATCATGGAGTATTGGTTTCTGATACCATGGCACTCGCAAGGAACGGACGGACTTTGTTGAACGGAGATTTGTTGAAGACCTTAAATTTAAAAAAATATTTACATCTAGACAATAACACAAAATATACTTGGTAATCATGTTCCTGGAGTACTAGGAGCATTGCATTAAGTCAGGATAATTTCTTTACATAACATAAAGCTCTACTGTAGATATTATGTAGTACATATGTACCTACTCAAATAAATTATTGACATTGTGTGTCACAGAAATCCATTTAAGAGCAAAAATTACAGTGTTCGGGTGTACGGAAACTCATTTCAAACTGTACACAATGCATTGCTCTAGTTTTTGGTAAAAACATGTAAACATTCCTACATATTTGTTGTATCGACGTTTTACATGTTTTCAACGTATATTACGAAATGGTGAATGAAATACAATAGGAAACTTACTTGGTTGTGTAATGGGAATATACTGAAGGCGTAGACCGATATGTGGACGGAGTTTTTCGCCCGTACATTATGAATATTTACTCGAGTCTTGATGCACTTCTCAAACGGCTGACGCCCTAGATTTAAAGTCAGTTTAGTTAACGTGTTTAAAGGATTTCAGTGACTAGAATTAACAAAACGCAAGCCATCTACACTTTAGAACTTGAAACATTGATTATCTTAGAATATTATCAGTTCTTTCAGTAAATGAATGCCAACTGAAAACCACCCACAGCCACACCTCTTCTCCAACTTCTCCAAGCCTACTAGTTGTTGTCTTATTTTTTTATAGTCTGTGGTAGGGTCGGTTGTCAAGTGGAACAGTGTTGCTAGGGCATTTATGAGAAATGTGTGTTTATAAAAGCCCTGTTACGCTTGTAGCTTCCTATATAATTTATTATAGTTTTTAAATTTAGTCAAGTCCAACCGCATTTTGCAAGTTAATTTACTATTGAAAAAAGTTAGGATCCTAATTAGGATGCTAGTTAGGACACTAAAAAAAGTAAAGTGTGACAGGGCTTTAAGGCCGTATTTAAACCAAACTGACTGTAAGCCGCCGGTTGTGAGCAAACATTATGCAGTTTATTGTATTTCCATACATGTTCACATCTACCCGACAATACGTTATTACGCTATGCGTAGATGCTGACAAAAATACCGTTTATTTTCACATTTACACTGGTGCTCACAGTGACAGTGAGCCTGCTCACATTCGGCGGCTTACAGTTTGGTTTGAACACGGCCTAATCGTTAAAATTCGATACTCAATTTCTCATCAGATTCCTGCGCTGCGTCAGCCCATTTTAACACGCACACGCTAACGATATTTAGGCTGCGAAATTCAAAAATGCATACATAGTACAGTCGCCATCAGATATATCGGAGCGGCCAAGGTGGTCACAAGTATCTGAACAACGCCTCTATTGTCAAGGGGATAAAGTGCATGTTCAGATATTTTTGAGTACCTTGGCCGCTCCGATATATTTGCTGGCGACTGTACATATTAGCGAATATGAACTTTCGGTTGAGTTTTTAGTGGCCAATACAGACTGGCTGCATAGAGCAGTTCTGCAGTTGATGCAACGTCACGCGCATAGAAATCTAATGTAATAGGCCAGGCAATAGAGGGTTTGACCTCGCATTAACTCCTCAGTCCAAAAAAACTTTACAGCATGATAAAGTGTCAGGAGTAGATGGTATATAATTATTTTTCCAAAAAAAAAACAATTGTCCTAGTTGGGTTTTTTTACCTAAACTCTTATATCGTCTATATTTACGTTTGGAAAAATTAAATTAAATTAAATATACGTTTATTTCAGGCCCGGGAGCCCATATGAATTGTTAGTTACATGTCTTAGTGTCTACGTTAGCATACAACAGTACTTAATTTAGATTATTTTACAACAAAATTCAAACACTCCGGATAAGTAAATAAAATATAATGTTAACATTAAAATTACAGAAACACGTTAGAAATTCATATTACATTGCTACTCAAAAATTATAATAGTCACATCACATTCAATTAATACATTAAAATTGTCACACCAGCCCAAGCATTATTTGCCTCCATTTGTCATAAATAGGACAGTCGAACCTGTACGCAAACACTCTCAGGATTCCGTTGCTGCTCCCTCGAACGCGACTGAGTAAGGAGGCCACTTTCTTGCGGATGATGGCATGGAACCCATCCGTGTGCGCCTCTGCGAACATTCCTGACGCGCTACAGAACCGAGGGAGCCGCATCAGCATCCTGAAAATGTTGTTGTATTGGATGCGTAGAACACTGGCAGCCTTACGGGTATACTTCACCCACAGACTGCTCGCATAAAAGGATTGGCAATATGCCTTAAAAAGTACTACTTTAACCGGCTTAGAGCATCGAGCAAATCTGCGGGCAATCATGTTTCCTCTGACTGCCAGCGCCCTACGCTCTCTTTCAAGGTCACTGTCATCATTCAGGTCTTCGGTAATGACATGACCTAAATATTTAAATTTAGTCACCACCTGAAGAGAGCTGCCGTTCAGTTTTATGGGCGGAACATTTAACGGTTTCTCTTTCCCGCTCTTAAAAACAAGCACTTCACTTTTGTCCGAGTTATATCTGAGCCCGTGTTCCGTCGCATAGGCCTCACAAATAGCGACGAGTTCTCGGATTGAACTCACTGACGGTCCCAGCAACACCATATCATCGGCATAGCTGATATTGTTTACGCACGTATTATCTATATGACAGCCTGTATGTGTGTTGCTGAGCTCACCTATGAGGTCGTTGACATATAAGTTAAAAAGCAGAGGAGACGTTAGCCCTCCCTGCCTCACACCACATTCCATGCCATACGAGTCTGACAGGGCTGAGCCCCACCTCACTTGATTCTGTTGATGACCGTACCAATACCTCAGGATAGATATACATTCATCCGGTACACCCGCGCCCTCCAGTTTGTCCCATAGCTTGCTGTATAAAACGGTATCAAAAGCTTTTGACAAATCTAGAAAGCACGCGTATACCGGTGATTTTCTTTCTGTGTAGTATTTGACAGTCCCTTTGAGACATAAGATGGCTGATTCTGTAGACAACCCAGTCCGGAACCCGAACTGGGCATCATGCAATTTTATATGCCGCAACAAAATGTCATTTAATAGGGCATCAAAAACTTTTGCAAGGATGGTAGCAAGTGAGATAGGTCTGTAGTTAACAATACTGGCCACATCACCGGTTTTATTCTTTATTATGGGGACTACAATCGTTTTTGTCAACTCGTCAGGCAAGAAACCATGCCCCAAACATAAATTAAACAAAAGCGCAAGAACCCTAGGCAAGTGGACACCCGCATGTTTCAGGTGCTCAACACTGAGGCTGTCGTGACCCGGTGATTTCCCGCGCTTCATTCCTTGGATAACCTTTTTAACCTGCTTAGCCGAAAATTCGACAGATCGACTGGTCACACCCAGCTCAGCATTGCCCGCCCGAACCGTATTACCAGGCGTGCACGCCCGGATACTAAAATGTCGTTTAAACAAGTTAGCGATCTCGCTATGATCATTTATCCCGTCTATATCGGTAGGTTGGCCCGGCTTGACATTTAACTTGTTCGTCTGTTTCCAAAATTTTTTAAAATAAAAGAAGCTAGGTTATCCATTTTTAGCTGCTCCTGTCTATCTTGGCACCATTTTAATTTGCGTTTAAAAACCTTTCTACTTTCACACATATTGAGATACATGGGACCACATGTGGGTTTCCCCGCTTGAACCCAGGAAAGAAAATGTAGCCGAGCCTCCCTGTGATAACGAGCAACATATTTATTCCAGCCCGAGATGTAACCACCTCTTCGCTGCGGTTTCCTTTGTTTGTAACACGAACGTGCCGCATCTGACAATATACTAACAACATCACAATACATATTACGCAGTAACTTTCTATGACCTTCACATGTACAAACACCATCAGGACATTGAGTGAGTTCAGATGGGAAAACAATTTTCCTCAAGTTTTCATCACACAACCTCCGATAGAGTTCCACCTGCTCAGATTTCCTTTCACCCCAAATAACTTTATTACTTACATTGTTAATAGGGCAACTTAACTTTGAATTAACTCTAAACAAGTCACACTGTATACATAAGGGCAAGTGATCCGACCACATAACGTCCTTTTTAATCCACACACTCTTGACTGTCTGTAACGCAGCGCTGGAAGTAATACAGTGATCTAGCCACCTTGCGGACCCGTGCGCATCGCTCACGAACGTAAACGTCCCAGAGTCATGCCCTAGCACAGCCATATCCACACAACATAGTCCTTGGTCTTCACAAAAAGCTAACATTTCATGACAAAAGCGTTCTTTCGGGTGCGCGTTAAAATCTCCCATTATGAACACAGCCTCAGTGTTAAGTTGCTCCGATATAATAGAGCTAATTATACCTAAACATTCAGTGAACTCAGGTAAATTGTCTAAACTGTTTGTCGGCATATAGACGCTGAATAATAAGACTGACCTATTACTTACAGTCACTCTCACAGCCGCTACTCTTGCACTATTACAATTAATAACACTTACTGAGTCGAACGAAGTTTTTCGCCACAATATAGCAACCCCACCGAAGGGCCTTCCACGTAGGATACCTTGCGACGTGTCCACTGCCGAGGTGCCCGTACTGCCAAAATCATCGTCCACAGTATTCAGGATACCCAAATCGTGTGAAGTTAACCATGTCTCTTGCAACGCAACGACATCAGCTGCCTTGCAAAGTTGTCTTACGCCTTCCATTGATCTTTTCAGACATTTACAATTATATGAAACAAAGCTTGTCAACTGTTTATTGTTACTATCCATTATCCATTAATATGCTCATATTAAAATGCTCAGTCTAATTTAATTTCACCAGAAATATTGACTTGAAGTATGTAATCAATATTTAAAATTTCAAAAAAAAAATCCATAAGAGACTATATTTTTTTTTATAAAATATATTATTTTTGTGTAACTCACATCGGAAATTTGCTCCGTCACTTTTCTTTACTGAAGTGACATTAAATGTACGTTTTCTACTTAAGACAAACAATTTCCAAAAATTTCATTACCAAACTTTTTCAGTATAAAAATTAGCTTATTACTCGCAGTAGAATATTGCTCCGTCAATATTTTTTTAAAATTATATTTCCTTTAAGACTGTTCTTTCGACTGTAAAAAAATAAAAAAAAATATCTTGCGTATTAAAAAGTTAAATCATGTGACAAATAAAGATTTCTATTATTTCACTCGTTAGTGGAATGCGCACGTGCGGGACGCGGGAGCGGGGATGCATCGCGAGGGGCCATGCGCAGCGTGTGTAAGCACTTTGACTAAACAATGTTGCTCTAACTACTTTCGCTCAAAGCGTGTGACTTGCTATACACTTTTTTAATGATCCTCTTTAATAAACTCAAACAAACAGTTTACATTTATGGTTTTGCACGGTTACTAAAATATATATTAACACTACATGAATACACCCATACTGTTAGCAATTTTATCTTGATTTGATATAATTCGCAGTGGTGCTAAACGCCTAGTCACAGAGTAAATAAAAAAGTACGCCAGTATTAAAATATATTTCACTTTTGACTACGAACAGTCAAACAACACCGATTCCATTACATCGAGGAGTAAGGTAGGGGGATGTGATATCCCCGAAACTGTTTACAAATGTATTGGAAGACGTGTTTAAGACTCTAAACTGGAACGGACGGGGCATACATATAAACGGAGAATACATCTCGCACTTAAGGTTTGCCGATGATATCGTAGTCATGGCAGAATCGCTGCAGGAAGTTCAAGAAATGCTGCACAGCCTAAATGAAGCCTCCCAACGAATTGGTCTCCGGATGAACCTGGACAAGACAAAGGTCATGTATAATGACCTCGTCGTTCCGGGACCAGTAATCATCGATGGCACGCCTCTCGAAGTTGTCAAGGAATATGTCTATCTCGGGCAACTAATGCAGTTGGGTAGATACAACTTCGAAAAAGAAGCCGATAGGAGGATTCAATTGGGCTGAGCAGCGTTTAGGAAGCTGAAGCACATATTTTCGTCCGGTATACCACAGAGCCTGAAGACGAAAGTGTTTAACCAGTGCGTCCTTCCTGTAATGACGTACGGAGCCGAGACGTGGACACTGACTGTGGGGCTAATCCATAAGCTTAAAGTCGCTCAACGTGCTATGGAAAGAGCTATGCTCCGAGTCTCTCTGAAGGACAAAATTCGGAATGAAGTGATCTGACAGAGAACCAAGGTGACCGACATAGCTCTAAAAGTTAGTACGTTGAAGTGGCAATGAGCGGGCCACATATGTCGCAGAACCGATAATCGCTGGAGTAAGCGTGTTCTGGAGTGGAGACCACGGTTAGGCAAACGTAGCGTTGGACGCCCTCTGGCCAGATGGCGGGATGACTTACATAAGAGGGCCGGTAGCAACTGGATGCGTAAAGCAGCAGACCGCGCTCTGTGGCGTACCTTGGGAGAGGCCTATGTCCAGCAGTGGACTGCAACGGGCTGATGATGATGATGATTTGACTACGGCGAAGATAAAAGGAAGGGTTATGATTTTAGCAGTCTATGCTCAATTGAGCCGTGGTAAAAGCCGAGACACACGCTAGGGGAATTGATGATGAAATGTTGTAATTATAAAAAAAAACCGGCCAAGTGCAAGTCGGACTCGCACCCTGATAGTTCCGTACATCACACAATTTTAACAATCCCTGAACATTGCTGCAACGAATAGAAAAATTGGATTAAGGAAAAACTTTGACTTTCCCTTGAAATCTGTTGCCTCCAAACAGCGACATAAATCGCGATTAGTTTACCAACTGCGTATAGGGTTGTACTTACAATTTTTCGGATCGAAAGGTCGAAAAACTCTATTAATGGAAATAGCCGCATAAAATGCAATTTTTATGATAGTTTGAAGTATTAGTAATACAAAAAAATACTTTTGAACCATATTTATTATTATTAAGTACCCAAAAATACGATTCTCACAGAAAGTGTCCTATGAAGTGTGATTTATAGGTCATTTAAAAAAAATTATACTAAATTAAAATGTACCAATATAGTAATGATTTTTTTTATCCTGACAGAAATATAGGATAGGGTTTTCGTGGAAAAAATGAAATGTAACAGTGTTTTCATCAAAAAACTGGCATATAATCAGAAGGTATTTTGTCTATTATCCAAGATGAATCTTCTATTTTTATTTCCATGGCCGTCTCATACATGACATACTCAATAGATTTTTATTCAAATTGAATAAGAATTGTTACCCGTTTTAGCGTAATTTTGAAATGAACGGTACATCTAACTGGAAAATTCCGAAAGGCCTTCCAAGACAACCATATTTAAAAAAAACTAAAGAAATATTTTTTTTTCACGGGAAAAAAAATGGTGGTGGATTATACAATATTAATGTATGTCTATTGTCTATTTCACCTGTGATAACTGTAATTAGACTCTTGATTTCCCCGAATTTAAATATATTTATTTAACATAAGTTGTATTTATAAATGACTCTTAAATAAGATGTACTTTAATGTCATGAACATTTAGTAAATGTAATTATATAATATTAAGGTATTGTCTGTTCTATTGTCTATTTCACCTGTGACAACTGTATGTTTTTCTCTGTGTGTAATATTTAATTGTTTCTTTGTTATAAGTAAACCCAGAGTATTACCCAGCTAGGTAGATGAGTACTAGGCCAGTAATTTGTCGTAAGGATATATTACTGGCCTATTGGGTTAGTGTCACAACACTAAAATGCTGAAATTTTGTTGAGGCATATAGCATGCGTGCCTTTAGACCCTATCGCGATTCTCAAATATTCCTCGGCAAAGCGCCGAGGGTCATGTTTCTGCGTTGAACAAACGCAATACGCAAACGTAAAACGAACTACTAATAGCATCCAACTTAATCACTGCGCCATCTGTTGGTAGGCGGCTTGACTAGTGTCGAAGCGTAGTTGTATCGGTGCGTGCGGCTGCGCTGTGATGCGGATTGTGTGCATTATGATTATAACAATACAAGCGTGATCTGTCGGCGAGCAGTGGTGATGATACTCTTGTGCTTCAATTAAATACTAAAATGGTTACTTAATAATACGCCATCACAATATTTATTAAAATTATAATGATACGAGTTAAATACAAATATCAAAATAGAAAATTCTATAATTTAAGTAACTTACTCCACTTTTTTCACTATGACGCAAGCATAGCTGAGTCGTAGTTGCGCATGCTAAACTGGACTCAATAGCTGACGCACGACGACATATTACTGCATGTTCACTCGCTTTAAAAGGCTAGACAAAGGAGATCGTCAATTTTTGTTAGGTGATCTGGCCCAGATTATTTAGGACCGTTTAGGAATGGTTCTTACCTTTGAAGAATCGTCATAATTTCTAGATCAGGATGGTGGTAAAAATATTGCGAAATCTAATGGGAAAATTGAAAAACCATGCATTTAAAACTTGAATCTGACAAGGACAATATTTGAAAGCGTGCTTGCCTATGATTTATATATTAATGTAAAAAAAGTACCGATTTTTTAAAGATAATGTACAAAAGCGGACTTGAAAACAAAACGGGAATCATGATGAAATAATAAAAAGTCATATTTTGGTCGTATTTATAGTTCCTGTATTTCGGTAAACAAAGACGGCTGTCAAACCATCGTTGATACTATTTATTGGGGATATCACTAGGATTATAAAATAAACGAATACTTTACCAGTATTTACACTTATATTTGTTTGTTACAAGGTTTAAATATGAATCAATTACACTATGTGACAATAATATTTTCAAGACGTCTTTACAACAATCTGGTCAAGATCCGAATGGCGGTCGCAGCTGTATACCCGTCATTTTATAACATCAAAATGGCGGGAACGAGAAACAAGGAATAGTCAATTGACAGTCTTTTAAGATGATGCTAAATAAAAAGTAGTTATCCTTACAAGTTAAAGTATTTATCAATAATAATGCTTACAGCTCGGCCATCCTATTCGAGGCGAGACCCTTCGCCAAAACTTAATGAAATAATAGCACTAATAAAATAATTTACAAATAAATTCTGACAATAAAAGGTATTGAATACAAACTGTTTAAATACCCATATTAATAAAATAATTAGAGTTTTGAATCTTAACACATCGGATTTAATACATTTTCTCTTGTAATAAGTTAATGAAATAATGTTTTTATATTACTTATGGTCATGTCAACCCTTGACTATCAGTTTCCATTGTAGTATATTATTATGAATGATTATTAAATGATTATACAATGTAAAATGAACTATCATTGATAATAAAGTATAGAACTTCACAAGAAGTTCACAAAGTGTTGAATACCCATTATCTTTATGATTAAGTTTATTAGCCCACCTAATGAAGGAAAACTAAGAGGAAATAATTCGTGTATAGCCAAATTTTGGTGTAGTTGTAGGCAAAGGTATCTTACACAACATACTAAAAGTACCGGTGGATGGGGGTGCCGCTAGCGGAAAGGGGGGGGTGTAAAGGTCCCTAATTTTGGTTTTTCGTAAATAACTCGGTAACGGTGGCTCATACGAAAAAATGTTCTATTGCTTAATTCATCCACATCAAATTTTCTATAAAAAAGATTAATTGCAATTTTTTGCTAGGATTAATGTTTAATTAGATATCGAGGAAATACGATAAACACTTTTTTAAACTTTCGGAGCTAATATTTACGAAAGTATTAGTTTTATCCAAAAGTTGTTTCAGAATACCCTTATTGTTTTAAAAAGACCTATCTAATGATACCCCACACATTAGGGTTGAAGTAAAAAAAAATATTTACCCCCCACTCCATGTGTACGGGAGGTACCCGAAAGAATAATATTTTTTCACATTCTGTTTTAAAACTTTGTCTGCATAATTAAAACACATACTTATACGAAATTTCATTTCTCTAGTACTAGCCATCACTGAGCAGGGTGAGGAGGGGTCCTACCCTTGGAGTTTCGGCATGTCCGTCTGTCCCCGTCCGTCCGTCCACGGCTTTGCTCAGTGATGTTTAGTACTAGACGTCTAGA
The DNA here is from genome assembly GCA_947086415.1 of Pammene aurita. Taxonomy (NCBI): domain Eukaryota; kingdom Metazoa; phylum Arthropoda; class Insecta; order Lepidoptera; family Tortricidae; genus Pammene; species Pammene aurita. The sequence goes on along the minus strand of OX352316.1, from coordinate 8,326,518 downwards.
CGGACAGATGGGGTCAGACGGACATGGCGAAACTATAAGGGTAGGAAGTGAGGTAGCAGGGTGAGCAGCCTGCTCAGTGTTGGTTAGTACTAGAAAATAAAAAAATCGTGCGAGTATGTACTTTATTCACGCCGGCAAAGTTTTAAAACAAAATGTGAAAAAATATTATTTTTTCGGGTACCTCCTGTACACATGGAGTGGGGGGGTAAATATTATTTTTACTCCAACCCTAATGTGTGGGGTATCGTTGGATAGGTCTTTTTAAAACAATAAGGGTATTCTGAAACAATTTTTGGACAAAACTAATACTTTCGTAAATATTAGCTCCGAAAGTTTAAAAAAGTGTTAATCGTATTTCCTCGATATCTCATTAAACATTGATCCTAGCAAAAAATTGCAAAGAATCTTTTTTATAGAAAATTAGATGTGGATGAATTGAGCAATAGAACATTTTTTCGTATGAGCTACCGTTACCGAGTTATTTACGAAAAACCAAAATAAGGGACCTTTACACCCCCCTCTCCCCGCTAGCGGCGCCCCCATCCACCGGTACTTTTAGTATGTTGTGTAAGATACCTTTGCCTACAACTACACCAAAATTCAGCTATACACGAATTACTTCCCCTATCAGGCAGTTAAGCGTCTTCGTTTGGTGAGCTATATACATAAGTGCTCATTGTAAAAGTAGTACAAGTTTATTTCATTCAGTGCAAACAACAAAGGAAATAAATGATTATTCTATCGACTTCTTAACTTCATAATATTATTGCTTATCGACTTCATAATATTTAATTATTAGGACTCTATCATGAAGTTTGAGTATTACGAATAAGATATATCATAACAGTTAAAATTATTAAATTGAATAGTGATGGAGTTTGATATGTATATCAATACAGCAAAGGTCAAAATAATAATACTTCTTCAGAATATGTAACTAACATGACTTTATCATCAAGTCATAATTATTTTTACATGTTTTTTTAAAGTGGGTATTCCACTCATACATTAGTATGTTATTCAATCAAATACAAACATTGAAAACATTGAAAAAATAATCAACCCAGTTTCCGTTGTGACACTTGTAAAAGGGTCGGCGGGAAGGGTATCTAACTCTAGTGGTTGGCACCTAGATGTCACTTACGGCTGCTATAAAGTCGATGTAAAAATAAATGCAAAATGATGATTGAAGGCATTGAGAATTTCGTCAGCTCGGTAACTGAACCCATAGCTTAATTGGTAAAGTGACGTCAGAATGGCGGGTGGACCTGGTAAATCTTGCACTTTATCACTCAAAAGGTGTGTAATTAGATTGCATATTCAGTGTACCTCAGTGTACCTTTAGTAAAAATCAGTGTACCTCTTGCTAAAACGAGATTTTTTCGAAAAAGGTCCACCCGTAAGAATGGCGGGTGGACCTATGAAATGATACATGAAACCACATATAATGTATGTGGTTATAGTGTACCTTCAGTGTACCTCTGTATAACTTTAAAAACAATCTGCATACCTCTCCCGAAAAGGAGCTACGCTTAAAATAAGGTTTTTGGCGGGTGGACCTTTTTCGAAAAAATCTCGGTTTAGCAAGAGGTACACTGATTTTTACTAAAGGTACACTGAGGTACACTGAAGATGCAAACTAATCACATACCTTTTGAGTGATATAGTGCAGGATTTACCAGGTCCACCCGCCATCCTGACGTCAGGATGGCGGGTGGACCTTATTTTGAGCGTAGCTCCTTTTGAGGAGAGGTATGCAGATTGTTTTTGAAGTTATACAGAGGTACACTGAAGGTACACTATAACCACATACATTATATGTGGTTTAATGTATCATTTACCAGGTCCACCCGCCATCCTGACGTCAGGATGGCGGGTGGACCTTTTTTTAGAAAAATCTCGTTTTAGAAAGAGGTACACTGATTTCTACTGAAGGTACACTGAGGTACACTAAAGGTACAGTACTTTTATTAACAATTCGATAAAATTCCCGAGGTCCACCCGCCATCCTGACGCTCACAACAATACGACAATCATACGACAATATAGTCAGGTATGGATACAAAGGGCTTAAGCGCCATAATGATTTATAGCGCTTAAGAGCATTGTGAGTTCGCTAAGATACTGTATCAAAATGGCGGAGCCATGCATCTATTCAGTTTTAACTTTGCTCGCGAACCCTACAGCTCGCAGATAAAAGTGAAACAAGTTTTCAAAAACCACAATTTATTCAACAAAACAAAACTCCCGATCACTAATCACGATTGACATAAATCGGACCAGACTGCCACAAACATTTAGGACAATGGGACGAATGGGACGACACAACCGACCGTTCCAAATGGTTCCAATCCGATGCAGGCGCGAACGGAGCATCTCTTTGATCGCTTTTCCATTTTTTCGGCGTTTCAGTATTAAAATTAGAATCTCGAAGGTATTTTGTCAGCTTTTCGATTTTTTCCGCCGCCGCCAAATTGCAGGTCTTGGTCGTTAGGGACTCTGAGCTTAAGACCTCTGTTCTGGTGTTGTAGAGGTCCGATGAAGAGTTCTGAGTCGAGGCGGGGGTTGCGGCTGTAAAATTTCTCATATTCAACTCAGGCACCTATGGAAAAGTAGTTATAGTTACAGGTCTGATACATTTGAATAAATAATGATTACTTGGTAGAATATATAAATTACGTCACAATACACCCTTTCCCAAAAAAGCCCTTTCGTGAAAACGCCCCTTCGCAAAAAAATCCCTTCACGAAAAACCCCTTCGTGAAACACCCCTTTGGGAAAAACCCCTTAACAAAAAAGCTCCTTCGCGAAAAAAATCCCTTCGGGAAAAAACCCCTTCACAAAAAAGCTCCTTCGGAAAAAGCCATTATGTGAAAAGCCCCTTCGCTGAAAGCCTCGTCGCACAAAAAACCTCTTCGCATTAAACCATTTATCAAAATGAAGCCCTTTCGTTAAAGTCCCTTTCGCAAAATGCCCCTGGTGCAAAATACCTCCAAAACAAAGACCCTATTTCGCAAAATATTTTTATGAGAAAAAAAATGATCAGGCGCTGATTTAAAGCCTTGTTACATTTGTCCTAGTTAATTAGCTTCCTGTCACTAAATTTAGTCAAGTGTATCCGCAAGTAAATTTACTATGAAAACAAGTTAGGATCCTAATTAGGATGCTAGTTAGGACACTAAAAAAAGTAAAGTGTAACAGGGCTTTTACTACTGCTGACCTCTGCCACTAGTGTAGCTGCGGAGATGTGCTAAAGGCGTTATAAAGTATAGGCATACGTTTACAAACGCCTTTAGCACATCCCCGCAGCGGAATCTACACCATGGTAGCGAGCTACATGTTTTGCCCCGAAACCTGAGCGGATCAAGTTCAAACAAGTACGGCTAGTTCACACTAGTGCAGCGCGGTTACGCGGTGTCGTTTCGGCTATTGATTCCCTGTCAATCCGCTTAGGCTTCGCGGAGAAACGGCGAAAAGGCGAAAGGTGAGAAGGTTGTTTAGGATCCTTACACTTGGATTCCACTTCCTCTCGCTCCGCGTTTACCCGGCAGGTTGGTGGGGCCATGAAGATCAGGGGCGAATGCGCGCTCGCGCTGCTCTCCATGAACATCTTCATGTGCTCGGCGAATTGAGGGTTGTTCTGAAAACGATATCTTAAATGAAAACCATAACGAATGATACCAATAACAAGCGGATTTTAACCGGTATTAGACATTGCAATTTGTAGGGCCCTATCTGTCAGATTGGGAAGTGTAATAAAAATTAAGGGCACTTAGGGAACGGAGGAAGAGCAGGGTACACGACAAATTGGGCCCTACAAGTTGCAATATCTAATACCGGTTTCAGCTAAAGGAAAACCACAGCCAAACAGCACTGGACCCTACTCATAGTATTGCGTTCCTGCCGGTAAGAAAGGTTGCCAGAGTGTTCAAAGAGGACGCAGTGTGTGAACGACGTGGGACCCTCATGACAACAGTGAATCCTCCAAATGTCAGCAACGCGCATTGCATGTCAGCCTCTGGAGTTGCAGGCGTCTATAGGCCACGGTAACTACTTACCATCAGGTAGGCCATATGCTTGTTCGCCACCGTCGTGAGTATCAAGCGAGAGGACTGATTGATGCTCTCTTACTGCATTGTTTGTTTGAAAAATAAAATGCTTACCTTGAAATTACGATTACGTAGACGCCTGACCTCATATTAAATCCCATAGCTAATATAATGCATAACTTTACTCGTTATGCACTTGGAACCTTACCATCATGAATAACACTACTTAATGACTGATCTTCTGTAAGGCGACCCCCGGACCCGGACCCGGGTATATGTCCTTAAACTACGTCCGGACACGGGAATGTCCTTAACCTTTTGAACGTTTTCTCTCTCGCATCAAAATGTGGCAGACACGCCAACATCTCAACTAGTGAGAAACGAATTTAAACCTTATCTGCAGACCTCGGACAGGGTGAGCTGTTTTAAGAGTTTGCATAATATGGACATACCTACGTAGTCATTCAATGGCAGATGTGATGTAATTGAATAACGAATTAAATTATTCTATTTAGATCTTTACATAACTAGCAAAACAAATTAATTGTATAGCAAGCCTCTTTAAATGATAAGCATATTATTACATATATCCATATGAAAGTAATATAACTGATATGATATCATACCTCTTTAGATAGACAATAACTCTATTTAACGATGCCATATTTAACATTGAAATATCATGACAAAGTCATTAATGTCATTCTAATGTTCTGTTGTGTTATTTTAATTTGTGAGCAATTTGAGTTTGCTAATAAAAAATAAATAATTAAGAAGAGAGATTATTCCGAATTTGAGTATGCCGAAATATAAAGCAAAAACAGTTCTTAAGTGGATTGAAAATGAACCTGACATGACATATGACGGTAATAAAAGTATTTTTTGTGCAAAATGTAAAACCAAAGTGACAACTAAAAAAAGTAATGTGCAAAGACACATCAAGGGACCAATGCACAATGGCAATTATCGAAAGTTTGATGAGGATTTCAATCTCAATTTAATTCGATTCCTCATTTTGTGTAACATACCATGGTCACAAATGAAGAATCCGGCTTTCAAACAGTTTTTTTCTAAGTATTTATGCTGCCAGTGTGCAAACCAACCTACACTCCCGAGTGAATCATGGCTGAGGAAAGTTTATTTGGATAAATTGTATCAGAAGCAAATCAGTTCAATACACGATAATCTTTCGAATGAAAAAATATGGATTTCTCTTGATGAATCAACCGACTCTTTAGGGAGATATATAGTGCATTTTTTAGTGAAGCCATTGAATTCATTTAACAGACCATATTTAATAGCCTGCAAAATATTATCAAAAGTTAATGGTCAAACAATATCTGTATTCGTGATGGACACTCTGAAAAATATGTGGGGCGAATCTTATGACTACAAAATTGGAAATGTTCTGGTGCTAAGTACTGATGGTGTTGCATACATGTTGCTGGCTGGCCGAATTTTGAAAACTTATCTGCCTAATTTGAAACACGTTACATGTTTGGCACATGGGCTAAACCGCGTAGCCGAAAAAATACGTTCCCTGTATCCAGATGTGGATTTGCTCATTTCAAACGTTAAAAAAGTATTTTTAAAGGCTCCTAATAGAATCCGCATATTAAAGGATAAATATCCTAATATGCCCCTGCCTCCAAAACCAGTGATTACGAGATGGGGAACTTGGCTAGCGGCAGCAGCATATTACGAAAAATATTTTGACGAAATAAAAGTAGTCCTATGGGCATTGAGATCGTCAGACGCAATGTCGATAAGAGTGGCGAAAAGAATTATACAAACTGAAAATTTACGAAATAATCTAAACTATATTGTTGAGAATTTCCATATAATTGAATATGCCTTAAAAAAATTACAGGAATCTAAAATATCCGTCGTAGATACATTTTTAACGTTGGACCAAGTGAGAGCTGTTATAAGCTGGTCTTCGTCTGCTTCTGTCAGTCAGAAATTAGAAGACGTCATAGCTAGAAACCCAGACTTAGATCTGTTTAGGGACTATGCTGAAAAAATTTCGGAAGGAACAGATGTGGACGGTATTTTAATGTACAACTTCACTCCGCTCACTTCAGTGGAAGTAGAAAGGTCTTTTTCCATCTATAAGTGGATATTAAACTCAAAAAGAAGTGCGTTGAAAATTGAAAATCTAGAAAAAATTATAGTTCTTTATTACAATAACCAATAACAAAGAAAAATTTGAATAAATAAATAATACTTACTCGTTTTGTACATAATGCACTGTCATTTTTGTTTAATTATTATTCATGAATTCTTTTTAATATTTCATCTTGAGGCATATCTATATTAACATCTACACTTGATATTAATGACGTAAAAATGGCTCACTCTGTCCGAGGTCTGCTTATCTGTCAACAGTAAAATTGCTTTGACAGTGTCTACCATGACCACTTTAGTGGTCGTTGGCGTGGTAGGCACGACAGCACACGACCACTTTAGGCAACAAAAACCGGCCAAGAGCGTGTCGCGCCACGCTCAGTGTAGGGTTCCGTAGTTTTCCGTCCGTCACAGTAAGTGTCCCCACTTAAGAGTTAATAACACCGCCATGTAGGATATGATATGAGAGTTCCACGTACAGCGACATCTATCGGCAAATTAAGTAAACTATTGCGCGCGAGCTTAAAGTATGGAAGATGATTTTTATGGAATAATTATTTATTGCGTGAACCGATTTTCACCGTTTTTACTTTATTTGAAAGCACGTCATTTCATTGTAATTTGTACAAATTACAGGTACAATAAACACCTGCTTATACGGTTAAATTACAAACTTAGTTCAGAAATTATTTTGTAATTTTTTTTCAAAAACTATTCATCCTATCAAGTTTAAAATAATTTTCCTAGAAAGTTTTTATAAAGTTCTACTTTTGAGATTTTTTTCATCTTTTTAAAAATTATGGTTCAAAAGTTAGAGGGGGGGGGGGGACGCATATTTTTTTACTTCTGGAGCGATTATTTCCGAAAATATTTACATTATCGAAAAATGATTTTAGTAAACCCCTATTCATTTTTAAATACCTATCCAACAATATATCACACGTTAGGGTTGAAATGAAAAAAAAAATCACTCCCCACTTTACGTATAGGGGAGGTACCCTAATAAAAATAAATAATCCACTTTTTATTTTACCACTTTGTCGGCGTGATTGATATACATATTAGTATCAAAATTCAGCTTTCTAGTGCTAACGGTCACTGAGATTATCCGCGGACGGACGGACGGACGGACGGGCAGACATGGCGAAACTATAAGGGTTCCTAGTTGACTACGGAACCCTAAAAAAAGGCAACCGTACTTCCTCAGCCAGGCTACTCCGGAGATAAAGACGCTGGCCTCACCTGCCACTGCTCAAAGCAGCTCCTGAAGAACTCCCGAAGGGTTCTCCCGGTTGCGGTTCAGGATGTGGTAGTTGAATTGAAGCACGCCTCGCAGAACACCTGGCCACAGTAGATCTTGGTATTCTTCGACACTTAATTGCATCAACTCCTGAGTATTCTTCAGTTACTTGAAACCTTACTATCATGAGCAACTACTTAATGGCTGTGGTCCTTTGTAAAGCAAGAGTACATCCTCTGCTAGATAGATAAAGACGCTGGCCTCACCTGCCACTGCTCAAAGCAGCTCCTGAAGAACTTCCGAAGGGTTGTCCCGGTTGCGGTTCAGGATGTGGTAAGTAGTTGAATTGAAGCACGCCTCGCAGAACACCTGGCCACAGTAGATCTTGGTATTCTTCGGCACTTAATTGCATCAACTCCTGAGTATTCTTCAGTCACTTGAAACCTTACAATCATGAGCCTACGATGAGTAACACTGGCTGTGCTCCTTTAAGGGTACTTCCTCTGCTAGATAAAAACGCTGGCCTCACCTGCCACTGCTCGAGCAAAGCAGCTCCTTAACAACTCCCGGCGGGTTGTCCCGGTTGCGGTTCAAGATGTGGTAGTTTAAATTGAAACGCCTTGCAGAACACCTGGCCACAGTAGATCTTGACATTCTTCGGCACTTGATTGTATCAACTCTTGGGTCTTCTTCAGTCACATGGCTGTGGTCCTTTGTAAAGCAGGGGTGCTGCTTCCTCTGCTAGATAAAGACGCTGGCCTCACCTGCCACTGCTCAAAGCAGCTCCTGAAGCGAACTCCCGACGGGTTGTCCCGGTTGCGGTTCAGGATGTGGTAGTTGAGTTGAAACACGTCTCGCAGAACACCTGGCCGCAGTAGATCTTGGTATTCTTCGGCACTTAATTGCATCAACTCCCGAGTATTCTTCAGTCACTTGAAACCTTACTATCATGAGCCTACGAAGAGCAACACTACTTAAGGGCTGTGCTCCTTTAAGGGTACTTCCTCTGCTAGATAAAAACGCAACTCCCGACGGGTTGTCCCGGTTGCGGTTCAGGATGTGGTAGTTGAGTTGAAACACATCTCGCAGAACACCTGGCCGCAGTAGATCTTGGTATTCTTCGGCACTTAATTGCATCAACTCCTGAGTATTCTTCAGTCACTTGAAACCTTACTATCATGAGCCTACGATGAGCAACACTACTTAAGGGCTGTGCTCCTTTAAGGGTACTTCATCTGCTAGATAAAAACGCTGGCCTCACCTGCCACTGCTCAAAGCAGCTCCTTAACAACTCCCGGCGGGTTGTCCCGGTTGCGGTTCAAGATGTGGTAGTTGAATTGAAACGTCTTGCAGAACACCTGGCCACAGTAGATCTTGATATTCTTCGGCACTTGATTGTATCAACTCTTGGGTCTTCTTCAGTCACATGGCTGTGGTCCTTTGTAAAGCAGGGGTGCTTCCTCTGCTAGATAAAGACGCAGGCCTCACCTGCCACTGCTCAAAGCAGCTCCTGAAGCGAACTCCCGACGGGTTGTCCCGGTTGCGGTTCAGGATGTGGTAGTTGAGTTGAAACACGTCTCGCAGAACACCTGGCCGCAGTAGATCTTGGTATTCTTCGGCACTTAATTGCATCAACTCCTGAGTATTCTTCAGCCACTTGAAACCTTACTATCATGAGCCTACGATGAGCAACACTACTTAAGGGCTGTGCTCCATTAAGGGTACTTCCTCTGCTAGATAAAAACGCTGGCCTCACCTGCCACTGCTCAAAGCAGCTCCTTAACAACTCCCGGCGGGTTGTCCCGGTTGCGGTTCAAGATGTGGTAGTTGAATTGCAACGCCTTGTAGAACACCTGGCCGCAGTAGATCTTGATATTCTTCGGCACTTGATTGTATCAACTCTTGGGTCTTCTTCAGTCACATGGCTGTGGTCCTTTGTAAAGCAGGGGTACTTCCTCTGCTAGATAAAGACGCTGGCCTCACCTGCCACTGCTCAAAGCAGCTCCTGAAGAACTCCGACGGGTTGTCGCGGTTGCGGTTCAGGATGTGGCAGTTGAAGCACTCCTCGCAAAACACCTGGCCGCAGTAGATCTTGATGTTATCTTTCGGCACTTGGTGGCATGAACCTGAAGAGGAATTAAACATGTAAAGGTGCTTTGAAAAATGTATGGCGTTCGCTTGAGGTGGAATCTGGATTGTGAGGTTTTTCAATTCAATTCAATTTATTTAATTCAGACATGTCCATAGAGGGTTAGTAGGTAACAAAGCATAAATCTTACATCCTAGGTTAGATACTTAAAACAAATTTTCTAATAACTACACAGGTACATAAAACAACCCATAAACATTGCCTCTAGATTCCATATGAATCGAGTTCCAATGCTTCCATATTGGACCAGCCGGGTACTCCGCCACCAGGTTCAGGAGACTGTTAGTACACTCTTGCACGCGTCGCATCAGGGAGGCTGTTCTCTTGCGTGTTATAGATATGAAGCTATCGACGCGTGCCTCTGCGAACATACCTGACGCGCTACAAAAGCGTGGGAGTCCCAACAGTAGCCTAAACCCGTTGTTGTATTGAACGCGCAGAGCATTGAATGTCCTCTTTGTATAGTCAGTCCAAGTCCACAGGCTGCACGTGTAAAAGGTTTGGCAAAATGACTTAAATAATGACTTTTGTTAAATCTTAGCCCACTATTTTCATGATTTTCATAGCCTTGCAATCTTCCAGGAGCCGGAATCAATGCTAGTGTAAGGCATTATCTATCTAAAAATTTGAGTGGGTACTAGGGAAGAACTAAATACAACCATAAATGAAGGTTTCCGCGATCGAGATTTTCACTAGATGGCAGCACCGTGACGAGAGGTCTTTTTGACAGCAGCTGTCAAAATCCACCAGTAAAAAAAATGATTAAACATGATTGGTGGATTATGACAGCTAGACCTCTCGCCACGGTGCTGCCATTTAGTTAAAAACTTGATCGCAGAAACCTTTATTGTGCTTATACTTATTGCAAGTGGGCCAAAAGCTAAAATCATTTTAGGATCGCGTTGGAAATCTAAGTATTTGCCGATTATGCCGTGCCGGTTCAAAAATGGACTTGACTGAAGGAAAATAAATTAATAACCACAGTTTCTCACATCAAAGCCAAACATCAAACTTGATGGCATTAATTATTTTTAATTAACTCATAATGTTAACTGCAAGAAGCGCTGGCGGTAAGACGTCAGACTTTCAATCCGAAGGTTGCGGGTTCAAACCCCGGCTCGTATCACTGAGTTTTTCAGAACTTATGTACGAAATATTATTTGATATTTATTTACAAGTTGCTTTTCGGTGAAGGAAAACATCGTGAGGAAACCGGATCTAATCCCAACAAGGCCTAGTTTCCCCTCTGGGTGGAACAGTCAGATGGCAGTCACTTTCGTAAAAACTAGTGCCTACGCCAATTCCTGGGATTAGGTTGCCGAGCGGACCCGAAGCTCAAATAGATCAAAAAGCTGGGACAAACGCTAGGAGGAAGAAAACTTATAATGTTAAACGTGTACCATCCATAACAATAAAAGCGCTCTTGACGCTGTGGGCAAAATAACATCTTATAGAGTTCTCGTAAGATTTGCTAGTAGCCAGAATATAGAAAAGTACTTACAGCATTTTGCGCAGCAGCAATGGAACGTCTGCCCGCCGATCTCCACTTTATCAGCCTCATTGACAGCTTGCAGGCAGCGTGCGCAGACGCAGCGCTTGCCCTCGGTGGGCTCCGAAGCGGGGGCGGGCGTCGCCTCCGGCTTGGCTTGCTGAGCTTCTGTAGAGAGAAATTCAGTAGAGGATAAAAACATAAAATGATAGCAAGAAATTACAATATGAAATTACAATTACCTGAGATGACAACAACATAAAAACTATGTGAAATGGCAACAGTATGAACAGCATGAAACAGCATGAAATGACAACAACATGAATTGACAACATCATGAAGTGACAACAACATGGAAGTGACAACAACATGGAAGTGACAACAACATGGAAGTGACAACAACATGGAAGTGACAACAACATGGAAGTGACATGTCACATGACAACAGCATCAAGTAACACCAGCTCGAATGAATGAATAAATGCTTGTAAATGATGAAATGTCAATAAAATGAAAAAACACAAAATTAAAATAATGTGAAATGAAAACTGCGTGAATTCAGAAGCGGCCTTAGGGGGTGGATAATGAATAGACCCCGGACTTTGGTGGCAATGACGTCACAATAGGGTGATTTGGGGAGTAAACGGAATGGTCTAAGAGCTGGCCACGTCAGATATGACACAATGAGAGCAATGAAACCTGTCTTATTAGACTGCTTTACCATCCTTATTGCTAGATCCAGGCATCTGGCAGCTTTTAATGGGTGGAGGTCAGAGTGACAGACCAACAAAGTTTTTAAGTTGGAAAAAAGTAATACCAAAATAGGTAAAAACTGCCTAAGTTGTGTCATTTATAGAGGACAGGGCCTATATTTTAACATTAGGTTAAAAACCATTGTCTATTATTGCGGAAACAAAAACAGTAGGCGACTAATTAAAAATTGCATTATACATTATTTGTCACTACTTTCCCCCAACAGAAACTTCTGGATATTATATAATCTAATTAATTACATAATTTCCCATAATATTGCATCAAACCCAGAACTCTAAGATTTGTTTTCTTCAAGTTATTTGCATTCTTTGATATCCACCACTTTACAGCTGCCAGATGTCCGGATCTAGAAATAAGCATAGTATAGCAAACTAACTAGAGGGGTGTCGTAACTCTCATTATTGTGTCATATCTGACGTGGCCAGCTCTCCGTCTAGAACGGTGTTATGAAATACGGTTAAAAACTCGGTTGTTAACCGAATACATAATTAGACATTTTTAACAATATTACTTGGTAAGTTGATTAATACTATCGTTTGCATTACTTGCAAACCATGCATTTGTACGTTATACTGGCATTGGTTTTGTCGGTCACTCACTCTTTGTTCGTCACAACTGTCAAGCCTGTTTAAAGTACAATTGTATGGTTTAAATATAAATAAATAAATATTATGGGACAATCTAACACAAATCGACCTAGGCCCGGGTATGGGTTATGGGTACTAGGCGACGATATATATAATAGATAAATATGGATAAATACTTGAATACATAGAAAACATCCATAACTCAGGAACAAATATGTGATCAACACACAAATAAATGCCCTTACTAGGATTCGAACCCGGGACCTCCTGCTTCGTAGGTAGGGTCACTATCGACTGGGCTAGGAGGCCATTAAAAACACTAAAAGATAATATTGATCAACTTACTAGATAATTTTGTTGAAAATGTCTAATCAAAATGTATTCGGTTAACAACCGAGTTTTTAACCGTATTTCATAACACCGTTCCGTTTACTCCCCAAATCACCCTATTGTGACGTCATTGCCACCAAAGTCCGGGGTCTAATAATGAATGAGGCAGTCGCCTGGAGATCGCACTTACAAGGGCCTCGCGCAACGACCCAATAAAATTTTTACTAAGGTCACCCGCCGGGGCCTTGTGATGGTTAAGGCCACCCCAGTGTGAAATGACAACAGCATGCAATGCCAACAACATGAAATGACAACAACATGAAATAACAACGACATGAAATACGATACACTAAAATAAGCCAACCGGATGCTTATACCCGATACCCGAGGTGTCTTACCTTTACTAGTATTACCCTGCGCCTTGACTCCCGGCGCAAACTGCATCCACCAGGTGTCCATGTTAACCTGTACATAACATTATAAATGGATTAATATTGTTTTGTTTACTGTTAATGCCATTCTGGAAACAGTGAGAGAGTAATTTAGCGGTGAGATCAAACTAGGGGGCTTACCGCGAAGTTCGAAAATCGACAATTCGTTGTGCCCGTCTCTATCGCTCTTGCATATTCGAAAGAAAGTGATGCAAATAGACGATTCGATGAAAGAAGTAACTTTGGTTTACCTGCGGGTTTTCTTCGCGGATCCTCGCTAGAACAAAGGTCTTGAAGCACTCTTCACAGAAGACATGGCCGTAGAACATCTTGAGCTTCGCTGGGATGTGTCGGCATATGCCTGAAAAATATCATCCTACGAGTTATTTATGACGTGGATATACTGGAAAACATTACGTGCATGATTTTGTCGTGTGTTCACGTGTTAGGCGATCCTTAGCGGAATTCAGACGATCATAGACAAAAATCAGCTGGAAGTCGAAAAAAACCCAACATCCGTCTGAATTTTGTCTGTGGCTCCATATAAAAACTCAGTCACCATAGACAAAAATCAGCCGGAAATCAGCCGGAATCAGCGTGAAAAAAGTGTGCCCTTAAGAGCCCTGTTACACTTTACTTTTTTTAGTGTCCTAACTAGTATCCTAGTATATTTACTATTTAAAATAGTTAGGATCCTAATTAAGACGCTAGTTAGGACGCTAAAAAAATTAAACTAGGGAGGGGTATTATACATTACAATTTGTAGGGCCCAATTTGTCAGGTTGGGAGGTGTAATAGGGCCCTTAGGGAGCTGAAGGAGGGAAGGGAGAGGCAGGGTACACAACAGATTGGGCCCTACACATTGCAATGTCCAATACCGGTTTAATACTGGTTTAAAATCCTTGTTACACTTGTCCTAGTTAGCTTCCTAAATGAGTTAGTTTTTCAAATTTAATGAGGTGTAACCGTATTTAGCACGTTATTTTACTATGAAAACTAGTTAGGATCCTAATTAGGATGCAAGTTAGGACACTAAAAAAAGTAAAGTGTAACAGGGCCTTAAGTGATAGATAAAAAATGATATTAGACATTGGAATTTCTCGGGCCCAATCGGTCAGATTAAGAGATGTAAAGGGTGGTATTTCCCTGATGCAATATCATTGATACGACACATTTAATTAAAGATTGTTTGACGTTTATTTAATATTTGATCAAGTTATCCAATATCTTTGATCAGATGCACATTGGATAAAGATATTGGATAAGTGGAATACTAATAGCCAAATAAAGTTAGAGCTCTTAGGGACCTGAGGGAGGGAAGGGAGAGGCAGGGTGTACTACAGATGGGGTCCGAGAAACTGCAATGTCTAATACAGGTTTAATACAAAAGTATTATTTTATTGTCTACTTACAGCAGGTTCCGCACATCTTATGGAAGTTTTGTCCGTCGATTCGAACTTGGTCGTTTATATCTATTGGAAGAAAACATCTTGCGCAGTAGCATTTTTTCGGTACATCTTGAGTTTTATTTTCCATAGCGATAAATATTATTGATTTTGGTTCAAATTGGAAATGTTGATGGTTGTTAGTTGTTAAATTTTAAAAATTAAATCGGGAGTCTTCCAGTTGTGGGTGTGCCGGTTAAATAATTGAGAATGATAAAACAAATGAAAAAATATTTAAAGAATTTCGAATAGAAAATTTAAAAGAAGAATTTCTATGTGCCAGTCGCTAAAGATTTGTAATTAACCACAAAGGTTATTTGTAAACATATTTTAAAAAGTAACATACTGGTTTTATTGTAATGTTGGACAACTTGGATCACAGTAACATTTATCTCATTTGTTACAATACTGGCAACTACGAAAGTGAATAGACGTCAGTGAGCTGCATATGTCAGCGCAGCGTAACGGAAAGAATTTCTTAATTTATCTGTGGTAGTTAAGTATTCGTTCCGTACTTGTTTGTTATGTGCTGTTATCATGTTTTTTATCAAAAAGTGTTGTTTGTGAACTTATCTTAAGTTAATTCTACTCATATTTAGTGGTAAAGATATCTCTTTATCTTATCTAGTATAGTTTGCATGATAAGGAAGTTGTATATAAGTGTTATTGGAGGTTATAAGTTATGCATTCCGTTGCCTTGATGAGATCATGTTTTCGAGTTTTTATGATGGAATACTAAAGGCACAGGCATAATTAGTACATTTATAGACTATTTCCCTGTACTAAGTTATTCTTCAAAGCTATATTCTACTCTCAAACACTTTATTACATATTTACAGTAAATTTAAAATAGTTTAAAGCTACGTGAAGTAATTCCCCTTGAAGTTAGTATTCGACCTTAGCAGATCTTTATTTGGTATTTTGCAACAGCCGACACAGCTAGTCCGTATAAAATTGTCAATACCTTGACTTGGGTTGCTAATTGACATTGTACCACTCCAACTACACTCATATCCAACTTATTATGAATTAGAAGTTACTGCTAAGCATAATTTTTTTGTAGGCACGTTTCCTATATCTCTCCAGTAATAAACACAGAGGGCTATATATAGATCATCATAATCATATATCAAAGAGCTAGGCTCTCGTCGATGGAGCAATTTCCATGCCTGTCTGTTTTTTTTTTATTTTTTTTTTATCGTATGGCTACATGTCATTGGATATAGATAGGCATTTCTTCTCTGGGGTAGTAGTAGCGGGAAAGCAGATGATGAAGAAAATCCAGTGTGTGCTGCGAGGTCCAGATGGGACAGTGCAGCTGCCAAGTTTGTTACTCTTTTAGCACCACCCAGGGATCACGTGTAGGGTTGTCTAAGGTGTTTCCTACGGACGCAGAATAACATTAATCCCCAATGTCTGTCATTTGCCTTCTCTTTTACAGCCTGATATATGGACACTGTAAATAAAAAAAATGTTAATTTACTATTGGTGTATTTAGGGCTGCCATCTCTAAATTCGCCGAACCCAGACAAAGACTTAAAAAAGCCCGGACATTTGGTGTAAATCGCATTTTTTCCCCAGATGTGTCCGAAAATAATATTATTAAAAAAACAATTGCTTTGTTGTTTCCTCACATAATAAGTGTCTGGGTTTTCCCCGGACTTTTTTTCAAACCCCCCCAGACGGCCCTCGGACGGCCTCCAAACTAGGATAAATCCGGGGAAACCTGGGCGGATGGCAGCCCTAGGTGTATTACAGGTTTTCTTGCTTGCTTTATAAAATATCATAGTGCTGTTACTACAATAATTGGGGCCCAGGACAAATTCATCATATGCAGCTCCTTTTACAGAAAATGTGATGATTCTTGATGATGATGATGAACCAAAAGGTAGTGGCCTCTCGGGCCATGGGCCCCCTCAGGCCAGGTGCTGTTGCATTTTGCTCTGCCACCCTATTATGCCATTGATTAACACAACATGTAATGTAATCTTACACAAATCGACCTAGGCCCACAAGCTAAATAAGGCTTGTGTTATGTGTATAACGATATATATAATTGATAAATATGGATAAATACTAAAATACATAGAAACATCCATAACTCAGGAACAAATATCTGTGATAAACAAACAAACAAGGGGGTGGAAGTTTGTATGGTTTGTTACCCCGAATTTAATGCGAGCGAAGCCGCGGGCAAAAGCTAAGGTAGAATTAATAATTCAATGGAGTGATTTGACAGCTCTCGGCATACAAAGCGGTTGTCAAATGTATGTAAAGTTCTGTCAAATCACTCCGCTGAATTATTAATTCTACCGTAGTTGAGAATAAAGTTCTTAAACCATATTCCTTATTGCAGAATGGTCCACCTGAATGTACAAAACAGCAAAATGTCCCGCCAAGAGAAAGCAAAGAGTGGCTTTGTAAGTATTGAAAATTTATTTACATTGTAGAAAAAAGATCTAGACACACGGCAGCGTGTCAAGCCAAGTTCAAGCAAAGGAACTGGCTAGCCAGCTCCAAGTGTATATTACACGAACCACTTGGTGCCACTTTTGACCCTTCTATAACTGAAAACCTCTTTAAGGTAAACACATAAAACTACGTGTGTTTAATTATATCCATAAGGACATCTAGAAGCCCAAATTTCATGAAGCTAGCTCAAACGGTTATAAAGATATGAAGGTCAAAAAGTCGTAAATTTTAGCACTGACTGACTGACATATAGTACCTAAACCTAACCTACTTCCAGATGACCTAGAAGGATGAAATTTGGAATCCAGCTCGGTAATTGTGTGTAAACGTAGGAAAAAATCTAAAAATAAAAAAAAGTTGAAAAATGGGGTCCCCATACAAAAAATTTTTTTTTTAATTGTATCGTTGGAACCGTTACAAGCAGATATTTGAAACTATCCCAATATATGTATTATTATATTTGCTATAAATATAAAAATAAAGTTAAGTCAAATGATAAGTGGTGTCCCCATACAAAAAACTTGTAATACGCGCTAAACGACCGGCCAACGGTGTGTCGTCGGTGGCGCGCGGGAGAATGTAGACAATAGCATAAAAAAGAAAACCATGCAGCGGAAACGCAAGAAAAAACATTTAATCTCAATACCTGCCCTGCCTAGTTTTCTTTACAAAAAGTAATGATATCCCACCAAAAACATAAATGTAAAAAAGGAGAGCCAAGTTCAATACAAAAATTATGCTTGGCTGTGGGCTTCGCCGCAAAAAGAATGGAGATCTAAGTGAGTGCCAAGTTCTATGCAAAATCCAAATATGTATAGGAACAAAATAACATTATGAACAAGTATTAAACTCCATTTCTTTGCTTTATTGGATACCTATAACAATTGCTGTTATTTAAAAATGTGAGATTTTAAAGTAGGTTAGATTTGACTTGGCCAGTTTTTATCAGAATTAAAAAATATATATATATATATGTTGAATAACTTTATAAAATGACTGATGTAATGAAAATTGGCCAAGTCAAATCTAACCTACTTTAAGATCTCACATTTTTAAATAACAGCAATTGTTATAGGTATCCAATAAAGCAAAGAAATGGAGTTTAATACTTGTTCATAATGTTATTTTGTTCCTATAAATACATATTTGGATTTTGCATAGAACTTGGCACTCATTTAGATCTCCATTCTTTTTGCGGTGAAGCCCACAGCCAAGCATAATTTTTGTATTGAACTTGGCTCTCCTTTTTTACATTTATGTTTTTGGTGGGATACACTTTATTCTACCAATGAGCTGAAGCAGGTATTTACCCTAGGGCCAAGCGGGCTATGGCCCGGGGCCACAAAACGCCAGGGGTGGCGTGAGCTGCCCCACGCACTGGGTTCAGGGCGCCGTTCAGTCAGGTACCGGACCATAAGACCCTTATGGCTCTGGGCGCCAAATTTCAAAATACGTCTCTGAGCTGAAGAACACACCTTTCATGTTACAGACACATCAACAAATCAAGGTGTGTATACTCATAATTATATTTACACTTTGAACCTTATTCCATCGTCATTCAGATCATAATTGCATACATATGTTTGACGCTTGACCTTGAGACGTGATTCATCCATACACGTTAATACCGTGACTATAGACGATTATGTATGGTTAGCACGACAGTAATCACTTAATTAGGGACATATATAAATATATTTATAATTATTCAACTAAGTACTTTAATAATATATAAACTATGACAGTTAATGCACTTTCGTGACATAGGGCTCATCTAGAAATTACAGGGGGTGGGGTTGAAATACGAACGAAATAAAACACAATATATTGCACAATTTAATTGAGAAGTAAAATTTCGTAGAATACTGAAACTTGTTCTTTTATTATATTCTTGCTATAATTATTTTAATTGCGTGTTTTCTATCATTAAATAAATGAAATCATATAAAATAGGAGTTGATAATAGTTCAGAAATGCCCCAAAATGTTTTTATGACTTGGCAGAAAACAAATATCTATGTCTAAATTCACATGTTGAAAATAAAAAAAAACATTAAAAAATTAATTGGTGGGAACCATATCTGTTTTCATTGTAATATTTTTGTTACAACTTGAAATTGTTTTACGATTACCGATAAGTAATTTCCTCGCAATTGAAATGAAAATTAGACTGTAGCCCTCGTCCATAAAACCCCCTTTTACACTCGACTTTATATCAATCCTCGCTCGCAAGCTCGCTCGGATGGATAAACGCCTCGCGTAAAATCGCACGTTTTATGCACTTATTGTACAATATACTATTTATGGTATGGCTACATGTCACTGGATATAGATAGGCATTTCTTCCCTGGGGTAGTAGTAGTGGGAAAGCAGATGATAAAGAAAATCCAGTGAGTGCTGCGATGTCCGGATAGGACAGTGCAGCTACCAAGTTTGTTACTCTTTTAGCATCACCCAAGGATCACGTGTAGGGTTGTCTAAGATGTTTCCTACGAACGCAGAGTAACATTGATCTCCCATAATATCAAATTAAAAATTATTGACTAAATTACCACATTGCTTCAATGAAATAATTTTTATTAGTGATTTTCGGGTGCGTGAAAATGATCCCCGAGAAAAAACCCTAGGGTACACATACAGTGAAAAAACAGCAGATCGAATCTAGCGCAAACCGAGCCCCGGGCAAATCTAGTACAGAACGACCGCCTAGCCTAGTCAGTAGTGACTCTGCCAACGAAGCATGAGGTCCCGGGTTTGAATCCTGGTCAGGGCATATATTTGTGTGTTTATGACGGATATTTGTTCAAGAACTCGAGAACTCGAAAGTTGTGGATGTTTTCTATGTATTTATCTATATATGTATATCTCTTATATATATCGTCGTCTAGTATACCCACCACCATAGCACCAGCCTTATTCAGCTTACCGTGGGACTAGGTCGATTTGTGTAAGATTGTCCCATAATCACTACATAGTATAAAAGTCGCTTTCCGCTGTTTGTCCCTATGTATGCTTAAATCTTTAAAACTTCGCAACGGATTTTGATGCGTTTTTTTTAAATAGATAAGAGTGATTCAAGAGGAAGGTTTATATGTATAATACATGCATAATATAGTTGAGAAACACTGATGATTTTAGAGGTTTCTAATGTGATGTCGTAAATAAAGCCAATTTTTGGGTTTACATTGCAAACGCTGACTGAGTCCTAAGAGATAGATCAAAATAATGAACTACATTGTATTCAACATCTTAAAAAGGTCTACAAAAAAGTCCGCGATGGTATATGTCTATCTCTTAGGGATAACCCACAATAACCATTTTTTATCCCGTGCGAAGCCGGGGCGGGTCGCTAGTATATAAGATTTATTTATTTATAGATATAAATTCGTATGCTATCTGTACCGTATCTGTACGATAAACTGTCCCTTATCTCATGCATTAGCAATACTACAGTAGGTGACGAGCATTTAAAGCAACCGGATAAAACCGTCGCGTTTAAAGTGTCCGTATTGTTACGCGATTTGAGTTTATTTACAAGTTACAATCACCAAATACAAAACTTATTGAGTGTACGGTTTTCGCGATCTTGATTGATTCAGTTTAGTGCTGGATTACCGCAAAAACGGTTTGTAGTAAACCACTAAACGCGATTTAGAGTCAGTTGAGTGCTATTGCGGAACGGTTGAGTGTGAATACGGTTGGAATAAACCGCCAAGTTAATTCAGTGTGCATATAACATAACACTTTTGGATCTAAGCTTTAAATTAAATAAAAATAAAAACCGGCCAAGTGCGAGTCGGACTCGCGCACGAAGGGTTCCGTACCATTATCTATAAAAACGGCAAAAAAACATGTCTGTTGTATGGGAGCCCCCTTAAATATTTATTTTATTCTGTTTTTTAGTATTTGTTGTTAAAGCGGCAACAGAAATACATCATCTGTGAAAATTTCAACTGTGTAACTCACGGTTCATGAGATACAGCCTGGTGACAGACGGACAGCGGAGTCTTAGTAATAGGGTCCCGTTGTTACCCTTTGGGTACGGTACCCTAAAAACCGTCACGGATTCCGTAGTAGTTGCCGGTCCGTAACAATACACACACTTAAAAGGGGGGTTTTCTAATTATTGTTAAACATAACAATGAAAAGGAAAATTTTTGCAGCACCCCCGTCCTTTAACTAAGAAAGGATAACTTTGACTTGCCTAAACATCAAATGTACAGTCAGCTGCAGAGAAAAAGACCCCCCCCCCCCCCCCTGCATACAAACTTTGTATGCAGCGTGGGCCTTTTTCTCTGAAGCTGACCGTATGTAATATAAACCTTGCAACATGTTTGAAACTACATTATTAAAATTACAATTGATAAAAATCCCCTATACTTTCAACTTTTCCATGTTTACTGTATGTTTTTCAATCACCATGAAATCCTTCGCAGACTAACACTAATGAAACGCAGAACACAAACAAATTAGAACCTTCTCCTATTGTTTTAAGATCTAAAATTTTAATTGCCGACGAGGAATGTTGACCTTGCTCTTATCGCGGTTTTACGTTTACATTCTGTCGCTTTACGGTGTTTTCAACCGACTTCAAGATTTCGAAGGAGGAGGTTATCAATTCGTCGGGATCTTTGTTTTTGCTATTTTTTTTTTTTTTTTTTTATGTATGTTCACCGATTATTCGAAGACGGCTGGACCGATTTGGAAAATTATTTTTTTGTTTGAAAGCGTATACTTCACAGTTGGTCCCATTGTAACCATGTCAGGATCTGATGATGGGATCCTGGAGAAATCGAGGGAACTCTTCAACTATTATAGGCACACCTATGATGATTTGAGTATTTTTTACAGCAGATCGAGCATTTCGTGTTGGAAAGGTGGATGCTTAGTAAAGTCGGTTCTTTTTTGTTTAAAATTATTAGATGTTTACTGAATGTCCTTAAAGGGTTTACATTCAGTAATTAATATGTCAGTTTCATGACAAAAATTCACATAATAAACCTACAAAAAATTCGAGTATACAACGAAATTTACACCTTTATTTATTTTATTTATTTATTTAAGGATTACCAACGGATATTACATCTAGGTATAGTATTAGACAAGATACAGGAATCATGCAAATATGCAGGTGACCACAGCTTACTACACAGGTATCCATCACAATTTACAAAAATATTTCTCAAACCAGGTCAGAATTTTAACAATGAAGTTAAAATTAAACTTAGATTAGGTTTTTTTTTATTACTTTTTATTTACATATGATATTTAGAATACAAATACAAAAGTCCATTAGTACAGTAGCAAGCATAAGTAGCTAAGCGCGCGAGGTGATCAAAATGAACTAAACACAACTTAATTCTCCTTAATTTTATAGAAAAAAGATCCAATTACACTTAGGCTATCTATACCTCGCTAAGAACAAATACCCGAGCTACTGTAGAAAATACTCAAATCACTATAGATGTGTCTATAATATTTGAAGAGTTCCCTCGATTTATCCAGGGTCCCAGCACCAGATCCTGACCTGATGGCAGTGGCCAACTATTAAGTTTGTTTCATACAAAAAAGATTTCTCAATTCGGTCCAGCCGTCTTTAAATAATCGGTGAACATAAAAAATAGCAAAAAAGCAATAACAACAAAGATCATGGCGAATTGAGAACCTGCTCCTTCGAAATTTTGAAGTTGGTTGAGAGGAGAGTAAAGCCCCATTTACACATTGATTAGTGTTTAGTGCGAGTTCATACATTTGCTACTTGAGTTTAGTAACGAATGCATGCACTCGCACTAAACACTAATCAATGTGTAAGTGGGCCCTAAGAGCGTGTGCAGGTCATTTTAAACACCTTACGCGGTTAGCCAGATATGCTGAGCAGCAAACAGAGTAACAAGCCACTCCACGCTCGTTAATATCTAAACAACGAGAAACCGCCAGAGCACAATAGTTGTGCAACATGTGGTGTTGTATTGTTTTGTAAACAAAATAGGCATTTCCTTATGATTGTTGGTTAACCGATTATGCAAGCGGATAAAGGCCGCACGCTTAATTTAGAATATTTATGTTTCAGCAATAAGGCATGGTTTTCGATTTGTTTGTCCAATTTAACCTCATTGAAAAATTTAAAATGAAAGGCTGAATAGACTAGAGCTAGCCACGTCATATATGACATAATAATGAGAGCAACGAAACCCTCTAGTCAGTTTGATATACTTATTTCTAGATCTGGACATCTGGCAGCTGTAAAGTGGTGGAGGTCAAAGAATGCAAACCACTTCAAGAAAATCAATCCTAGAGTTCTGGATTTGATGCAATATTATGAGAAATTATATAAATAATTTGATTATAGCATTACCAAAAGTTTCTGTTGGGAAAAGTATTGCCAAACGACGTATAATTCACTGCTGTTCTTTCCGTAATAATACGCAATGTTTTTGTTCTAATGCTAAAATATAGGTTCTGTCCTTTATAACTGAGACGACTTCGGCAGTTTTTACGTATATTGGTATTACTTACTATTTTCCAATTATAAATAATATTTATTAATAATATATTAATTATATAATTAAATATTGCTATTCTGCTATTCT
The DNA here is from genome assembly GCA_947086415.1 of Pammene aurita. Classification (NCBI taxonomy): domain Eukaryota; kingdom Metazoa; phylum Arthropoda; class Insecta; order Lepidoptera; family Tortricidae; genus Pammene; species Pammene aurita. The sequence goes on along the minus strand of OX352316.1, from coordinate 8,302,836 downwards.
GTCACTCATCGCATGTGCAAGGCGCTTTTTGTATGCGCCTATTTCAAAGCCTAAAAATAGTAAAATCACAAGAACCTTCGATTTTCGGGAACAAGAGAGACAATTTATTGCAAAACAAATTCCACTCTTTATCTAACTTATTTTAAAGAAAGTAAAATGTTACATGATTAAAATAGATATAGGTATGATAACCGGATATTTTGAAACGCATTGATACTGTATTTTTATCGTTCTCCGATAGGATTATCTTGAACAATGCCCTACATATTAGTTGTCATTTATTACTAACTCATACCGGACGCATTTTTATAGCAATATTGTTAATAAGTATCCAAATATCATAATAGTCTTGGCTAACGTAGTGATCAAAAAGGTAGACACGATTATCAAATAAATAAAGATTGTGTAGGTAAATTTGGGTATGATTGTGCGTAGCTAGTTTTACACTAACTATACTCATTTGATAAACTTCTTGGTTGTTTTATAATACAACATTCTGGGCTTGTGTATTTCTAAACTACTGCGCACTATAATCAGACCACGCAAACCCTACACCTAATGGAAGTGTGGAGAGACAGCACAGAGTTTGACGTACATAAAAATTGACTTTTTTTGGTGGCAGCTCTACATTTCTCTCCTCAGATGCAGTGTTAGCTTAGTCGGACTTAAAAACATACCTAGTCGGTCCATAAGTTCTGTCACAAGGGTTTTAAGTGATAAAATATAATACAAAGCTTTTATTTAAAAAAATTAGACCTGATTAGAAAGCATATTTCATACAGATTAAAATATAATATGATTAACTTATAATCAAGATCGCGTATTATATAGATCCTTGTAAACTTGAAGATTGTTGTCAGTCCAAAACACGCCGATGATTTATGAAAATTGTACTTCACAAAAATTGGTTTAGATCATTTTTATAGTTGTCCAGAGTTACAAATTGTTATTTTTATGAAAGTAGATGATTAAGGCATATTTAAAAACCAATATTTAGTTGACTTACAAGTCTGTGCTTCAGCTATTCTTCTCCTGAACCTCAACGTATTTTTCAGTTTTGAGCAAAACACGATGATTTTGATGCCATACATCAAGGTAGTCTTCCAAAATTGCGTATACTAGCCTTCTTGTCAGTCAGACCCATGTTAATTATATATATTAAAATGAAGGTTAAAGATCAAGCTAATGCAGTATGCAAGACTGAAGCCTCTTAAAATTGAATAAAAATAATGATGGTCAAAATCAACTCGAACAGGGCGCGTGTTTTTGACGTGGTTTTTTATTCCGCTTTTTCGAATGTTACAGGGAATTGTGTAAAACTGCCACAACTATTTGCCTTAAATAATATCGTAAATTAATCAGTATTAAATAGGCTTTTTAATCATATATTGAAATAGTAAGCAACCTCTAACAGTTCGTATTTTACCAGTCCAAACCCTAGTGACAGAACTTATGAACCGACTAAGTATTTATTACGTACCTAACTTGCACTTTTAAATTAGAACAATGTGTTACAATTACAATGTGTTGTGTGACCTTCACACATAGCTCAAATGTGTTAAATTGTGATTTTTGACTGATTGCCGAAACAATAACTATGGATGAAAGTGAACTAGAGAAAGTGAAAAAATATAAGAGTCTACCGAGACTTACGAGGAAGGAGACATGGCGGAAAAGCCGGGTAAGCATATCACTTATCTTTTATAGTCTGGCAAAAAATATTTGAAGAGTTCCTCCGATTTCTTCAGGATCCCATCATCAGATCCTGACCTGATGAAAATGGGACCAACTGTATAACAAACAAAAAAAAAATTCTAAATCGGTCCAGCCGTCTTTGAATAATCAGTGAACATACATAAAAAAATAGCGGAAACAAAGATCCTGAGGAATTGAGAACCTCCTTCGAAATCTTGAAGTCTGTTGAAAAGGTCTACAGCTTCTAACGTTCTCATCTCAAAGTTGAACAACTAAACCGAGAACTAAATTATAATAATACTTTAAACACGTGCAAACATAGTCAACGAGATTAAGTCTGACCTCTCATTACACACAGCCTTCACCAAAGTAGGGATCAATTTATACTGGCGATTACAAAATGTTTCGAGAAAATCTCGCACTGACACTGACCTACCTAACCAGCTTCTGATATCATCATAGTTTTTAATAATGCTGACTTCAGTTTGGCTCGTTTTCAAACAAGAATTTCTTGGTAGCGACGTGAAATTGTATGGGGTATTAAATGGTGAGTGTTTTGAGATTAATTTGTTGTCGTATGTCTAATGTCGGTGTTGACAGTTTGACAGTGATGGACAGAAGATGTACTCCATAAAGTGAGCTTCAGTATAGAGTCCGACCACGCAAAGTATGACGCTCCCATATATTGTCAGCAGAGGCAGAGTAGGCAACTGCCTAGGGGCCCCGCATCGGCCAGGGGCCCCGCGTACACAGAAAAAAATTAAAATCTTAAAGTGAAAATTTGTATATGCAAATGTTGGCTAAGTACGGGTGTAATTAAATTGTTTCGTAGAGTTAACGGCCTCCTAGCCCAGTCGGTAGTGACTCTGCCTACGAAGCAGGAGGTCCCAGGTTCGAATCCTGGTAAGGGCATTTAAATCCTGGTAAGGGCATTTATTACTGTGTTTATCACAGATATTTGTACCTGAGTTATGGATGTTTTCTATGTATGTATTTAAGTATTTATCAATACCTATCTATTATATATATCGTAGTCTAGTACCCACAACACAAGCCTTATTGAGCTTACTGTGGGACTAGATCGGCTTGTGTAAGATTGTCCTATAATATTTATTTATTTTATTTAGTTAAATATTAATTGGAAAATCTGTATTTATCGGCAAGGGGCCCCGCGTGTACAAGGGTGAAATTATTGTTAAATTAATCAAGCTTGTAAAAAATTAATGATTTACCACTTTTGGGCCCATTTCATGATCACTTTTTCCTAAGAAAAATGCATTTCAAGTTCCATACAAAAAAAAACAAAAATCAGATCAGATGATATCTTCGGTTTTTCTAGCGTCAGTTAAATAATAATGGTAAAAAATACATTAAAACTACAAGAATGTTTTTAGAGGACAAGCATATGCAGTGGATTTTCAGAAAACCTTGTGGCAAGAGTAGGCCTATTTAGTGGGGACAGCGTTAAGTTTTACCACTCTCACTAGTCGGTGTCGGTAAAAAAAGAACGAGACGTTGACTAGAAGCTGCCATCTGAAAAGCGACGACAAAATTATCCAGCTGACCTAACTCTTAATATTTTATCAATTGCTATGTCGATTATCTTGTGGGACTCGGTAAATAGTGCAAATTTCAAGATGTTATGATGTTATGAACGATTCTGTATCCAAAAAATCGACTAAGAGCATTTTAGGTCCTGCTTAATACATAAATACACACACCTAAAAGTACTTTAACTAATGTTGCGATTACACTTGCGCGCGAGTGACGAGCCGAATGACGAGGCGAATAGAGTGCGGACTGTTTACATATTATGCGTTTCAGTTTTGCGCGCATATGCGCGCGCGTTTCGAATCGGGGGGTTGCACGGGGAGACAAATATGTGAACGGACATTCATGTTGGCACTCGTACGCGAATGAATCGACTAGCACTGACGCGAGTACGAACATGAAAGTGTAAACGCCGTATAAGACGGGATATATTATTGCGATATTTTTTCCATTATTTCGGTCCCTCAAGCGCTAAGCTAAGCCGCAAACAGACAGGTGGACAAGGACATGACGAAACAAAAAGCACTACGTTGAGTACTATACCCTAAAAAGTTAATATAAGAGTAAAATAAAAGCAAAGAAAGAGAAAAGAGATAAAGAGCGTAAATAAAAAAGTTAAGTTTTAGGGTCGGCAACGCTCATGTGAATCCTCCGGAGTTACACGCGTTCATAGGCTACGGTAACTGCTTACCACCAGGCGGGCCGTATGCCTGTTTGTCACCGGTGTGGTATTAAAAAAAAATACTGAATATTTTTTTGTTCTAAAGGGGCCCATGAATTGCATTGCCTAGGGGCCCCGGGTATGGTTAATCCGGCCCTGAATTTGTCAGTAATTGGTGATAGCCATAGCATTTAACGCGCACAAAACAGGATTTTTTAAATGTTTTGACATAATTTTTGATTTTTTTTCTTTTTATGATAATACAATTGTAGATATGATAGTACAAATCTACGTGTACATTGTACAACAATATTTTTATTTTATTTTATTATTATGGGACTGACCAGCAACTAGTCTCACCAGATGGGTCAGGATAGGTCCGGATAGGTCAAGATTTTCTAAATTTGTTAGGGGCAAGAGCGTAGTATATAGTTAGATTAATACACTGCACTCTGCTGTACAATTTACATATGAATCAACGTTTTTTTAAATTATTTACATCTTATTGTCTTACTCATCCATCTCCATGACCTTTGTCATCGGTAAATATTTTGCATAATTCACACCGCGAATCTTCAATAGTCCGTGACAATGACAACTGTCATGTTTCTATAATGACACATGTGCAATACATATTATAAAAACATATGGCATTCTTGAATCTAGCAGTTACGTGGGTGTGGTATCATTTACCCATTTAAACATTTATATTTCGTGCCAATGTCAACGGCCTTTCAATGAAAGCTTCAAAGAAATATCAACTTTATTTGATAAGGCGTAGAACTCAAATTGGAATTATCTCAGTTGTCACATAGGTCCTTTTGGTTCTGAACCGAGTATTGTATCATCAACAAATAAAGTGACTCGCGACTATAAAAGATTAACTACAATTGTTCTTTCATTTTATTTTAGACTCTATTTCGTTAGCGCTGAAAATCAAAATGCTAGTTTGTGTCAATGTTTGTGTTGTAGTTATCATTTGTTAATAAGCTTATGTGCTTGCAATAGAGTTCAAACTCGCTCAACAACTTCAGTATGTAAACGTATGTTGAATGCTCGGATATGAACACTAACATGAAAAGTTGTTCATATTGCAAATTGAACCTAATGTTTTCAGCAATACAGTTCTAAATCGTATGAGTATATGAGTGATTTATGCTATTTAAAATTGTTACTTTTGTTTGTATTTTGGAAATGTGTCAAAGAGTGGGTGATGATTGAAGAGGATGCAGTGAATTGGCCAAGTGTGAGTCAGTTAATGTTATTTTTTAGCAAATTGTAGTTACCTTGTTTGTAATAGTTCGATTTTATTTAAATATTTCCAAGCAGATTATCTATTTCTAAAGTTTTAGTAACTTTTAATATTAAACGAAAATGTCACTTTTTAATTGAATTTTGCAGCATAAATAGATGATTTTTAAAATCTTTAATTGAAGAAATTTATTTGCTTTTTAAAGTAGGTAATGAATTTTTAGAGAACCTTTCTAGCAATGTTTACTTAGCAAAAGTTTTTTCAAAGTTTTTTAAAGACTCTGTATATTATTTTACGTCACACCTGGCCATAATGTGAGTTTTATCGCACGCTACGCGTACGGTAAAACTCGCATTATGGCCAGGTGGAGCCGTAAAATTGTGTACTCACCACGGGCAGTAAAAAAGAAAGCCCTCTATCGCATATTTACAACCCTTGCCTGCGGCTCGGGTCACAAATACCTGCGATTTCGGGCTTTCTTTCTTTTACAGTCCTTGGTAAGTAATGTACTATTATGTTATGTTTTTTTAGTCATAATACATATAAAAGTACTTGTGCCAATAAAAATGTTTTTCACCCATTTCGCCGAATTCAAACTATAAAACTTATTTTACTAATGTCCTCCTCCTCATCAACGAAGATCTTGATTATCCAGAGATAAACCTTATTTCAACTCAATTAGGTCTAAAATTGTTCATTTTAATGTTCTCCTCAGTACATATGTCAGCACTATACTCAATGTGTACTCATCTACATCTATTTAAAACTATGGCATAATACACTCCAATATCCAAAATGTCGTAAGTCCATACAATTAAAACAGATGTTAAGACATTTTGTCATATGACATGACTTAGCATTTGTATTTTAAGATGCTGAGTTTTGAGTTATTGTCGTTGCTTGGCGAGCATTGACTGAAAATATATGCAGAGTTTGTGGACCCCCCCTTCATAGAGACTTTGTATGCAGGGTTGGGGGGGGGGGGGGGGTCAATTAACTCTGCAGCTGACTGTACATATACGCAAACCCACTAGCAAGGTGTCCATTGGTTGTGTCGTTGCTGTAAATGTGGTAGTTTTAGTAGTGATTTAGCGTGCGAAAAGTTCGATTTCGCGCACTAGTGCTTTTTACTTTTCCAGCTTTAAAATTGCAACCAAGCGAGTGTTTTTGTGTAAAATAAGCTATAAAGATTAAATATTTGAGTGTATACGATATTAATGTGCAAAATTTGCGTAGCAAATTACTAGAGGCGTTTCGGTATTTGCAACTCGTAAATACCGAATATATCACTTTCCATGGTGGCTAGATTTTAAAGTCTGTGCCCACTGTACTGTCCAAACCATGATCGTGCCAAGCACGAAAAAAGCAGACTATGGACGGGCATCATACGCGTTGCATTTACGACACGGATCTCATACGGGCATAGACGTACGTCGATTTTTCCGTGCTTGGCACGGTCACAGGGCGGCACGTCATACTACAAAACTCGTTTGAGCGCCTTTGTGTGCACGGCATATCTGTACACGCTTCAATGTGTGCGAGCGTCTTAGGGCGCTGCAACCGCTGTCGTAAATGACGTTTGACAATACACAGACATTTTGATTTTTATCGATGGGCTGTCAACCTGACGGATTAGCCTACTAGTTCCCTACCAATCGGCCGCCGCGGGGTGAGGTAATTCTGTTCGGGGCGGGGCGTAGCGTGGCCATTCTGTATGAAATACTATTATTTATTTCGGTGTCACGGTCATGGTTTGGGCGGAATAGTGGACACAGTCCTTTAGTCTTTACGAAAGCTCATCTTATACTGGTTTTCTGAAACTTTTGCTTGCATTAGTGAATACGGTGTATAGTTGTATACTTTTGTTTAGTACTTTACTTTATATTCGTATCAGTCCGGTCCAATGGCTTCAAACGAATGGACATCGAAATTGCGGGATAGTGTAGTTAGATTAAGTTGTGTCGATAGGATGGATAGTCTAAGAGTGGTCCCGGATAAACCGGTTGCGGAAAAATCGATGGATAGTTTAAGAGTGGTCCCGGATAAACCGGTTGGAGAAAAATCGACGGATAGTTTAAAAGTTGCCGATAAACCGGATAAGGTTAGGGAGAGGTCGCCGTTTTCGGTGAGTTTTAACCATAATAAAAAACGATCATATTTCAATTTCTATATGACTCGAGTTAAATGCTCTAAGTACAATACACAAACGTGTATGCGTCCAAGAAATGTTAAGTTTAATGTTATTATATTCTTATCATTTCTCATCATCTCATCAATAAAGTTAAAAAATAATGTACCTATGTAATAAAACGCTCGGGAAATTAAACTATTTCGCTACGAAACATTTACAAATGAATGTCAGCTCACAGGTAAACAAATCAGAGACAGATGACATTATACCAAAGAGAATAATGTACTTTTTCACACCACCTGCTCGACAATGCCAAATTATATATCATGCAAACCTCACCGAAAGCAAATCATTATAGCCCTTGGCTTTAGCCGGGTTATAATGTTGTACTAAATCTCATTATAACCCGCTGGTTAATAATGTGATTTCACTTCCCATAGTTCTTATTGTTATGTGCTTAAAGTCTAATTTGGTAAAGTCCGCACGGTGCACAGCCCCGCGACGCCAGCCGGGGCCCGCGCCGCCGCGTCGAACTGATTTGAAAATCGAATTTATTCGGAAAATCGTGCTGGCCACCTTTTTTAAATACCTAAAACAAATGCCGCGAGTGTCATATTTAAGACGCTGCAGTATACGGAGTAAAACTGCAGGTTCTATAAAAATTGAAGATAAAATTTGAATAAAATGGACTAATGTATCAAGAATCAATTTTTAGGGTTCCGTAGCCAAATGGCAAAAAACGGAACCCTTATGGATTCGTCATGTCTGTCTGTATGTCTGTCCATCCGTATGTCACAGCCATTTTACTCGGAAACTATACGACGTATCTGAATAAAATTTACACATAAGGTGTATTTTGTATGCCGCTACTTAGTTATGTAGATTTGAAAAAAAAAAATTTTGGGGGGGGGGGCGCTCCATACATGTAACTATTTTTTTTTAACTAAATATCAACATGTGACACATCAATGATAGGTCTTTAAAAATAACATTGAGGTTTCTTTGACCATTTTATGATAAAGTGAATATTTTCTGAAATAATCGCTTCGAAAGTCAGAAAAATTGTGCCCCCCCCCTGTAACTTTTGAACCGTAAGTCCAAAAATATGAAAAAAAATTGAGGAGATGCGTCTTACCATATACTTTCTACGCAAATTCTTTTGAACATTATCGGTTTAGCTATTTTTGAGTTATCTCCAAAAAACCATAGGCACCAGATACGACCTTTTGGTATTAGTTTGGTTCCATTGAAGGTACGGAACCCTCCTATGTGTGGTCCGACACGCACTTGGCCGGTTTTTACTTTTGATTTACTTTAATAAAAATCCGTTTCTAGTAGCCTTAGCTATTTTATTGTCTCGCAAGAGGTGAGAAAAGTAGAGTATACTCCTCGGGAATAAAGCTGTTTTTGTCACGGGCGCGCTTGAACCCCTCACTGCACTCAGGACTCAGTCTTAATTCCCTCGCGTAAACCCCTCGCTACGCTCGGGATTAAAATCTGGAGTCCTTCGTTACGTTCAGGATTCAATATTGCGCCCGTGACATAAAACAATGCTTTATCCCCTTGGTGTACAATCTACTATTATCTACACTCACATTGTAAGTTGTCTAAAACGTGTTCGAAAACGGTAGGCAATGGCTAGCATTACCACAACCGATTTTACTATGATAAGCTTTTTATCTGTGGCAGTAACGTAATTTTAACTTTACATGCTCAAATATTGATGTGTTATGAGTTTTGATAACATAATGTACACCTGCACGCTCCCGCGCGGCCGCCGACACGCGCCCGCGCGACCGCCGGCACAATCGAGTTGGCCATGGCGGTGCATTGGCGGCCATTCTATGGTTTCCGAATACGGCATTTAAAAATAAATAATATGAGTGTAGATAAAGCAGTGTATGCAACTGTACGTAATTAGGCCTTAAAACACTCGTGTGATCTTATTATGAAACACGCCCGCGGCTCGTTTCATAAAACCACACTCACGTTTTAAGGACCCTTATTACGTAACAGTTACATAAACTACTATTTGACTATAGAGAGCGCTCCAGATACTGTCAGTAATAATGTCATTATTTCTGTACCCGTCCTTTTCTAGGTATATGAAGAATGAGTAGAGAAATAATGTCATTATAGTACCTCCACCTTACAGAAAACCACAGCCAAATAGCCAGGGTTGGCAAAACCCGGTTTTTTCAAAAAATATCTACCCACTGGGTATTTTCGGGTTTTTTGGGTAATTTCGGGTCTTTTCGGGTTATTTCGGGATAATAAAGTTTTTTGTTGCCCGGCCAGTTCTGCTTCAATGGAAAGAATTTTCTCGACGTTTGGAATAGTTTGGAGTAAATTGCGGAACAAACTGTGTGTGGAAAAAGCCTAGAAACTAGTATACAGATATCTCCGTGATAAGGATCATTGCGAGTGGGATTGGTAAAGCTCTTAAACTTAAGTTGATTTTGCCTGTACTGTATGGTCTGTATGTGTACAGTCGAGGACAAAGAGATGTATACACTTTTGGACCTTATTACAACGCAATAAGGTCCAAAAGTATATACATCTCTTTGTCCTCGACTGTACAAGAAATAAATGCTATTAACTCGCCTCCGGCTCGTTTCATAAAACCACACTCATGTTTTAAGGACCCTTATTACGTAACTGTTACATAAACTACTATTATCTACACCAATATCATAAATCCTCTATTCCGCGTTCGGAAACCGTATGTAACTACCACCATTATTGCAACCAGTAACGTAACATCTCTGACAGTGTGGTAAAAACGAAAATCCATTACCCACGGTAACGTTACCAAGATCCGCGCTCTCCCTGAGCGCCGGCACGCGCCCGCGCGATCGCCGACACAATCGAGTTGGCCATGGCGGTGCAATGGCGGTCATTCTACTGGTTTCCGAACACTTGATTTAGGATTTATAATATGTGTGTAAATAAAGCAGTGTATGCAACTGTACGTAATTAGGCCTTATTACGCAACAGTTACATAAACTACTATTTTCATTTCATCTTTGTGCGTATGAAAACTGTCATTAATGCTATTTATAATATGGCAAGGCAACGTGGAATTGGACTTTCCTGGCTGTTGTCACGGACGCAAAATAACAATGAAACTTTATAGTTTACTTTATTATTAAAGGAATTTTTGAAATGTTTTCGTGTGATGTATTTTCAGTGTGATGTTTTTTCTCAATTCGTCGGGATCCTTGTTGTTGTTTTTATTAAGGGTGCAAGTAGACCACCTCACCGAAGGTAGTTCTTGTTAGGTACACCTGCTTTCGAACTTACCATCTTTTTACAAGCTTTACACTCTCACACACGCACACACACACGCACACACACACACACACACACACACACACACACACACACACACACACACACACACACACACACACACAGTATTTGTCAGTTAGTTTGATGTTCGGGTAGAATCTTGGTACCATCGAGCTTGAGACCGAGCACGGAGACCGAATGTGGTACTGTGTAAAACAATGGAAGCTCTTTGGGTTTATTAGAATCATCTCGTGGAATAGTAGATGACTTTTGCAAGAAAAAATACAGTCGGCATTAGAAGCTTGTATTACAAACTGAAAAAACCGGCCAAGTGCGTGTCGGACCACGCATAGGAAGGTTCCGTACCTTCAATGTAATAAGAACCAAAGTAATACCAAAAGGTCGTATCTGATGCCTATGGAAGAAATTTTTTGGAGATAACTAAAAATGGCTGAACCGATAATGTTCAAAATAATTTTCGTATAAAGTATATGATAAGTGATAAGGCACATCGTCTCAAATTTTTTCATATTTTTTGGACTTACGGTTCAAAAGTTACAGATTATTTCAGAAAATATTCACTTAATCACAAAATGGTCAAAGAAACTTCAATGTTATTTTTAAAGACCTATCGATTGATGTGTCACATGTTGATATTTGGTTAAAAACATTTTTTGAAATTTAGTTACATCTATGGAGCGCCCCCCTAAAAATATTTTTTTTTCAAATTTAACTCCATAACTAAGTAGCGGCATACAAAATACTATCCAGATACGTCGTATAGTTTCCGAGTAAAATGGCTGTGACATACGGACGGACAGACAGACAAACATGACGAATCCATAAGGGTTCCGTTTTTTTGCCATTTGGCTACGGAACCCTAAAAAGGCTTATTGTACTCGTAATTATAAAAGAAACGCATTTACCTTAACATATTATATTTCTGTGTTCTTCCTTTTTTTTTCGAGTCCTTTGTATGTTTTGAGTCTCAATACCAATAACACCTGTTCTCCTTTACCCACAGCTGGACACATGGTTCGGCCGACCAAAGAAGGGCGGCGGCATCGAGCGCGGATACGACACCGTACCGCGCGCCGAGCCGAGCCGAGCCGAAGACGACGAGCCGAACGCGACCGCCGAGTACACGAGCAAGATCGACGCGCTGGATGACACGCAACTGCAGAGGCGGTTCGAGGAGATGCTGGTGAGTGACCTTGAATGTGAGGGTTGTTGATTGCTCGCGCCGGCGAAACAGCGCTAAGGTTGTCTACGTGGACACATGGTTCGGCCGACTAAAGAAGGGGGGCGGCATCGAGCGCGGGTACGACACCGTACCGCGCGCCGAGCCGAGCCGAGCCGAAGGCGACGAGCCGAACGCGACCGCCGAGTACACGAGCAAGATCGACGCGCTGGATGACACGCAGCTGCAGAGGCGGTTCGAGGAGATGCTGGTGAGTGACCTTGAATGTGAGGGTCGTTGATTGCTCGCGCGCGCGAAACAGCGCTAAGGTTGTCTACGTGGATGCATGGTTCTGTCGACGAAAGAAGGCGGCAGCATCGAGCGCGGATACGACACCGTATATACCGCGCGCCGAGCCGAGCCGAGCCGAAGGCGACGAGCCGAACGCGACCGCCGAGTACACGAGCAAGATCGACGCGCTGGATGACACGCAGCTGCAGAGGCGGTTCGAGGAGATGCTGGTGAGTGACCTTGAATGTGAGGGTCGTTGATTGCTCGCGCGCGCGAAACAGCGCTAAGGTTGTCTACGTGGATGCATGGTTCTGTCGACGAAAGAAGGCGGCAGCATCGAGCGCGGATACGACACCGTATATACCGCGCGCCGAGCCGAGCCGAGCCGAAGGCGACGAGCCGAACGCGACCGCCGAGTACACGAGCAAGATCGACGCGCTGGATGACACGCAGCTGCAGAGGCGGTTCGAGGAGATGCTGGTGAGTGACCTTGAATGTGAGGGTCGTTGATTGCTCGCGCGCGCGAAACAGCGCTAAGGTTGTCTACGTGGATGCATGGTTCTGTCGACGAAAGAAGGCGGCAGCATCGAGCGCGGATACGACACCGTATATACCGCGCGCCGAGCCGAGCCGAGCCGAAGGCGACGAGCCGAACGCGACCGCCGAGTACACGAGCAAGATCGACGCGCTGGATGACACGCAGCTGCAGAGGCGGTTCGAGGAGATGCTGGTGAGTGACCTTGAATGTGAGGGTCGTTGATTGCTCGCGCGCGCGAAACAGCGCTAAGGTTGTCTACGTGGATGCATGGTTCTGTCGACGAAAGAAGGCGGCAGCATCGAGCGCGGATACGACACCGTATATACCGCGCGCCGAGCCGAGCCGAGCCGAAGACGACGAGCCGAACGCGACTGCCGAGTACACGAGCAAGATCGACGCGCTGGATGACACGCAGCTGCAGAGGCGGTTCGAAGAGATGCTGGTGAGTGACCTTGAATGTGAGGGAGCGAAACACGCTAAGGTTGTCTACGTGGATGCATGGTTCTGTCGATGAAAGAAGGCGGCAGCATCGAGTGCGGATACGACACCGTACCGCGCGCCGAGCCGAACGTTTAGGGCGCCGACTAGAGCCGAACACCGCCAAATACACCAACAAGATCGACGTGATATGATGCATAGATGACACGCAGCTGCAGAGGAGGTTTGATTAAATGCTAGTGACTGACCTTGAATGTGAGGGTTGTTGACCGCGCGCGCCGGCGAAACAACGCTAGGGTTGACAACGTTTATTGAGTGAGTCGATGTTAGCTGAGCGGCGTCGGTTAGAGCAGAACGCAGTCTCTTGGAATGGATGTGGGATTATTACCTTCCCACTAAAATCACACCCGCGTTTCCCGCATTGCTTTATTAGGGTATTAGGGACTTTAAGTTGATATAAAATGGCGTATTACCCGAGAAATCGTATTAAACGTGATCGTATTAAGCGGGTTCTACTGTATTTAATTATGTTTTAAACGGCCCATTTTAACTGTCCGATTTCAAATGTTTAGACAAGAGTTAAGATCATATTTTGTTTTTTTCAGTCGGACATGAATCTCAGTGAAGAGAAGAAGGCGCCTCTCAGGAAATACTCTCGGGACCAGAAGAAGAAAATGCTCGTCGCTTACAAATTCGTCAACGCACAGGTAACCCACACTTTATACCTTAACAAATATCTAGTATAGTCGCCATAAAAAATATCTGAATAGACACTTTATCGCCTTGACAATAGAGGCGTTGTTCAGAGATTTGTGACCATCTTGACCGCTCCGATTTATCTGATGACGACTTTTAGCGTTAGCGTTAGTGAAAACTGTTTTAATGTGAAAATAGTTGGCTAATAAAAATTGAACAAAAATTATACAAGGGTTCCGTAGCCAAATGGCAAAAAACGGAACTCTTATGGATTCGTCATGTCTGTCTGTCCGTCCGTATGTCACAGCCATTTTACTCGGAAACTATACGACGTATCTGAATAAAATTTACACATTAGGTGTATTCTGTATGCCGCTACTTAGATATGTATTTAAATTTGAAAAAAAAATATTTTAAGGGGGGGCTCCATACATGTAACTAAATTTAAAAAAAATTGTTTTTACCAAATATCAACATGTGACACATCAATCGATAGGTCTTTAAAAATAATATTGAGGTTTCTTTAATCATTTTGTGATTAAGTGAATATTTTTTGAAATAATCGCTTCGAAAGTCAGAAAAATTGTGTAGCCCCCCCTGTAACTTTTGAACCGTAAGTCCAAAAAATATAAAAAAAAAATTGAGGAGATGCGCCTTATCATATACTTCCTACGAAAATTGTTTTGAACATTATCGGTTTAGCCATTTTTGAGTTATTTCCAAAAAACTTCTTCCATAGGCATCAGACACGACCTTTTGGTATTAGTTTGGTTCTTATTCCATTGAAGGTACGGAACCCTCCTATGCGTGGTCCGACACGCACTTGGCCGGTTTTTTTTAATGGCTCCGTAATGAATGAAGATAGATATCCAACTGAATTTATTTATATTTCTAAATACAGTACAATCTCGATAATCCGACACTTCTTTGTACCGGCATGTCCAGTAATTCGGCACTAAAAATAAGGATGTGGCTGAACTGGCTGATCAATCTTCTTCTGACCCACCTTAGTTCGCATTAAAATTTCATTGCAAATATCAGTGTCATATGGTTAACACATTCAATGCCGGAAACCCGACTATCGGGTATTTTATGATTTCGTGCCCAGGCCGCACTACCGGATAGTCGGGATCGTGGTACTATAGCTATACATGACTAAAGGCCACGCCGGAGGACCCGATATCGGGTACTGTTTTTGACGAACAGGGTTGTCGCTAAAATATTAGTGGTAACATACATACTCGGAAAAATTCACGATTTTAACCATTTTTCACTTGATGATTTTGATATGGCGTGTGATCGCGAAGTCATAAAGAAACTCATTAGAGAATCCCCGTCACGCGTTCAATTATCAACTTGAATTGTTTCTAATAATTAGATATTGATGTGTATATATCAGATTCCGGAGATGGACGTTGGCCTAATTTTTCGGTATAACGTAATAAGTTAACAAACCAACATAACAACAAATGTTTTTTAGTGCAACCCTGTCGTGTACCCGACTGTCGGGTTCTTGGCGTGTAGTGTCGATTCGTTCGATAAGTACGCAACTGTACCCGACTATCGGGTCGTATATATTTTTTGTGGCCTGGCGCGGATGTTTTGTTTGGCTGGGTGGCAATGAATGTGTTAAGTAATTTACGAGGTTGGTTTAAGTACATAGGTAAGTGAAGTACCTTAAAAACACTAACTACTCAGTAAAATTGGTAATATCAGTAAAACGATCTTATTATTGATATTACCTACTTTCCACTAATCCGACATTTTCAGCATCAGTGCCGGATTGTCGAGATTGTACTGTAAAGCTTATAAGTTTAATTGTTTTGTCTGGTATCTTAGCCACCACCTTTATGTAGACACTTAACACACTAACTAAATTAACATAGGGTGCATTGGGATTATTCCGATAGGAAAAAAATGGCGTGTAATTCTGAAAGTTGACTCTTATTACAATGGGATACGAGCGATATTTGATTGATTTTCGGAATTACGCGCTTTACGAAATTACCCAACGCACCATACTAAATTATTATATTTTCCATTACAGGAAGGCCGATCGAAGTTCGAAAAGCCCTCAGACTACGTAGCGTACCTAAACCAGCCTGAGCTATCGGTCGGCAAACTTCACAGCTGTCTAGAAAACCTAAGGATAGCCCTCACCAACAACCCACTATCGTGGATTGAAGAATTTGGTACTAAAGGCATCGAGAGTATTTTGACAACCCTGAATCTGTGTTACACCAAGTAAGTTTAGACTTTAAGCTCATATTAATAAGGTTTAAATTGATATTTCTAAACCAGCCAAAACTTGTAAGACGACGCTGAAGCTGTGTTTACCAAATTAAGACTTTAAGGACACTAGAATAAGGTTTATTGATTTGACAAGGGCACGAATGCATCCTAAGTTAGTTAAAGTATTATTAAACCTAAGGATACCCCTAACCAACAACCCACTATCATTGGTTGAAGAATTTGGTACTAAAGGCATCGAGAGTATTTTGACAACCCTGAATCTGTGTTATACCAAGTAAGTTTCAACTTTAAGTTTACATAAATAAAATTGAAATTCATTTGACCCAGTTAAAAAGTGATACGTTAGTCCAGGCTACAATTTAACCTTAATTGCATTGTACTAAGGTCTATAATTAGTTGAGTTTACCAATTTATAATAATAATAATTCATAACGCCGGCGGCCTGCTGAACGGATTACCGGGATCTGGCTACCGCAGACTCGCCTCTCGACAACCTCACAGCCCCCGCTCCGGTGTTGCCCTTGAGCCATCTTTGATGTCGCTTTTTACGGGGGCCCATCTTGCGGCGGGCGAGTCACCGTCTGCCGGAAATAAAATTGGATACCGTTTTATTAGGCAGGCGTCCGGTTCTTCATCCAATAGCCCAGTAGTTAGTCCATAATTTTCACCCAATAGCCTAGTACATTTTAGACTCCATTAACTCTCAATAGTCTTTACACCATGGCGAGTGCTGTCTCTGCGTGCGTCCCATGACACGGGTAGGGGCAGAGTCCGCTTAGTGTACCCCTCACTTTTCATTAAATTGTCGAAAGGGCCTCTGCGCGTTGGCTTCGGCTCCGCATATGCCTCCCAAAGGTCCGGAACACAATTGTTCTGTGGTCGGGAAAGACATACAAATAATAATAATAAAAACTTTATTGCGGACAACTTATAGTCCATATATCTTGTTAGTTACAGTTTTGCTTATAATCTAAAGTTAGGAATATGCATGATTTTTTTGGAAGACGTCATTCGATTCTATTTCTCTGTAGATTCAAATGTCTCTAATAAACCTACTATCTATGATAGCCCTAAAACGTCAAAAATGTGAAAATACGTTAGGCGTCTGCGCCGCGCGTCAAAACGCCCCATACAAAAAGTGTGTGGATTGTGACGTCACCGACCACAAAGTTGCAGAAAACTGTTTGGAAGGAACAAGTTTTTGTAAGATTTTTGTAATTTTAGGCACGAAAAAATGCGTTTAGCTATATAGTTGTCATACATTTTTTTTGTTAGGACATAAGTAATCGAACTGAAGTTTCGAAAATACATTTGATGTATAAAAAAAAAATGCGTAAAATTTTACGTTTTCAAACCGCAATGTCTTTAAAAAACTGTTAAAAATTATTACGGATTTCCACTTATTTATATTAGTTTGGGGTTGTTGAACGTGTTTATGCAACAGATTCAATTAAATATTTTTCATGCATGTTCTCTATTACACACTTATATTATGCTATCTTTAACGACGTGCATCGACGTCCACCGGGCTAGCATAGGGCTGTCCCAGCGGTTTACAAACACGCTCAGGATACGATTGGGACTGCCACGAAGCCGAGACAGGATCCCAGCACTTCGTTTTCTCATGATGCCTTTAGTTTGTGTTTATGTATAGCAGTAGAAAGTCTGAATTCATTGAAGAAACAATACGTTACCCAGGCAGTAAGTTGCTAGGTAGGAATATTTTAACCTAACTAGGATAACCTTATGGACTAAGAGCTGGCCACGTCAAATATGGCACAATAATGAGAGCAACGAAACCCACAACAATCAAACTATTGAAATGCTATCCTTATTGCTTGATCCGGTCATCTGACAGCTTTTAATGGGTGGAGGTCATAGTGACAGACTAAGCAAAAATTTTCAGTTGGAAAAAAGTATTACCAAAACAGGTAAAAACTGCCGGAATTGTCTTAATTATAAAGGATGGGGCCTATATTTTAACATTAGAGCAAAAAACATTGCGTATTATTTCGAAAGCAGAAACAGTAGGCGACAAACTGTGAATTGCATTATACGTCGTTTTGGACTTATTTCCCCCATCAGAGAGTTTATCTAATCATTTATATAATTTCTCATAATACTGCATCAAAACCAGAAGCCTAGGATTTGTATTCTTAAAATGGTTTGCATTCGTTGACCTCCACCACTTTAAAGCTGCTAGATCTAGAAATAAGTATAGAAAGCTTACGAGAGGGGTTTCTTCGCTCTCAATATTGTGTCATATCTGACGTGGCTCGCTCTCCGTCTATTATTTAAGTTGAGTACACAAAGTAGATGAAAAATTAAGGCTTAACTATATTGTATATTTCTATGCTGCTAGTGGAAGTGGATTTTATCGGTAAGTGGTGTTGGATACATAAACGCATTGTAAGGTGCACGGGGCAATATCAACTAAGTCGAAATATCTTCCGTGTTTCAACATTAACTCCAGAGCCATCTATAGTGCGGAAAAGCGACTTTCCGATTTCCGGACGTAGAATTCGCTTAATGGTCGTAAGATCTTTCGATATAAAGCTCTGTCAGAGCGAGCGACACGCGCAGCACGCTGCGCCGGACGCAAGCCGACAGTCGGCAACGCGACGTGCAACAGTGCGCTACGGGCCGGTTCAAATAGCACTCTTAGTGCTTGAAGATGGTGACCTAGATTTTCAGAAACATGTGCAAAGTGACTAAAGTGACGTGAGTGTAACCGTTATATTTTATTGTGTTAGTATGTTATGTCTCACAAAAGTCTCAATTAAATATTTCGATATAGTTGAATTGAAATATCCCGCATTCAATATTGCCCCGCTGCACCTTACAGCACGAGAGGCTACGGTCAGGTGTCCAAAATTATCTACACAAACTCTTAATTTCTAGACGAAGTTGTATTTATATCATAAAGCCAGCATAATTGGTTCTGCTGTCATTATAAAGTCAGTCAGGAGTGACTTTATAATGACAATTTATGCCAGTGCAAGAAAAAGGGTCCAACTTTGTCGATACGGAGTTTTTAGCGTTTCCTAATAGTACATAATATACGCTATATCTATTAGTGACAGAGTGAAGTGTCCATGTGAACCGACAAAGTGGGTCCTTTCACTAAACTCGTCCACATTTAAGGATTACAATAAAAAACATAGCTTGAAAACTTTTAAATCTTTTCCAGTGACTCCCGCTACGACCGAGTGCAATACGAATGCATCCGATGTCTGTCCGCCATCTTGAACAACACGGTGGGCATCAGGACCGTGTTCGAGTGCCGGGAGGCGTTGCCGGTGCTGGCGAGGAGTCTGGACGCCAGGAAACCACATTGCGCTTTGGAGGCGGCTAAGGTACGTTTTTTTTTTAATTTTTATTACATATTATGGGACTGACCAGAGATTGGCCCTATTCTCACCTGACGGAAAGTGAAGACAGAGCCTAAGATGTAGCTCACCGGTTCAGAAAACCCAAACCGGAAACCGGTTCCGGTATGTTAAAGAAAGCAATGATATTTACTATGGATGAGTTCTCTAACAAAATGAGCACAAAATATACTTCCAACGTTATTTCATAACCTAGCAACGATTCTATTTTGACAATTATTACATCTTTGTCACTCCCATTGATAGAAAACTACAGTTTGTCTCTTTCTCACGCGGGTGACGGGAGCTTATTAGCATCTCTCGCTTGCCGGTGCGCGACTAACGACAATTGTTTGAATTCACTAATTTTAAGTGATTTTGGAGCGTGCATAACCCATCTGTCATTATTATATATCATAGGAAGAAAGTTGAGAAAGAATTACTAATAGTCGTATGGAGTTTGATCAAATTTCCCCAAAGTATAGTATAGTATTACTAGGCATTGAGAAAACAATTTAATGTTCAACATTTTCCCCACAATACAAAACCCATAGCTCATTCACATTTCCACTTAATACAACCCAATCTATAACTCATTCACATTTCCACTCAATACAACCATGTCATTGAGAAAACAATTTAATCCTTAACATTTTCCCCACAATACAAACCCATAGCTCAAGGGTCCGCAACAGGCGGACCGCGGTCCGTATCCGGACCGCGGACGGTCGAACCGCGGGCCGCCGGATAATCCAGATATTGTTAAATATACCTACCGGCATATTCATTTAATTAAAATATTTTTACATCATATTTTCATTTAAGTGGTAAGCTAAGCGTGACTAAGCTAAGGTTACAAAGAAATATTTGTACATCCATACACTGCCATATTTTACGTAGGTAAGTAAATAATTGTTGCGTTTCACGGCATGGCATAGCTCATTCACATTTCCACTTAATACAACCCCGTCATCGAGAAAACAATTTAATCCTTAACAAGTTCCCCACAATACAAACCCATAGCTCATTCACATTTCTACTTCATATAACCCCGTCATTGACAAAACAATTTAATCCTTAACAAGTTCCCCACAATACAAACCCATAGCTCATTCACATTTCCACTCAATACAACCCCGTCATTGAGAAAACAATTTAATCCTTGACAAGTTCCCCACAATACAAACCCATAGCTCATTAACATTTCCACTTAATACATCGCCGTCATTGAGAAAACAATTTAATCCATAACAAGTTCCCCACAATACAAACCCATAGCTCATTCACATTTCCCCTCAATACAACCCAACCCATAGCTCATTCACATTGCCACTCAATACAACCCTGTCATTGAGAAAACAATTTAATCCTTAACATTTTCCCCACGATACAAACCCATAGCTCGTTCACATTTCCCCTCAACCCAACCCCGTACCCCAACCAAATCGTAACATAACCGAAGTAATACTGATTGTTTCTCTCACTTCAGGTTTTAGCCGCCATATGCCTAATCCCCAACGGCCATGAGAAGGTTCTAGAAGCAATAACGATGGCGGGAGAGTCCAATAGGAAACCTCGGCTGCTCTGTATCGTCGAGGGGTTGGATAGCAAAGCTCCTGAGAGTCTAAAGGTAAGTGATTATTTTATTTATCGTATGGCGACTTGTCACTGGATATAGATAGAAATTTCTTCCCTGTGCTAGTAGTCGCGGGAAAGCAGATGATAAAGAAAATCCAGTGAGTGCTGCGAGGTCCAGATGGGACAGTGCAGCGGCCAAGTTTGTTACTCTTTTAGCACCACCCAGGGATCACGTGTAGGGTTGTCTAAGGTGTTTCCTACGGACGCAGAGTAATTTAGACCCCCTAAAGGTAAGTGTTATGTTATTGACCGAGCGAGCCAAGCATCTACGTTTTAGCTTGTAAAGTGCTTTTGTATGTCCAGATGTCCGCTGGTAGCCCGGCGGTAAGACGTCTGACTTTACAGGGATAAGTTCGCCTTTGTACGTTGTATTTTCTTTTGTTATGACTGTATTTTGTCCTGTTTTATGTACAATAAAGTGTTTACATACATACATACATACTTTCAATCCGAAATGTCTCGGGTTCAAGGTCCGGCTCGTACCACTGAGTTTTTCGGAACTTATGTACGAAATGTCATTTGATATTTACCAGTCGCTTTTCTGTGAAGGAATCTCGAGGAAACCGGATCTAATCCTAATAAGGCTTAGTTTCCCCTCTGGGTTAGAAGGTCAGATGGCAGTTGCTTTCGTAAAAACTAGTGCCTACGCCGATTCATGGGATTATGTTGCCAAGCGGGCACAAGATGGGGTAAACGCTAGGAGAATAATAACGATTTTTATTTTTAACTTACAAGGAATTGGTAATACATCTGTGACCCCGAGATAACGTAACCTTCGCTTTTTAAGTCAATCTTGTTGTAATATCATAGTCCTGTAATGTATATATGTTTAATGGCCTCCTAGCCTAGTCGGCAGTGACCATGCCTATGAAGCAGGAGGTCCCGGGTTCGAATCCTGGTCAGGGCATTTATTTGTGTGTTTATCACAGAAATTAGTTCCTGAGTTATGGATGTTTTCTATGTATTTAAGTATTTATCTATATCTATCTATTATATACAGCCTTGGCCAGAAGTGTTGAGCACCCTTGCGATTTTCATACAAAACTCGAAAGTTTAGACCAGCGTTTCTATCTTTTTTAAAGTTATTTTATCAATGAATTCAAACTGAACAGGCATGTTTTGTTGAAGTGAGTAGTAACTGCATAGAATATTTGCAATTTGTCGCACCGACCTAAATTCGCGTTTTTGGGACCTCCACTTTTCATCTTTTATAGGTACCTTGAAAGTGTTATTAGGTGAAGTTTTCTAGATATATCAATATCAACATTTTACGTCATCGTACATTGTTATGATAGGGAAATAATACTTAACATCAAAATGGTAAACAAAAAAGAGCTATGCTCAACACTTCTGACCAAGGCTGTATATATCGTCGTCTAGTACCCACAACACAAGCCTCATTGAGCTTACTGTTGGACTAGGTCGATTTGTGTAAGATTGTCCCATAATATTTATTTATGTTTGTCTGTTAACAGAACGGCTGTATGCAGCTCATAAACGCAATAATAACGGAGCCGGAGGAACTCGAGTTCAGAATGCATCTGCGGAGCGAGTTTATGAGGACTGGATTGCAGGACTTAATAGGTATTTCATTTTATATACTTAAGAGAGAGAGTGTTGGAGTGTTGGTAGACTAGTAGTCCGTGTCGAACTGAGAACTCGCGATTTCCTTGCAAACGGGTTGTCCAGTATAACAAGACCCTTCTGATGATTGTTTCGCGCCTTCTAGCTCCATAACCCTTTGATCAATCCTGCTCGTATACAAACTCTCAAATTGTATAGATCTCTGCTACAAACACAACAAATTACCATAAAGATTAGAAAAACTTTACTAATGTCATCGCTGAACAACTATTCAATGTCAAAAAACCATCGAAATGCAGGGACGTCTAGGTTCTGTTCTGTTGTGTCCGAAGTTGTTTGTAAGAACTCAATTCGCTTACGCTCCGCTCGTTCGATAAGACGTCCGACTTTCAATCCGGAGATTTCGGGTTTAAACCTCGGCTTGTACTTCTGAGTTCCCCAAACTTGTTATTGTGAGCCTATACTATTACCATTCGAGCAGCTCGTCTCTAGTACATTCTTCCCCCTAAAATTAGATAAGCACCGAGCAAGTACGCTTTTAAAAATTTGTGCGTGATTTCTTTGCTGGTGGATCAAAGAAATCCTAAGTATCTTCTCTAACAAGAGTCTTCGGATATATATTTATATATGTATGGTCGTATGTATGAATGTATACATGTATCTATGTATTGATTTATGTTTTTATGTATATTAGAATTATGTAGTTATTTGTAAGAATTAAGGATGTAGTTTCGCATCTTTTTAAAGTTTTTTCTACTCCTGTACTTTTATCTGTCATTTATATATTCGTTAACACCTTTATAAGAATATAGATAATACACTCGATGAAAAGTCTATCTAGTCTATTCCCCAAAATAACACTTGTTCTATAAAAGCGCCAAAATAGTATCGCGGAATCGCGTGCAAACACGGCTATTAATATAAAATAAATTACTGCCAACCTAAGAAACCTAAATAAACGCAGCGTTTTTAGAAAAAAAACTTTAAAAAAGAAAAAAATTATAAGAACCACAGACCTACTTCGTAGTTTCCCGTTCGTTTGTTGGGGCGAATTGCAAACTTTGAAAGTAATTTAGGTATTTTTACTAATCTCTGTAGCTCTTTAATAATTGATCAAATAACGACGGTATTTGTGTTAGTAATGTTAGTATTATTGAAAAATAGTGTTTTAAAAGGTAAAACTTAAATGATTGTTGATTATGTTGACAAAATAACTGCGATATCCATGAAGATTTCAATTTCGCATTTTATGTAAAAGTAAGTGTATTCGTAGAAAAAGTATTGTATGCAACGTCGTATAAGTAGGTACAAAAATGTTCGTGGCGTTTTTCTTAACAATTTTCGCCTACGGCTCAAATTGTTACCCACGCCACTCACCTTTTTTGACCCCTCTTATACAACTGTTGCATAAACTACTATTATGCTTCTGTCATATAATTTGTTTTCTGTATAGTTAGAAGCACCGCCTACAATCTTTCTGCTTGGCCCTAAGGTTGACTGGTAGAGAATGCCTCATGGTATTAAGTTCGCCTTTTGTGCGATACGTTTTCTTTTTGGGCAATAAAGATTAAATAAATAAATAAAATATACTGTCCTACTGCTGTGCAAAGGCCTCCCCCCACTCTTTCCACTCATCCCGGTCTTGTGCAGTCTCTGGCCATTTTTTCAAAAAGGAGTACAGCTCGTCTCGCCACCGCCGGCGGGGTCTGTCGGATCCTCGATTTGAACTTTAAGTAAGAAATAGTATTTGATAGTTATCAGTCAGTTTCCGGTGAAGAAAAACATTGTGAGGAAACGGGACCTATTCAAACAAGTCTTGATACCCTTTAGGGTTGGAAGGTTAGATGCAAGTTTCGTGCAACTGTCTACTTCAATTTTTGATATGACGTTAGCGAAATATTTAAATTTGGTACAGAGGTGGTTTAAGTACCGGGGAAGAACATTGGATAGTTTTAATTTAAGAAGTCCTCCTTAAAGGGGGTGAAAAGGGGGACGAACGTTTGTATGAGGAATCACTAATTCGACGTAATCGAAGTCGCGGGCAAAAGCTAGTAATATATACAAGTTTAGGCGTGTCCACACCTGATGTACCGCCTCGCCTGAGACAAACGCACGCGCGGCCGCAATGCCTCGGGCGAGGCACGTCCACACTAGCCGAGCTGCCTCGCGCGGTAATTTTCTCGCGAGGCGGTGCGTCAGGTGTTGACACGCCTTTTCAAATTCATATTATATGTAGATCATAACTGTCATAAGTTTTATCGATAAATTAATATCTTTGGGAAGTCCCTATGACATTTTCATTCCTGCCACTAAGTCCTATATCTGGTCCTGACAACAACAGTTAATAGAAGGATAATGGAGTACATCAATGATATTTACTATGGATGATATTTACTCTTACAAAATGAGCAAGAAAAAATACTTCCAGAGTTATTTCATAACCTCGCAACGATTCTGTTATGTTTATCTATTTATCTACACTCACATTGTAAGCCCTCTAAAACGTGTTCAAAAACGGTAGGCAATGGCTAGCATTACCACAACCGATTTTACTATGATAAGCTTCTTATCTGTGGCAGTAATGTAATTTTAACTTTACATGCTCATATATTGATACGTTATGAGTTTAAAATTCCGAACATCGAATTTGATAACATAATGTAAATCCTGTCCTCCTTCCTGACCAATGGCACGCGCCCGCGCGACCGCCGGCACAATCGATTTGGCCATGGCGGTGCAATGGCGGTCATTCTATGGTTTCCGAACACTTCATTTAGGATATATAATATGAGTGTAGATAAAGCAGTGTATGCAACTGTACGTAATTAGGCCTTATTACGTAACAGTTACATAAACTACTATTTGACAATCATCACATCTTTGTCACTCTCATTGTTAGAAAATTACAGTTTGTCTCTTTCTCACGCGGATAACGGGAGCTCATTGGAACGTCCGCACCTTCACGCTGGCCGGTGCGCGACTGGCGACAGTTGTTTGAATTCACTCATTTTAGGTGCTACACTTTTTGAGCGTACATAAACCCATCTGTCATTATTATACAGCCTTGGCCAGAAGTGTTGAGCACCTTTGCGATTTTCATACAAAACTCGAAAGTTTAGTCCAGCGTTTCTATCTTTTTTAAAGTTATTTTATCAACTAATTCCAACTGCACAGGCATGTTTTGTTGAAGTTAGTAGTAACTGCATAGAATATTTGTAATTTTTCGCACCGACCTAAATTCTCATTTTTGGGACCTCCACTTTTCATATTTTATAGGTACCTTGAAAGTGTTATTAAGCGAAGTTTTCTAGATTTATCAATAAAAAAACGGTTGTCTCTAAAGTCGGTTTACTGACGATAGTTGAACGTGACAACGTCATAAGAAAATACTGATGGAATGGTTGGATGGAGCAGCTGTCCACGAGGACGCATCGCTCACTCAAGTAGGAGAGAGACAGATGTCGAACGCTGCCGAACGCGAAGGCCGATTGTGCCTCTTTGTCGCTCGTTCCGCGCTCTCGCTTGCACTGGAACGCCTCAGAGCGAGGTAACGCCGCATGAGTCATGTTTTTTCGCGCGTGCAGCCGGCTCCATCGAATTATAAGACGTTGTCACGTCAAAAACAGCTATGCTCAACACTTCTGGCCAAGGCTGTATATCATATGGAGTACATAATGTTTGTGTGTAGACGAGCTGCGTGCGGGCGCGGAGGGGGCGCGTCAGATCCAGATGACGGTGTTCGACCAGCACGCCGCCGCCGACCAGGACGAGTTCCTGGCCAAATTCGACGATGTCAGGTAATGGTCTAAGAGCTGGCCACGTCAGATATGACACAATAATGAGAGCAACAAAACCCGTCTGGTTAGATTGCTATACTATCCTTATAGCTAGATCCGGGCATCTGGCAGCTTTTAATGGAGGTCAGAGTGACAGACTGGCAAATTTTTTGAATTGGAAAATAGTAATACCAAAATAGGTAAAAATCGCCGAAGTTGTCTCAGGTATAAAGGGCAGGGTCTATATTTTAACATTAGAACAAACATTGCGTACACAAACTTACCAAAACACTTTTGAGGACAAGAAGACCCCAGCTACGCAAACTAGTGGGACTGATAACAGGACATAACACACTAAACAAACACCTCTTCACAATAGGTAGGACAGACAGCCCCATGTGCAGAGCATGCATGGAGGCGGATGAAACAACAAAACACATTCTGCTAGATTGCAAACAGGTAGAAGTATACAGAAATAAACACCTAGGGACCCCAGGCACCTTGCGCGAGACGGCAGGCAACCTGAAAGCTCTGCTGGGCTTCGTTGAGGAACTGGGGTGGTTGGAATAATAGTGCTACCCCCGTTTCACGCAAAATAGGCACGCTGGATGTCGACTTGCGGAAAAACGCCCAGTATAACTAACTAACTAACTAACTAACTAACTAAACATTGCGTATTATTTCGGAAACTGAAACAGTAGGCGAAAAACTATGAATTACATTATACGTCGTTTTGGACTACTTTCACCCATCAGAAAGTTTAGGCAATGATATTATCTAAATATTTGTATAATTTCTCATAATACTGCATCGAAACCAGAACTCTAGGATTTGTATTCTTAAAGTAGTTTGCATTTTTCGACCTCCACCACCTTACAGCTGCCAGATGTCCGGATCTAGAAACAAGCATAGTATAGCAAAGTAACGAGAGGGGTTTCGTCGCTCTCATTATTGTGTCATATCTGACATGGCTAGCTCTCCGTCTATAAGACATTATTTATTCAAAAATGTCCGGTAAGGTTGACTTTTACGGTTAAAATCTAGGCTGCCAAGTGCCTAGTTTATGGTTAAAAAAATTAAAAAGTTACAGAAATTGCAGGCTCGATTTCGCGACATAAATGTTGCATACAAATTCCATTTTTGTCGAGGTACAAACTTTTTAAAAAGTTCATCAGCCATACAAAAATAAAGGCAAAGGCCCTAAGCAGCCGAAACACAACATCGGTTTTTATTATTTATAATGTTGGTACCGCGACTTTTTGGTTATCTCAAATAGCTTGCGGTAAATTCAGAAGAAAAATACACTTCAAACTTTTTAATAAAAAGATATAAAGGCGGCAAAGCTGAACGTGTACCGCGAACGTAGAAAATTCTAGTTTCGAATATATTTGTCTCTCACTCAAAATGAGAAGCGATGGAGATGGTGGAGCAGGAGTCGTGGGTACTTACTCAGCTGGCTGAACATAGGCAAGCCGATGGGAATCGAGTTCTTAGGACGCTACGTGACATCTTATCTATTCGTTAAAGAATGAAGTTTTCATGTACACCGTGAAAGTGGGCCCTTTCACTAAACTAGTCCACATATTTTGTGTTTCAGAGTGGATTTCCACGACGCCAACGAATGCTTCGAACTGGTGAAGAATTTAGTTATGGACACGCCCGCGGAACCTTACCTACTCTCCATACTGCAACATTTATTATTTATACGAGATGATGAATTGATAAGGTAAGAGTCTAACCCCCTTATTCATAAATGGCTACTAAAATTAAGAGGCCTCTGATAATCGTTTGTCCCTTTCCGTCCAACCTATATGAGGGAAAGGGACAAACGATTATCAGCGATCTCTTAACTTTAGTGGCCGTTTATGAATAAGGGGGGTAATACAATATTTTTTAAAGACAAAAGAAAAACTTTAACTAGGCTACTCCACCTTTTCAAGAGTAAATGCCCGAGCTACTGTAAAAAATACTCGAATTACTATAGGTGTGCCTATAATAGTTGAAGAGTTCCCTCGATTTCTCCAAGATCCCATCACCTGATGACAATGGGACCAACTGTCAAGTATACCCTTTCAAATAAACAATAGTAGATTGTGTAACAAGGGAGCAAAATGAAATATTTACGGCGAGGGCGTATATTGATTCCCAAACGAAGCGATGGAGTCTATAATAGAATCCAGAGCGTAGCGAGGGATTCTAAAGTAGACTCCTGAGCGTAGTGAGGGATTCAAGTGTTAACGCCCAAGTTGAAAATAGTTTTGCTCCTATGTGACACATACTGCTTTTCACATCACCTTAGAGGAAAATATTTTTTTTTATTGTTGAATCATATTTATTTTAACTTTATATGTGCTTAGTGTGCTTCTTGATTATAATAATGAATCTATTAATTTAATAAGTAATTTGATTGTGATGACGGACTGGCTGAAAAAAATACGAATGTCCTAGAACAGAAAAGTGCCACTTTGTTCCCTCCTAGCAGGGAAGAAAAAGCCCGTATACGACTAGGTGGTGTGAAAAATAATTTTCCAAATCATATTCATATTCATTTATTTCGTAAATGCACAGATACACTACACGTCAAAAGAAAAAAAATAAAACTAAAATTAATACTAGTGAGCTATTATATAACACTAATTCGCAATGTATAGTAATAAGGTTATATATATATTATGTTAAAACAAAAGTCAAACGATGTCAATTCTGATTACAATAGAGCTACACAATTATAATTAAGTTAATTTTATGTCACATAATTCTCTAAGGTCTAAGAAAGCATTTTCAATTAGCCATTTTTTAAATTCCTTAAAAAATGAGTTATTATTTTCTAGGGTTTGTATATACTTGGGGATGGCATTATACAATTTTGGTCCGATTACATAAGTTATTTTGGTAGATTTTGGTTATCAGTCAAGCAATTTAAATAATCAGTGAACATACATAAAAAAAGCAAAATAAAGACCCAGGCGAGGC
This sequence comes from Pammene aurita, assembly GCA_947086415.1. NCBI lineage: Eukaryota > Metazoa > Arthropoda > Insecta > Lepidoptera > Tortricidae > Pammene > Pammene aurita. Next base: position 8,273,520 of record OX352316.1, on the reverse strand, counting down.
TCAGAGGAGGCTCCTTCGAAATCTTGAAGTTGGTTGAAAATCTTAATTATTATAAGTTCCCAAGCCGTGACTTTGTTATTATCCGATATCGAGATTTCGAAGGAGGAGGTTATCAATTCATCGTGATCTTTGTTTTTGCTATTTTTTTATATGAACGTATCATTATTTGAAGACGCGGATTTGGATAATTCTTTTTTTTTTGTTTGAAAGTGTATACTTCACAGTAAAGTTGGTCCCATTGTTACCAGGTCAGGATCTGATGATGGGATCCTGGAGAAATCGAGGAGACTCTTCAACTATTATAGGCAGGGCAGACCTATAGTGATTTAAATATTTTTTACAGCAGCTCGAGCATTTGCTTTTGGAAAGGTGGAGGCTAACTGAACTCTGTTCTTTTTTGTTTAATATTATTTTTGCATTGTTTTAGGCCAGCGTACTACAAGTTGATAGAGGAATGCATCACCCAAATAGTCCTACATAAGCATGGCTACGATCCAGATTTTAGGGCCACGCAGCGATTCAATATCGACGTGCAACCGCTTATAGAAGGACTAATAGGTAAATTGTATTTAACTAGTACTCCGCCTAAGACTCCAGCTCCATAACCCCTTGATCGATCATGCTCATGAACATCCTATCAAATTGTATTGAGCTCTACTACAACCCCAACAAATTTCATATAGATCAGAAAAACTTTACTAAAGTTGTCGCGCGACAAGTATTCAAAATCAAATGCACAGACGTCTAGGTAGCCAGCTGACAGTTCTGTTATGTCCGAAGTTGTCTGTAAGAACTTCACTTCGCTTACGCTCCGCTCGCTCGAAAATATTTGTTACATAGCCATCTATTTTGTTTAGATATAAAAGCAAAATAATAATCAATTCATAAGAGCCTGGAAATTCTGAAAATTATTCACAAACCGGTGAACGAAAAAACATAAAAAATAATGTATTAAATGGTCCTTGCTCGACATGTTACGCTCCGTAATGAGGAGCTTATTCATGAGCTACTCGCGTCGGCTGACCGACGAAGTCAGTCTTGGTCAGTCTTCGTCGGTCAGGCACTGCGAACGGCTCATGAATAAGCTCCTCGTTATGGAACGGAATATTCGACTTAAAAAACGTGAAAATAGGAACGGGTGTCCTATTTTTTTAATATGTCTGAGCCTCGTGAAAGTTTTGATCTTATTGTGTGCTATGAAAAAGCTACCAAGTAACACTGTGGCTCTTTGAATATTAAAAAAAAGCTAAGTATTCTGTCAGTGAGAAGTAGACTCTACAATCCTAAGTTTATATTATTTTTTTAGAAAAATCAAGAGCGGAAGAAGAAAGGAAGGTAGACGAACTAAAGCAAAAATTAGAGGCCGCCATATCAGCGAGGCAAGAGGCCGAAGCGAGAGCAGAACACCTAGAACAACGGCTAAAAGGATCTCCTTCTGGACCTAGCGGAGTCACGCAGGGAAATATAGCCGCTATTGCTAAGGTAATAATGATAGTTATTGTATGCTGTAGTTAGCTAGATGCTATAGTAGCGAGGCAAGAGGCCGAAGCGAGAGCAGATCACCTAGAACAACGACGAAAAGGTTCTCCTTCTGGACCTAGCGGAGTGACGCAGGGATATATAGCCGCTATTGCTAAGGTAATAATGACATTTATTGTATGCTGTAATTAGCTAGATGCTATAGTAGTGAGACAAGAGGCCTAAGCGCGGGAAGAAAACCTAGAATAACTACTAAAAGGCTCTCCTACTGGACCTAGCGGATTCACGCAAGGGAATAACTATAGCCACTATTGCTAAGGTAATAATGACTGTTATTGTATGCTGTAGCTCGCTAGATGCTATAGTAGCGAGACAAGAGGCCGAAGTGCGGGAAGAAAACCTAGAATGACTACTAAAAGGCTCTCCTCCTAGCGGAATCACGCAAGGGAATAACTATAGCCACTATTTTCGAGTTTCTTGCCGGACATAATTATTCTCGGGTCAGAGGTGTAGGGTTAGAACCGGTGTAGTTTGATTTTTTTTCTCTTTTACTTTGACGTGTAAAAGTGTCCTTGTGGCCTACTTACTGAATAAATGTTTGAGTTTGAGTTTGAGATTGCTAAGGTAATAATGAATGACTGTTATTGTATGCTGTAGCTAGCTAGATGCTATAGTAGCGAGACAAGAGGCCGAAGCGCGGGCAGAACACTACATCTAAGGTAGAATTAATAATTCAGCGGAGTGATTTGACTGAATTTTACATACATTTGACAACCGCTTTGTATGCCGAGAGCTGTCAAATCACTCCGCTGAATTATTAATTCTACCGTACAGTAGGTATCCCCCTACCGTCGGTCCCTAAGTTCTGTCACAAGGGTTTTAAGTGATAAAATATAATACAAAGCTTTTATTTAAAAAAATTATACCTGATTAGAAAGCTTATTTTATACAGATTAAAATATAATATGATTAACTTTAAATCAAGATCGCGTATTTTATAGATCCTTGTAAACTTGAAGATTTTTGTCAGACCCAAACACGCCGATGATTTATGACAATTGTAATTCACAAAAGTTGGTTAAGATCATTGTTATAGGTGTCCAGAGTTACAAATTGTTATTTTTATGAAAGTAGATGATTAAGGCATATTTAAAAACTAATATTTAGTTGACTTACAAGTCTTTGCTTCAACTATTCTTCTCCTGACCCTCAACGTATTTTTCAGTTTTGAGCAAAACACGATGACTTTGATGCCATACATCAAAGGTAGTCTTCCAAAATTGTGTATACTAGCTTTCTTGTCAGTCAGACCCATGTTAATTATATATTAAAATGAAGGTAGAAGATCAAGCTAATGCAGTATGCAAGACTGAAGCCTCTTAAAATTGAATAAAAATAATTATGGTCAAAATCAACTCGAACAGGGCGCGTGTTTTTGACGTGGTTTTTTATTGCGCTTTTTCGAATGTTACAGGGAATTGTGTAAAACAGCCAAAACTATTTGCCTTAAATAATATCGTAAATTAATCAGTGTTAAATAGGCTTTTTAACCATATATTGAAATAGCAACCTCTAACAGTTCCTATTTTACCAGTCCAAACCCTAGTGACAGAACTTATGAACCGACTAAGTAGCTGCTATTGCTAATTTCAAGTCGTCGTCGCCATGTTGAGCTCAAACGATTATCGTTTTGTCTAGTTGATACTAGGGATGTTACGGATGTGGTTTTATCGGAACCGAAGCCGAAACCGGAGTTTTTAAATTTGTTTTAACGAAACCGAAAGCGAATCCGAAACCGAAAGCGTACCGAAAGGCGAAAACGAATCCGAAACCGGAGCCGGAGGGGAACCAAATCAGTAAACGAATGAGTAAATAATCGTCGTAAAACAGGTGGGGTGATTCCCGGGGAGACAAGTCAAAACCTGTTGTACAAACAGGTTTTGACTTGTCCTAGGCACACGCCGCGCGCCGCGGCTGCTGACTTTCGGCTCCGTTAAAACCTCCGCTTAAAATTAGACGAAACCGAAGCCGGAGCCGGAGGTGTTCGCTTCAAATTAGACGAAACCGAAGCCGAAGCCGGAGGTGTGAATTCAGCCGAAAGTTTCGGTATATCGGAGCCGAAGCCGAACCTCCGTAACATCCCTAGTTGATACTGTGTAATAGTCTGTTGTGGTATAATAACATGTATTTTGACAGGCGATAGGCAGCCCGGGTGGCCCCGTGCCACCACCCCCGCCACCAATGCCTGGAGGTAAGCGACCCAGTACTACCAAATGTTAAAATAAAATATATCGGAGCGGCCTATATAGTATAGTTTGCGTAAAACATTAATTTATAATAGCCTGATTTTTTTTATTCATTCTTATGGAATATTTATAGATAATATATGCAAAAATCCTACCAACTTTTCACCCGGAAGTAGTTAAATAGGTAAAAAAAAATATATAAAAAAATTGTATATTTTTATTTACAATAATATCAATTATTTTTATTTGTAAAAATGACGATATTTACGTCTTCTTTCTGTTTAAAGCGAAAAACAAGAAACCGTGTCCATGTAAGACCACATAAATAACAAACTGTACGGCGCGGGCGATATACAGGGTGTAATCGTTAAGTGTGGCCAGGCCATAACTCCGTAAATATAACAGATATCAGAAAACTTCCAACTGATATCGAAAGTGCGTTACCCAATGAGTAAAATTACTTTAATAACTTTATTTAAATAAAAGTATTAATATTAAAAATATTAAGTTTAAACGCTCCCATACAGTTAGTACCTACGACGACTCACTCCCAAAGAAGAACGTCGGTGCCGTAAGAGATAAAACTGCTTGAGATTCATTATTTTCACGAATAAACTGTAATAACATGAGAATTGATTGATATGGAATAAAATAAAACAATTCATGAATAATTTGATAACGGTGAAATGACTAGACCGTACAAACTAGTCTTTATCCGAACGTCGGTCCGGGTTTGAAGTTAATGTTTGGGATAGTTCTGATTTTATTTAAAAAAAGTTTTTAATGTCATTTTACTCATTGGGTAACGCACTTTCGATATCAGTTGGAAGTTTTCTGATATCTGTTATATTTACGGAATTATGGCCTGGCCACACTTAACGATTACAGCCTGTATATCCTAATTCGTTAGAAACAAATATAAATAATTGGTAGTTTGTTCTTACACATTTTAAATGACTTAGAAACGATATATTCATTAAAATCCTACAAGAAAAACGCTTGTAATATGTGTGTACATATTTGTGGCGGTTAGCGAATAACGATATTTTGTAGGATTTCATTGCGTAAACAATACTTGTATCATGAATATCATGATATATCCGTTACACTAAAAATATTAGCTATTATTAATTATTTCCAATTCCCCATACTAGCCGCCCGTAAAATGACTGTAGTACTAGGTGGTCACAATATCTGAACAACGCCTCTATTGTCAAGGCGATAGAGTGCATGTTCAGATATTTTGAGTACCGTGGCCGCTCCGATATATTTGATGGCGACTGTACACACTTTTCACACTTTTTTAACGTATTTTAAGCACTTCTATTAGTATTAACATATTTTATGACGCACGCCGTAATATGCGGATTATTTATATATTTTTTATATCTATTGCTTTTACTTCTTATGTGGTTTTTGTTCTTTAATAACAAGCGGTAGTAACCCTTATTGGAATGAAAGAGATCCATTATAAATCTAACCCGATATCGGCAATTGTCGACTCTGTGACGGTCAAAAAAGCTAAAATTTGATATTTATTTATCGTATGGCTACATGTCACTGGATAAAGATAGGCATTTCTTCCCTGTGCTAGTAGTCGCGGGAAAGCAGATGATAATGAAAATCCAGTGAGTGCTGCGAGGTCCAGATGGGACAGTGCAGCTGCCAAGTTGTCTAAGGTGTTTCCTACGTACGCAGAGTAACATTGATCCCCTAAAAAAATTTTTTTACTTAATTATATTGATAAGTTCTGTTTTGATTAAATACTACAACATGATAATATTGATGAGTTACATAGGCAGAAAAATTCTGGATCACGGCTTTGAAATCGCTCTGTATAAAAAACATAGAAACTAAAGCCTGACCAGAAATATATGATCATTGTCAAGAGGGCGCTATTCTCATTTATATGGCAACAGTTCAATAATAGTCAAAAAGTACATTATTCTCTATGGTATATGTCATCTTCATTTGTTCACCTGTCACCTCTGATGTCAATTTGTAAATGTTTCGTAGCGAAATAGTTTAATTTCCCGTTCATTTTATTTCCATCAGTTTATTACATACATTATTTACAATGTTTTTCTCTGGACTATTAATAGTTTTGGGCATTTCTTAACATTTATTATTCAGCACTTTACTATTCAAGTAAACCGCCACAATGACACGGATAACAGTGACAACCCATCATTAAAATTATTGCCAGTGTAAGAAATTAGTTCCACTGAAATTCCGCAACATGGCGCATAATAAATAATAGATAATAATAAATATTATAGGACAATCTTACACAAATCGGCCTAGGCCCACGGTAAGCTCAATAAGGCTTGTGTTATGGGTACTAGACGACGATATATATAATAGATAAATATGGATAAAATACTTAAATACATAGAAAACATCCATAACTCAGAAACAAATATCTGTGATAAACACACAAATAAATGCCCTGACCAGGATTCGAACCCGCATGATTATATATTTTCGGTCAGGCTTTACATAAATGATGATCAAAAAAAACAACCTTCAATTTGTTTCACTTCACTGCACTTGTTTTCAGCAACAGAAAATGTCTACTAATAGGCAAGATGCAAAATTTTCATTTATGCTTTCATTTGAAAGAATTGCACGTAGAATAGACCAAGAGTGTATTTAAAAATGAAAATACTATAATTTATAATCAGGGCCCGGAATTAGGTGAGCTAAAATACCTAAAGTTTGCGAGAGGACATAATATAGAGTGGTTACAACCGGATGAAAATAATATTTTATTTGGATTCCGGGTATTCGATATTCATCCGGGCACTGCAAGTAATAGTCTCAATGATGAAAAATGGTTACATTGCAGCCATAAAGTTAACATTATAATAATAAATGTGTAGGGAAACCCATATTATTCGTCTTACAACGACTTCTTATCTTATCTTATACATACCTTCTTTTGTCTAGGCCTTTTTACTAAAAACTAACATTAAACATGCTGCACTGTAAACAAAACATATCACGTTCAATATTACGACAAGTCCCCGAATAAACATCGAATACCCGGAATCCAAATAAAATATTATTTTCATCCGGTTGTAACCACTCTATATTATGTCCTCTCGCGAACTTTAGGTATTTTAGCTCACCTAATTCCGGGCCCTGTTTATAATCAAAAAGTGCTGTTACAATCTGACAATTTAAATTTTCGCGCCTAAACGGATCTACAGCCCCTGTGACTCATGTGTGTCACTCGCCATATTTGTTCGTCCACAGGGTCAAAACTTGTTTTTTTTTTAAAGAACTGACCTGAATGCTAACCCTTTCAGCCAAATCCCATGGACAGTTGTCATAACACCATTAGTTGTCATAACAGGAGTGACGTCACCAGACGTTAAAATACGTTCCGTTTCACATTACTTCAAATATTTGAAATTAGTATAAACTAAAGTAAAAACATTACAATAGCTATTATTTATTTTTTTCAACATTTTAATCACAAAATAATGGTAAATATTATAGCTGCATCTTCCCTATTATTATTGAACAACTTACAAAAGTAGTACGCACATTTTCCGCTAGGTGGTTCACTAACATTAGTCTCACTAACGCATGCTATCTGTTCGGGTGTGTGCTTCTAGGAGGACCTCCACCGCCACCACCACCGCCTATGCCTTCAGGTTTGTATATAATTAAACTTTTATTTCGTTTTGGTCAAGGATCATATAAATACCTGCTAGCCAAATTTGGTCGGGTTTTTATCGTCTGCCACAGCTGATCAGACATGATGAAGGTATGACGATTAAGGGGACTGAGGGAGGACGGCCATTGGGCGTGAATACTAATAATAAGTTTTACAACAGACGTCTCAAAGCAAGAATTTAACTAGAGACCGCACACGCGTACTACCAAGGGATAGACGTAGATGACGATAATATCACTTCTACAGCACAAAACAAAACAATTTACCATTGCTTTTCCTTAGCCGACACAACTTTCTAAGAAAACTATCAGGTTTTCTCGTAGTAAACACAGAAATTCTTGAAGAAATCGCGAATTATATCTGTTTGTGACTCTCCACTGCTATAAGTAATGGCGTGGAGGGTAGCAAAAAAAGGTGAGTCTATGACAAGGACCAACGATAATATCACCTTCTCTGTCGTACCTATAGAAAGTGTAATAAGACCATCCCGTTCGATCTTGGTATTGTTAGTACCATGACAAGGTCTATGGCTAGTACGGCTAGTATGTTGAGATTGATGTTTATAATCATAACTGTTTCTCTTTTGTTTTTCTGTTCGTATTGGGCACTGTTTATGTAACGATTTATTTCGGTTAAAGATATATGTATTTTAATATTTAGTACCCTTAGTCAAGCTGTTTATATTTATAGTATGTTATGGTTAACTTATTCTTATTGAGGAAACTGTAAGTCTATAACCTAAAAACCCTGTTTTACCTAATATAAATGTATACGACTGTTTGTTTCTAAATAAATAAAATAAATAAAATTAAAAATTAAAATGTCTATGACGGACGGCCATATTAACGCCCCCTGCCCGCTCATTCAGTCCCCTTCGTCGTCATACCTACATCATGTTAAGCTTTCGGGCTATTAAGAAGTTGTACAGTCTATATAGGAGCGGCCAAGGTGGTCACAAATATCTGAAAAACGCCTCTATTGTAAAGGCGATAAAGTGCATGCTCAGATATTTTTGAGCACCTTGGCCGCTCCGATATATTTGATGGCGACTGTAATGAGTGAGCACTCTAAGCTTACTTCTTTTTCTACGCATGAACTGAATGTCTATACAAAATGGCGTTCATACAAAACTTAATCGGTATCAGATGCCGTAGCGCCTTCTATTGAACGGAAATTCAGTTATTTTCGCAGTGTCACATTGCTGAACAGAATGTATGGACACAGGGCGGACACGTCATACTACAAAATTCGTTTGAGCGCCTTTGTGTGCACGGCACATCTGTACACGCATCAATGTGTGAGTGCGTCTTAGCAAAATGGCGGTGTATTGTCAAACATCATTTAAGACAGCGGAAGCAGCGCTTTCTTTCTTCTGTATTTCATCCTTTTGTATTTCATACAGAATGGTTACGCTACGCCCCGCCCAGAACAGAATTACCTCAACCCGCGGCGGCCGATTGGTAGGGAACTAGTAGGCTAATCCGTCAGGTTGGCAGCGCATCGATAAAAAGTAAAATGTTGGTGTATTGTCAAACGTCATTACGACAGCGGAAACAGCGCCCTAAGACGCACGCACACATTGAAGCGTGTACAGATGTGCCGTGCACACAAAGGCGCTCAAACGAGTATTGTAGTATGACGTGTCCGCCCTGTGCCATAATTATGAATATTTCAACGAAACAAAAAAAACTGAAGTCTGAAATGTGAAACTTTCTAGGATAATCTCGGTATATAAAAAATCTTGAATCTATTTTCTGAATTAATAAAAAACCATCTGACAGTTCGCTGGCTCAATATTAAAAGGCTCTATGTTACATTTTCAGGGTAGCTATAAGACTTATGTCATTATGATAATGTTCAAATTCCTTTAAAAAAAATACATTTCAATCAGTCAAACATAACTTAACTAATATCATTGCTACTCGTACCGTTTGTTGTCGTTTCCGGTGCCAAAGTGCCCATAATGCTCGCGGTATTACCTCGCTGGATAGCCATGGACAGTCTTTGCACCAGAAACGACTCTGAGCAGGGGTCCTCTCCCTTTTGCCTAAGCCAATGGCCTAAGTTACGTATCTACTCCCCAACAGCCCGCCAATTCCAATTTGATGAAATGAAACATATAACCCTGTAATATTGAGTTCGCGAGATTTGGATACATACAAAATAAATATAGTTTAAAATCATGGATGCGAGAATTGCCTTACTCAATTTTATATGTTTTTAGTTTATTATTAAATTGAATTTCTATGAATACAAATGAGTCGGCATTTTTAAAATTCTTGCATGTGGCGTTGTCTCTTTCACTCTGCATGTGCATGGGTATATAGTTGTCTTGCTTTAACAGGGCCTGGTAGCGGAGGGCCGCCGCCGCCTCCTCCTATGCCTTCAGGTTTGGTTTTACTTTTATTTACTTTTTTTTTAATTTATTAAGGGGTCATCCAGAAATCACGTGATCGTATTTTTTTTAACGCGTGATCATTGAATATAGTGCGCTTGTTGGATTATACAGTCAGCTTTATACAGGGTGTAACAAAGATACTAGTGATTCGTTTAAGGGCATTATTAGTATTGTATTGCGACTATGAAGAAGTAGGACAAATTTTTATTCGACGAGAAAAACATTTTTTTTTATATACCAAGACGGTGGCAACCAAGCATACGGCCCGCCTGATGGTAAGCAGCTACCGTAACCTATGGACGCCTGCAACTCCAAAGGTTTCACATGCGCGTTGCCGACCCTTTACAAAAAGGAAGATTCACTGTGGTTTGTATGGGATGTTATCCCAGCTGGCCAACCCTCTATACAAAACAAGTTTTTTTTCGCGCGAAAAATCGTTTTCTTAGTTTTTCATAATTGTTTATGATAACAATTATGCCCTTAATGGACCGTAAGCCAGGAACAAATTTTATGACCAATGGCGTCCCAGGCGATAACTTGTGAAGTGGTTGGTGGGTTGAGGAACGGCAGCTATTTAATCACTTTAAAAAAAACTGTCATCGCGTCACGATTGAAATTTTGTCAGATGATAGTTTATATGCTCTTACAAACATAAAAAATCGTCAGCTGGCTGTATCTAGGTGGAAAGACCATCAGCTGATGCCCTGAAGATCGTATGTTCACGTGACCAGCTGACGGTCTTTTCACTGGGATACAGCTGACGGACGATTTTTTATATTTATAATAGGATATAAACTATCATCTGACAAAGTTTCAATCGGGACGCGATGACCATTTTTTTAAAATCGATTAAATGTCTGCCGTTCCTTAACCCACCAACGGAGAGGAAGCTGACCTTCACGAGGCTTCATTACACATCGCCCTTAGGCCGTGGTCGCTTTCACCCGCCGCACGCGGCCGACAGCGGCCCGCCGCCCGCGGCGTCTGAATGGTGTGTTCGGGAATGCTCGGGAGTGGTCGTTTTCGCCCGCCGCGTGCGGGACGCCGCACGCGGCGGGCGAAAACGACCACGGCCTAAACCACTTCACAAGTTGTCGCCTGGGACGCGATGACCAACGAAATTTGTTCTTAGCTTACGGTCTATAAACGGAACACCAGGATTTTTGTTACACTCTGTATAGTTAGTAGCAGTCTAAGTGGCCAAATATATTGTAACACATCCTTACTGCCACAGAAATAAAGATTTGTACAGTCGCCATCAAATATATCGGAGCAGCCAGGGTACTGAACATGCACTTTATCGCCTTGACAATACAGTCGTTGTTCAGATATTTGTGACCACCTTGGTCGCTCCGATATATCTGATGGCGACTGTACCGATATATATATATATATTTTTTAATTTTTTTATATATTCAAGTAACAACTTAGATTTTGAATCTTGAAGCAAATCAAATTATTTTGTTTAATATTTTTTTGATTTGCAATTTTAAGTAGTTACACTACTATACACCGTGGGCCCATATAACTAGACAGATTTTAACAGTGTATACCTGATCATATTTAGATACTAAAACGTCCTATAAACTTTTCTGGAATACGCCTAGTTTCAGAGTTATTTATTACCAATTTTAAAAAAATACACTTTTTATTATAACTCATTACAAAACGCCTTTCTAAAGGCCGTTGTTGCCAATATTGGGCATAGTTTACACGTCCTTATTGACAGATATCAAAGTGACAAGGAAAACTTTGCAGAAACTACAAAAAAAATGTACCAATTTGTTTTAGGCGATAATTTTATTAATAACATTTGCTTTTCATGTGCAATACACATTCAAAAAATGAAAAAAAAAAACGAAAAAAAAATTTTTTATTTGGCGAAATTGACCTAAAGTCACATAATATTTTTTCCTTGTTTTGGTCTTAGAAATTCGTGGTTAAGATCTGTCGGGTTATTCCAGCCCACGGTGTATATAAACTGAAAATAGTCACTTTTTCTGAAGTACATGACATCTATTTTCAACTTAGATTTTGTACATGTATATTCTCGCCAAACTGTGTTACCTTTGATGGCGAGAGGCGCTCTGTTTTATAAGTATAAAACAGTAGTTTAATAGGTTAGATTGTTAAATAATATTGTCTTCGGTTGCCGCGATAGTTATTCATGAAATAAAACAATTAAAAACGGATTTTATCGCGTGTATTGAGCTTAAATTACATCCCGACGTTTCGAACACTTTACAGCGTTCGTGGTCAACGGGTCGACTGAGGAAAAATGTACAATTACCTCCGTTCAAAAACTATCACAATATGCAAACCTACCCACATATTAAATATTAAACAAATTTAGTGTTTGCACATGCCAGAGGGGCCTTTATAAAAACAAATTATTCCAGTCGACCCGTTGACTACGAACGCTGTAAAGTGTTTGAAACGTCGGGATGTAATTTAAACTCAATACACGCGATAAAATCCGTTTTTAATTGTTTTATTTCAACAAATTATTTATTATTACAAAACAAATTATTAAACAATTTATTTTATTATTATTAATTATTATTTTTGTTTTTATTTTTAAAATTTTTTAAAATTAGTATTAAATCATTATTAGTGTCCACACTGTCCACCATTATGGTCTCACAGTCACGTCGGGATGTAATTTAAGCTCAATACACGCGATAAAATCCGTTTTTAATTGTTTTATTTCATAGATTGTTAAAGTTAACAATTTAACCTATTAAACTCATCTTATAAATTTCTTAAAAATAAATACTAACTAGCATGCTCATAACATAACATAAATCAAGATAATTTGAGAAGACACTCTTTTAGTCTCGTTTTTATCATGGATTTACTTAATTTAGGACTGTCATAGTAAGCTAATGCTATTACATATTTTTGGTACAAGATATTTTGAAGTTCTATATTTGGCTACTTTGGTTGTATTTGCTACTAACTATTTAACTCTTAACTGAACAGTCGGAGCGGCCAAGGTACTCAAAAATATCTAAACATGAACTTTATCCCCGGTACAATAGAGGCGTTGTTCAGATATTTGTGACCACCTTAGCCGCTCCGATATATCTGATGGCGACTGTACGAAACGCAGAATATAGGATTTACGATATGGGTGATTCATTTCCAGTAGGTGGCGGACCTCCCCCTCCGCCGCCGCCGCCGATGCCGGGCGGGCCCCCGCCGCCCCCCATGCCGGGGATGGGCGGCCCGCCCCCGCCCCCACCGCCCCCCATGATGGGCGGCCCGCGCCCGCCGCCGCCGCCCGGCATGGGCCCTATGGCACCTAGAATGGTATGACACTCTTAATAAATGGTATATCTACTTAAATAAAATAAAATAAAATAAAAACTGTTTATTTCGGACCATAAAAATCCATAGAATTGTTAGTAACTTAAATTTAGGTAGATACATTAAAAACTATACTAGTGAAACTCTTACTCCTAAGTAGGTACAAGACAACTAGAGGCAAAAAGATTGACCCTATTTGTCCCTGACCACACTGATTACACTGACCCAGTATTTTGAAATCTGGCAGTCGAGACGTTCGGCCAACGTCCTCAGCATGCTGTTGCTGCTACCGCGCACTCGTTTAAGCAGTGAGGCAATTCTTTTTCGCCGAATAGCAAAAAAGGGGGTTAAGGCGTAAAGGCGTACTTAAGGCGTCTAAATTAGTTCAGAATTTTATAACTGCAAAGACAGCCGAAGCACATACGAGTAGCTCTCTATTATTTACATTGTCCGATAGCTATTTAAGTTGTTAGTAAGCACTAACACATTTAACTAACTAACTTTGTTATTTATGTTGTTATATTATTAGAAATACACGATTGATTGATTGATTAATGTTTGAAAATTTGGTTACCGCATAACTAAATATTCCGGATAATACAGTTGTGTAAATCAAATACGGGCGAAACTTTAAACTATGGGTAGCTTAGAACCTAAGAAATATATTTAGATATATTTTTCTGTAAATAACGACGAAATTTTTAACCATAAAAATACGGCCCGCGATGTAAATTATTTTTGTGTATTTTAAATTATGATTTAATAACAACAATTAATTAGAAACTAAACTAAATAAGAATTAAAATTACCTGTGAACTTAAAACTAGCACTACAAAAACTGAAATTCTAACTCTAAAATTGGCCCCTGTGCCATTGTGCCGAGGACGCTGGCAGCATTTCCCCGCTGTATAGCAACGCTTATTCGTTGAGCGAGGAAGCTGCCAGCTCTCTTGTCCCCAGTGACGTCGACCAACCGCTTGGCGAGGTCGCGGAACAGCTCATGAGCCGCAGGGCCCCACGGACCAAGGGTCCAAGGGACCAAGGGGATGCCAAAAGCAACAAAGTTGTAGTTGGCGTCGAGACCCCTGTACTTCCGTCTCTTAAGAGCCTCTTCTGCCTCTGATTATGATGATTATGTAAATGCAACACACTCAAGTTAAACGCTCTTTGACATTTACAGCTACTTAACGTCTACCTTGTTTGTAGTCCATTGCTGCTCAGTAAATTTATAGTGAAAAAAAAGTGACAGATTATTTACAAAAGTAATAACTATGACGTACCTTACAAAAACTAAAATCCTTGGAATACATTTAACCAATATATTTTATCTGTATATTATAAACTATAATATTAACACACATGCACATCTGTTTTGTTTACAAAAATATATTAAACTAGAGAGGGACCCGCGGCTCCGCCCGCATAAGTAAAATAAAGAGTGTATCTTATGTTTACTCAAATTCCGACACCTTATTATGTTGTCTATCATTAGGCAACCTTCAGCATTCAACCCTGCCGGGAATCATGACTGTCAAGTTATCAGTGTGCGCTGCTATTTGATAATCTCCGCTACCGTTCGCCCGTTTGCGCAGGGGGCGATTTTAGCGATTCGAGCGCTCGAATATAACATTTAAAACTCTGAATAAAACGAAGAAATGATGTTTTAAAAACAACAGCGATAGTTATTTAAAATCATGATTATTTATATTATTAATTTCAGGCGTAAATAATGGCGACAAACTTTTGTGTGCGATTACATTCGAGGTTAAATTCTTTGAATTCGAGCGCTCGATTGTCAAAAATCGCCCCCCTTTTTGCCGGTTTTTGCAATAAGATGCACAATTTTAATTTATATCTGATGGCTTGAAAATAAATATCACTAAATTAATTAAAACTAAAATACAACTTAAAAAATAAATCTATACTAACAGACTACTTTTAAATATATGTATAAAAATAAATTTACGTAGTTATAAAAATCCCAACTATGAAAAGAATACTCCGTTTAAAACGTCCGCCCGCGGCATGGTCCCCGTTTCGCTGGCGGCGACCTCTCTGTACAGCTAAAGATATACGCTGGGAGACGTACGCGCCAGATCTATGGTCCCCTGTAGTCTCGACCAGCCGTGCCGTGCCGACAGGGCCCCCATGAAACACTTCATGTAGGCCGACCAGGAGCCCAGTGTCTCTAATGATAAGTTAATACTTACAACTCAAGAGTTGTACCAAGGTATACCAAAATATTATACCAAGGTATTTCCTCCATATCCTTGGTACTTATCATTATTTCAGGAACCATTTCAGGCGGCCGGCAATATAGATATATTAAACAAACAATAATTATGATATGACATGAACATCCATTTATGTTCATTTTGACATTTGTCTCACTCTGTGAGCCATCATAAGCTTAGAAAATTCAACCAACCGGAGCGGCCATGACAGGCGTTCCCCTCTGCCGAAAACATATTATTATGACCAGTGGTCATATTTATTGTATGGACTGACATTTATCTGACGTGGCTATTTGTATGTTACATACGAATAGCCATACATTTGACGCTCCCCTCCCCCGCAAAAATCGGCAGACTTTTTTTTGTATAGAAAATGACAGACATGGCCGCTCCGGTTGGTTTAATTCTCTTACACATAAACATACTTCAAGTTTAGCGAAACGAACCGAGAGTTGCCGAAAATGATCGATAGTCGTGAAATGAAGAAAATGTAAAATTCTTTTGCAAATTGTAAAATATATACACAGCGTAAGCGGTAGATTTGATGCTCTTGTTCTATTCTCATATTTAGACAATAGATTTGCATAGTTTTTTCCAATGATATGTGCGTTGTATTCGAGGAACGTGTCAAGGAAGTTCTTAAAATTTGGTAAGGCGCCATCTCGCTTCATCCCTGGTTTTTTATCCCGTTCTGGTTTTTCGTTTTTATATAAGTAGATAGGATTGTTATATCAATCTTAGATTAAAATTCGATTAAAAATAAATTTAGGGTAAAGACATCAAAACACCATCGCAAGTATATAATTTAGTATTATTGAAATACATTTAAGAACAGATGGAAACACAAATATAGTTCTAAGCAGAGATATCTGAAAAGGGCGCGGTCAACGCCTAGTACGCGAAATGACAGTTGAAGCGACGCTGCTAGTGAAGTGCTACCCCGATGCCAACCGCTGTCACTAGTGCGGTGCCGTGGGAGGTGTTGTTGTCCTTTTAATAATAATCGGTTTTAATGCCTTCGACCATTTTTTTTTAATTTCCGAAGTTTGCATTACTCAAGTTCATTTTTTATTAGCCCCAACCCGACGTGTTACCCCACGGCCTGAAACCTAAAAAGAAGTGGGAGGTGGAAGGACCCCTAAAACGAGCTAACTGGAAGACTATCATTCCTGCCAAAATGTCTGAGAAGGCCTTCTGGGTCAAGGTAAATATACTATGGTTCAGGTGCACCTATTAGACTGGTCCAGAAAAAGCGATTATAGGTTTAGTAAATGTCCCCTGGTTTTCGAGAAAATCGTACTTTTCTGTTTTTAAATAATTGGCACCTCATTTCACTTCAATGTATGGAGAAAAATGCGATTATGTCGAATTTTATTAAACCTACTCGTATTAGACCTATTTCACCTGTTGGTGATTATAAGGTTATCCAATTATCCATTATTTACCGGGCACCCTTTAGTCTTTAGTATGATGCATGTCGTTTTAAAAAAATCGATTTCATGGTTTCTAATTTCAAATGTAAATTGTAAATGGCTTTATGTTTATCAAATATTTTGCTTATAAACTTCTCGGTTCGTAGTTTCGTAAGAGTTAGTTATAATTTAAAAAAGTCTCTTGGTAGTAAAATGGGTTTTTTCTCCCGCTTTACTTGCGTAATATGCACATTTTATGAGCAAGTGTGATGAAAATATTCTGTTCAGGTGCAAGAAGAAAAGATGGCGTCTCCAGATATCCTCAGCGGGTTGGCGCTCAAATTCTCAAGCAAACCCGTCGCTAAGAGGAACGAAGATGCCGTAGATAAGTAAGTATTCATTAATAATATTAATAGGATATCACCCAGTTAAAGGCAGAACCGACTATTTGGATATAATTCTATTAGCAGATAGTTGGTTTTGCCTTTGACCCTAAAGGCAGAAACAACTGTTTGAATTTAATTCTATTAGCAGATAGTTTCTTTTGCCTTTGACCCTAAAGGCAGAAACAACTATTTGGATTTAATTATATTAGCAGATAGTTGGTTTTGCCTTTGACCCTAAAGGCAGAAACAACTATTTGGATTTAATTATATTAGCAGATAGTTGGTTTTGCCTTTGACCCTAAAGGCAGAAACAACTATTTGGATTTAATTCTATTAGCAGATAGTTGGTTTTGCCTTTGACCCTAAAGGCAGAAACAACTATTTGGATTTAATGGCAATTCTAGCGCCTTCATCACTTCTTCTGGATCGGCGGCAGTTCTTAGCAAATCTCGTACAGCGGCCTTTGCCTCGCCTACGAGCGCCACACGGAGGCGCGCCATATTTTCAAATGACTTAAAGGCGTGTATCTCACTCGTACTGCGATAGGCCTTTTCAAAACTAAGCCAATCCAAAGCGTTACCGTCGAACGTAGGTATCTCGTGCACTTGCCGCGGTACATGTCTTTTTTGACCTAGCTTGCTGATGGCCTCCGCTAGCCGATCAATGTCAGATAGAGGCTCGCTCTTCGGCAGTGGCGGCAGCGGCTGGGGTGACGGTGTCCGCGGTAGAGATGGTGCGGGTGCTCTGGAGTCTAGGAACAGGGCAGCGGCTTCGTGCTGCGGCGACGGCAGACGCGGAACGGCATGGGACGGCGCGATATTGGCGGGCGTGTCGTCGAGCCAGCGCTTCACGCGCGCTGTGGTCTCTCCGCTCGCGACACTGGGCGCTGTCACTTCTCCGCTAGCGATACTGGGCGCTGATTCCACCTTCTCCTCTTCCTTCTGTAATTGTAGGTCGGCCATGTCCAGGGCTAGCTTCTTTTTAATGAGATTCTGTTTTATTTTGGCCACCTCAAGCTCCGCTTCGTACTCAGCGCGTAAGCGCCGTGCTTTGAGGGAGGCCTGGCTAAGTTTGGAATCTTTGGACGTATAGCTGGCCGCGCTGGCCTTGCTCTTTGGCCGCACCGTGACCTCTGTTTGCGGCGTCTTCAACCCCGACGGCGGTTGTTCATCTCCGTGGCCTTTCTGACCACCCACCGAGGGGACGCGCTCTGACTTCAAAGATGGCGTCTGCCGTGGTACGTCGGCACCCGACGGAGTCCCCAATCCCGAATCTGGCGGTTTCTCCAACATCGCTCTAGTTTTGCTGCGTGTTCTCCGTTGTTTACTGTGATCACTCATTGCTATTTCACTTATCCGAACTCGTAGGACCAATTTTGTAAGTGAAGGGCAGGGTTGATTGTAAGAAAAAAGCTAATGTTCAGAATTACTATCACGATATATATTGGTCACAGAAAAGAAAACACATACACACACAAGAATATCTCTACCAATTATATTGTCGCGGAAATGGAAAAATGTACCGTTTTGGCGCGCAAATTACGTAACGATCGATTCAGTTGCTATGCGCTGCGCAGACTGGTTTATGCCGCGCCGGCCGGCGCGGGCGAGCCCCGCTCGAGGCGCGTACCCCTCTCTCCCTTCCCCTCGCTCACCTTGTCGCACCAAGGTTAGCGCCGTGGAACGGAGTGAAACGAATATTATTATTATTTTCTTAAATTACTACTTGGACAGTCGTGCTATCTAACAGTTATTAAGTGAAGTTTTCTGGATTTATCAATAAAATATAATATTTTTCACACCACCTGCTCGACAATGCCAAATTATATATCATGCAAACCTCACCGAAAGCAAATCATTATAGCCCTTGGCTTTAGCCGGGTTATAATGTTGTACTAAATCTCATTATAACCCGCTGGTTAATAATGTGATTTCACTTCCCATAGCTCTTATTGTTATGTGCTTAAAGTCTAATTTGGTAAAGTCCGCACGGTGCACAGCCCCGCGACGCCAGCCGGGGCCCGCGCCGCCGCGTCGAACTGATTTGAAAATCGAATTTATTCGGAAAATCGTGCTGGCCACCTTTTTTAAATACCTAAAACAAATGCCGCGAGTGTCATAAGACGCTGCAGTATACGGAGTAAAACTGCGGGTTCTATAAAAATTGAAGATAAAATTTGAATAAAATGGACTAATGTATCAAGAATCAATTTTTAGGGTTCCGTAGCCAAATGGCAAAAAACGGAACCCTTATGGATTCGTCATGTCTGTCTGTATGTCTGTCCATCCGTATGTCACAGGCATTTTACTCGGAAACTATACGACGTATCTGAATAAAATTTACACATAAGGTGTATTTTGTATGCCGCTACTTAGTTATGTAGATTTGAAAAAAAAAAATTAGGGGGGGGGGGCGCTCCATACATGTAACTATTTTTTTTTAACTAAATATCAACATGTGACACATCAATGATAGGTCTTTAAAAATAACATTGACCATTTTGTGATAAAGTGAATATTTTCTGAAATAATCGCTTCGCGAAAGTCAGAAAAATTGTGCCCCCCCCCTGTAACTTTTGAACCGTAAGTCCAAAAATATGAAAAAAAAATTGAGGAGATGCGTCTTACCATATACTTTCTACGCAAATTCTTTTGAACATTATCGGTTTAGCTATTTTTGAGTTATCTCCAAAAAACCATAGGCACCAGATACGACCTTTTGGTATTAGTTTGGTTCCATTGAAGGTACGGAACCCTCCTATGTGTGGTCCGACACGCACTTGGCCGGTTTTTACTTTTGATTTACTTTAATAAAAATCCGTTTCTAGTAGCCTTAGCTATTTTATTGTCTCGCAAGAGGTGAGAAAAGTAGAGTATACTCCTCGGGAATAAAGCTGTTTTTGTCACGGGCGCGCTTGAACCCCTCACTGCACTCAGGACTCAGTCTTAATTCCCTCGCTTCGCTCGGGAATTAACTCATAAACCCCTCGCTGCGCTCGGGATTAAAATCTGGAGTCCTTCGTTACGTTCAGGATTCAATATTGCGCCCGTGACATAAAACAATGCTTTATCCCCTTGGTGTACAATCTACTATTACGTCATCGTACATTGTCATGATAGGGAAATAATACTTAACATCAAAATTGTAAACAAAAAACTGCTATGCTCAACACATCTGGCCAAGGCTGTATATAACTATCTGTAAAATGTTGTTTCTTGTTTCAGAGTCCACACCCTAAAGAAAGTCAAAGACCTAAAAGTCCTAGACAGCAAAGCGGCGCAAAACCTCTCCATCCTATTGGGCGGCTCTCTCAAACACATGTCGTACGAACACATACGAACGTGCGTGCTGCGTTGTGATACTACTGTGCTGTCGGCTAACGTTCTAGATCTACTTATACAGGTAACAGTTCACACACTTTACGGTAGATGGCGCTGTACTGACAGAAACACTAGAGTGGTCTTCAAACACATGTCGTACGAACACATACGAACGTGCGTGCTGCGTTGCGATACTACAGGGCTGTCGGCGAACGTTCTAGATCTACTTATACAGGTAATGTTTCACGCACTTTGCGACAGATGGCGCTGGTTATCAAACACATGTCGTACGAACATATAAGAACGTGCGTGCTGCGTTGCGATACTACAGTGCTGTTGGCTAACGTTCTAGATTCTACTTATAGAGATAATGTTTCACGCACTTTGCGACAAATGGCGCTGGTTATCAAACACATGTTATACGAAAACATACGAACGTGCGTGCTGCGTTGTGATACTACAGTGCTGTCGGCTAACGTTCTAGATCTACTTATACAGGTAAAAGTTCACACACTTTACGGTAGATGGCGCTGTACTGATTCAAACACTAGTGTGTGGGGGATATCAAACCCATGTCGTACGAACACATACGAACGTGCGTGTTGCGTTGCGATACTACAGTGCTGTCTTGTTACGTTCTAGATTCTACTTATAGAGGTAATGTTTCACGCACATTGCGACAGATGGAGCTGGTTATCAAACACGTGTCGTACGAACACATACGAACATGCGTGCTACGTTGCAATACTACATTGCTGTCTGCTAACGTTCTAGATCTATATACAGGTAAAGTTTTACACAATTTACTGTAGATGGTACTGTATCAACTGAAATACTAGAGTGATCTTCAAATATATGTCGTACGAACACAAAAGAACGTGCGGGCTTCACTCCGACACTAACGTCTGAGACGGTAGGTATTTCGACGGGTGCCGCCGTGACCCGGGTAGTCTAGAGCCTATAGTCTAGAGCTTAAAACCTTGGTTCGATTCCAGCTCTGGGCACCGGAGCCCTTGGTATATTTTTTCGTATATGTCATCTATTTTAATTAAGGTTCAAACCATAATGCTTTGTAAATTAAATACTAGCCTCAAATTTATTTACGTCTTTCTCAACAGTACCTACCGCCTGCGGACCAGTTAAAGAAGCTATCGGAACTAAAGAACAAAGATGATTTAACGGAAGCCGAACAGTTTGCAGCAACGGTCGCTGATGTGAAGCGACTAGTACCTCGGTTAAGAAGTCTAGCCTTCCGGGAGCACTATAAGGAGATGATCTCTGAAGTTAAACCGGTAAGATTTAATGCATAGAATAATAGGCATGATGACACATGTTGAGTTATGCAATAAAATGTAGTTGATAGGATGCAAAATGATCAATATATCCAACTAAAGTGAAAATTTATAAATTCTATTGAAATGGCTCAAAGATATCAAGCTGCAAAATTTCTAAATTTTATGATTTTTGAAGTGCGAAATTAAAAGAAAACAATGATACCATTCGATTTTTAACATTTTACTATAAAATAAATTGTATAGCAACCATATACATAAACGCAACATTTCACTGTAAAAATTGCAATTTCATATTTTTTCCATACTTTAAACAGGGCGACTATGTGATCGCGACGTCACTTTTGCACGTCATTTTGTTAGGAGCGTTTTGAGAAACAAATGCGAATCTCGAACTTTATGTCTAATTTCTGACTTTTGTGTTGCTTTAACGCAATTGTCCCCATATAGACATTTGATCCTCACAACAAAACGAATCGATTGATACCATACATGAAAAAAAATCACCATGCCTATTCCTTTCCGGATAGCCGGGTATCCACTCCGGCCTCGGGTCGAGCGGCGGCCTCGCTCCGAGGTCCAGGAGACGCGGCCTCCGCCTGAGCCCTCCACGCCGCGGCTGCGACACGAGGCTAATTAGGAACATGCATATTTTTTTTGGAAGACGTCATTCGATTCTATTTCCCTGTAGATTCAAATGTCTCTAATAAACCTAATATCTATGATAGCCCTGAAACGTCAAAAATGTGACAATACGTTGGGCGTCTGCGCCGCGCGTCAAAACGCCCCATACAAAAAGTGTGAGGATTGTGACGTCACCGACCACAAAGTTGCAGTAAACTGTTTGGAAGGAACAAGTTTTTGGGAGATTTTTGTAATTTTAGGCACGAAAAAATGCCTTTATCTATATAGTTGTCTTACATTTTTTTTCTTGTTAGAACACAAGTAATCGAACTGAAGTTTCGAAAATACATTTGAGGTATTTAAAGAAATGCCTAAAATTTTAAGTTTTTAAACCGCAATTATCTTTAAAAAACTGTTAAAAATTATTACGGGTTTCCACTTATTTATATTAATTTGGGGTTGTTGACCGTGTTTATGGAACAAATTCAATTAAATATTTTTCATGCATGTTCTCTATTCGTTGCCGCGAGCTAAGCCATATTTTGTCGGTTTTTTTTGCCGTGCTCAAAGGAGCCTCAGTCCGAGCCGTGCATTTGATGGCGACGGACGTGTCGCCTCGGATCGCAATGGACAACGAAACTGCTATTAAGCAGCTACTCGACGCGCGTCTGGTGCCATCGCGTTTTGGCTTTAAACTGATCCACAACGTGCCTCAGAGCGAGCAGTCTCAAACTGAGGCCGTTTGCTTCAAGTCGAGGCTGCTCGACCCGAGTTTGCCTCTAGTGGATACCCGGCTGATTACATTCTAAAGAAGCTTGTGGTTTTATGGACATTAATTCTCTTAACGCTTCCTTGGTAGCATTTTAAAGAAGTTCAGGGCTTTTTGGGAACCCTTTTCCCAAGATAAAACCGGTCAGTGTTCCAAAGTAGTCCAAGATGCTCCATATTGGGCGCCAATTGTTGCGTTAGGTGAGATCAGTAGTGGAAGAGTTTGTATTAACAATTATTGATTGTAAGCGGTTAGTGTCTCGGTTAAAGAGTCTTGCCTTCTGGGAACACTGAGGAGATGATCTCTGAAATTAAACCGGTAAGTTTCGATGCATAGAATAATTCTCTCCGGGTTTAATTCTAATGAAGTTTTTATCAATCCAATTTTCATTTTAACCCTTCCTTTGAGAATACCCTAAAAAAAGAAAACGGAACCCTTATAGTTTCGTCATGTCCGTCTGTCCGTCCGTCCATCCGTCCATCCGTCACAGCCATTTTACTCGGAAACTATAAGACGTATCTTAATATAATTTAGACTTATATTTTGTATGTCGCTATTCAGTTATGTGGTTAAATTGCAGAAACAAATATTTTAAGAGGCGCTCCATACACGTAACTAAATTTTTTTACCAAATACCAACATGTTGCACATCAATACATAGTTCTTTATCAATAACATTGAGGTGTCTTTGAACATTTTGTGAATAAGCAAATATTTTCAGAAATAATCGATTCGAAAGTACGAAAAAAGGGGGGCCCCTGTAACTTTTGAACCGTAAAAATATGAAAAAAATTGAGAAGTTGCTCTTTAGATACTTTCTACGAAAATTGTTTTGAACATTATCGGTTCAGCCATTCTTGAGTTATCTCCAAGAAACTTCTTCCATAGGCATCAGATACGGCCTTTTGGTAGTTGGAACCCTTCTAATGGAGCCACGCATTATTACGTGGTCCGACACGCACTTGGCCGGTTTTTTTACAGTAGCTCGGGCATTTCCTTTTGGAATTGAATTATTTTTAATTGAAAATTATTTTATTTTCACAGGATATCGTCTCAGGAACAGCGGCGTGCGAGGAGGTGAAGTCGAGCGGCAAACTGGCGAAGATTCTAGAACTGTTGCTGCTTCTAGGAAACTATATGAACACGGGCTCTAACAATGCTGGGGCGTATGGGTTCGAAATCAGCTTCCTGACTAAGGTTAGTCCATAGACTAATTAACCCAAGACCCCGCATAGCCGGGCGACCCCCGCTGCCAGGCTCGAAGTAATTTCACTCTATAGTAAGACACTATATTGGAAGTGACAGTAAATTTAGTACGTCTCCATGGCAACCATTAATGTCTGACTCTCTCTTACGCCCCACGGGACAATCGCGCGTTCCCTAGACAGGGACATTGCGTGTTCCCCTCCCGCACCCCTTCTTTTTGGCAGCTTAGGTTTCAAAGAAATAACGCGCTAAGCGGAGTATAGAGATATCTTGTATATGGGTTAGTCCTATGCATGGAGACAGATGAAACAGCCTCTCATATGGTGCTGGAGTGCAAAGGAGTGGGCATACAGGGCAAAACACCTCGGATCCCCGGGTGATCTCCCCGAGGTCCTCAACATCAAAGGTCTGATAGGATTCCTTCAGGAGTTGAGCTGGTTGGACTAGCCGTCCTTCCTTCACGCAAAATAGACGCTAGACGTCGAGTTGCGGAAACCTGCCCGTACTACAATACAATGTTAGTTCATGTTTTATTTAAATCGGTGGGTATGCTTGTTTTTGGCTCTCACCTTCGGTTCGTGCCACAAATCCCCGCCGCCTGGGTCGTTAAGTCTGTAAGTCTGTTGACAACATGGATACATTTTTGCATCTTACTCCATTAATTGTAATAAGGTTCATAATTGTATGTAGGGCAGATGCCCCGGTTTTGGCCACTTTAAGGAGAGTTTGTCTATTCAGACGTCCGTCATTTTGTGTGAATAAATAATTAGGAATATGCATGATTTTTTTGGAAAACGTCATTCGATTCTATTTCCCTGTAGATTCAAATATCTCTAATAAACCTACTATCTATGATAGCCCTGAAACGTCAAAATGTGAAAATACGTTAGGCGTCTGCGCCTCGCGTCAAAACGCCCCATACAAAAAGTGTGCGGATTGTGACGTCACCGTTCACAAAGATGCAGAAAACTGTTTGGAAGGAACAAGTTTTTGTAAGATTTTTGTAATTTTAGGCACGAAAAAATGCGTTTAGCTATATAGTTGTCATACATTTTTTTTCTTGTTAGGACATAAGTAATCGAACTGAAGTTTCGAAAATACATTTGATGTATAAAAAAAAATTACGTTTTCAAACCGCAATATCTTTAAAAAACTGTTAAAAATTATTACGGATTTCCACTTATTTATATTAGTTTGGGGTTGTTGAACGTGTTTATGCAACAGATTCAATTAAATATTTTTCATGCATGTTCTCTATTATGAGAATCTTTATGTACTGAGTCATTGATAATACATTACTATATTTATATGAATCTCCGCTGTAAGATTCTGACATTAAATCTTATTTTTTTCTTAAATTTAATGTCAGAAACGGACCCAGGAGCCAGTTTTGGCCATTTTTTTCAATAGCTCCTGACAACTGAATGAATACTGATATATGACAGATGACAATGCCATCTGTGCTGCCATAATTTACTTTTATATTAACTATAAACCATAGACTTGTAAATTTGTCTATACCTTAATAAAGTTGAAAATGGCCAAAACCATCACAGTGGCCACAACCGTGGCATCTGCCCTATACATATTTTTGGCGTTGACTGTACATACATACTCTCGAGAACACTCATAGTCAGTTTAGTTTAAAATTTTTAGGGTACCGTACCCAAAGGGTAAAAACGGGACCATATTACTAAGACTCCGCTGGCCTCAGGCCTGTTGTCAGGCTGTATCATGAACCGTTAGACAGTTGAAATTTTCACAGATGATGTATTTCTGTTGCCGCTATAACAACAAATACTAAAAAAACTGGCCATGTGCGTGTCGGACCACGCATAATGGAGGGTTCCGTAGCTTCAAAGGAATAAGAATCAAACTAATACCAAAAGGTCGTATCTGATGCCTATGGAAGAAGTTTATTGAAGATAACTCAAAAATGATAAATGAACCGATAATGTTCAAAACAATTTTCGTAGAAAGTATATGATAAGGCGCATCTTCTCAAATTTTTTCATATGTTTTGGACTTTACGGTTCAAAAGTTACAGTGGAGGGGAAACATTTTTTTTTACTTTCGAAGCGATTATTTCAAAAAATATTCACTCAATCACAAAATGGTCGAAGAAACTTCAATGTTATTTTTAAAGACCTATCGATTGATGTGTCACATGTTGATATTTGGTTAAAAAAAATTTTGTTATTTAGTTACCTGTATGGAGCGCCCCCCCTAAAAATATATATTTTTTTCATATTTAACTACATAAAGTATAGCGGCAGCTAAGTGGCGGCATACAAAATACACCTTTTTTGTAAATTTTATTCAGATGCGTCTTATAGTTTCCGAGCAAAATGGCTGTGACATACGGTCGGACGGACAGACGGACATGATGAAACTATAAGGAACCCTAAAAACAATAAAATAAATATTTAAGGGGGCTCCCATACAATGACGTGATTTTTTTGCCGTTTTTATAGATGGTACGGAACCCTTCGTGCGCGAAACCGACTCGCACTTGGCCGGTGTTTTATGTTTTCTTCCACATTTCGTTATTTACAGTTAACCGCAACGAAAGACTTGGAGAATAAGCAGACGTTGTTACATTATTTGGTGGCTACCATCGAGAGGAAGTTCCCGGACGCTCTCAATTTCGCCGAAGAAATGCCACACATAGACAGGTATGAAATCAAATGTGATAGTCTAGATCAAAAGGTACCATTTGGCGGTCAAATGGTACCTTTTTCAAGAAAGTGTCACAAATAACTCGTATAAGTATGTAAAGACTAGCTTTTGCCCGCGGCTTCGCTCGCGTTAAATTCGGGGTAACACGGTTCCCCTTTGCCCTCCGTAATGCTCCATACAAACTTCCACCCCCCATTTTAGGGAAGTGGGGGGTTAGAAAGAGACAAAAAGTAGCCTATGCCACTCTCCATCCCTTTAACTATCTCCACTTAAAAAATCACGTCAATTCGTCGCCCCGTTTTGCCGTGAAAGACGGACAAACAAACAAACAAACAAACACACACACTTTCCCATTTATAATATTAGTATGGATTGAGAAAGTTCTCAATCTGCAAATGCCAGACCTACTGTAAAAAATACTCAAATCACTATAGGTGTGTCTATAATATTTAAAGAGTTCCCTGGATCCCAGCATCACACCCTGACCTGGTGACAATGGAACCAACTGTGACTTGAAACATCAGCATTGTCTGGACTCGGCACACTATAATGTTCTGACAACTTACGTTACAGATATAAGACACGACTTTTTGAGACTTCAATTACTGATCACTCTCCAGCGTTAAATTACCCCGTTACATACGAGTATGTTCCCAGGGCGGCCCGCGTATCAATGGAAAACGTCCAGAAAGCCTTAAAGAAGATGGACAACGACATTAGAGCGTTGGAGACAGACCTCAACAACTCACGAGTACCGCAGGAGCCGGATGATCGCTTCCACGAGTCCATGAGTGTATCCTTTTCAAATAAATAGTACAGTCGCCATCAAATATATCGGAGCGGCCAGGATACTCAAACATATCTGAACATGCACTTTATCGCCTTGACCACCTTGGCCGCTCCAATATATCTGATGGCGAGTGTACAATAATTTTAATCAAACTAGAACCGACTTCAAATAGCCTCCACCTTTCAAAAAGCAAATGCCCGAGCTACTGTAAAAAATACTAAAATCAGGTGTGACTGTAATATATATAATATTTGAAAAGTTTCCTCGATTTCTCCAGGATCCCGTCATCAGATCCTAACCTGATGACAAAGGGACTAACTGTCAAGTATACCCTTTCAAACAAAAAAAGAATATTCCAAATCGGTCCAGCCGTCTTCGAATAATCGGTGAACATACATAAAAAAAAACTAGCCAAAAACAAAGATCCCACGAATTGAGAACCTTCTCTTTCGAAATCTTGAAGTCGGTTGAAAACATACTACAGAATATGAACGACCAGATACTAGACTTGTCAAGACGGGTTTTAATATGAAGTGAGTTTAAATAAGATATAATAGGTCTTAGAAATGTCAACATCATTTATTTTCAAACTCAACTGTCAACTGAAAAAAGTAAGATTGTTTCTTCTTTACTGAAACATTAACTGAAACTTCTTCACTGAAACCGAATTCTAAAACCATTTCATTATTACCAGATTTTTTGTTATAATCTTCGTATCATTTAGTTCATAATTTCATACTTCAATTAGCCTGATTTTTTTATTAATATGTAAACAACGCTCATGTTTTTCAATCGTAAACTGACGGCGCCTTAAATAAATAAAAATAAATAAATAAATAAATATTATAGGACGATCTTACACAAACCGACCTAGTCCCACAGTAAGCTCAATAAGGCTTGTGTTGTGGGTACTAGACGACGATATATATAATAGATAAATATGAATAAATACTTAAATACATAGAAAACAGCCATAACTCAGGAACAAATATCTGTGATAAACACACAAATAAATGCCCTGACCAGGATTCGAACCCGGGACCTCCTGCTTCGTAGGCAGGGTCACTACCGACTGGGCTAGGAGGCCGATAAAGCAGATTCGTGAAATCAGCCGTTAAACTATATGAAGTATATTTTTCTAGGATAAACAAATACATTTTTCCTAAACCCTCATCAGTCATTCGCGAAAGAAGCGAGAGAGCAGTGCGACTTACTCCACTCCATGTTTCGTAAAATGGACTTATTATACACGGAACTAGCGGAGTACTACGTGTTCGACCCGCACAAGTAAGTCAATTCAAGTCATTCCAAACGCTACATTCTAACTATCAGCTTCCAGATTTGAACCTCGACTGTGACTACTTGTGTAAGTCAAAGTTGTTCTCCCAAAGTCATCATTCTAACGTTAATTATCAACTTTGTGCCGAAACATAGTAGAAAAGTACAGTAAGATATTTGCCGTCACAGTTATCTCATTTTACTTATATATTTATTAATTATTTATTACTTAAGTCTTATTTATACAACAAACGGTAAGATAACCCATGTTTTGAATCAATTAATTCAATATGCTCGCAACCTGTTTCTAAAGTATTGGGCAAAGAATTCATTTGTTTTCTAAACTTGATGAGTACGTACATAGTCATAGTATTTATTCATATACAATACGAGATTGTGTTTACACACCTGCGTTTTGCGTCCCGTAGGCATCGGAGCTCAGAGAAAAAGTCCCATTTTTTATACATCGGAGGTATCCCGCGGCATATCACTGTGGTGTTTTATTGCTGGCTTTAGTTCCTTCCTAGTATACTCCCTCTTTGGACCTGGAGATGATATTGTGACACTGTTATTTTTTTAAGGGTAATTTTAAGACATAAACTCGCTTTGTTGCAAATTCAAGATACTTGGGTACTTACTGTAGTTAAAAAAGATCCTGTTTAGTTTTATTGGTTTCACTGTCGTAAATTCGCAATATGTCTTACTTTGTTTGTTATAAGTGTAATTTAAAGTAGTTTGGTCCTGTGTCCGTGACCTACTTTTTGCTGCATGACGTAATATGGCGTCGGCGTCTATGCCGGGATGACTGACATGGACGATATCATAGTAGTAAAAAGTAGTAAACCACAGGCTATAAATGCTTCGCTTCCTTTGTCATCGACGCTTGTCGATGGCCACGGCTGTTCCAAAATCCAACCTAGGGGGGCTCTACACACGTGGCATTTTGTCGCGCGATTATCTGAGTCAATCTGTAGACCGTATTAAAGCGGCCTCCATAGGACGGAATTAGGAAACGTTCGAAGTTTTAAATTGTTTTTGTGTTTATGTTTATAATTTTTTTTTTTTTCCTGTTTTTATTGTTTTTTTTCTCTTGTTTTGATTAGGATATTCTTACTTTGGGGATGTGATCGTGGCGTCAATGCGCCGTGTCGTCAAATGGTTGCAACGGAAGACCAGCGCTGGCCCTGCCGGCATTTAACGCTGAGTTGCGACCATTTCGTGGCAATTAATGTTTCGGGTTGTATATGTTATTGTTTATTATGTTTTTTGTAATTGTCATGAATAAACCTTTCATTCATTCATTCATTCATTCATTCCACATACGTGGCATAAAGTTGCATTGGTAGGGTTGCCATGGGTCGAGATCGAGATACAAGTAAGTCAAAGTTGTTCTTCTAAAGTCATAATTCTAAACGTTAACTATCACCTTTGTGCCGAAACATAGTAGAAAAGTACAGTCCACGCACGTAGCACAAAGTTGCAAAGCAGGGTCGCCATGGGTCGAGATACAAGTAAGTCAAAGTTGTTCTCCCAAAGTCATCATTCTAAACGTTAACTATCAGCTTTGTGCCAAAACATAGTAGAAAAGTACAGTCCACACACGTAGCACAAAGTTGCAATGGCAGGGCCGCCATGAAACGAGATACAAATAAGTCAGTCATCCTCCCATAATCATTCTAAACTTTAACTATCAGCTTGGCTCCGAAAAATAGTAGAAAGGTACACACACGTAGCGTAAAGTTGCAATGGCAGGGTCGCCATGGGTCGGGTACAAGTAAGTCACCGTTGTTCTCCCAAAGTC